>CM042028.1:51712500-52912500 GCA_023525975.1 Smallanthus sonchifolius
ATCATCACACCAGTTGTGCCTGCTTCGGTGAGGCACTGTCTGTTTTTCTCATTCTCGCTTGCAAGTAAATGTAACGTGTCTAGCGAGACCGCGTAAAGATCCGGTGACTTTAGGTTACGAAGCAGTTTCGCAACGTGTGATTTGGTTATAGGCGGTTTCGGGGTGGGAATCCGATCTATACCGTAACTAGCATTCGTGACACACCATGCTTGGATGAGTCGGCGAAGCGTGTGGTTAGGGGTCAAGTCTGAATCTTTTGTCAACTGCTGCTTGGTTACCGGGCACTGCACCACCTCCGCGGTGTCTAGCCAGTGCTCTATGCTGTCCCGGTCGTATGTTATTCCGGTGACCGCGGTAACGGGATCTTTCATAATCTGAAGTGAAATAGGGCAGATGAAGAAACGGGGCACGTCCACCATATCATCTTCCATTTTTTTATGGATATTGAAACAACTTGATCTACTACTTAATTGTTGTTGGAATATATTGTTGTTGGTCTATATTCAGAGATATAATGGTGGAAGAAAATATATTATAAACGTGCAAAGGGTTTGAATTCAATGATGAAATGAAGAATGGTGGCTGCAAAGTTTGAAATGTTCTAGATTATTATTATATAAAACATTTATCAGTCAAACCCTCATAAACTTTCTGAAAACGGTGGTCAGACGAACAAAAAAATGAACCAAGAAAAGTCTGGTATTGAAATTTCAACTCGATGAGTTCCACTTGGGTGGAAGGTCAACGGTGGTTGGTTTTTATGATTGTGGATCCAAAATGGATCAAGTTTATGGGGTTTGAATATATTCTCATAATACATTTAATTTTTGTGAAAGTAATTTCAAGATTTGATTTAGTTAGAGCTTACACAACGCTCGTTTTTAGGGGCATTTTTTAGCCACGTGAAGTAATGTATAAGAGAAAGGGATAAAGGATGAAGGCATTCAAGGAAATGGATCACTTGTTATTAAAATAAATAATTATACTCATGTTATACAAGAGAAATATACGACTAAAAATCATATATAAAACTGAATGGAAAGGATAAAATAAATATAAAATTTCTATAATTCTAACCGAAGTCTTCCACAAGTTCGAGTATTCGGCAGCAAAACGAATTAACTAATCTTTAGCGGTGGTTGAGGATTCGTGTTTAACACGAGCCCCTTAAAACAAATTTTGCCTCTCCTCTTAGACTAACCCGTCATTCTCCCATGGTAAAACAACCAGAACAGTATGTGAACTGCCGTGAATAGCTCACGCCCCTGAGGTATCGCTGGGTCAATGGTGTTTTTAAGTATGTGGAAAAAGATGAAGTTGATGATGGTGTGTGAATTAGAGATTGCTCATCTCAAAAGTGTTACAAGACTTTTTCTTTTTTATGTAGAATTTTCTTTTATTTTTTCTCTCTAGAAAAAAAATGAATAAAAGGTTCATTTTGTACTCATACCAAAACTTTATTTTTAATCTTTTAGTTAAACACAATTATGACAAATTTATTAGTTAAAAGAAAACATTTATTTGATTCATGACATGTTAATGTCAAATTAATAAAATTCTAAGCTATAATCAAAATCTTCATAATGATTCATTACATAGATTTATGAGTCCAAAAACAAAACACTCATATTGTTTTATGACAATTATTTGTTAGCATTTAATAATAAAGACTTAACAAATTTCTATTAGATTTACCCAAGTTTAGCAATATTGTTTTATGAAAAATATTTCTTAGCTTTGTTTTGGACACGGTTTGTTTCGTCGTGAAGCTCTCACAAAATAGAACACAAACCCACAAAATAATAATTATATTAATCGTAATTATATATAATTATTTGTATCCAAAGTTAGTGAAAACTCACATTTTCTCTAATGTTCCAACAACCCAACATATGAATGAAGATCGATCAAAACACACAAAATACCTGTAGGTCCCACCGGGGTCTCTACGGATCTGTCTAGATGAGCGACTCTACACACACACGGAGTGCGGAATCCAATGCATGCTTGTTTGTATAGTGATGACAAGAACAATAGCAATGAACACATGATGTAAACTTGAGTGTTTACAGAACTGATCAATACACAACTCTGTTTAAAACTAGAACATGTAAACATTATATATAGGCACACTAACTGCCACAGGCGAACTTCACAAGTTCGCCACACATTAGGCTTAGGCGAACTTGATAAGTTCGTTTAATACAAAACTTATCACTTTAATAACAAAACATTGCAAACTTAGAGACAATACAAAGACCTAAACTATTACAAAGCTATTTGTCACAAAACATGTCATAACAGACTCCCACTTGACAATAGCTTGGTATTTGGTCTTCAAGTACTCTTCCAATTCTCTGGTAGCTTGCTCCTTGCATGAACTCCTTGATTGATACATATGTGCAAAACTCTTTTATACTGCATCGCCTGCTCTCTCCATTCACTTATGTACATGATCTCTTTGCGTTTAAGCATCAACTGATCTTTCTTTGAAAAATTGATAAGATTCATAGAATTGTAGAAACGAACTAGAACCTTTCCATCTTGATCTTCAATAACTGCTTCACCAGTATCAACATCCACAAACCACCATTTCATATTACCGATAAAGTCTTGTGGAACTTTCTTCAAAGGAATCTTTTGAATTGCTTTCACTAGTTTAAACTTGTATCTCTAGATTTTCTTCTTTGTAACTGGATCTATATCTTTAACTCTCTTTCCCCTTTGAGGCTTCAACCTATCATATTTCTCTGAGTTCCCTTCAGTACTAATGAGTTTAGCTATAGAATCTACAATTCCATTTCTTGATTTGTTGATTAACGGCTTAGTTGCAAGACCGTTAACTTCACATCTCAGCAATAGTACTGATCAGATCTCTTTATCACAAACAACTTAAATTCATCATCATAGAACCAACTTAAGATTATACCAACACAACAATCTTTATTCACATATTTGGCTTTCAATACTGGTGCCGGTTGAGACACTGGTAATACCTTCTTCCAGCTTTTCACCAGCTCTAGCCATTTTTCTTTTGTCATTTCGGTTTCTTTATACATCACCGGTTCTTTAGGCTTGCCATCAGGAGCAGTACAAGGTGTAGGCTTTGTAACTTCATGATAAGAATCCAATGATTATGTAATTCCTTCTGAGTTATCTTCATGAATCACATTATCATGAATGAAATCCATCGTCACATTCATTCAGTTACAGCCTTCATATGTTATTGCAGCAGTATCTTTCTCAATTTTAAAGCTCTACTATTTCTCCTTCTTCAATATCAGACTCGTCATCTTCAATCATATCATCTAAACCAGATAGACATTCAAGCTTGTCAGCCTCTTCCATGTCAGAATCTTCATAGAATGAATTATCTATCATATCTGTAGCCTCCACAGTCTTCTCTTTTTCACTTGACTGAATAACTTGTGTAGATGTAGACTCCCCCTGAGTCAGAGATGTCGGGTGATATGTCCTACGTTATACATTTTTGCATGCGTAATAATCCCCATATTATGGTACTAATTGATTAATAACCTTACAATTGATACTTAAAACGTTAATATTTCACAATTGCAAGTTATTCGGTGCTCCAAGATAAACAAAGCAAAAACCAGCTTAAAACGTGAAGAAATCAAGCTTTGGGAGGACCAAACCCAAGCATTGACCCCCAAGAAGTCAAACCAGGTCAACACAAGTCAACTAGCAGCTAAAAGACGAGCCTGGGGAGCAAACAGAGGGATGCACGACTGTGCATCCCTTTGCACGGTCGTGCATTGCGCTTCTGGCCTCCCAAGACTTCGGTACACTGTCCTTTGTACCCTGTTTGATTCCCGAGGTGTTTGAACGCCCGTGCAATCCAATGCACGACCGTGCATTACTCATTTTGAGGCCTATAAATAGATGGCTTGAGTTATTCATTGAAGCATCCCTTACACACCCCATGAACACACCAGAGAAAGCTTATTTTGTAGTTAGAGTGTAGTAGTAGTGAGTAGAGGGGCCCTTCCTCCTTGTTCCGCAATAGGGGAGCCTACGAAACTCAGTGTTATGCTAGTTAGTATGGACATTCATGGCTAGAATCTTTGTATTGCTAGGGTGAAGATGAAGTTTGGTGCATGTTAATGTTTAACGTATTAATCCAAGTGATGTGTTTATGTCTTTAACTATTCGTCCTTAAAACCACCATTTTGGTGGGCTTTTATTATTGTCTAAATCCGTGTTTATATTTGTGAGTGTTCTTAATTTTTAAAGTGTAAAACCTTTTTAATCAAACTTCTTTTGAAGCTTGTACGTCTTTATACAAGTAGAGATTGATAAGTCAAGGCTTGGTTAACATTATTAAGATCGTACGTCTTTATACGAACCTATTATGCGACCAAGAATTGGTGAACTCATGTTGGGAACGGTACGTCTTTATACTTGGTCCCATTGTTACACCGCCTCCCGGTGAGCAAAATATAATCACCTATTTAACTCTATTACAAATCATTTTATGTTCGATGTTTTAAACCAACCCGGAGATGACCATTCGAAGGTTTGAGGGTAATTGTTGTCCTTAACAGGAGGCACTACCACTTGTTAAAGCTTTTAAATTTGTAAATCAAATGTCGTGAGGACGAGGCTCTAGCGGTGACCCGGGTCACACATTTGAAGTAGTCATATCACTGGATTAGTCAACTTAACATTATCACGTACCAAGCGGATTCAAAACCCAAAGCAATACTATTCGTAACCTGATCATTTTCGACGTATTTACTTTCCTGTTATTTACTATTCTGTTCGTTACATTGCTGTTACACACTTCACGCACGTTTTTACTTTTCTGCTATTTACTTTACCGCCATTTACTTTTCTGTCATGTACTTTCCTGTTCCACAAGCACACAAAACTCACCCACTAATTAAACCGGTTAAACGTTAACAAAAGTTGAGTATTGGAATTCGACCGTGTCCATTGGTTCGATACTTGGTTGTTACCTAAACTATATTACGCTGCGATAGGTACACTTGCCTATTGTGTGTGTTTTTAAGTTAAAATAATTATAATTTTATAAATTTAAAACCTGATCTCGTGAAACCATAATCTCTAAATATTATTATATAATATTTAACTACATCAAAAATCACACATCATCGGGTTTACATCAGCGGTTTGACGCTCACCCTTGTCACCTACATTGGGTTCATCATCTTCATCATTAACTCTGTGTATTTCTGTTGTGTGACAAGTATATTTAGCGACTTTCTCTCCCTGAGGGTCAATACACTCTAATAATTGTGAGACCAAAATTTGCATCTCAGCAATTTGACTATTTTGAAAGAGAATATCTTGTTGTCTTTGATAATCATTAGCTTGTAGTACATCGACATGGCCTTGTAGCCCTATCACCTGAGCCTCTAGACATGTTACTTTGGACTATAAAGCTGCAATCTTTGCATCTTTGGATGTAGTCGAAGGACCAGCTTGGTTATTGAATATTCAAGGAATAGACGGAGTTCCTTGAGGAGGAGTAGTATGCGATGGCAGACGAGAAATGATCAACGAATCCACAAAATCTGCATCAGCATCTACTACAGCACTGGCCGTAGCCATCTTCTTTCTTGACCTAGGAGTATCAGGTTGATAATCAGAATCGGAAGATTCATCATGCAATGTTCTTTTACTCAAAGTAGCACCGAGAGGAGGACCTCAAGCTGACTTTCTGCGTGGTAACTTGACCTTCTTCTTAATCAACGACTTCTTTCTTTTAGGATAAGCATCCTCTGGTAGAATTTCACTTTGGCTAACTAAACATAATGATCAGGACCAAAGTCTTGTTCAGTAGCTTCTGAATCACCATCATCATCTCCTTCACTATCACTAGAACTAGAACTTGAGCTATCACTTGAACTTGTACTTGTGTCTTCAGCTTGGACATTTTCACCTTGTGGTGGAGACTGAACATGAACATTCTCTACATGCTCTTCTTCAACCTCAACATTTTCTACTACAACCTCAACCTTAGGTTCTATTACTTGTTTTACTTCGAGTTCTTGTTGTTGCACTTGCTGTTGAACTTGTTGTTGGACTTGGGGTTGTGGTGGTGGTTATGGTTGAACCTATGCTTGTGTCTGAGCTGGTGTTGGCTGTTCTTGAGCTTCACCATCCAGTTTTCATTAGGTGGTGCAACATAATCAGGATTGATTATGTGCCCGAATAAAGGTGTAGAAACGGGAATCAGTGCCGGATTCTGTTGCTTCACATTGTTACAATCAGTGAAAATCCTCTCAGTCAGAGGAGTCAGAGTTAGACGTTGCCCCACGGGAGGTAGATTCGGAATCAAATGGTTTATAATCACTTGTAGAAATCTTGGATACCTAATGAAACCTTGACCCTCTGGTGGTGTAATCTGAGCAACCAACTCCTTGTATATGTAAAGGGCAAAACTGAACCCTCTATTTAATGACAAAGCTACCATAGCTGCTTGAAGTGAAGACTTCAATCCATCGGTTCCAGCCTTTCTCGGAGATAAACACTGAATAATCACGTGCATGAAGTACCTCCACTGCCCTACAAGCCCTCCTTTCCTTTCATGAGAATCATTTGCTCGAACTCTATAACCATTCGGTGGAAACACCCAGTGATTAGAGTGTTCGGGAGCATAATTGGATCATTTTCAACACCTCCTAAGTTAATGCCTCCCTAACAGTCTGCACCAAAATTTCTATAGCTTGATTATTCACTGTGGCCAAAGTCGCAAAAGTCGCTAGGCGCTCCCTAGTCGGAGTCGGGAGTACTTGGGAAGTACTCGGCCTAGGTGGAGAGTACTCGGGGAGTTCTCGGCCTAGTCCTAGAGTACTCGGGTCTCGGCAACCTACCTTGTAGCGATTACTCGGGGAGTACTTGGCCTCGGAGACCTTGTTTTACAACACTGACTGTGGCACATATCACATTTGGATCCACAGTACAGTCATGTGTTGCCGAATCCCAGAATTGTTGTATGTACTGCAAGCTTATTATGGGATTGGAAGATAAAGCAACACTGATCCTCGAGCGGTTAAGAAATGCTATAATCTCTCTGTAGTTCACAGCTTCAGATAACTCTGGATCAGGTAGAGCCACCTGATTATGTTTATATTCAACACAGCGATCCATTATCTGCACATAAGACAAATTTAGACTTTGTAAAAAAAATAAAAAATAAACAAGAATTAAAAACAAAATGAAAACAAATAAAGAAAAAAATTAACAAAAAAAATTGCTAAGTCTCAGTTCACTACTCCACACTGTGGCGAACTTATCAAGTTCGCTTAGAGTTGTAAGAGGCGAACTTGATAAGTTCGCCTGAGCACGTTCGCTCAAACCCAAACTCAACAGACAAAAATTTCAAAAACCTATTTTGAAGTTATCAGGGCAAATTGAAGCATCAAACACATACTAAAAGCACTGATGAACATGTTTGTACCAACAATTTCAACGTTAAGTCACATACAAGCCCAAACAAGGCCAAATTCAACAACCTGTAACCCTAAAACATACAGGCAACTGTTCATATCGATTCCTCGGATAAAATCCTGTGAAAATACCTTTTATGGAATTGCAAACTGATACAAAATAAGACACAATCACTTAGAATCCTGAAAACACACAGAATTGAACAAGCTCACAAGTTCGCTACAAAAGGGAATATGTTCGCTCCGGATATGTTTGCTAGAAAGTGAGGGGTAAATGGCTAAGTTCGCATGACTGTTCTATAAATACCCTCTCAGTTAAGTTCACTAAAACCAGGCGAACTTGACAAGTTCACCCCTAGGCAAACAAGTCTAAGCGAACTTATTAAGATCGCTTAATCTCTCACACTTAGGAAATTTTGAGATTTCCAAAAATCCAACTTTCAAACCGACCATCTTTCTTCCGTCTTTGAACCTGTATAACATGCAAATAAAGAGATTTAAAGAGATTTTCATGGAAGCAAGAAAGAAAATAATTTTGGAATTTTCAATAAAACGAACTACATTAATGATGAACATATTTTTGTATTTTTCAAACTTTATGCTAAAACACACTAAAATCTTTTTGGAGTTTTTAAAATAAAGAAATACAAAATATTTTTGGTTTTTATCTATACAAAGTGAAATACAAGTACTGAAACACATATTTTTGGTCAATCATCACTAGTAAGAAGATCATATCAGTATCTTTGATGAATTACATAGACATTTCAGATATAAAACCCCTAGTAGATATAAGGGTGACCTATGACATTCTGTGCATATAAAGTTCACAACTCATCAATCATGCAACTTGTGCAACATTTTATGATATGATCTCAGAATTAATACAAATTTCTTTTCCAAATATCCAGTAATTATGAAATGATACGCGATAAACTTCAAAGTAAACAGGATCAGATCATGACTTTTTAACTTATTCAAACCGAATTTGCAATACACAACATGTCAATTCAAGTTGTCAGTATTATAGAGTTTGAAACTACAAGCGTTTTTATCCCACGTTCTTGTGAGTTAAGGTACCATTTATATGAACACAACGTGTACCCCACATATATGCCAACAGAAATATAAATTTGCACTATCTTCAAGACATATACGACTCGGAGCAAGATTAGATCAATCTCCAGGATGAAATTACATCAGTTAGCACAGGGAAAACAAGCAGATCCTGAAGGATATAAGGAATCAGAATGATTCAGAATCGAATGATTCAGAATCGAATGATTCAAATGTCTTGGCTTATACATGAGAAATCATATGATTCAGATACGAAGATCCAACTGTTATCCGAATGTATTCAATGGAATCAAGATAATGATCCAAGGGCTAGTATATGTTTGATAGATGTTGTCAAGTACATATCTTGGTTAAACTTCAAATTGCATGCTTTCCGGGACATGGGCACTGAAGCAAACCGAATGAATTGTGCTAATGACATAACCCGATACTGGTCTCATGAAATTATTAAAGCCATATATTCTATTTCTGATAATGATCTTTTAACTCACACACTTGGCATAATATGGGTTCAAATCACAGTTGTAACTTAGATCACTATGTTTTCACACTACTAATGGTCCAAAAACGTTTCTAGCCTACTGACAATTCAAATTACATGCATATATTCAAATTAAAAGAATATACATATGCAATGTTAAATAGTCATGAAGCTATCATTTCCAGTTTATGCAGACTAAGAAGTTTAGATCAAATCATATAAGCACAACTTAAAAAATAAATACAAAAACCAGGTAGTCATTCTATGGCCATGTGTGTATGATCACCTAATAATGTACTATCATTTCTTCTTTAACTTCAAGTGATGCTGATTTTAAAATTTTTTAAATTTGTTTAGAATTTTTATAAATAACAAATTTTTGACAATAAAACTAAATGCATGAAAGTAATAAAGTAGTAAAACTAAACTACATGAAAGAAATAAAATAAAAAATAAACACTTCCATGAAAATATTTTATTCGGGATTGATCATTCCGATCATTTTTACTAAAAACTCAAATCGAGTCTAATCAAATGCCTTGGTGAATAGATCTGCAAAGTTATCATCAGTATGCACCTTCTCAAGCTCAGTCAACCTTTTATCTGCATAATCATGATTAAAGTGATATCTGATTTCAATGTGCTTAGTTTTATTATGCTTGACAGGGTTATTAATTATGGAGATGGCAACATTCTGTCTATAAACATAGGGGTGCATGTAAAATTCAAACCGTAGTCTCGTAATTGTTGCTGAATCCACAAGATTTGTGAACAACAACCGGAAGTTGCAATGTAATCCGCTTCACATGTTGAGATTGAGACTGTGGTATGCTTTTTTACATTGCCACGATGCAAGCTGATTACCAAGGAACTGGTAACCTAATGTTGTAGACTTCCTGTCCAAGCAGCAACCTCCAAAATTTGAATATGTATATGTAACAAAATCAAAATTAGATCCATGAGGAAACCGAAGTCCTAGTCTTGGTTTCCCTTTCAGGTACCGGAATATCCTTTCTCTGCAATCAGATGAGGTTCTTTCGGTTTCGCTTGAAATCGGGAACAGAGACACACAACAAACATTATATCTGGTCTTGATGCGGTTAAGTACATGAGGGATCCTATCATAGCTCTGTACAATCCAAATTAGGCTTTCGGTTATTTAACAGCTCATAACACTTCTTGTTGTGTCGCTTCACGGTCAGAACACGATTAAGGACGTGACAAGCAGTATTCACAGCTTCGGCCCAGAAAGTAACCTGTAGCTTAGAATCCGCCAATATGGTTCTAGCTGCTTCAACTAAAGTTATGTTCTTTCGTTTAGCAACACCATTCTATTGAGGAACATACGGCGCACTAAATTCATGATGAATACCCTTTTGTAAACAAAAGAATCCCATCTTGCTATTTTTGAACTCAGTGCCATTGTCACTTCTAATACGCCTAACCTTCTGCTTGCAGAGATTATCCAACCCTAGAATCAAGTATTAAACAGTATCAACTGTTTCGTGTTTTCTTGCTAATAACTTGACCCATGAGAATCTTGAGAAGTCATCAATTACTACCATACAATAAGATTTTTCTCCAATACTTTGAATACTTATCGGTCCAAACAAATCCACGTGTAATAGCTCTAAAGGAGTTATAATATAATTTTGTTTCTTAGATTAGTCGGACTTTCTGTGCTACTTACCCTTCTTGCAAGGTATACAGTCATCGGGCACATAAAACTTCATTTTGGGTACACCAGTAACCAAGTCATTCTTTACCAAGTGATTCATTTTTCTGAAATTGATGTGTGCTAGCTTCTGATGCCAAAGAATAGAGTCAGATTCAGACGCCTTAGAAAGTAAGCAAGTAGGAACTGAATCTGTTGTTGTAGCAACACTCATGTCTAAGACATATGTGTCATTCTTACTTGGATCCCTCATCAAAATCCATTCTTTAGGTATAATAAATCCTGGCTTCAGAATAAAGCACTCAAAATCATTAAATAAGAAAGAAAACTTTTTATCGCACACTTGGGACACGCTGAGTAAATTGTGCTCGAGTTGCTCATCATAATTGACTTTCTCAAACTTCACTTTCTAATTCTTCAGCATTCCTTGACCAGTTATGTATCCTTCTTTATTACCCACAAAAGTGACATAACCTCCATCGATCTTTTTCACGTCTTCAAGTAATTGAATATTTCCAGTCATATGTCGGGAACAACCACTATCCACATACCAGTTTCAATTAAGATATATCCAAGGTCAAATGTACCATTTTCTCCGATAATAAGAGTCTGAAGTACTTCTTCAAACAAAAGGAGCTAAACATGAGACACATGCGGTGGTTAGAACTCTTGAAGGACTATGACTGTGAAATCTTATACCACCCGGGAAAGGTGTAAGGCCCCTTTCTTTCCGGGTAACCTCACTTGTTGGATTTACACATAAACATAGTCATTAATTACTGAACTTTTAATTAAAAACATTCAAACATAGCGGAAACATTCAACATTTAAGTACATTACAGCGGAAGTCTTAACATTCAACACATTATCCATGGTCTAAACAAAATAAACTTAAGGTGGGATGTCAGTCTCATGCCGGGCAGCCTTCACGCCGGGCAGCCTTCACGCCTTCGCACGTCCCTTTCCGTTGTTACCTGAAATGTATACTAAAAGTCAGCTAACGCTGGTAAGTTCTAGTTTAATACGATTAGTAATAAACATTATATCTTTTAAAAAGTATACGTAATTATATACAAAAGATAACAAATACATATTCATAACTTTTACTTTTCTTTCATCTTCTTGTGTGATTACATTGTTATGCATTCACCTTTACTTTACTTTAACATTCATTTGGTCATACACATAAGGGTGATCAACCCGTCTTTTACTGCGTATGTCACAAAGACATACGCCCTTAAGCTACCGTCGTAGCCCTTTTACTCGTCCGGTCCTAGAAACCGTCCGCCTTAAACCGTCCAGCCAACCTTCGACCGTCCGTCTTAACCGTCCTACCGTCGTAGTCCGTCAATATTCGCCCGTCCGCCCTAAGGCATCCGTTTCCCACGCGAACTATTTTTTATGCAACCGTTATACTATTAAGAGGCTTTTGCTTCGACCGCCCAATTATGCCTTTCGTACGCCCTAGCTTGCGAAGGAACGTACTTTTTCCCGGTTGCAAAATAGTTACGTGGTCGTCCGTCTACATAAGTAGCCGTTGTCATCGAAGCGTCCATAACATTTACATACATTCATAACATGCAATATATAAAATATAGAGCAAGATTTCGTTCATTTACTTTATGTCCTTCTTTCATTAATTCTTTATAGCCATACGTTTCATTCTTTATTTTTGATTCATCTTCATATATATATATATATATATAAATATACATATTTGTATACCACGTATGATCACATTGGCATTTATAGCATTTATTCATTTAGTGTATACACTTCAGCCTCAAAACATTTTAAATGATTTGCACATAACATAGAAGGGGGCACATAGAACTCACCTGATGAGTTAGTCTGGGTTGTTCTAAACAAGGTCCAACCACGTCACTTCTGATCTGAATGATTAGTTAAATACACATCAGACCTAATCCTGACTCTAACGGTTTAACCATTCTAAACATACTGACTTTACTTAACTGACCTGATGCCTGCGCACTTAGCAAGTGCGCAGGGCCTTGGTCATGTGTACTTGATAAGTACGCAGACCTTACATCATGCGTACTTGATAAGTACGCAGACTTTACTTCATGCGTACTTGATAAGTACGCAGGAACTTCTTCTTGCGTACTTGATAAGTACGCAGGATCTGGTTCATGCGTAAAAACCCTAACTTTTGCATGCGGGTCTGATCATGTAAATGTCTCAATTTTTCTTTGATCAAAACGTTCGGTTTTCATTCTAGATGCTATACCTAAGTTCATTTTCAAGTTTCATCCATAAAATCGTCACCTATTTAGCTAAAACCGAAAATCCTAAAATAATCATAAAAACTCAGATTATGATCGAACGCTTACCTGGATTAGAGTTATGATTCAGAGAAGATGATCACGTGCACGGTAGCAACGTTCTCCTGAATTCCCGAGTCGATCCGTCACTTTCTCTCTCTAGACCCGAGCTCCCCTTTCTCTCTCTAGAACTTGCAAGTGGTGGAAAAAATGAGATTATGGCAGCCCTTGTCCCTTATATACCTGGGCTTCCTTCGGCCCGTTCGAGCCGAACCCAAGCCCATCCATTTTTCTTTCATTTTTTTGACAATAATAATCTCGATCGTGTTATTATTTATTTATTTACTATTTTTGGGATGCTACAAGTCTACCCCCCTTAGAAAGGTTTCGTCCTCGAAACCAGTTATACGTTAAACAACTGAGGGTATAGTTCCCGCATCTCGTCTTCTTTCTCCCTTGTAGCTTCCGATCCCTTTCTGTGCTTCCATTGAACTTTGACCAATGGGATTGACTTATTGCGTAGTCTCTTCTCAGATTGGTCAAGAATGTCTATTGGTTCCTCGACATAATTCAGACTGTTATCCACTTCGATCTCATCGTAAGGTATGTGAGCCGTGTCGTCAGCTAGACACTTGCGTAAGTGCGACACGTAGAACGTAGGGTGTATTTCGCTAAGCGCATCGGGTAGGTCGAGTCTATAAGCAACTTGACTCACTCTCGCTAAGATCTTAAAAGGTCCGACAAACCTTGGGCTTAGTTTGCCACGTTTTCTGAATCAGATGATTCCTTTCCATGGTGATACCTTTAACAGTACCATGTCCCCTACTTGAAACTCTAAATCCCTTCTTCTCTTATCTGCGTATGATTTCTGTCTGTCTTTTGCGGCCTTCATTCGAGCCTTGATTTGATCAAATTTCTCGGAAGTAGCTTTGACCACTTCGAGACTTGCAAAATCCTTCTGTCCAATTTCGCCCCAACAAACCGGGGTCCTACATCTCCTTCCATACAACATCTCAAATGGCGGCATGCCAATCGTTGAGTGATAGTTGTTGTTATACGAGAATTCTGCCAATGGTAGATGGCTGTCCCAGCTCCCACCGAAGTCAATGATACAAGCCCGGAGCATGTCTTCTAAGGTCTGGATTGTCCTTTCAGATTGATCGTCGGTTTGAGGGTGGTAAGCTGTGCTGATGTTCAATCTAGTGCCCATTGCTTCATTAAATTTCTTCCAAAACCTTGATGTGAACCTAGTATCCCGGTCGGACACAATCGACACCGGCATACCATGCCTGCTCACAATTTCTTTGATAAAAACTTCTGCTAGTTTTTCGGACGAAGCAGTCTCACGTATTGGCAGGAAGTGAGCACTCTTCGTTAAGCGGTCGACGATCACCCAAATGGTATCATTGCCTTTAGCTGTTCATGGTAGCTTGGTAATGAAGTCCATCGTGATCTCCTCCCATTTCCATTCCGGTATCGGTAGAGGTTGCGTTTTACCACATGGCTTTTGGTGCTCGGCCTTAACTAGGGAACAAGTTAGGCACTTGCTCACGTACTCAGTCACCTCATTCTTCATGTCGGGCCACCAGTACTCTTTCTTCAAGTCTCGATACATTTTGTTTGTCCCGAGGTGGATAGAATAACGAGACTTATGGGCCTCATCGAGGATTTTGGCTCTAAGCTCGCCAATCTTAGGAATCCACATCCGACCAAACCTAGTTCGTACACCGTATACATTTACATTCAAATTTCCTTGTTGTCCCACTATTCTCTCCCGTTTAATATTTCTTTCTAATAGTGCTTCATCTTATGCTTTTGATATTTCATTCATCAAATCTGGCGTTATAATCAGCTGACACGCCTTGATCCGGATAGGATCAGATTGCTCCTTTCTGCTTAAGGCGTCAGCTACTACGTTTGCCTTGCCTGGATGGTACAGTATCTCACAATCGTAGCCCTTTAATAATTCTAACCACCTCCTTTGCCTCATATTTAATTTCTTTTGCTCGAAAAAGTACTTCAAGCTTTTATGATCGGAGTAGATGGTGCATTTAACTCCGTACAGATAGTGCCTCCATATTTTTAATGCGAAAACTACTGCTGCTAACTCCAGATCATGAGTTGGGTAGTTAACCTCGTGAATCTTTAGTTGTCGTGAAGCGTAAGCAATTACCTTTCCTCGTTGCATAAGTACACAGCCTAAACCTTGACCCGAAGCGTCAGAGTAGACTACTAAGTCTTCATTTCCCTTAGGTAGTGTCAAGACTGGAGCTTGGGTTAATCGCGTTGTTTTGGGTTGGACCCCATTCATATTTCACTTCTTTCCGTGTCAATTTAGTTAGTGGCGAGGCTATCTTCGAGAAATCTTGAATGAACCTCCGATAGTAGCCTGCCAATCCCAGAAAGCTTCGTATCTCTGTTGGTGTCTTCGGGATGTTCCATTCCTTTACTGTCCCGATCTTTGCAGGATCTACCATGATGCCTTTTGTGTTTTTCACATGACCTAGGAATTGGACTTCCCTAAGCCAGAACGCGCATTTGGAGAATTTTGCGTACAACCTTTCCTGCTTTAACACTTCCAAGACCTCTCTTAGGTGACAGTGGTGATCACCCTCGTTCTTCGAATAAACTAGTATGTCGTCAATGAAAACTATCACTGAGCGATCCAACATCGGTCGGCGTACTCTATTCATCAAGTCCATAAAAGCTGCTGGTGCGTTGGTCAACCCGAATGACATCACTAGAAACTCGTAATGCCCGTAACGCGTACGAAACGCGGTCTTTGGTACATCTTCTTCTCTCACCTTCAACTGGTGATAACTGTTAGGACATAGATTTGTAATGACAAAAGCTTGTAATAGTTAGATTTTATGTCTTTGTGTTTTTGTTATGTAAATGTCTAAAGTTACTAAGTGTTTTACAAGTGAGCCTAGAGGCGAACTTGTTAAGTTCTCCTGGTCTATCAGAGGCGAACTTAATAAGTTCGCTTAGGTCTAACTGAGGCGAACTTGTTAAGTTCGCTTAGTCTGTTTCAGGCGAACTTAATAAGTTCGCTTACATCAGTTTAGTTTTCTATATATATGTGTTTACAGAGTCATTAGACAGGTGACTGATCAGTGAGAACCGAGAGATAGAATTGTCTGATTGAGTCTGTAAACCATTGTGAATTGGAATATAATTGAGAAGTTTATTTACGCGTGTTGTTTTCAATTGTCGGTTAGTATACAAATGTTAACATGAAGGATTCCGCACTTCGTGTTATAGCAACGTCATATTACGAGTCCGATCAGTAGTTGAGTTACCTGGACCTACAAGTGGAATAGCATTAGTCCGATCATATTACGAGTCCGATCAGTAGTTGAGTTACCTGGTGATTCAGACTCAAGCTCAACAGATTGCTGATATGCAAGCATTAGTTTCCAAACTCGTTCAGCGTCTTGACGCTCAGGGGGAGTTGAGGATGCCTGATACTTGTCACACATAGTCAATTCAGAGACATGATGATGAAGACAATGATCCTGCTGGAAATATTGAGGGTGATCGTCAATACACTGACGCTAATCCTATATCAAAGGTTCAGGGGGAGTCAACATCACAATCACTTGAAGGAAACAAAGATAATACTGGTACTAATGATGAAGAAATTTTGTTATTAGAATTCTTTCAAGATTCAGAAGAAGAGGAAGCTGAAAAGATTGAATGTCTTGATGACATTGACGATTTGTTCAATGACATGGAAGATGATAAGTCAGATACTGAGATAGAAGAAGGAGAAATAGTAGAGATTGAAATAGAGAAAGAAAAAGATAGTGTTACTTATGAAGGCTGTGATGGTCTTACAGTGCCTTATAACTTCATCCAGGATGATGTTATTCCTGAATTCACTTATGAAGGAATAACAGATTCTATGGACTCTGTTGAAGATGTCACATTGCCTGATGATACAGCTGAGTCAAAGATGGATACTGATGATGAGAATATTCAATTCAATAAAGGTGCTGAAACTGAAACTACTCACACTGAGTCTCCGAAGATTAATGAAGAACCTGTGATGTACAGAGATACAGGGATGACACGAGAACAGTGGAGAGAAGTTGTAAACAGTTGGATGAAGGTGCTACCCAAGTCTCCAGCACAACTTGCTCAGAAAGAGAAATATGTGAATAAAGAGCAGTGTGTAGGAAGGATCATATGTTGGTTATATGATGGTGAATCAAAATTATTTGCAATCAAACGATCTGAAGGTGTTCAATACTTAAAGCCGAGGATCAAATATTACAATACCTTGCCGAGGTGTGAAATAAATGGTCTAGCTTCAAAGCCACTCATAAATAGATCGAAGAATGGTTTGACTGATGTGATAGCAAACCTGATAAAGAAAGAAGGTAGTTCGGGTAAGTATGAACGGCTGAAACCACAAAAGGGAAAGAGAGTGAAGAACACAGATCCAAAGACTGGGAAAGTAACCTGGAGATACAAGTATAAACCAGTACGTGCTATTCACAAGATACCATTAAAGAATATTCCTCAAGACTTTCTTGGGAATATGAAATGGTGGTATGTTGATGTTAATATTGGGGAAGCAATGATTGAAGATAAAGATAATAAGGTCATTGTGTGTTTCTATGACGCAATGAATCTTATTAATTTTTCAAAGAAAGATCAGAGGACACTGAGAAAGAATGAGATCATGTTCACTGATGAATGAAGAGAACAAGGTCTACAGTACAAAAGAGTTTTGGAGATATGCAGAAGATATGGAGTGAATGCTGGCAGCAGACTACCGGATAACTGGAAGAGTTCAAGATAAAGACTGAAGACAGAAGATCAAGCTATTGTCAAGGGGGAGTCTGTTAGGACATAGATTTGTAATGACAAAAGCTTGTAATAGTTAGATTTTATGTCTTTGTGTTTTTGTTATGTAAATGTCTAAAGTTACTAAGTGTTTTACAAGTGAGCCTAAAGGCGAACTTGTTAAGTTCGCCTGGTCTATCAGAGGCGAACTTAATAAGTTCGCTTAGGTCTAATTGAGGCGAACTTGTTAAGTTCGCTTCGTCTGTTTCAGGCGAACTTAATCAGTTCGCTTACAGCAGTTTAGTTTTCTATATATATGTGTTTACAGAGTCATTAGACAGGTGACTGATCAGAGAGAACCGAGAGATAGAATTGTCTGATTGAGTCTGTAAACCATTGTGAATTGGAATATAATTGAGAAGTTTATTTACGCGTGTTGTTTTCAATTGTCGGTTAGTATACAAGTGTTAACATGAAGGATTCCGCACTTCGTGTTATAGCAACGTCATATTACGAGTCCGATCAATAGTTGAGTTACCTGGACCTACAATAACCCGACCTAAGATCGATCTTTGAAAACCAACTTGCACCTTGCAGTTGATCAAAGAGATCGTCTATTCTAGGCAATGGGTATTTGTTCTTTACTGTCCTCTTATTCAATTCACGGTAGTCAATGCACATGCGCATGCTGCCGTCTTTCTTCTTTACGAATAGTACCGGAGTGCCCCATGGTGAAATGCTCGGTCTAATAAACCCTTTTTCTGTTAATTCCTGTAGTTTAGACATCAATTCTTTCATTTCTGACGGAGCCAATCGGTTGGGGGCTTTGGCAACGGGCTCAGCTCCTGGCAGTAAGTCAATCTGAAATTCTATTTCCTGATCGGGTGGAAACCCAGGTAGGTCCTCAGGGAACACTTCCGGAAAGTTGCACACCACGGGTACATTCTTAAGTTCCTTCGTTTTCATTCTATCGTCAGTAACATACGCCAGATAAGCTTCGCAACCGCGCCTCATATAACTTTCGGCCTTGATCATTGAGATGATATTCGACATCGTGCAATTCCAATCCCCATAAACCGTAATTGGAGTGCCGCTTGGAGCCTTGAGGTGTATCCTCTTATGTTTACATATGATTTGAGCTTCGTTGGCAGCTAACCAATCCATACCCAGTACTACATCGAATGCTCCTAAGGTGATAAGGAATAATCTAGAGGGGAACTTATGGGCCTCTATTTCTATGATACAATCACCAGTTACTTAGAATACTACCGAATTGTTACCAACGACAGTTTGTACGCTAAAAGCTTTTACTATGGTGTTGACAGTGCAATCTAGTTTTTGTCTAAAGGCATTTGATATAAAACTTTTACTAGCACCAGAGTCAAAGAGAATAGCAGCACGTTCATTGTTAACTAAAAGCGTACCTGACACGACGTCAAGGTTTCCCCTTGCTTCCTCTTCAGTCAGTGCATAGGCTCGAGTCCTAGCCTTTGGCTGTTCACTTTCAGCTTCCTTTTCCTTTCCTGAACCGGATTGTCTGGTTTTCCTGCAATCCTTTGTCAGATGTCCAAACAATCCGCATACTTGACACTTGACGTTTTTTACGCATTCCCGGGAGTAGTGTCCCGGCTTCCTGCACTTATAGCATGTGGTGGTGCCGATTCGACATTCGCCAAGATGTTGCCTTCCACATTTCCTACAAGTTTCATATTCATCTGGCCTTGATTTCTTCACCTCAGTGGTGTAGTTTCCTTTTCCCTTGCCTTTGAACGAATTCTCCCATTTCCGCTTCGGAGCTTCGGGAGCTATGTCCTCGTTAGCATAATCGTCATAGACGATTCCAGACAGGTTGACTACCGATTCGAAGGTCGATGGTAGATTAGATTTTACATGAACACGGACCCTTTGAGGTAGGCCCTTCACATAGTACTTAATCATCCGTTCTTCTGTCTCCACCAGGTGAGGTACCAGTTGAACCTAGAAGTATACTGGCGGTGCGTCTTGCTGCCAGCCTTGAAGTTCAGGAATTCGTTTTCAACTCGATCAATTTCATTTTGAGGGCAGAACTTTTGGATTATTAGCTTCTTCAGGTCTTCCCATGTCATTCTGGCAAGAGCGTTTGGCGACTTTGTCCTCTGAATGTTCCTCCACCAACTTAGTGCCTCATTGGTGAAAGAATGAGCAACATACTTAACAGCCTGGTCCGGGTGACACTCGCTGATGTTGATTACATCATTCATCCTTTCAATCCATTCGAACGTAGCCACTGAATCCTTGTTACCATCAAACTTGGGTGAGTCTCCATCCTTGAAACCTTTGTAAGTACACCTACGATTGCTTGATGCCATTTTTACTTCATCCCCGTCACTGTCATAAATTTTCTCTTCATTGTTCCCTTCATCCTCTTCTTTGCTTTTCTTTAGTGCCTCAGATAGTAGGTCAGGCAATATGTTCTTCAGAGTAAGTACAACCTCGTGGGCAATAGCATCCCTAACCTCGGGTTCCAACTGTATAGGCCCCTGATTGCCGTCCCCAGTTGGGGTCACATTAGTTTCGTGCACACTCTCAGTGTGTTCTGCGTGCACACTCTCTTCCTCTTCACTTCTTCGATTCAATGGAGGTCTACCCACTCGACCAGTGCGACCGCCTCGGCGTCCAGTTCTCCCTCACCTGCCATTGTCTTTAGATTTTTTTTCCTGATAGTCATAAAGGGTATTCATCAATGTCATTCTCTCAGATCATAGTCTTAGAACAGTACGAACAAGGTAAATTTTTAATTACAGTGACCGGTTTGTGATTAGAAATTTACATTGCTTTTCGGGTTCCAAACTCTTCAAATTGGTCGTGACATTGACATCTATTGGTTCTAGGTTAGAGTATCTATTCTTATCCAAGTGTATTAACCTTAGTACTTACTTACCGTGCTGGCGTTGGCTACCCAGACTGACATCCGTGCGTTAGTCCCATAATCAACTTTAGTCCAGACATTTAGGGATGTCTGAATATCTCAAACTATTGCTCTGATACCAACTTGTAAGGCCCTTTTTTTCCGGGTAACCTCACTTGTTGGATTTACACATAACGTAGAAGGGGGCACATAGAACTCACCTGATGAGCTAGTCTGGGTTGTTCTAAACAAGGTCCAACCACATCACTTCTGATCTGAATTATTAGTTAAATACACATCAGACCTAATCCCGACTCTAATAGTTTAACCATTCTAAACATACTGACTTTACTTAACTGACCTGATGCCTGCGCACTTAGCAAGTGCGCAGGGCCTTGGTCATGCGTACTTGATAAGTACGCAGACCTTACATCATGCGTACTTGATAAGTACGCAGACTTTACTTCATGCGTACTTGATAAGTACGCATGAACTTCTTCTTACATACTTGATAAGTACGTAGGATCTGGTTCATGCGTAAAAACCCTAACTTTTGCATACGGGTCTGATCATGTAAATGTCTCGATTTTTCTTTGATCAAAACGTTCGGTTTTCATTCTAGATGCTATACCTAAGTTCATTTTCAAGTTTCATCCATAAAATCGTCACCTATTTAGCTAAAATCGAAAATCCTAAAATAATCATAAAAACTCAGATTATGATCGAATGCTTACTTGGATTAGAGTTATGATTCAGAGAAGATGATCACGTGCACGGTAGCAACGTTCTCCTAAATTCCTGAGTCAATCCGTCACTTTCTCTCTCTAGACCCGAGCTCCCCTTTCTCTCTCTAGAACTTGCAAGTGGTGGAAAAAATGAGATTGTGGCAGCCCTTGTCCCTTATATACATTGGCTTCCTTCGGCCCGTTCGAGCCGAACCCAAGCCCATCCATTTTTCTTTCGTTTTTTTGACAATAATAATCTCGATCGTGTTATTATTTATTTATTACTATCTTTGGGATGCTACAAAAGGCGAACGTGATAGCGGACGCCCAAAGCCGAAAGGAGACACTTACTCCTATTAGGGTGAAGGCATATCAAATAGTCATGACTCCCGATCTTATGAAGGAAATTGAACGTGCGTAGAAAGAAGCACTTAAAGAAGAAATACTAAAAGAGAAAGAATGGTTGGTCAACAGGAAAAGTTGGAAAAAAACACATTAGGTGTGAAGACCCGACAAGGCCGTATTTGGGTGCCGAAGGGAGGTGAGCTTAGAGCCAAAGTACTTGATGAGTCCCATAAGTCTCGCTACTCTATCCACTCGGGTACTACCAAAATGTACCAGGATTTGAAGAAAGGGTATTAGTGGCCGAATATGAAAAACGATGTATCGGAGAACGTGAGTAAGTGTCTGACTTGTTCATAGGACAAACCTGAACACCAGAAACCGTATGGTAAAATCCAGCCCCTAATGGGAATGTATCACCATGGACTTCATCACCAAGCTACCCCGCACAGCTAAGGGTCATGATACCATTTGGGTGATAGTAGACTGTCTGACCAAGAGCGCACACTTCCTACCTATTTTTGAGACTTCTCATCAGAACGTTTAGCCGATGTGTTTATCATGGAAATCGTGGCAAGACATGGGGTGCCATTGTCAATTGTATCTGACCGGGACACGCGATTCACATCAATGTTCTAGAATAGATTCCATGAGGCAACGGGTATGAGGTTAAATATCAGCATGACATACCACCCGCAGACGGATGGTCAGTCCAGAAGGACCATTCAGACATTGGAGGATATGCTCCGTACTTGCATCATTGACTTCGGTAGCATTTGGGACGGCCACCTACCACTAGCAGAATTCTCCTACAACAACAACTATCACGCTACAATAGGCATGCCGCCTTTCGAGACGTTGTATGGTAGAAGATGCAGAACTCCGGTCTACTAGGGGGGGGGGGGAATAGGTCAAAAGGAATTGCAAAGTTTAGAAGTGGTCAAGGAAACGTCTGCAAAATTTGACCAAATAAAAGCCCGTATGAAAGCTGCATAGGACCAACATAAATCTTATGCTGATAAGAGACAAAGATCAATTGAGTTTGAAGTTGGCGATAAAGTTATATTGAAAGTATCCCCCTAGAAAGGGATCATACGGTTTAGAAAGAGGGGAAAATTGAGTCCAAGATTTATTAGACCCTTCAAAGTTGGGGCGTGGGTTTGGGAAGTTGCATACCGATTGGAATTGCCTGATGAATTGAGTGGAATCCATCCCACATTCCACGGGTCGCACTTGCGAAAGTTCTTGGCTGACGAATTAGCGCATGTGCCACTTGATGACATCGAGGTAGATAAACCATTTAAACTATATTGAGGAACCCGTGGCCATCCCGGATATAAAAGAGAAATGTCTATGAAACAAGGTGGTACTGTTAGTAAAAGTTCAATGGAAACACCGAAAAGGGTCGGAAGCCACTTGGGAAACTGAAACTGAAATGAAGGAGTCATATCCTCACCTGTTTGACCTATGACAGGTTTCGAGGACGAACCTCTTATAAGAGGGGTAGACTTGTAACACCCGCAAAACCCAAAAATCCTTAATGGGCCTAAGGAAAAGAAAGAACCAGAATAATGGGCCTAAGGGCTTGGCCCATGTAGGCTCTACAACCCTAATACATCAGGTTGAAACCCTACTCTAGCCTCCATTTGCAACTCACAACACAAATTCATAGAGAGAAAGAGAGAGAGAGTCTAGAGAGAGAAAGCTCAAGAACTTCAATCATTTTGTTCCCAAGCTGCTTCAATCTGCTTCTCCACTGAAGGACAAGAAGAATCTAGAAAGAAGCCGGTGTTTTTAGGTAAGAGTCGAACTAAAACCTCTTATTTTCAGTTTAAATGGGTTTTGGGGTAGGGTTTTAAACTCAAAGCATGGATTTTTACGTGTAAAATGATGAAATACTCCCAGATCTTGCTTCATGCGAGTTAAACAACCGATTTGAACGTAAAAAGTTGAAAACATGGGTTAAAAACGAGCATGTTTATGAAGATCTTCATGGGAGTGTCGCCACCTTCATCGGACGACACTAATCGGGGAAGACAACCCAGAAGTGGCATCGTCCCCAAGATTTCCAATGATTGGGACATGTGTCAAACCATTGGCGTCGCCAGGCTCGTAAATGACACTAAAAGTAACGACACTAATGGTAATGACACAAAGTCAAAAATGAAATTCTTGTGACGCTATTCTGACGACACTGCCCCTGGCGACACTGTTATAACAAACCGAAATCCGAGTTTCGTTATAAATAAATATATATTCTAATAAATATTGTGGTGAAAAAATATCTTAGAAATAAGTTGAAACAAGTGGGTTTCAAGTTATTAATGGGGTTATATTAGTTTTTAACTAATTATGGAATGAAATGGGTGAAATGGAAGTTGAGGGGCTAAAAGTGTAAAATGGCAAAATCTTTCATATTTGACTAGTGGAAGTCAAAATTGAACCTCATTTGTGGTGTTTTGGCCGATGCTTGCAAGAGAAGAAGGAGAAAGAGGAGAATCCGGTCAAAAACGAAATTGGAAGCTTGCATGCTCGGGATTTAGGGTGTTGATTCACACAATACCTTCCTAGCATCAAGTAAGTTCCTCATTCATCTCTTGAATCCACCATTTATGGTGTTCTTGGCGGGTTTTGGGTAAAATCCAGAATTTTGAATGCATATTGTAAACTGGTGTTAGATTGTTGATAATCTAACTAAACTAAAGGTAAAGAATGGTTATTAACATCCTAGAACCCTTTGATTTTGATTATGAGAAGTTAGGGTTCATATGGAGAAATTTGGGGTGTTTAGATTATGATGATAAGATGATGAATTAATGATGATTAATTGTTTATATGATGTTAGACACTTGAGCAAACACCAAATTAACCTAATGATTTAAATTGAATGAAAAATTAGTGTTAAGGTAAGGATAATGAAACTCAAGTAGGTGAGTTTGGGGTGATAAAGGGTGTTTGGATATGAGTATAACTCAAACGGGTCAATTTGGGTTGAAAATGGGAAAGTTGGGTTGAAAATAGGAAAGTTGGGTTGGGAACCCAATTATAATGTGATTTTGTTGTATGTTAGATTACTAAACTAGGTGTATATGTTTAGGTAATCAAATTACAAAACTTGAAGGTGGTGCGGGGTCTTCTTACCCAAAAGGTAAGTGCTTTTGCACTTACCTAGTATTGATGATAAATGGTGTGACAGGTAATGTTGTATGCATAATGTTTTAAGTGATATGAATGTGATTGAATGTAGTTATAATTGTATTACTATAATGGAAATGTGAATACGGGTTTATGATCTAAGAATCATAATGGAAAGGTGGTAATGAGGTTATGGTTTAAATACCATAATGGAAATGAGGTTATGGTCTAAGTTCCATAATGGAAATGGGATATGAGGGTATAATATAAGTATCATAATGGAAATGAGGTTATGGCCTATGTGCCATAATGGAAATGGAAATGTGTTAATTATGAATGATAAATAAAAAGAATGAAACTTGTAGGTGAAATGCAAGTGATATATAGCCTAATGACAAATTGGGTGGAAACGGGTCAAATGGGTGAGTGGGTGAAAGCGAGTAGTATTTACTTGTTTGATATGTTTTATCTTCATTGCTAATGGTTTTAAATGTGGTGTTATGTAGGAAAAGCTCTGGGATAGTCAAGGTCAAGTCTATGGCAAATGTTGGATTCTCGTACGCATATTTTAGTTATTTTGGGATGTAAATTGAAATCCTCGAAAGGGATACAAATTTGAAACAAGAATTGATGTTTTGGTTTATATTTTGGTGAATGAATATTTGGTCAAAAACCCAAGTGTTTGAGATATTTTTTTGTTATGTTGAAATGGTAAAAGATGAAAAATTTGGCTAAGTGTTGGAACTGGGCAAAAATCCTAACTCTCTGTTTGCTGGGTGTTTTCGCGCCACACGAAGAACCAAGGACAGGTCTTCGAGAGAAGCGAAGATCTGGCCTTCTGGACTTATGTTTTTGGGACTCCCTCGTGGCACACGAAGGGATGGCCCAGAAGTTCGCGACACGCGAACAGTAAAAAAAACAATTTTAGCAAGTTCTTGGTGGATCAAGTGGTGAATAAGATAAAGGGCGGGTGCCCTAGTAAGAAGCCTTTTAGCAAGTTCTCTCCTTGAGGATGCAAAGTTTGTGGGAAAGATCATTTCGGGGAATGTAGGAAGGGGACTTTGAATTGTTGTAAATGTAGGAAGCCGGGGCACATGGCTAGTCAATGTACAAGCCAAATTCATTTATGCTATAACTGTTACAAGCCTTGGCACAATAGGGAGGATTGTCCCGAGCTGAAGCAAGGTGGAAGTGAAAGGAAGGTTGAAATACCAAGGCTAAAGGGTAGAGCTTTCCATATCTCGGCGGAAGAGGCAAAGACTAACCCGGAAGTGGTGTCAGGTACATTCAAGATTAACTCATTACCTGCACTTGTACTTTTTGATACGAGGGCTAGTCGTTCTTTTTTTTCCTTGAAATTTGTTAAACATTCTTCTTTTCTATGTAGCAATTTAGATGAACCTTTAGAAATTGAGGCGGCTAATGATAAGAGCTTTCTAGTTTTCGATGTTTATAAAAACTGCAAGTTAAGGGCGGGGGGTGAAACGTTTTTTATAGACCTAATTCCTATGACCATGGGGGATTTTGATGTGATAGTGGGGATGGATTGGATGTCAAGGAACAAAGCGAATATCATATGTCGACCTAAGGCGATACAACTCGATTCCCCATCGGGTGAGTCCATTTACATAGAAGGTGAGAAGAAAGGTAAGATTAAGATATGTTCTTATGTGAAGGAAACAAAGTACATCGTGCGTGGGTGCAAGGAATTCATGGCATGTGTTGGGGATGTGTTCGAGAAAGTGATAGATATTCATGATGTACCGGTGGTGAATCAGTTTGAGGATGTGTTTCCAGATGAGTTACCGGGGGTTCCACTGGAGAGGGAAGTAGAGTTTGGGATTGATTTGATATCGGGTGCTAAGCCGGTAGCCAAGGCACCTTATAGGTTGGCACCACCGGAGATGAAAGAGCTAATGGAGCAACTGCAAGAACTACTCGATAAAGGCTTCATACGCCCAAGCGTCTCGCCTTGGGGTGCGCCCGTTCTCTTCATTAAAAAGAAGGACGGAAGCATGAGAATGTGTATGGATTATCGGGAGTTGAACAAGTTGACTGTGAAGAATCGGTACCCGTTACCTCGGATTGACGACCTCTTTGACCAATTGCAAGGGGCGTCATGGTTTTCTAAGATTGATTTGAAGTCCGGGTATCATTAGTTGAAAGTGAAAGAAGACGACGTTCATAAGACGACTTTCCGCACTCGTTACGGTCACTATGAGTTTACGGTTATGCTATTCGTTTTAACCAACCCGCCCGTGGTTTTCATGGATCTTATTAATCAGGTGTGTAGGCCATTCCTCGACTGTTCTGTTATTGTGTTTATTGATGATCTTGTCATTTACTCAAGGAGCGAAGATGATCATGCTTGTCATTTACGTGAGATTCTTGAAGTTCTTCAAAGGGAAAAGCTTTATGCAAAATTTCTAAGTGTGCATTTTGGTTACGCGAAATCCAATTTTTAGGTCATGTGATTAATGAGAAAGGGATTACTGTTGACCCATCTAAGATAGTGGCGGTTAAAGATTGGTCATCGCCAAAAACGCCTTCGGAAATTAGAAGTTTCTTGGGGTTGGCGGGTTATTATCGGCGGTTTATTGAAAACTTTCTCGGATTGCTTTGCCGATGACGAAGTTGACGCGTAAAGAGACTAAGTTTGTATGGGGTTCCGATCAAGAATCCTCCTTTCAACTCTTGAAGGAAAAGTTGACTAAGGCGCCTGTTTTATCCATGCCGGATAGGACCGAAGATTTTGTTGTGTATTCGGATGCCTAGCATTCGGGGTTGGGGTGTGTATTAATGCAAAGAGGGAAAGTGATTGCTTACGCGTCTAGGCAATTGAAGACTCACGTTGTGAATTACCCTACCAATGATTTAGAACTTGCGGCCGTGGTTTTTGCGCTCAAGATTTGTAGGCATTATTTGTATGGGGCTAAGTGTACGATATACATGGATCACAAAAGTCTCAAGTACTTCTTTAACCAAAAGGACCTCAACATGAGGCAAAGGCGGTGACTTGAATTGGTCAAGGACTATGATTGTGAGATACTTTATCATCCGGGTAAAGCGGATATGGTGGCAGATGCTCTTAGTCGAAAGACAAGCCATACACCTGTCAAGGTGAAGTCATTTAATATGACAATTTCATCATCTCTTATTGATGAAATCAGGGAGGCTCAAGTGTTAGCACTTGGTGGCGATTTGAAGAAGGAATGAATTGTTCCATATTTTGATAGGCTTTGGGAAAATAGTTCGGGGTTGAAAACATGCTTTGTGGATGAGGCGCATATGTCCAAGTATTCTATCCATCCAGGGGCCACAAAAATATTTTATGATTTGAGGTGTCATTTTTGGTGGCCGGGTATCAGGCGTGATATTGTTAAGTATGTGGAGAGATGTTTTACATGCTTAAGGGTAAAGACGGAGCATCAAAAGCCGTATGGAAAGCTTCAACTGCTTGAAATACTGCTTTGGAAATGGGAGAACATAACCATGGATTTGATCACTAAACTACCAAAGACTCGAAAGGGTTATGATGCGATTTGGGTAGTAGTGGATCGATTGACAAAGGGTGCACATTTCTTTCCTATAAAAGAAACGTATTCATCGGATAGATTGGCTGAAATGTATGTGAAGGAAATTGTGTCACGTCATGGTGTACCGGTGTCTATTATATCGGATCGTGATACGAGATTTACTTCTCATTTTTGGAAGAAATTCCATGAGGATATGGGGACTAGATTGAATCTTAGCACCGCTTATCATCCACAAACGGATGGTCAAAGGGAGCGGACGATTCAAACGCTCGAGGATATGTTGCGAGCGTGTGCATTGGATTTTGGGGGTAGTTGGGATGACCATTTACTGTTGGCGGAATTTTCTTATAACAATAGCTATCATTCTAGTATTGGTATGCCACCTTTTGAGGCGTTGTATGGGAGGAAATGTTGAACACCCGTGTGTTGGGGTGAAATTGGTCAACGGGAACTTGGTAGTAAAGAGGTGGTCAAGGAAACTAATAGTAGTATTGACCAAATAAGGGCACGCTTGAAGGCGGCTCAAGATCGCCAAAAGTCCTATGCAGATAATAGAAAGCGGACGATTGAGTTTCAAGTGGGGGACTTTGTGCTTTTGAAAGTCTCTCCTTGGAAATGGATGATACGATTTAGGAAACAGGAGAAGTTGAGTCCACGTTTCATCGAACCGTTTAAGGTGTTAGCAAGGGTGGGTGCGGTGGCTTATTGTTTGGAGCTACCAGAGGGACTAAGTAGACTTCATAACACGTTCCATGTGTCTCATTTGTGAAAATATTTGGCGGATGAATCTACTTTTATTCCATTGGACGATATTGAATTGGATGAAAAGTTGAATTATGTTGAGGATCTGGTGGCAATCTTGGATCGAAAGGTGAAGCGTTTACGCAATAAAGAGATTTGCCAAGTTTTGGTGAGGTGGAAACATAAGAAGGGAGCGGAATGACTTGGGAAACTGAGGAAGAAATGCTCAAGTATTATCCGAACCTTTTTATGTGAAGTCGGGTTTCGGGGAAGAAACCCAAATAAGGGGATCCGGGTTTCGTTATACATAGATATTCTAATAAATATTATGGTGAAAATAATATCTTAGAAATAAGTTGAAACAAGTGGGTTTCAAGTTAGTAATGGGGTTATATTAGTTTTTAACTAATTATGGAATGAAATGGGTGAAATGGAAGTTGAGGGGCTAAAAGTGTAAAATGGCAAAATTTGCCATATTTGACTAGTGGAAGTCAAAATTGAACCTCTTTTGTGGGGTTTTGGTCGATGCTTTCAAGAGAAGAAGGAGAGAGGAGAATCCGGTCAAAAACGAAATTAGAGGCTTGCATGCTCGGTATTTAGGGTGTTGATTCACACAATACCTTCCTAACATCAAGTAAGTTCCTCCTTCATCTCTTGAATCCACCATTTATGGTGTTCTTGGTGGGTTTTGGGTAAAATCCAGAATTTTGAATGCATATTGTAAACTGGTGTTAGATTGTTGATAATCTAGCTAAACTAAAGGTAAAGAATGGTTATTAACATCCTAGAACCCTTTGATTTTGATTATGAGAAGTTAGGGTTCATATGGAGAAATTTGGGGGTGTTTAGATTATGATGATAAGATGATGAATTAATGATGATTAATTGTTTATATGATGTTAAACACTTGAGCAAACACCAAATTAACCTAATGATTTAAATTGAATGAAAAATTAGTGTTAAGGTAAGGATAATGAACCTCAAGTAGGTGAGTTTGGGGTGATAGAGGGTGTTTGGAGATGAGTATAACTCAAACGGGTCAATTTGGGTTGGAAATGGGAAAGTTGGGTTATAATGTGATTTTGTTGTATGTTAGATTACTAAACTAGGTGTATATGTTTAGGTAATCAAGTTACAAAACTTGAAGGTGGTGCGGGGTCTTCTAACCCAAAAGGTAAGTGCTTTTGCACTTACCTAGTATTGATGATAAATGGTGTGACAGGTAATGTTGTATGCATAATGTTTTAAGTGATATGAATGTGGTTGAATGTAGTTATAATTGTATTACTATAATGGAAATGTGAATACGGGTTTATGATCTAAGAATCATAATGGAAATGTGGTAATGAGGTTATGGTTTAAATACCATAATGGAAATGAGGTTATGGTCTAAGTTCCATAATGGAAATGGGATATGAGGGTATAATATAAGCATCATAATGGAAATGAGGTTATGGCCTATGTGCCATAATGGAAATGGAAATGTGTTAATTATGAATGATAAATGAAAAGAATGAAACTTGTAGGTGAAATGCAAGTGATATGTAGCCTAATGACAAATTGTGTGGAAATGGGTCAAATGGGTGAATGGGTGAAAACGAGTAGTATTTACTTGTTTGATATATTTTATCTTCATTGCTAATGGTGTTAAATGTGGTGTTATGTAGGAAAAGCTCAGGGATAGTCAAGGTCAAGTCTATGGCGAATATTGAATTCTCGTATGCATATTTTGGTGATTTTGGGATGTAAATTAAAATCCTCGAAAGGGATGCAAATTTGAAACAAGAATTGATGTTTTGGTATTTATTTTGGTGAATGAATATTTGGTCAAAAACCCAAGTGTTTGGGATATTTTTTTGTTATGTTGAAATGGTAAAAGATGAAAAATTTGGTTAAGTGTTGGTACTGGGCAAAAATCCTAACTCTCTGTTTGCTGGGTGTTTTCGCGCCACGCGAAGAACCAAGGACAGGTCTTCGTGACATGCAAAGACCTGGCCTTCTGGACTTGTGTTTTTGGGAATCCCTCGCGGCACGCGAAGGGAGGGCCCCAGAAGTTCGCGACACGCGAACAGTAAAAAAAAAATTTCTCGGGATAAATGATTCCGCGTGTGTAAATGTTTATTATAACCGGTGTTTGATATTAAGAGTTTAAACGATAATAGTTCCTCAGCGACACTACCTAGTGACACTATAGGCGACGCTAGTCATTTGTTAATAGTTTTCACTCGTTGATTAATTACAGATTTCTAGCATCCCGCGATGCCAAAACAATAAGGAATCGAATAATAAGATTAGAACTGGTGAGTTTCTATGGGCTGAAGTGCATGCCTAATGAACGTAATGAAAGAATGATGTTTTTACCCAAAATGTCAATGAAAATTACGTGTTATTAACATATGTTATAGTATATACAAATGTTTATAAACGTGTTAACGTGATTGATTGTGTGGTAGCATGTATATGTGTCTGTGATTAAATGTGCATGTTACCTCGAGGCGAAAGAATGAACAGAAAGTCTTTGGACAAGCAAACAGAGGAGTCTTATTTTGTGATAAGCAACAGAGGAGTCTTGTACTGTAACAACCTGGAAATTCGTTAGCTATTGGGTCACGTTAATGAAAGAACCAAATCCCCTTTATAACAACTTCAACTATAACGGTTTCATGTGGAGTTCGTTATTCAAAGTTAGGGGACTCGGTTAGCCGTATTGCGAAGATTCGAGAGGTAAACGTGCCAAACGATTTAGGAGGGACCCGGGGTGAAACATCAAGGGATTTAAATACCATTCCAACATAAACCCTAAGCCATTCGGCTAGGGTTGTGCATTCGACGGCAGTAGCGAGAGAAAGGGGAGGAGACGCCGAAAAGGGGGAGGCCGGCGGTGGTTTGACGGTGGCTCCAAGTAGGGGACTTAACACGTAACCAAGGTAATCCTTGTTCACACTTTTTATGCATTTACACTTTTTTTTGGTTGAAAACCCGATTAGGATTTGTGGTTATGTGTCTCAGCGGCCTCTAGGTGGCGTGCGGCGGCATGAGACGGTGGGGACTAGTAACCCGGTGGCGGAGAAGCCAACGGCTCAGGCGACAGAAGTGACGGGTTGCGTGAGCAGCCTTGGTTCGTGCATGGCAGATGAAAAGTGAAGGTGGTGGTGGCTCCGATGGACGTGAGGCGGCTGTGGAGGCAAGGCGAAGGCCGACGGGGAACGGAGATGCCTGTGGTCTCACGGCAGCGGCATGGTGGCGTACATGGTGATGTGTAGTAGCAGCGAGTGGTATTGGCCGCTAGGGTTTCTCGCGGCTAAAAGGACGACGGACGGGTGAGGGTGTCTTGAGGTGACGATGCACGACGAGAGTGCACGGTGGGGGACACGGCTTGGTGTCACCCGGTGGTGCTGGTTCACGGCTATGGACGAGGAAGAAATTAGGGACGAGTAACACCCGAGTAGGGTGGTTGCATGTGTATGCATGTACATGTACGTGCATGCATGAGGACCCAATTTAAGTTTAGGACTTCTAACGGGTTGAGGACGATCCGGTTCAAAGGTGGCGTGAGATTAGGGTTTCACGAGGTTGGGTCGTTAAACTTGTGGGATTCATGGATTTGTTATATTGTTACTCGTTAACCAACATATGATTTAAACGTATCCTGATCGTGTGATCATACGTTTGACAGGTTCGGGGTTTGAGCAAGTACGCGTGGTGTAGAGCCATGATTTGGACTCAGTATAACTGGGGAGTTTCTAAACCCCTCTTTTAAACGTTTTATTGTTTTGGGGCTATCGTACATACTCATATGTTTTATTAAACGAACGTATTACGAGTTATGATTTAAGCATGAAGTGTTTTATGAGACCATTATGTAATAATGAGATAAGGGTTGTTATCGGATCCTAGGATGGGTGAACAAGAGTTGTGATGATCTGTGTGTGTCATCTTATGAGTTAGTTGGGATGAGTCGGGGATTTAGTTAAACCTGTAATGGTTATACAAGGAGAGTTACCATGGAAACCCGTACGTGGTTCAATAACGAGTTGGGTAGATGTTACTATATTGTTATGCGTCATGTGTTTGGTGTTGTGGGTATGGTGTTGTTATCCCTGTGACACGACGGATATGGCATTGCATGGGTCTATGTTGTCTTCTTAGTATGTACGGGCTACAAGTCGGTGTGTTGTTTGTGTGTCGTATAATTTCCTATTCGGAAAGAGTTGGGTAATGTGTCTAGACGTTATGAGGATACGTCTAAGTAAGCGTTGGATTACACGCATAAGTGATCCGTAAATGGTGGTGAGTCATAGTATATGTCTAGGTAGTGTCATGTGTATATATGTGTTGCTTTGTGTGCTTGTATAGTTGTCCGTGTATATGGCTAATAGTGATGTGGGGACGGAGTCCTTCAGGGTCATCATTGTACGTGTGATCTGGCATTCCCGTATGGTAGATGATATAGTCACCGTGTGGTGGTCGGGTAGTCATCATAGATGATGAGTGTGTCGCTAGGTTTATCGGCGCGGCCCTGTAACAAGGGTGGAGCTGAGCTTATGACGAGTATCCCGACGGGGATAACCCTGACGAGGGTGAAGAGATGAGGAATGTATTTGTGTGCTTATATATGTGTTAAATTGCATGCAAATGATGAGTTATACTAATTGTGTACGAGATGCTATTGATGTGATAAATAGATAGAATCAATGTGATGTGTCGAGTTAGATTGGCCGTTGTGTCAGGAAGAGTGCATTGTGTACAACTGTTAAGTCAGTTGGTTTATGAGAGTCCTAGTTAGGACTGGTTAGTCGGTGTCTAGAAGCTGGATGAGTTAACCAGTGAAGGGTTAATTTATATGGTAAATTGTGTGTTATCAGAGTAGTAAGCTCGAACCACATCGGAGAGACTTTCTAGGTTTAAATGATGAGTACAGTCTGGGGTGGTAAATCCTTAGGGATATTATAAGATAACGGAGGTTATTTATATAATGAAAATCTATACAACTACTTTCTAATGACCATTGGGTCTTGAGTGGAGATAAACAATAATTGAGATGAGTTGGCTTTTGTTTAAATTAAACTATTAGAACTCACTCAGCATAGCTGACTTTGTATGTACATTAGATTGTTTTGCAGGTTAGTCTGCTAGACGAGGTATCTTGGCTTGGAAGCGGGGCTACTCGGGTTGGTGTGCGTGCATTTTTCAGGTAACGTTATGAACGTTAACGAGTTAAAAGATAACATTATTTAAGAGAAAGACTTCTGCTGTTTACTTAAATGAAAGTTAAGTGTTTTTAATGAGTTTACCTAGTGATGAGAATTAACTGTAGGGTTCCTGGTTTGGGGCCTTACAAGTTGGTATCAGAGCCGAGGTTTAAGAGAAAACTGGTGTTTTTAAACAAATAAAATGCCTTAACTTAAACAGAAAATGGGACAAGGGTGAAACGAATGCCACCACGAGTAACCGCGAGCCAAGAGGTACATCTTTCGAGTTGAGCAGTAGTTATTATTTACCATTTGTGTAGTGTTACACTAGGTAAAGTAATTGTTGTGAGTAAATGATTTAGGATTCCGTGTGGGATAAAGTTGTGTGATATGTGTTGAAGTATTATGTAGAACTACTTGAAGTTGTGTGGTGTGATTGAATGAGACGCTAGTGTGTTTTGAATAACGTGGAGTAGCATTAATTGTGTCTATGTGAGATAGTTTGGTAGGTCGATGTGATTTAGTGATTTTGTGTGTAAACTTGTATGGTGTGAAATTATGATAAATATGACATGCTAGATTGTTAAGTGGTGCTATGTGAGTTGTGTGGGATGCATGTGCATCCGGGGTGTGTGAAAGATAGAAAGCTAAAGGGAATATGATGGGGAAGGTTTAGAATCCGAGCAGTAATGTGGACCACCAAATTGCATTTGATCATCGTGATTTGGCTGTCTATGATTACTCTCATATTCTAAATTTGAAGCCTATAGTAATCACTCCAACGTTCTATCTTGTGCAGGTACTGATGGCCATGACGATTGGGACTAGATGGATTAGGCGGGAAGCTTTCATCAGGGGGTTGAAAGAACGGCGGGCTAGACGTGCGGCTGCTGTTTGTACGGTTATCTTTGGGGAAGACGAATCTTAGCACATGTTCCATTGACGGTGGTTCCACCGGCGGCTGAGTATGAGGAGGAGTTACCAGCACAGGAGGTGATCTTGGTGCTTCCGGCGCCTAATGCTCTCAGTACTACCATGGCAGTCATGATGGGTGGACCTAGTAACTCCTTTTACAGGAGGACTGGTTGGAAAGGAAGGAACGCATCTGCGATTAGGCATCAGCCTTTGAGGCAAGATTTGAAATCAGGAAACGGATGGCTGGAGGAATCTGACGACGAGGAACAAGTGGGTGATAACTTTGACTTGTTCAGTGATTAGAGCTGTGCTGGTTACCACGAGAGGACAAGAGCATTTTGAGTAGTGGCCGTCAGGCATGTTTGTGATGAAATATTTGTCCTTGGTTTTTCAATTGCTTGATTTTAACCTTAACAGTGAATCTTATCATGGGATGGTTTAAGACGTAGTTAATGATAGTTGCATGTGTGATAGCTTGCTATTGGTGGTGCAGTGTTAATTATGTGTGATTATGTGATTACCTTTTGAACAACGTGAGTTCATACTAAATGTAATCCATGATGTGATGTTAGAGATTGGTTGATTAGAGTTTATGAGTAGACCTGTGTAGACCGGAGTTTTGATTGTTGTGTGTGTGTCTACAGTCTTAAGATAGTGTCACCTATGTGTTATGTCTAGGTGACATTTGAAGTGTAAGGGGTGTGTTGCACCTGGTGTAGTTGTTCAGGACAAGGTACTATGGGGAATATTAAGTATACATCTTTAGTATGTATAAATGTTCAGGACGAGGTCCTGTGGGAAATTATAGCTACATACCTTATGATTAGGTATGCATGTTCAGGATCAGATCATGTGGGGAAATAAGATATTTTTATATCTTGTGTGTATGAATGTTTAGAGATATTTTGTGTCTAGACTGAGTAGTGTGTCGTCGTGAAGTGTTGGTACCACCCGTGTGGGGTACGACTGTGTGAACTCTGTGTGAGTATGTGATGACGTGTGGCAGGGGCCACCATTGTGGTGAGTAAGAGGTTGTAGGTCCACATGACTCATCTCAGATCGATCTCGTGACAGGACGTCTCGTTAACACGGAGTGAGGAATCCTTCGTGTTAATGTATGTATAACAATTGACAATAGAAACAACAGGTAAATAAACTTTCTCTTTTATATCACCAAACAGAGTTTACAGAAATACTTGTTCGTTCATTCGTGCTAACCAGACTCTGTAAACTCTCTATTTATAGACACACGTTCTGCAATAGGCGAACTTAACAAGTTCGCTTCAAAGATGCTTAGGCGAACTTATATTAGACTAGGCGAACTTATCAAGTTCGCCTCTAGCAGAACTTGTACTAATACTTAGACAAAAACTAAACAATTACATAAAAACATAAAGACAATAAGACGTAAACTATTACAAAGATTTTGTCATACAATCTATGTCCTAACAGACTCCCCCTTGACAATAGCTTGATCTTCTGTCTTCAGTCTTTATGACAAGCTCTTCTAGTTATATTGTAATCAGCTTCCTGCATGCACTCCATATCTCTGACATATCTCCAACATTCTTTTATACTGTAATCCTTGTTCTCTCCATTCACCAGTGAACATAAACTCATTCTTTCTTAACGTCCTCTGATCTTTCTTTGAGAAGTTAATAAGATTCATTGCATCATAGAAACTAACAATGACCTTGTTATCTTTATCATCAATCCTAGCTTCACCAGTATTCACATATACATACCACCATTTCATATTCCCTAGAAAATCTTGTGAATTTTTTTTCAATGGTATCTTTTGTATAGCACGTACTGGCTTGAACTTATACTTCCAAGTCACATTCTTAGTCTTTTGATCTATAATATTCACTCTTTTTCCCTTCTGTGGTTTTAACCTTTCATACTTCCCTGATCCACCTTCTCTTTTTATCAAATTGGCAATCACATCGGCTAATCCACACTTTGATCATCAATACCCTGAGATGAATGAGAAGCAACAATAGAAGCAGACATAAGTGTAGGATCGTGAAATTACAAGATGGTTCTGTTCTTAGTTGAAATTGGCGGAAACAATAACAACTACACAAATGTAATCGAGCAAGCAGAAAGAATACTTTTAAGAACACTGTTGTATTAAGCTTTTGCAGATAAACGATTACAATTGAAACTCAATCAGAAAGTTCAAAAAGCACACTTACAATGAAGTGTTTACAGATTATTTATACTCACTTAGAATCAAGACAGCCCCTTGATTCTAAGGATCAGATCTAACACAGACCGTTGATCTGTTGTATGTAGCTAACTATTACACGTTTAGTCTAAGAACTAGTTAACTTTATTGAAGCGTCTTCTTGATTTATTATTGCTTGCATGCTTGGAGAAGAGCATTGTTGTCTGTCATTGGTTGAGCCATTGCGGTTCCTTCTGCTTTAAGTGTGTCATTTGCTTTTGCAGAAAGTTTTCAGTGACGCTTGGCATGGATAGTCAGCTGCAACGATTTGTCTTCAAGGCACAAGGCTATCAGCAGCAAGATGTAACCATCCAAAGCTGCTGATGATATGCCTGTCAGCAGCATCAAGTGTTGATACTGCTGAGAAGCCTATCCGCAACAACTGTGGTCTTCAGCAGATAAGGCTATCCGCAGCAGATTTGTTCTTCAGAAGGAGAACAAGTATCCGCAGCAGATAAGCTTGTCCGCAGCAGTTTGTTGGTCAGCAGCATTTGTACTTAGAGAATTTTGTAGCCATCAGTTTTTGGTTCTACAATAAGCTTCTGAGCTTTAGGAATTGGATTAACATCACTATCCGAGTCAGAACTTTCATCTATTAAAGTTCTCTTGCCAAGAACTGATCCAGAAGGAGGATTCCGAACAGTCTTACGCCTCGGTTTTCTGGCTTTAGATTTAATACGTTTCCACGCATTAGCCAATGGTAACGTAGCCAACCTTGCATAATGATCTGAGCTAAAATCTCTAGACGAATCAGAATTAGTAGCTTCAGAATCAGGTAAGATAGTATCACTGAAACTCGTATCTACAACATTGCCTTCCGCTTCATGAATAGGTGACTTCACAACTTCATGATCAAAATCATCCATATTCATGCCCAAATCTTGGTCATTATCTTGAGCAATATCTTCTTGAACTGGTTCATTAACAGGAATGTGAACCTATTCTTGTGGAATAGGAACTTGTTGTTGTTGTTGTTGAGCAGGAACTTGTTGTTGTTGTTGTTGAACAGGAACTTGTTGTTGAACTGGAACTTGTTGTACTTGAATAGGAACTTGTTGTACCTGAGCTTGAACTGGTTGTTGAATTGGAACTTGATTCTGGACTTGCCCTTCTACTAACTCCTCAGGATGAAACCAATTAGCATTTGGTGGTTCAACATAATCAGGATTGATTAAGTGACCAAACAAAGGAGTTGGAACATGAACTAGAGCAACATTTTTTTGTTTCACCTTATACAATTAGTAAAGATTCTTTTTGACATAGGAGTCAAAGTCAAAGGGATTGGATGCTGAGGTAAATTCGGAAATAAATGTTTCAGAATCATTTGCATGAACCTAGGATACATAAGGAACCCTTGACCTTCTAGAAGATTGATTTGCATGACCAACTCACGGTACATATATAAAGCAAAGTTAAACCGTTTGTTGAGGGTCAAAGCAACCATTGTAGCTTGTGATGCACTCTTCAAACCATCAGCACCAGCATTTCTTGGAGACAGACATTGTATGATGACGTGCATAAAATACCTCCATTCGCCAACTAAACATCCTTTTCTTGCTTGTGTATCATTTGGTCTTCCTCTGTAACCCATCCTCTGAAAACACCCCATAATCAGTTTTCCAGGATAAGATATAGGATCATCAATAGCACCCCTAATGCCAAAGCAGCACGAATAGTTTCCACTGAAATAGCTACCTCCGTATTATTCACTGTAGCACGAAGTACGTGAGGTTCAACATCTGTATCTTGATGGACAATATCCCAGAATTGTTGAATATATGGTAAACAGATGTACGGATTAGCAGAGAAGGCCACATGCAAACGTGAACGATTTAGAAAATTGATAATTCCTTGAAAATTAACAACTTCAGACATATTTGGATCCAATAACGCCACTTGATTATGTTTGTACTCAACACGACGAGCCATCTGTAAATGTAATGGACAAAAACACACATTAGTAATCAAACAAACAAAAAGAATCAAAAGAAACTAAAAAAATTTCAACAAAAAAAAATTACATGTCCATAACACTACTGAGCCCTTAGGCGAACTTAGTAAGTTCGCTCAGTGTTGCAAGAGGCGAACATAATAAGTTCGCCTGAACAAGTTTGTCGATACAACTTCTACAACATAATCTCAAAAATGTCTAAATCATGAATAAAATCTCAATTCAATCATAACACCATCATCGATTAACAACCACGACACAAGTTTAAGTATCAATTTCAAGATTTAATCAAGAAAATCTAGGTTGTCTCAAAAAAATTAAAACTTTCAAAACGACGAACACAGAGTCAAAATTACAAATTCCCGACAATTGAACATATAAAATTCTATGAAATTACCTTAGAAATACTCGCAATCAAAAACCGAACCAGAAACAAACACAAAAAGTTCAAATCAGAAACCCTAGATCAGAAAATCACAAGTTCAAAAAAAAGGCCTTATGTTCGCTCGATAAGTTCGCTCTCACAGTGAACAAGATAAAATGAATAAGTTCGCCTGAACAAAATATTAATTCACAGTTAAGTTCGCTTCATTAGGCGAACATGTTAAGTTCGTTTAACAAGCCTCAGGCGAACATAGTAAGTTTGCTTAATCAGAACCAGGCGAACAAATTAAGTTCGCTCCAAACCTTTTCCTTTGAACAAAAATTCTTCACTTTCAACACGACACATTCTTGTGAACTTCCATCCGTAGCATGTATCCGATACAATCCCGAATCATTTTAATTAAAAATTAAATTATCATGGGAGATAGAAACAAAATATTTTTGGATTTTATCTGTACAAATGGAATCACATATTTTTGTTTTTTATCTGAGCAAACTGAAACACATATTTTTGGATTTTATATGAGCAAACTAAAATACATATTTTTGGATGAACATCATGAGCAAGAAGATCATATCAGTATATGAGCAATTCATCACACAGTTTATTATCAACTATGGGTAACCTATGATATGAAACAGTCAAACTCATACTTATGTAACTCAATAATTTTTCAATTTTATGTAACTTTTGCAATCAATTTGAATAATAATTGAAATGATACGCGATAAATTTCAAAGTAAACAAGATCAGGTTATGAAATGCTCAATTTTTCATTCCTAATTTGCAATACAAAGCATGAACTTTTATTCGGGATTGATCATACCGATCATTTTGATCAGAAATTCAAACCTAGTACGATCAAATGCCTTGGTAAAAAGATCAGCAAAATTATCATCTGTATGTACCTTTACCAGCTCAATCAACTTCTTATCTGCACAATCACGAATAAAATGATATCTAATTTCAATGTGCTTTGTATTACTGTGCTTAACATGATTATTTGTAATAGACATTGTAGCATTATTATCAATAAACATGGGGGTTCCTGTAAAATTCAAACCGTAGTCTCTTAATTGCTGTTGGATCCACAAGATCTGTGAACAACAACTTGCAGCAGCAATGTATTCTGCTTCACATGTTGAAATGAAGACCGTAGTTTGCTTTTTTGCATTGCCAGGAAACTAGACGATTACCCAAGAACTGGCAACCACCTGTAGTAGATTTCATGTCCAAACAACAACCACCAAAATCAGAATCAGTGTAAGCATTGAATTCAAAGTTAGAACCATGAGGAATCCATAGTCCCAATCTTTGTTTTCCTTTAAGATAACGAAAGATTCTCTTTACTGCAATCAAATGTGACTCTTTTGGTTTTGCTTGGAACCTGGAACAAATACACACAACGAACATTATATCTGGCCATGAAGCGGTTAAGTACATGGGAGATCCAATCATTGCACGGTAGAGTCAGCAATCATCTTCTTTTCCATCCGGGTCAGAATTCAATTTATGATTGACCGGAATCAGACTATCATATGGGGTACAGTCGTCCATCTTGAACCGGCTCAAGATGTCCTTTACATACTTGGACTGATGAATAAAGAAACCATCTTCCTTCTGATTAACTTGAAGACCTAGGAAAAATGATAACTCTCCCATAGCTGACATCTCAAACTTTGATTTCATAATACTCTCAAACTCTTTGAACAACCCTTCATTTGTAGAGCCAAAAATAATGTCAACTACATATATCTGTACCAGTAGGTATTCTCCCCCTGCTTTCTTAATGAATAAAGTCGAGTCAATTTCGCCACGAACAAAATCATTTTCCAAAATATGTATAGACAACGTTTCATACCACACTCGAGGAGCTTGATGAAGACCATAGAGAGCTTTATCAAGCTTGAAAACTTTAGACGGATTAAGTGTGTAGGTCCACATGACTCATCTTAGATCGATCTCGTGACAGGACGTATCGTTAACGCGGAGTGTGGAATCCAATCGTATTAACGTTCGTATACTAATCGACAATAGAAACAGCAGGTAAATAAACTTTCTCTTTTATATCACCAAACAGAGTTTACAGAATACTTGATTGTTCAATCTATTTCATGCGTGTACAGAACAGGCTCTGTAAACTTTATATTTATAGACACATGTTCTGCAACAGGCGAACTTAACAAGTTCGCTTCAAAGATACTTAGGCAAACTTATCAAGTTCGCCTCTAGCAGAACTTGTATTTATACTTAGACAAATCTAAACAATTACACACAAAACATAAAGACAATAAGACCTAAACTATTACAAAGTTTTTGTCATACAATATATGTCCTAACAGACTCCCCCTTGACAATAGCTTGATCTTCTGTCTTCAGTGTTTATGACGAACTCTTCCAGTTGTCTGGTAATCTGCTTCCTGCATGCACTCCATATCTTTGACATATCTCCAGTACTCTTTTATACTGCAATCCTTGTTCTCTCCATTCATCAGTGAACATGATCTCATTCTTTCTTAACGTCCTCTGATCTTTCTTTTAGAAATTAATAAGATTCATTGCATCATAGAAACTAACAATGACCTTATTATCTTTATCATCAATCTTAGCTTCACCAGTATTCACATCTACATACCACCATTTCATATTTCCCAGAAAATCTTATGGAATTTTCTTCAACGGTATCTTTTGTACAGCACGTACTGGCTTGAACTTATACTTCCAAGTCACATTCTTAGTCTTTTGATCTACGATCTTCACTCTTTTTCCCTTCTGTGGTTTTAACCTTTCATACTTCCCTGATCCACCTTATTTCTTTATCAAAATGGCAATCACATCGGCTAATCCACACTTAGATCTATTAATCAATGGTTTCGTTGCTAGACCATTTATTTCACACCTTGGCAAGGTATTGAAATACTTGATCCTAGGCTCTAAGTATTGAACACCATCGGACCTTTTAAGAGCAAAAAGCTTAGTTTCATCATCATAAAACCAACTTATGATCTTTCCAATTCACCTCTCTTTATTCACATATCTTTCTTTTTGAGCAGGTTGTATAGGTGACTTTGGTAGCACTTTCATCCAACTATTAACGACTTCTCTCCACTGTTCTCAGTCATACATGTATTTCTATACATCACAGGTTCTTCATTCGGCTTAGGAGACACATCATGATTAGTATCAACAATAGAATCTAACCTTGTTGGATTGAGCAGTATCATCAGGTGTAGTGATTTCTTCAACAGAGTCCATAGAATCTGTTACTCCATCATAAGAAAACTCAGGAATAACATCATCTTGGATGAAGTTATACGGGTCATTCAGACCATCACTTCCTTCATATGTAACCTTAGATTTACTCTTTTCTATTTCAATCTCTACAATCTCTCCTTCTTCAACTTCGTTATCTAACACATCTTCTTCATAATCATCAAATAACTCGTCTATATCATCCAGACACTCAAATTTCTCAGCTTCTTCTACTCCAGAATCTTGAAAGAATTCCAATAACAATATTTCTTCATTCACTCCAGAATCATGCTTGGTTCCTTCAATAGTATGTTATGTCGACTTCCTCTGAGCTCTGGATGTAACACCCAAAATAAAAAGAAAAGAAAATTTTAAAATTTCACTCCCTCGCGGTACGCGAGGGAGATTTTGACAAAGCCCCGCGATACGCGAAGAAGCTGCTTATACGCCAGATTTATACCTTCTCGCGGTACGCGAGAAGATTCCCAACCAGGCCTCGCGGTACGCGAGGGAATAGTACACGCGTCAGGGCCAGAAAACACGTGTCATTCACCCTTGCCACCAGCCGACACGTGTCATGCTGACTCAGCACCGTTCGTGACACCTCATCCTCTCGCGGTACGCGAGAGATTTCCTTGGCCGGCCTCGCGGTACGCGAGGGACTGGAAAATCAGCCTATAAAAGGCCTTCAACGGGATTGAATTCTGTACAATTTCCAAACATTCCTTATACACAAACCCGATCTCTCAAAACTCCACAACGTCCCGAAGCGCTGTTCAAGAATCCTACGAAACCCTGCTCAAGCCGTAGTTCTGTCCAAATCCCGCAAAGTAGGTATCGTTAAAACTATTCATATATATATAGCCGCAATTATATATATATATTCTCTCATATATATTCTCGTTAATCGTGTCTTCCCTAGGAAGAAACGTGTCGAGGTTCTGCTCAAATTCCGAAGCCTACAAACCTACCAGCCATCAAAATCAAGGTGAACACGTTTAACGTTTTTCAAACGATAAAACCATTTTATTTACGAAAACGGCATGAAACAAATTAAATACTTTAATCATAAGGGTAATCTACGTGATAGCATTCAGGCCATAAGCATACGTAGATTTGATCAAATGGTATACATGTGACGGGTGAAAGTCCGGTCCGTGGCTGGGTACAGATCATGAAAGGGGGTATCATAAGACTGAGGATATGGTTCCTTAGCAGATTATACGAGGGACGAGTTCCTGAGTATCATATAAGACTAAGAACAAGGTTCTTAGCATCACGACCCTGGGAATAGGCTATCAGTCTGAGACATAGAGCTCAGCCAGTTGACCCCATGGCAGTTAACCCAGTGTATGTAGGTGGTATATATTTCAGGTGAAAAAGACTGCTGAATGTGTAGATTTACCATACAGAAACGTGCTTAAAGGCTTTAATTTGGTTTATGTTAGAAATCATTTTCGTGTCAGTTAAATGTGATTCACCGGCTTTATGCTGATGTTCATTTTCAAAACGTTTTTCACAGGTAATGAAAGAAATCATTAAATTCAGGGTGGTGCAGTAAAGACAAGATCTTTAGGCATATTTAAATCCCTGTGGCAGACTAATACAAGACCAAATGTTGGAACGGACGTAGATCCTAAACATTTTAAATGGCTTGTATTATGTAAATTAATTCAGCAGATGTACATTATATAATAGACTTTTGAATGTCTATTATCATGAAATGAAAAGGGACGTGGATCCCAAGTTTTGATAAAAAGTACAGAATTAACCCTTGAGGTTATTTACATGACATTTCATTACAAAAAGGGCATCAAGTAAAAACAAAGACTTCCGCTGTCCAAATTTATGGGACCTCATTCAGATACCAGCATTGTCTCGCGACGCCTGGGCAGGGGTAGCCCGGAGTTGTGACAGGTTGGTATCAGAGCCGCATTTAAGGGTTTTAGCAAAATTAGATACTTGTATGATAGTATCTTAGCTTTAACCAATAGTTATGCCTACTAAACGAACGGTAGGAAAATGCCTTTAACATAACTAATAAATTACAGGATGTCAGATCCATACTATTATCCTTATAATTACCCAAACTACTTCCCTGGAGAATCATCTAATCAAGTAGTACCAAGCTATGATGATTATGTCCACTATCTACCGACCCCGGAGAATTGGAATAGAATGGTCGCAGAACAAGTGGAGCAGATTCAAGCAAGGCTTGAACCTCTGAGGGAAGAATCAGAGTATTCAGTGGAAATGGAAGATTCAAGAGAATCTTTACGTCCTGTTATGACATCTATGCCACTACCTCAATCATTAGACGTGGTAGATCATACCGGAACAATTCAAGAACATCCACCCAGTCCAAGTGAAGAAACTCTACATTCGATTTCTGAATCCGACAAGGCTGCTGTTTGTGAAGGCAGTAGTGGAAAGTATTTCTTTGATCCTATTCCAGAACATCCCGTTTTCAAGGAACCTTTCTTCTATGTAGATCCCTCCGATGGACGTCAGTATGCAACCGACGGAAAAGTCGTGTGGTCTGTTAACTCAGCATATCACGATCTTAGGATGGGACACAGGGAACCACCTCCTTGTTATGGATACCATGATGAACTGCCAAAATCAATTGATGAACACCTCGATCGTGCTCTTAGAGAGGCTGACGATCTACGTGCTGAACTGTTCTTCACCAGACAAGTCGTAGTTAAAAACGAACAAACTATATTTGACTACGAACTAGCCCAGGAAGACAGGAAGTACGCAGAACAATGGGTGGCAGATCAGTTGATCCAGAAAGGTGCTATGACCGAGACCCTGGGAAGATTCTATCAAGATTTGGGAGATGTGCTTCTCTATTAAAGTTAATGATAGTATTTGTATAATTAGCTAACTTTAAGTGATATAGATGCATATCTATATTTCTGTATTTGTAACAAATAGATGAAGTTTAAGCGATAATAAACTTCAAATTTTGACCCAAATTCGTGCTTGTGTTCTTAGATGTCTCAACAAAACAATGACAATAGCAGTCCATCTACATACATTATCAAGGAAAAAGGAAAAGAAGTTAATAATAATCCTGAAATAGCTACTCAACAACCAGAATTGCAACAACTGGTCAAACAAAGCATTAAAGAAATGCTTCCTGCCATAATAAAGGAAGTACAAGAAAACATCAAAACTCCAAGCCACGTAACTCTTCCTTCAAAAAGAATGGAAAACCCTTCGAAAACCTACACAGAGCAAGTAGCAAGCTCTCGTAGAACTCAAACCTCGAAAAGATCCAGAACATCAAGCAATAAGTATTCTGAATCTGAAGAATCGTTAAATCTAAGCAGTGAAAGCTCAGAAGAAGAAAAAGAAACAAAAAGGTATAGACACAAAGGGTGTTCTTATAAAACTTTTCAGGACTGTAAACCTTATGAATTTAAGGGCACCGAAGGCGGTATTGCTACTCTTCACTGGCTAGAGAAGATGGAGTCAGTAATAGCAATTAGCAAGTGTGCTAAGAAAGATCAAGTACTGTATGCTTCAAACTCCTTCAAAAATGAAGCGTTGGAATGGTGGAATTCAATCATTTCTGCCAAAGGGAGGAGAAAGACCAATGCTATGGATTGGAAAGAATTTCGGGCAAAGGTGAAAAAGAAATTTTGCCCCAAGACTGAAAAAGAACAAGCTGAAAGAAAATTTCTGGAGCACCGAATGGTGGGTACCAACGATCGAGAATACACCACCAAATTTTTTGAATATGCCCGTTTGGCACCTCACCTGGCTAAACCTGAGTCAGTTCTCATAACTCGATATATTTACGGTTTAGTTCCAGAGATCCGTGATTTGGTGAAGGTTGTCTCACCAAAAACCATTGAGTCCACCGTAGAATTGACCGGTACCATGACGGCTGGATTAATCAGAAATATAGAGGAAAAGAAGAAAGTCGAATCCTCTATAAAATCAAAACCCGAGGCCAAAAGATTTAGCAAGAACTTTGGGCAAAAGGGGTTACCATTTAACAATCCATCATGCAAAACGTGCGGACGCAGGCATAGTGGAAAGTGTGTTTTTGAAACTCCATTCTGTAATTATTGCAAGGTCTCAGGTCACTCTACTGAGAATTGCTTCAAGAAAAAGGGAATAACTTGTTTTAGTTGTGGAGAGCTGGGGCACATCAGCACTAATTGCCCTAAGTTTGCAAGGACCGGAAGAGCTGGAGGATCAGGAGCCAAGATCACTCCAGAAAACAAAAAGACCGTACGAGCTTTTGTTATGAATGCTAACCAAGCTGAGAGAACGCCGGACGTAATTACCGGTACATTTCTTCTTAATAATGTTTATGCTAAGGTCTTATTTGACTCGGGTGCGAACCGGAGTTTTATAGATTATAATTTTTGTAATCTATTAAATGAACCATTAAGTCCCTTAGCTGAAACATATGAAGTAGAAACAGCGAACGGTGATTTGATAAAAATATCCCAATCACTGAACAATTGTTACATTACATTGGCTGGTTTCACTATCCCAGTACAATTGTTACCAATGTCAATAACTGGCTTTGACATTGTTTTGGGGATGGATTGGTTATCCAATAACCGAGCCGAAATCCTTTGTAATCAACAAGTTGTAAAACTCATTTCACCAACAAACAAAACTCTAACTATCCAAGGTGATAAACCCACAAAACCTATCCAGATAATCTCCATACTTAAAGCAACCAAGTGCTTAAGAAAAGGATATCTGGCATGTCTGGTATCAATTACTGCCTTGGAAAAGGAGAAGAAGATAGAATCAGTACATGTAGTATCTGAATTTCCAGACGTTTTTCCTGAAGAACTGCCTGGATTACCACCAGAACGAGAGGTAGAATTTCGAATCAACCTTGTACCTGGTGCAACTCCAATTGCCAAATCCCCGTACAGACTGGCACCCACAGAAATGGCAGAACTCAAGAAACAATTGGATGAACTTCTTGAGAAAGGTTTTATACAACCAAGTTCTTCACCCTGGGGAGCCCCAATTCTCTTTGTTAAGAAGAAAGACGGATCAATGCGCATGTGTATTGATTATCGGGAATTAAATAAAGTTACCATTAAAAACCGATACCCGCTTCCACGGATTGACGATTTATTCGATCAACTCCAAGGAGCTTGTCATTTTTCAAAGATCGATCTTCGTTCAGGTTATCATCAGTTGAAAGTGCATGATAACGATATCTCGAAAACTGCATTTCGAACACGGTATGGACATTTCGAGTTCACGGTTATGCCATTTGGACTTACAAATGCTCCTGCCGCATTCATGGATATGATGAATCGTGTCTGCAAACCTTACTTGGATAAGTTTGTCATAGTTTTTATTGATGACATACTTATTTATTCCAAAACCCAAGTTGAACACGAAACTCATCTCCGAACCATACTTGAACTTCTTCGAAAGGAAAAATTATATGCTAAGTTTTCCAAATGCGGATTTTGGTTAACAGAAGTACAATTTCTTGGTCATGTCATCAACGTGAACGGAATTCAAGTAGATCCTTCAAAAATCGAAGCTATATCCAAATGGGAAATTCCCAAGTCACCCACCGAAATTCGTAGTTTTCTGGGATTAGCGGGATATTACCGCCGGTTCATTCAAAATTTTTCTCGTATAGCAATCCCACTCACATCCCTAACTCGGAAATCTGTAAAATACGAATGGGGACCCAAACAATCTGAATCTTTTGAAACTTTGAAACAAAAACTGACAAACGCACCTATTCTATCTTTACCAGATGGTATTGAAGATTTCGTAGTTTACTGCGACGCCTCACATACTGGTTTAGGTTGCGTATTAATGCAACGCAAGAAAGTCATTGCTTATGCATCTCGTCAGTTGAAAATTCATGAGAAAAACTACTCAACCCACGATCTAGAGTTGGGCGCTATAATCTTTGCTTTGAAATTATGGCGACACTATCTCTATGGGGTTAAGTTCACAATCTACACTGATCATAAAAGTCTCAAGTACATATTTAGCCAGAAGGAGTTAAATATGAGACAAAGAAGATGGATGGAAATCCTGAATGATTATGATTGTGAAATTTGTTATCATGAAGGAAAGGCAAATGTAGTAGCAGATGCCTTGAGCCGAAAAGAAAATGTCAAGTCAAAGAGAGTACGTTCTCTCAGACTTGAACTACAAATTGATCTTGTAAGTCAGTTAAAAGAGGCACAAGAGCTAGCTTTGAAGGAAGGTAACTTTGAAAAAGAAGGAATGAAAGGAATGCTTGATTTACTGATCAAAGGTGAAGATAATATCCTTCGCATGAATAAACGTATTTGGGTACCAGTTACAGGTGATCTTCGAGAGCGAATCCTCGAAGAAGCACACAAGTCCAAATACACCATGCACCCAGGAAGCGATAAAATGTACAAGAACCTTAAAGAAAGTTACTGGTGGATTGGTATGAAAAAGAACATTGCTATCTACGTAGCAAAATGTTTGACTTGTTCCAAAGTCAAAGCTGAACACCAAAAGCCAGCTGGATTATTGCAACAGTTAGAATTACCAGTTTGGAAATGGGAATTGATAACTATGGACTTTATTACAAAACTTCCTCGAACCACTCGTGGAAATAATGCAATCTGGGTTATCATTGACCGTTTAACCAAATCAGCTCACTTTCTACCTATTAAGGACACCATGAGTATGGACAAAATGGCGCAAATTTACGTTAATGAAATTGTAACATTACATGGTGTGCCTCTATCCATAGTGTCAGATAGAGATAGTCGCTTCACATCTCGATTCTGGCAAAGTTTTCAAACAGCTCTAGGAACTCGATTGAATCTTAGTACTGCTTACCATCCACAAACTGATGGGCAGAGCGAAAGAACTATACAAACCCTAGAAGATATGCTCCGAGCCTGTGTGATAGACTTTGGAGGTAATTGGGATGATCATTTACCTCTAATGGAATTCTCATACAACAATAGTTATCACACAAGTATTCAGGCCGCACCATTTGAAGCATTGTACGGACGGAAATGTCGAACGCCTGTATGTTGGTCAGATATCGGAGAAAATCAACTATCAGGACCAGAGATAGTCCAAGAAACTACCGATAAAATATTGCAAATACGAGAACGTCTAAAAATGGCTAGAGATCGACAGAAAAGTTATGCAGATAAACGAAGAAAGCCGTTAGAATTCCAAATCGGTGACAAGGTGTTATTAAAAGTTTCACCTTGGAAAGGTGTTATTCGTTTCGGAAAGAAAGGAAAGTTAAGTCCACGTTTTGTTGGACCTTTCAAAATCATTAAACGAATCGGATCTGTTGCCTATCAGCTTGAACTACCAGTAGAGATGGGTGGAGTACACGATGTATTCCATGTATCAAACCTACGTAAGTGTTTAGCTGATGAATCCTTGCTTATGCCTTTACAAGATGTGGAAGTAAATGAAAAGCTCAAATTCATCGAACGCCCGTTACAAATTGAAGACCGACAAATCAAAAAGCTTAAACGGAAACAATTGGTATTGGTCAAAGTAAGATGGGACTCCAGGCGTGGCCCAGAATATACTTGGGAACTTGAGTCAGAAATGCGCAAAAAGTATCCACATCTCTTTCAATGAATCTCGAGGACGAGATTATTCTAAAGGAGGGGAGGATGTAACACCCAAAATAAAAAGAAAAGAAAATTTTAAAATTTCACTCCCTCGCGGTACGCGAGGGAGATTTTGACAAAGCCCCGCGATACGCGAAGAAGCTGCTTATACGCCAGATTTATACCTTCTCGCGGTACGCGAGAAGATTCCCAACCAGGCCTCGCGGTACGCGAGGGAATAGTACACGCGTCAGGGCCAGAAAACACGTGTCATTCACCCTTGCCACCAGCCGACACGTGTCATGCTGACTCAGCACCGTTCGTGACACCTCATCCTCTCGCGGTACGCGAGAGATTTCCTTGGCCGGCCTCGCGGTACGCGAGGGACTGGAAAATCAGCCTATAAAAGGCCTTCAACGGGATTGAATTCTGTACAATTTCCAAACATTCCTTATACACAAACCCGATCTCTCAAAACTCCACAACGTCCCGAAGCGCTGTTCAAGAATCCTACGAAACCCTGCTCAAGCCGTAGTTCTGTCCAAATCCCGCAAAGTAGGTATCGTTAAAACTATTCATATATATATAGCCGCAATTATATATATATATTCTCTCATATATATTCTCGTTAATCGTGTCTTCCCTAGGAAGAAACGTGTCGAGGTTCTGCTCAAATTCCGAAGCCTACAAACCTACCAGCCATCAAAATCAAGGTGAACACGTTTAACGTTTTTCAAACGATAAAACCATTTTATTTACGAAAACGGCATGAAACAAATTAAATACTTTAATCATAAGGGTAATCTACGTGATAGCATTCAGGCCATAAGCATACGTAGATTTGATCAAATGGTATACATGTGACGGGTGAAAGTCCGGTCCGTGGCTGGGTACAGATCATGAAAGGGGGTATCATAAGACTGAGGATATGGTTCCTTAGCAGATTATACGAGGGACGAGTTCCTGAGTATCATATAAGACTAAGAACAAGGTTCTTAGCATCACGACCCTGGGAATAGGCTATCAGTCTGAGACATAGAGCTCAGCCAGTTGACCCCATGGCAGTTAACCCAGTGTATGTAGGTGGTATATATTTCAGGTGAAAAAGACTGCTGAATGTGTAGATTTACCATACAGAAACGTGCTTAAAGGCTTTAATTTGGTTTATGTTAGAAATCATTTTCGTGTCAGTTAAATGTGATTCACCGGCTTTATGCTGATGTTCATTTTCAAAACGTTTTTCACAGGTAATGAAAGAAATCATTAAATTCAGGGTGGTGCAGTAAAGACAAGATCTTTAGGCATATTTAAATCCCTGTGGCAGACTAATACAAGACCAAATGTTGGAACGGACGTAGATCCTAAACATTTTAAATGGCTTGTATTATGTAAATTAATTCAGCAGATGTACATTATATAATAGACTTTTGAATGTCTATTATCATGAAATGAAAAGGGACGTGGATCCCAAGTTTTGATAAAAAGTACAGAATTAACCCTTGAGGTTATTTACATGACATTTCATTACAAAAAGGGCATCAAGTAAAAACAAAGACTTCCGCTGTCCAAATTTATGGGACCTCATTCAGATACCAGCATTGTCTCGCGACGCCTGGGCAGGGGTAGCCCGGAGTTGTGACACTGGATATTGGATTCACGTCAGCGTATTGACGATCACCCTCAACATTACCACTAGGATCATTGTCATCATTATCATTTCGTCGAATTTATTCAGTATGACACGTATCATGTATCCTTAACTCCCCCTGAGCGTCAAGACGCACAACAAGTTTAGACACCAATAATTGCGTGTCAGCAATCTGTGTAGCTTGAGCTTGAAGAACCAATTGTCTCTGAGAATCAGTATACACAAGAGTATCTACTTGAGTTTGTAAGGCTAGCACATGTGATTCAAGAAATGTAATTCTTTCAGAATCAGACGGCATTGACGGCCAGCTTCAGATGTGTGAGGAACATGTTGAGAAAGCACTGGAGATGTATGTTTAGAAGCCGGAGGTGTAATCAATAAGGAAGCGACAAAATTAGCATCCTCAATACCCTGAGATGAATGAGCAGCAGCAATAGAAGCAGACATAAGCTTCTGAGCTTTAGGAACTGGAATAGCATCACTATCCGAGTCAGAACTTTCATCTATTAAAGTTCTCTTTCCAAGAACTGATCCAGAAGGAGGATTCCGAACAGTCTTACGCCTCAGTTTTCTGGCTTCAGATTTAATACGTTTTCCCGCATTAGCCAATGGTAATGTAGCCAACCTTGCATAATGATCTGAGCTAAAATCTCTAGACGAATTAGTATCGGTAGCTTCAGAATCAGGTAAGATAGTATCACCGGAACTCGTATCTTCAACATTGCCTTCAGCTTCATGAATAGGTGAGTTCACAGCCTCATGATCAAAATCATCCATATTCATACCCAACTCTTGATCATTATCTTGAGCAATCTCTTCTTGAACTGGTTCATTAACAGGAATTTGAACCTGTTCTTGTGGAATAGGAACTAGTTTGTTCTTATGGAATAGGAACTAGTTGTTGTTGTTGTTGTTGTTGAGGAACTTGTTGTACTTGAGCTTGAACTTGTTGTACCATCAGTACCAGCCTTCCTTGGAGACAGACATTGTATGATAACGTGCATAAAATATCTCCATTCGCCAACTAAACCTCCTTTTCTTGCTTGAGTATCATTTGGTCTTCCTCGGTAACCCATCCGCTGAAAACATCCCATTATATGTGTTCCAGGATATGACATAGGATCATCAACAGCACCTCCTAGTGCCAATGTAGTACGAATAGTTTCTACTGAAATAGTAACCTAAGTATTATTTACTGTAGCACGAAGTACGTGAGGTTCAACATCCGTATCTTGATGGACGGTATCCCAGAATTTTTGAATATACGGTAAACTTATATACGGATTAGCAGATAAAGCCACTTGCAATATTGAACGATTTAGAAAATTGATAATGCCTTGAAAATTAACAGCTTCAGACATATTCGGATCCAATAACGCCACTTGATTATGTTTGTACTCAACACGACGAGCCATCTGTAAATGTAGAGGACAAAAACACATTAGTAATCACAACAAACAAAAAGAATTTTAAAAAACAATTTCAACACAAAAAAAAATTTTCAACAAAAAATTCACAAGTCCAAAACACTCCTGAGCCCTTAGGTGAACTTACTAAGTTAGCTTAGTGTTGCAAGAGGCGAAAATAATAAGTTCTCCTAAACAAGTTCGCTTGAACAAGTTCGCCTGAACCTGTCAGTCGATACAAATTCCACACAGAATCACAAACATGTCTAAATCATGTATAAATTCTCAATTCAAACTTAACAATATCATCGATTAAGACTCATGAAACATTTTAAATCATTAATTTCAAGTGTTAATACAGAAACTATGTTCAAATATCATAAAACGTGAAAACTTTTCTAACCGAATGAACACAGATGTAAAAGACCAAAATCTAGAAGATGTACCAGATAGAATTCGTTGAAATTACCCTAGAATTACTCGCAATCGAAAACCGATTCAGAAACAACCACACAAAATTCTAATCAGAAACCCTAGATCTGAAATCACTAGTTCGCTAAAATATTTCGGAAGTTCGCTTTTAAGTTCGCTAAAACAGTGAAGCGTATAAATGAATAAGTTCGCCAGAACACAATACTATATCACCATTAAGTTCGCTCCATTAGGATAACTTAGTAAGTTCGCTTAACATGCCTTAGGCAAACATATTAAGTTCGCTTACTCAGAACCAGGCGAACATATTAAGTTCGCTCCAAACCTTTTCCTATGACCAAAATTTTTCACTTTCAACACGAAACATTCTTGTGAACTTCCATTTGTAGCAAGTATCCGATCCAATCCCGAATCATTTTAAAAATAAAATTTTCATGGAAGATAGAAACAAAGTATTTTTGGATTTTATCTGTACAAACGGAATCACATATTTTTGGTTTTTACCTGTACAAACTGAAACACATATTTTTGGTTTTTATATGAGCAAACTAAAATACATATTTTTTGGATGAACATCATGAGCAAGAAGATCATATCAGTATATGAGCAATTCATCACACAGTTTATTATCAACTATGGGTAACCTATGATATGAAACAATCAAACTAATACTTATGTAACTCATTATTTTTCAATTTTATGAAACTTTTGCAATATATTTGAATAATACTTGAAATGATACGCGATAAATTTCAAAATAAACAAGATCAGGTCATGAAATGCTCAATATGTCATTCCGAATTTGCAATACAAAGCATGAATTTTTAAATTGTCAATATTATATGATTTGAAACTATAAGCATTTTTCTTCCAAATTCATGTGAGTTAGTACCATTTAGATGAAAAACATCGTGTACCCCATATATATGCCAACTGAAATTAAATTTGCACTATCTTCAAGTCATACACAGTTTATTGCAAGATTAGATCAATCTCCAAGATGAAATTATCTCTATTAGCACAAGTATAGAATAGCAGATCCCAAAGGATATAAGAATCAGAATGATTCAGAATCAAAAGATTCTAATGAATTGGCTTTATAATGTGAATCAATAGATTCAGGTAGGAGGATCCAACTATTATCTAGATAAATTTCAATGAAATTAGAATAGATGATGTATCTAACTGATCCAAGGGTGAATATATGTTCTAACAGATGGTGTCAGAAACATATCTTAGTTCGGCAACACCTTGCATGTTTTTCGGGGCATGGGCAGTGAAGTGAACTGAAAGAGATTGTGCTAAACACATAATTCGATATTGGTCTCATGAAATTCTTAAAACCATATATTCTATATCTGATAATGATCTTTTAACACACACACTCAGGCATATAATGGATTCAAATCACAGATGTAATCATATTATATTTAATTTTCACACTACTATTGGTTAAAAAACGCTTCTACTCTATTGACAATTCAAGTTTCAAACTTATATTCAAATTAAAACATGTTATCAAGATTAGAGCATTCAAAAACACTATCATCTCTCATTTATGCAGACTTTGAAATTTAGATCAAATCAAAATACTTTAAACTTTCATATATCAAAGGTCTACTAAGGTCATGTGTAATGAACTATGCACTGATGTACTATCATTTCTTCTATAACTTCAAATGATGTCAATTTTATATTTTTCATTTTGTCTTGAATTTTTATAAATAACAATTTTTGACTGAAATGTAAAATGCAGAAATGTAATAAAGCAATAAAAGAAATTGAAAACAAAATCTCCCATGAAAATTGTTTTGAAAAAACTTTTATTCGGGATTGATCATACCAGTCATTTTGATCAGAAATTCAAACCTGGTACGATAAAATGCTTTGGTAAAAAGATCAGCAAAATTGTCATCGGTATGTATATTTACCAGCTCAATCAACTTCTTATCTGCACAATCACAAATAAAATGATATCTAATTTCAATGTGCTTTGTTTTACTGTGCTTAACAGGATTATTTGTAATAGACATTGTAGCATTATTATCAATAAACATGGGGGTTCCTGTAAAATTCAAACCGTAGTCTCTTAATTGCTGTTGGATCCACAAGATCTGTGAACAACAACTTGCAGCAACAATGTATTTTGCTTCGCATGTTGAAATGGAGACCGTAGTTTACGTTTTGCATTTCAAGGAAACTAGACGATTACCCAAGAACTGGCAACCAACTGTAGTAGATTTCCTGTCCAAACAACAACCACCAAAATCAGAATCAGTGTAAGCATTGAATTCAAAGTTAGAACCATGAGGAAACCATAGACCCAATCTTTGTTTTCCTTTTAGATAACGAAAGATTCTCTTTACTTCAATCAAATGAGACTCTTTTGGTTTTTCTTGGAACCTGGAACAAATACACACAGCGAACATTATATCTAGCCTTGAAGCGGTTAAGTACATGAGAGATCCAATCATTGCACGGTAGAGTCGGCAATCAACTTCTTTTCCATTCGGGTCAGAATTCAATTTATGGTTGACCGGAATCGGAGTATCATATGGGGTACAGTCCTCCATCTTGAATCGACTCAAGATGTCCTTTACATACTTCGACTGATGAATAAAGAAACCATCTTCCTTCTGATTAACTTGAAGACCTAGGAAAAATGATAACTCTCCCATAGCTGACATCTCAAACTTTGTATTCATAATACTCTCAAACTTTTTGCATAATTCTTCATTTGTAGAGCCAAAAATAATATCGTCTACATATATCTGTACCAGTAGGTATTCTCCCCCTGCTTTCTTAATGAATAAAGTCGAGTTAATATGTCCACGAACAAAATCATTCTCCAGAAGATGTGTAGACAACATTTCATACCACGCTCGAGGAGCTTGATGAAGACCATAGAGAGCTTTATCAAGCTTGAAAACTTTGGACGGATTAATTGGATCTTCAAACCCCGGTGGGTGACACACATAAACTTCCTCCTTGACTTTACCATATAAGAAATCACTTTTTACATATAATTGAGACACCTTAAACCCTTTGTATGAAGCAAAAGCAAGAAAAAACCGTATAGCTTCAAGCCTAGCAACATGCGCATAAACCTCGGTGTAATCAATTCCCTCTTGTTGATTTAAATCTTGGACAACTAATCTTGCCTTATTTCTCACCACAACACCTCGATCGTCTTTCTTGCATTTAAACACCCACTTTGTACCAATTGGATACACACCATTTAGAAGATCTACAAGATTCCAAACTTTAAGTTTGTCAAACTGAGCAAGTTTTCCTGCATGGCCTCTATCCAATTCTTATCACTCAACTTCATTTCGACATTCTTTGGTTCGACAAGAGAAATAAAACAGGAATGTGAGCATACATAAAAAACACCAGTCTCTTTAAAACTTGTATACAAGCAAGTGTTGTCAAGAGTAGAACGAGTTTGCACTCCATCACGCAAATCCCCAATGATATTTGAAATCAGATGAGCTTTGAGTTCCTTGATTGATGCAACCTCAGGAACTGGCAACACATCAACTTGAGTTATATCAGATTGATAAGACAGATCTTGATTAACTGGCATCCCCGAGTCCAAATTTGTAGGAATCTCCCCCTGATCCTGTGACAAATTAGAAGGTTCATCAACTATCAACAGATTAGTAGAAGAATATTGAAAAATAACATTTTCATCTTCACTATCAGAGTCTTGTTTTCCCGAACAAGAAGCATCATTAGGATCTGGAGCAGATGTAGAAGGAATAGATGAATGTGGAACCGCAATCAGTAGAAAACCACTATTCTGTGCATCTTGACATGAGTCATATAAAAGAGCAGCTTTCGCAGGAGAAATATCAGAAGGTAAATGAAAAGACTTGAATAAGTTCTCATAATCAAAAGCCTAGTCTGGTCCAATCGCCATTTGAGGTAAAGTCCGATTAGAACAGTCAATATGAAACCATTCTTCAACCTGGCGAGTCTCTTTGTTATAAACCCTCTTGGTAGTAGAATTAGCAACATACCCTAGAAAGATCCCTTCAATTGCCTTAGCACTGAACTTGTTTGGGACATCACGAACTTTCAAAAGGGTGCATGGATTACCAAAAGGTAGTAAATATTCCAGATTCGGCTTACGATTATTAAGAAACTCATAGCACGTCTTGTTGTGTCACTTAACGGTCAAGACTCGGTTCAATACATGACACGGTTCAAAACATGACATGCAGTATTCACAGCCTCAGCCCAAAAAGTTACTAGAAGCTTAGAATCATCAAGCATTGTACGTGTAGTTTCAACTAAATTCATGTTCTTTCGTTTAGCAACACCATTTTGTTGAGGTACATATGGCGCACTGAATTCATGATTAATTCCCTTTTGAAGACAGAATAACCCCATTTTGCTATTCTTAAATTCACTGCCATTGTCACTCCTAATTCTCCTGACTTTCGGTTTGAACAAATTTTCTAAACCCAGGATTAAGAATTGTACCAACTCTGTGGTTTCGGCTTTAGAAGCAAGGAACTTAACCCATGAAAATCTAAAGAAATCATCTGTTACCACCAGACAGTAAGATTTACCACCAATGCTCCTGATACTAATCAGTCCAAACAAATCCATATGCAGTAGCTCCAAAGGAGTTACAATAGAATTCTTTGTCTTAGATTTTTGGGACTTCTTGCATTGTTTCCCCTTCTTGCAAGGAATACAGTCATCAGGAACTGAAAATTTCATTTTCGGAACACCAAAAACCAGATCATTCTTCACAAGATAATTCATTTTCCGATAATTGATGTGAGCAAGTTTCCTGTGCCACAAAATAGAATCTGACTCAGACGCCTTGGAGAGTAAACAAGTAGGAATTGAATCCGTAGTAGTAGCAACACTCATGTCTATGACATATGTGTCATTTCTCTTTGGAGCCTTCATTAGAATCCATTCATCAGGAATTACAAAGCCCGGTTTCAAGATATAACACTCAGAATCATTGAAATAAAAACTTCTTGTCACACACTTGAGATACACTTAAAAGATTATGTTCAAGTTGCTCCACATAGTTCACTTTCTCAAATTTGACTTTTTCATTCTTTAAAGTACCCTGACCAGTTATGTACCCGCCTTTATTTCCAGCAAAATCGACATAACCACCATCAATATTAATCACATCTTCCAACAAACGAATATTCCCTTTCATTTGTCGATAACAACCACTATCCACATACCATGTATTGTTGACAGTCCTCCTTGGTTGTCCCTACATAAACAAAGAAAATCAGTTAGAAATTGGAACCCAAGCCATTGTGGTCTTGGGTCGTCCAGATGGATCAAACTAAACAACTTCAAGTAATTCACAATCAACATTGTCATCAACCTTTGGAACATAAGATTTATGATTAGACCTACTCAAAGAAGACATAGTATGATTTGTTGGAAAAACATTATTAGATTTATGATTATCAGATTCAGGAATTTCCAAAAATTTCTTTAGTTTTCTGTTACGTCTTCTTCGTTGTGGTCTAGAAAGTTTGACCTCAGGTTGAGACTCTTTTGAAATTTCAACATGTGAAATCTCAAACTTCTTTTGAAGAACAACAGGTTTAAAAATACGCTTATCATGTTGCTTAAATCCCAAAGATTTAGCAAATGATTGACAAGGCATATTCTTTTCAACACTACACTTAGGCTTTTCCCCAGTTTGTCTTTTCAAAATCGTCACTTCTTGTTTTTGTGAGGGATCACACTTTAATTTACCTTGATTCTTATAAGGACAGTGAATAAGAATATGATCAGCCTCATTACAATGAAAACAAACTCTTCTATTTTGATGATTTATGATATAAGGAGTTTTTCTTGAATTTGATTACCCGTCTGATGAATAAGCTTTAGAAGATTTTTCTGAACAATTGACTGACTTCTTTGGAACAAAAATTTGTTTAGTCACCGTCGATGAATTCTTCTATTGATAACCAGCAGCAACAAAACCACTTGATTGTAGCATTTTTGAAAGACTAGGTTGAATAACTTTCACCTCATCCGGTTCTGTTAAAATGCATCTATCATGGGTAACATTATTCACTACCTTTGGTTTATCAATTTGCACTTCCTTTGGAATGCCTTCAACCTTATTATCATCAAAAACCTCATCCTCAGAATCAGAATCATAGATCATATCTTCACCAGTTACTGGATTCACCTTCAACACTGTCTTTGGATTAATTTCCTCTTCATGAGTAATCTCTGGTTCAACCACATAATTTGCATTGAATGGTGGAGGAACAAATCCAATTCTAGCAACCCTCTTAGTAGGATCAGCATTAGTATTAAAGTAATCCAATACTACAGATAAATTTTCAAAGTTTTCTAGCTTTCTATGTAATTTGATCACCTCAGATTCTTTATCAGAAATTTCTTTGTTCTTCTGAGCGACAATTTCATTTCGCTTCTTTATCTCAGCATAAGCCATATCTAGATGATTTGCTTGTTCCTTATATTGCAATCCCAAAGAGTTCAAATCTCTTTTCAAAAACTCAATTCTATCTATACACAATTTATCATTATCTTTCAATTTTTGACTAACTGAATGCATCGATTTCATACCACAAATTAAATTTGTGTTATCATCTATTACTTTTTGCATTTTATCTTTTATACTTATGCAATTTGAGCAATAAATGTGACAGATAGAATCTTTTACCTTTGAAGGATCTGACATATCTGCTATGAAGACTTTTGCAATCGGGATATTTTCAGAATCAGCACCATCAGAAGAATTTTGAGTTAAAACAATATCATCTTCAGATACACCAGATGCAATCTCAGTCTCACCATTTTGTACTTGGTCACTTTCTTCATCAGTACTCGACAAACTCTCACAATCACTTGAGCTATCATCATCATTTGACTCTTCAGATTTTGTAGAATGAATCGCAGCTACAAACGCTTGACTTACCGAACTAACCAAATCTTCAAGATGAATACCCCAGTCATAATTTTCATCATTCTGAGAAACCAAAGCAGATGATGCAGATGCATGATTAGAATTTCCAGAGTTAGAAGAACCATGTGACTGATTACGATTGTTCTGAAAGTTATTAGGCTTCTTCTGGGAATCAAATTCGACTTTCGGTTTCACACATTCTTTGGCAAAATGATCATACTCTTGACAATTATAGCAACGAACTTTGGTTTTATCAAATCCCATGCGTGAACGGCTGTTAGACCCAATATACTTTCTTCCAGTCTTCTTCAAAAAATCCTTTGCTTGTCGCATCAGCATAGCCATATTCCATTGAATGTTCATCTCTTCTAGATCAACAGGATCAATCTGTCTGAAATCCTCTTCAATAACCTCTGGATCATGAATCTTTCCTTCAATAAAATTTTCATAAGAAGCCATAAAGGAAGAAAGCATAGCTAAATAATCATCAGCAACCCTTTGATTCATATTATGTGTTCCAGACGATGAAGAAGTTGTATTTGCAGAGAAACCTGAATGACTTGGAACTCAAGAACAATGATCATGAGAAACAACTTGAGTATCACCAGAAAAGAACGCAACCCCTGCACCAGTTTTACCAGAAGATTTAGCAAAATACATTGAAGGATTTTGAATATGCTCCATATTGGTTTCCTTCTTTTTCATATTCAAATCATGTGATTAAATCCTCCCAAGAACCTCTTCAAGAGACATAGTTTTATACTTGACATTCTCTTTGATTAAAACCGTATACACATCAAATTTAGATGGTAATGCCTCCAAGAACTTATCATTTATCTCTTCAGTCTCATAAACCACTGAAGCACTTGACAACTCACTTAGCAAATGATAGAATCTCGTTGCAAGATCATCTAAAGATTCATTTTGAAAATGCTTGAATACTAAGAACTGCTTCTTTAGTAATTCTTTTAGGCTTTTATTAACATCCAAACTACCTTCACATCTCTTTTGCAACGCTTCCCATAATTGTTGAGAAGTCCTGGATTGTTTAAAGCTGTGATAAATTTCTTTAGGAAGAGACATCAAGATACTTGCCATTGCCTTCTTTTCTCTATCAAACAATAATTTTTCTTCTGTGGTTAATGCAGATACTGATTTCGGAACATCATCCTTTCCCATCCAAGTATATGTCGGATGTGTATAACCCTCCAAGATTGGAATCCGTAAACTTGTATCAGTAAAAGATATGAACTGATCAAACCGATCTTTCCAGTTGGAATAATCTGCAAGACTTAACAATTTGGGCGGTTTCTGATATGTACCAATCTCGTTTTCATAAATTAACATATTAGTCACTTGCACCATATTTGCCATTTTCAGAAAAAAATTTCCAAGTGTTGAACACAAACTACCCTTAGGCGAAGATAATAAGTTCGCTTCAGCCAAAACAAGCGAATTTGAATATCAAGCGAACTCGACAAGTTTGCTTACCCAAGAATTCCAATAAGTTCGCTTACTTATAAGTTCGCCAACTAAGTTCGCTTAAACTGAGAGAAGTGAACTTAATAAGTTCGCTTGCTAAGTTCGCCTGCAAAAACTTTCAGCAAGTTCGCCTAAACCAGCTGAAACAAACTCAACAAGAACTTTAACCCAAACACGAATAAACAGCACCAAAAATCATCATTTCTCACAAATTAGAAAGAATTTGAAGAAATTGAACCGTAGTATTTAGTATTTCATGAATTAGAACACTTCTATCGGATCAATTTCACCAAAATCAACCTAAAATTCACAAATTCAGAAGTAAAATCAGTTTCAAGAACTTGAAAACTCCATGGATACAAAAATGCTCAATTTCTTGTCAAATTGTACACAAAAACGTCTTTAATCACCAAGAATCAAATGCAAATCACGAGCAAACGCTCTGATACCACTTGTAGGTCCACATGACTCATCTTAGATCGATCTCGTGACAGGACGTATCGTTAACGCGGAGTGCGGAATCCTACCGTATTAACGTTCGTATACTAATCGATAATAGAAACAACAGGTAAATAAACTTTATCTTTTATATCACCAAACAGAGTTTACAGAATACTTGATCATTCAATATATTTCATGCGTATACAGAACAGACTCTGTAAACTCTATATTTGTAGACACATGTTCTGCAACAGGCGAACTTAACAAGTTCGCCTCTAATAGACCAGGCGAACTTATCAAGTTCGCCTCTAGCAGAAATTGTATTTATACTTAGATAAATCTAAACAATTACATACAAAACATAAAGACAATAAGACCTAAACTATTACAAAGCTTTTGTCATACAATCTATGTCCTAACAAAGTGGATCTTCAAACCCGGTGGCTGACACACATAAACTTCCTCCTTGACTTTACCATATAAGAAAGCACTTTTTACATCTAATTGAAACACCTTAAATCCTTTGTAAGAAGCAAAAGCAAGAAACAACCTTATAGCGTCAAGCCTAGCAACTGGTGCATAAACCTAGGTGTAATCAATTCCCTCTTGTTGATTGAAACCTTGTACAACTAATCTTGTCTTATTTCTCACCACAACACCGCGATCGTCTTTCTTGCATTTAAACACCCACTTCGTATCAATCGGATACACACCATTTGGAAGATCTACAAGATTCCAAACTTTAAGTTTGTCAAACTGAGCATGTTCTTCTTGCATGGCCTCTATCCAATTGTTATCACTTAACGCCATTTCAACATTCTTTGGTTCGACCTGAGAAATAAAACAGGAATGTGAGCATTCATAAAAAACACAAGTATCTTTAAAACCTGTATACAAGCAGGTGTTGTTAAGAGTAGAACGCGTTTGCACTCCATCACTCAAATCCCTAATGATATTTGAAATCGGATGAGCTTTGAGTTCCTTGATTGATGCAACCTCAGGAACCGACAACATATCAACTTGAGTTGTATCAGATTGATAAGACATATCTTGATTAACTGGTATCTCCGAGTCCAGATTTGTAGGAATCTCCCCCTGATCCTGTGACAAATTTGATTAACTGGTATCAAAGGATTGTTGGAGCATATTCTGGTGACAATGAGCTTGAAGATATTATGTCTTAGTCTTAGAGTCTTTGACTTGTAATTGATAGAATTGTTAGCAACAGTTAAAGGGGAGTCTGTTAGGACATGTTTTGTAACTGTTGATAAAATTCTGTATAAGTTCACAGAGAGGCGAACTTAACAAGTTTGCCTAAGCATCTTTAGGAGCGAACTTCTTAAGTTCGCCTAATACAGATCAGATGTCTATATATAGAGGTTACAGAGTCAGCAGTAGTGACTAGAATCAGAGCGTAGAACAGAAGTGATCTAATTGTCTGATTGAGTCTGTAAACTCTATGATTGTTGGAATACAAGCTTGAATGTTATTTACATGATTGTTTCTATTGTCTTTTGTGTATACAATTGTTGATTCGGTTGAATTCCGCACTCCGCGTTAACAATACGTCTTATCACGAGAACGATCCGTAGAAGAGCCATGTGGACCTACAAGGATCAGTAGAAGAATCTTGGAAAATAACATTTTCATCTTCACTATCAGACTCTTGTGTTCCCGAACAAGAAGCAGCATTAGGATCTGGAACAGATGTGGAGGGAACAGATGATTGTGGAATCGCAGTCGATAGAAAACCACTATTCTATGCATCCTGACATAAATCATATAATAGAGCAGCTTCCTCAGGAGAAATATCAGAAGTTAAATGAAAAGACTTGAATAAATTCTCATAATCAAAAGCCCAGTCTGGTCCAATCGCCATTTGAGGTAAAGACCGATTAGAACAGTCAATATGAAACCATTCTTCAACCTGGCGAGTCTCTTTGTTATAAACCCTCTTGGTAGTAGAATTAGCAACATACCCCAGAAAGATCCCTTCAATCGCCTTAGCACTGAACTTGGTTGGGACATCGCGAACTTTCAAAAGGGTGCATGGATTACCAAAAGGTAGTAAATAATCCAGATTTGGCTTACGATTATTAAGCAACTCATAGCATGTCTTGTTGTGTCGCTTAACGGTCAAGACTCTGTTCAAAACATGACACGCAGTATTCACAGCCTCAGCCCAAAAAGTTACTAGAAGCTTAGAATCAGCAAGCATCGTACGTGTCGTTTCAACCAAAGTCATGTTCTTTTGTTCAGCAACACCATTTTGTTGAGGTACATATGGCGCACTGAATTCATGATGAATTCCCTTTTGAAGACAGAATAAACCCAGTTCGCTATTCTTAAACTCACCAACATTGTCACTCCTAATTCTTCTGGCTTTATTTTTGGCTTTAGAAGCAAGGAACTTAACCCATGAAAATCTTAGAGAAATCATCTTTTACTACAAGACAGTAAGATTTACTGCCAATGCTCCATATACTAATCGGTCCGAACAAATCCATAAGCAATAGCTCCAAAAGAGTTACAATAGAATTCTTTGTCTTAGATTTGTGGGACTTCTTGTGTTGTTTCCCCTTCTTGCAAGGAATACAGTCATCAGGAACTGAAAATTTCATTTTCAGAACACCAAAAACCAGATCAATCTTCACAAGATAATTCATTTTCCGATAATTGACGTGAGCAAGTTTTTTGTGCCACAAAATAGAATCTGACTTAGACGCCTTAGAGAGTAGACATGTAGGAATTGAATCCGCAGTAGTAGCAACACTCATGTCTAGGACATATGTGTCATTTCTCCTTGGAGCCTTCATTAGAATCCATTCGTTAGGAATCATAAAGCCCGGTTTCAAGATATAACACTCAAAATCATTGAAATGAAATGAAAATTTATTGTCACACACTTGAGACACATTTAAAAGATTATGTTCAAGTTGCTCCACATAGTTCACTTTCTCAAATTTGACTTTTTCGTTCTTTAAAGTACCATGACCAGTTATGTACCCGCCTTTATTTCCAGCAATAGCGACATAACCACCATCAATATTAATCACATCTTCCAACAAACGAATATTCCCTTTCATGTGTCGAGAACAACCACTATCCACATACCACGTATTGTTGACAGTCCTCCTTGGTTGTCCCTACATAAACAAAGAAAATCAGTTAGAAATTGGAACCCAAGCCATTGTGGTCTTGGGTCGTCCAGATGGATCAAAATAAACAACTTCAAGCAATTAACAATCAACATTGTCATCAACCTTTGGAACATAATATTTACAATTAGACCTTCTCAAAGAAGACATAGTATGATTATTTGGAGAAACATTATTAGATTTATGATTATCAGAATCAGGTATTTCCAAAAATTTCTTTAGTTTTCTGTTACGTCTTCTTCGTTGTGGTCTAGAATGTTTGACCTCAGGTTGAGACTCTTTTGAAATTCCAACATGTGGAATCTCAAACTTCTTTTGAAAAACAATGGGTTTAAAAATACGTTTATCATTTTGCTTAAATCCAGAAGATTTAGAAAATGATTGACAAGACAAATTCTTTTCAACACTAGACATAGGCTTTTCCCCATTTTGTCTTTTCAGAATCGTCACCACTTGTTTTTGTGTGGGATCACTCTTTAATTTTCCTTGATTCTTATAAGGACAGTGAATCAGAATATGACTAGCCTCATTACAGTGAAAACAAACTCTTCTATCTTGATGATTTCTGATATAAGAAGTTTTTTCTTGAATTTGATGACCCATCTGATGAACAAGCTTCAGAAGATTTTTCTGAACAGTTGACTGGCTTCTTTGGAACAAAAACTTGTTTAGTCACCGTTGATAAATTCTTCTTCTGATAACCAGCAGCAACAAAACCACTTGATTGTAACATTTTGGAAAGTTTAGGTTGATCAACTTTCACCTCATCCGGTTCTGTTAAAATGCATCTATCACGGGTAACATTTTTCACTACCTTTGGTTCATCAATTTGCACTTCCTTAGGAATGCCTTCAACCTTTTTATCGTCAAAAACCTCATCCTCAGAATCAGAATCATAGATCTCATGATTCATCTCAGATCGATCTCGTGACAGGACGTCTCGTTAACGCGGGGTGCGGAATCCTACCATATTAACGTTCGTATACTAATTGACAATAGAAACACCATGTAAATAAACTTCTCTTTGTATTCCACAAAACACAGAGTTTACAAGATTCACAGAATACACTTGTTCAAGCCCCTCTGCTCTCGTGTTTTTCCCACAGATTCTGTAAACTCCTATTTATAGACACAAACTCTGTAATAGACGAACTTAACAAGTTCGCTTCTAAAGATGCTTAGGCAAACTTAACAAATTCGCCTCTAATAGGCTAGGCGAACTTAACAAGTTCGCTCCTAAAGATGCTTAGGCGAACTTATTAAGTTCGCTTCTCTATGAACTTATATAGAATTTTATCAACAGTTACAAAACATGTCCTAACAGACTCCCCTTTAACTGTTGCTAACAATTTTATCAATTACAAGTCAAATACTCTAAGACTAAGACATAATATCTTTAAGCTCGTTGTCACCAGAATATGCTCTAACAGACTCCCCCTTGACAACAGCTTTAGAAGATTGTCATCCGTCTTCATATATCGTCAAACACACTGTAGTCTTTGTCTTATTCATCTGCATTTTCTCTTTATATCTAGAAGAAAACTTGGGAGAAGGACCCCTTGTCAACTTCTGTTTGCAATATTCAGTTTTTGCAAAGGAGAACAACCAACAATTAAGATTTCCATGGAAGCTGGAAAAATAAAATCTTTTTGGTTTTTCAAACATAAGAAACACAAAATGTTTTTGGTTTTTCTTTGTACAAACTAAAATGTAAAATACAAAATCACATCTTTTTGGTCAAACATCACGAGTAAGAAGATCATATCAGTGAAAGCAATGCATCAATCACACATTTTGGATAAACATCCCTAAACATTTTATGGGTATCCTATCCAGATTCATCATTTCTTTATATCAGATAAGATCAAATCTTTTAAGCTTCAACCAAAACATGTAATGATACGCGAAGAACTCCAAAGAAGATGGATCATATCATAACATGCTTATTACATACGAATTTGCAACACATAACATGTCAATCTAAGTTGTCAATATTATAAGAATTTAAACCATTAGTATCTTTGTCCCATGTTCTTGTGAGTTAAGGTACCATATATTTTGTAATACAACGTGTACCTCACAAATATGCCAACATAAATTTAAATGTGCACTATCTTCAAGACATAAACGATCATTGCAAGATAATATTCAATCTCTAGGATGAATTATACCGATAAACACAGGAAAATATCAAGCAGAATATCAGAATGATTCTGAATCGAATGATTCTGAATCGAATGATTCTGAATCGAATGATTCAAATGTCTTGGTTTGGATGAAGTATCATGATTCATAGTAACAGAAAGATTATACCAATAGAATTCTTCAACATAAGATTGATCAAGTAATCGATTGATTCAATGACAAAGGGTAGCGTGATCCAACTGTTATCTGGATATGTTCAATGGATTCAAGATAATGATCCAAGGGCTGGTATATGTTCCAACAGATTTTTTCAGAAACATATCTTAGTCCAACTTCACGTTGCATGTTTTTCGGGGCATGGGAAGTGAAGTGAACTGAAAAATTGTGTTTAACGACATAACCGATACTGGTCTCATGAAGTACTTTAGATCTTATATTCTTTATCTGATAATGATCTTTTACACACACACCCGACATACCATGGGTTTAAATCACAGTTGTCACAAAGATCATTATGTTATCACACTACTAATGGACCAAAGATACTCATAGCCTATTGACAATTCAGACTACATGCTAGTATTCAAATTATAAATATAAGCACCAAGCATTAATTTTTGTTAAGCATAAGCAGTTATGAAGCTATCATTTCCCATACTGAGCAGTCTAAGAAGTTATGATCGAAACATTTATCACAGATAAGCATCATAAAGTCCAACTAAAGTCATGTGTGACTGAACACCTACAGATGTACTATCATTTCTCCTTATAACTTCAAGTAATGTCGATTTTAACTTTTTCAATTTGTTTGGCTTTTTCAAAATCTTTTTCAAAGAAAGTAAAACAAACGAAAATAAACCTTCCATGAAAACATTTTATGAAAAACATTTTACTTGGTTACTTGGGATTAAGCAAGTTGTAACATCTCTGATTTTCCGACCCTATTTTAAATTTATTTTAACTAATAAAATAACAACACGACATTAAAACATATACTTGTTCAAACCTACACCTCATTAATCGTTAGCCGATCGTACCAAATTCAAAGATTTAGAACTCATAATCATGTGGTAACACTCCTAGAGTTAATCCAGTTAGTAATCCCGTTAAGTGTTCTGTTAAATCCTAACCAGGCTAATTCTGTCAAAGCTGAAGTTGCAAGGGCTGATTTTGTAAATAACCAGAAACCCTAGTAGGCACGGTCGCGCCACGTTTTGGCACGGTCGCGCCTCGTCTGGCACGGTCGCGCCTATTACTGGCACGGTCGCGCCTTGTTTTGGCACGGTCGCGCCTCGCGTCAGTTGAAACGGAAATACAGCCTTTAATCGCTGGACCGTTCGATTTTGTAACCAATTCTTGCATTAACAAACCCATTATGAGTTTAACCATCTCAATTATATCAAATAAACCCGGTTTTAGTCGATCCCTCTCCTAATTACCAAAACCCTCCATTGTGACCAATGATTTCATCGTTTTGTTGTAAATTCTCTCAACCAAACAAACCAACACCTTAGTCAATTCCCCCTAAAGCTCTAGAACACATCAACTGGGTCGGAATTGTAGCAGAAAGCATTGGAGACCACACCCGTCATAGTCGGAACTCGTCCCCACCGTAGGCCATCAATTCATCGTCTCACAGGGTAATTGACACTTTCAAAACTATCTATTTATTCTATAGATCAAAAGCCCTAATTCAATTTCGGCTTTCAATATCGAAATCTACTCGAACCTGAAACCGTATTTTCATTTAAAATAGTTTAACCAAATCCGGTTCTAAACATGTTTTAAACACAATTAACCTGTACCAAAAGACTCATAAGAACCTTGTTAATGAAAGCCCTATGCATTCCAGTTCTATAAATATAAAAATCATTCAATTCGTTCCTGTTTTGAAAGAGACACGGTCGCGCTAATCATCTAGCGCGGTCGTGCCTCGGGAGACGCGGTCGAGTCAACTTCCAGCGCGGTCGTGCCTCTTGCTCAGACCTAGTCATGCTCGTTGGCTAGACCTGGTCGTGCCCTTGAAGCATAGACACGGTCGTGCCTGTCTAAGGCACGGTCGTGCCTAGTGATTTGGCCAGTTGTCCTCTGTTTGACCAACACGGTCGCGCCCTGTTCAGAACGGTCGCGCCCGACCAAGCACGATCGTGCCCTTCCCTGGCACGGTCGTGTGTGTTGGCAGAATGTTTATATTTTTATATTTTTAAAACAATTTATATTCCAGAGTTGTTTTTAAAATAAAAGTAATTAAATTTAAAAATCTGTATTACCTTTATTTAGAAAAGATCAAATGTTTAATCTTAAAATAAAAGAGAATTATTTAAAGTCTAACATTTAATTCATAAACCCTACACTTAATAATATTTTAATGTCTAAGTTACACTTTATAAATAAATGAATAGAGTAATAATTATTTATTTGATTTATATTTGAACAAAAGCATCTATTTAGTTATACTTAAATACATCTAATATTTACATCATTTTCATAAACAATAATTATCTAATTTACTTATTTAATTATTTCAAACTCAAACCTTATTCAAAATATTCTAAAAATATTCATTTCAAATCTTCCATTTTATACAATACTTTCAAGTACCAACCACTAACTTTATCCAATTCAACCTTAGACTTAGACTTAGACTATTGTGCATTATTAATGCAATATACATTACACTCTAGGTTAACATTATGCAATACAAGGATCACATTACTATCTAGTATCTCGTGTTAGCTACGCCTTCGATACAAGTGAGTATTCACAACCCCTTTTTACTCTTTTACACTTTTGGAGTGGAACATGAACTCTATACACATTACACATTACACATTTACATTTACACAAACAACACAAGTGCAAAAATCCTATTTACATACATGTGTGCAAAATTTGAGCTTTGTGCCCGAGTGCTAGGTGTGCTAACCTTTGTATGCTCTTATGTGCAATCATTAACTATACAAGCCGACGGTTTTCAATGATAGATCTATTGAGTCTGACAAACCCACCCATGGTACGCGGTGATTGAAACCGACAACACATTTGTTTTGCATGCTAGTTACAAGGTTTGATTGTACATTTGGTTACACAATAGCTGCTCCCCATAAACGCCTTATTTTATCATGTTTTGTAAAGGATTTGTTTTCAACTATATGCTATCTACATACAACTGTGTTATACTCACCAACTTTTTAGTTGACCTTATTTTATTCATGTTTCAGGTGTTTTCATATGAGCTAGATCAAGACATGCTACACATAGGCTTTGGACCTAGTTAATATTAAATCAAAGACAAATTGTATTTCATTATGTACTTTGAACTTTTTCATGTTTGTTTGAATGGAAATGGATTTAACATATTACAATTTAGTCAACCTTGAGCTCATGAACAGTCTTACATGTCCCGCCCCGATGATTCCGCCATCGGTCGGGGTGTGACACAAGTCAATCAATTAAAAACTCAAACCGATGTAATCCTCTAATTGAATGCCTTTTCCTTTGTCACCAACACAGTTCTGTACTCCCCCTGTCCTGTACACTCCCCCTCAACTAGTCAAATGGTTGCATCAACGACTTTATGCTCACCATTGCCATCCTAAGTTTCAGGTTATCATTCGGACTTTGTAAAACTCTTTCCAAAACTGTGTGACATATTCTCCCCCTGAGCATCAAGTAGTTGAATCAAATAGATTCTCAGTTATCAACAACTCTTTACTCTTACAGATGTCATTCCCTGTCATGTGCTATGAACCACCACTATCAAAAATCAAAATGGTATTAATAGTCCCTCTTGGTTAATCCTGCACATCTAACAAGAAACATTAATGTGAAATTGGGACCCAAGCCATGGTAGTCATAGGTCGTCCATCTGTATCAAAATAATAAACCTCACTCCATTCACAATCGAATCTCTCATCAATTTTCGGAGATTGTTCCGACGAGTCAGAAACAGAAACTTTAGATTTCCCAACATACTTCTATTCATTAAGTTCTTTTTGCTTAAAATTTGAAGTGTTTGAAAATTCTTGTTCATTTGAAAAATGTTTAGATTATGAAAACTTTTGTTGTTCTAAAAGTTTTCTCAATCTTCTGTTTCTCCTCTGTCTTTGAGGTCTAGAAAGCCTAACCTCAGATTTTGAATTACCCTTTGGTGTATCACGAGGTTTAACCACATTTGGGTTAACATATGGCTTACCAAGAGTTTTTACCTTTCCTTGAGTAACATGTCGGTTACTTTTGGCGTTGTGAGGACAAACAATCCGAATATGACCCACAAGACCACAATAAAAGCAAGATCTCTTCTCACTATATTCTCTCATATAAGGAATCTTCACATGATAAGATGCACTTGAAGAAGAGTTTCCTACATGAACTTCTTTTGGAGTTTGAGACGAAACAAACTTTTTCTCAACAGGTTTTGATTCAGGCTTCATCTTCTCAGGAACTACATGCTTCTTCCCTTTATTTTTGTAAGGACAGTTCACCACAATGTGTCCCATCTCATTACAATGAAAACATGTACGCCTGTCTTTATAATCTCTGACATATGGAACTCTCCTTGAGTATGAAGAACTTCCAAATGTATTTTTACCAGATGAATTAGAATCAACCTTTGGTTCTTCTTGCTTAACCTCTGTCGGTATCCCTTCTACCTTAGCTTCATCAAAATATTCATCATCACTCTCATCAGAATACACCATATCTTTACCTGTGACTGGATTCACCTTCAACACAGTCTTAGGATCTAAATCCTCATATTTTATAATCTCAGGTGTAACAGAATAATTTCCGTTGAATGGAGGAGGAACATAACCAATACCACTAGTTCCCTTCCCCTCTTTAGTATTATCATGATAATGTCCTAATAAGAATGATGGATTTCCAAAGCTTTCTAACTTTCTATGCAATCTGATTACCTCTGCTTTAGATTCAGCTAGTTCCTTATCTTTCTCAGCAAGATCATTATTTCGCTTCTCAATTTCTACAAAGGACATATCCAGGTGATATGCCTGCTCTTTGATCTTCAAAGTTAGAGAACTTATATCCCTCTTCAGTGATTCTATCCTTTCAATACACACATTCTCATTATCCTTTAATTTTTGGTTAACCGTGTGCATCGATTTCATATCACAAATGAGGTTTATGTTGTCATCCATAACCCTCATCATTTTATCCTTCACTAAAATACAGGTAGAACAAAATGTTTCAGAGTTAGAAACTGCCGTATTCATTTCTTCTAAAGAAGATGCACCAGGAGCCATGAATACGTCATCATCATCTTCATCCTTTTGAGCAACAATGACAGGCTCTATATCAATTTCTGATTCACTCAGATCATCTTCAACTGTCTAAAAGCTTTCTTCAGTCATCACATCAGTCTCAGTAGATTGAGTACTTTCACCATAATGAATACTCTCACTATCAGTTAAATCTGCAGAAGAATCACTTTGAGAATCACCTGCTTCTCCAATACTTCTTTGATCAAGACCACAAACGCTTGAGAAGTTGCTTCACCCTTTTTATTCAATGCTTCCCATAGATCTCTTGAAGATGGACACTTCCCGAGACTATGAATGATTTCTTTTGGTAAAGACATCGTTAAAGTTTCACACGTTTTCATCTCTCGATCAAACTTCTGCTTTTCTACTTTAGTAAGAGCTGTCACTAGTTCAGGAACATCACGAAATTCCAGAAAGTCAAATGTAGGATGCACATATCCTTCTGTTATTGGTCTCCAAAAATTTTCATCAGTTTCTAATACGAACTGTTCGAACCGGACTTTCCAGCTACGGAAATCTGATATGCACAAAAGCCTCGGTGGCATAGTTCTAATCTCATTATCATCACAAGAAATCGACATTTTTTTATTTTTTAAGAACACAAGCGAACTAGATAAGTTCGCCTGATATTGCCTGAGCGAACTTAATAAGTTCGCCTAAACTGAGTGAAGCGAACTTCGCCTACTAAGTTCGCTTAAACTGAGAGAAGCGAACTTAATAAGTTCGCTTGCTAAGTTCGCCTGCAAAAAATATCAGCATGTTCGCTTGCTTTAGCTGTAACAAACTCAGCAACCCAAACACGAACAAACATCACCAAAAATCATCATTTCTCACAGATTTGAAGGAATTTGAAGAAATTGAACTGTAGGATTTATTATTTTATGAATTAGAACACTTGTATCAGATTAATTTCACCAAAATCAACTTCAAATCCACGAATTCAGCAGTAAAAGCAGCTTCAAGAACTTGAAAACTCCATGGATACAAAAACTTCAAAAATGATCAATTTCTTGTCAAATTGTACACAAAATCGTCTCTAATCACCAAGAATCATACACATCACGAGCAAAAGCTCTAATACCACTTGTAGGTCCACATGACTCATCTCAGATCAATCTCGTGACAGGACGTCTCGATAACATGGAGTGCGGAATCCTTCGTGTTAATGTATGTATATCAATTGACAATAGAAACAATAGGTAAATAAACTTTATATTTTATATCGCCAAACAAAGTTTACAAAAATACTTGTTCGTTCATTCGTGCTAACCAGACTCTATAAACTCTCTATTTATAAACACACGTTCTGCAATAGACGAACTTAACAAGTTCGCTTCAAAGATACTTAGGCGAACTTAACAAGTTCGCCTCTCTTAGACTAGTCCACTTATCAAGTTCGCCTCTAGCAGAACTTGTACTAATACTTAGACAAAAACTAAACAATTACATAAAAACATAAAGACAATAAGACCTAAACTATTACAAAGCTTTTGTCATACAATCTATGTCCTAACAGAGGTAAAGTTTAGGAGTTTGTGTGTCTATAAATGATGATGTCATATTGTATGCACGTAGATTTACTCAGATCTAGCTAGTTGTGTATGTGCACTTTGAGCGAATTAGAAGGTTGAGATACTAGTACGTGTGTAGAAACTTGTGTGTTCTGTAGTTACGTGTGTCGGTGTGTATCATTGTAGTACACGCTTAGTTGTGCATAAGATGGATGTTTGTGTGCTCAAGCATAGTATTTCTATCTTGACGATTTTCTCGACGTTGATGCATCGAGGTAGTGCGAGGAGTATTGGCGTCTTCTAGGCGACCAGTGAGGTGCTCTTATGAGATGCCTATGCTTATATCTCGGGAATTCGGAGCACGAAGCCAATGGGCAAAGCTGTGAGAATATATGATGAAAATATTTACGTGGACACTCGACCAGGAATGTTTATGATGAGATCAAGGTGATGATGCTGAAGATTTCAGCACGGAGTTAACAAAGTGACGAGGGACCTTCATGGAATACGTTACATATGCATGAGTCAGTCGAGGTGAGACACCAGATGAGTAGAGATGTTTTCCTTGGACGAGACGACAAATAGCTAAGGCTTATGAGCAGACGGACTTCGTGTTCGTAAATTATAAACGAGTGGGCTTGAGTTTGAAAGCTCATCGAAGGATGGTGATCAAGGTGTGAGGTGAGAAGTATAATGACTTCAATAGGGAAGAACGACAAATGTCCTTAGACATGAGAGGCAAGAAGCCCATTTGGGGAGCTGATTGTCGGAGTGACGAGATCGTTAGGACCATACAAGGGATAAATGCAGTTGTGCCCATGAGATGAAGTGATATTGTGACAAGTAAGCGGATAACTTGCAGTGTTGTACTACGCGGTACTAGAGATGATATGTGCAGTATTGTTAAGGACATTAAGAGCAACAAGGTATTGTCAAGGACAATGACAACGAAACCTTCGTGAAAGGATTAGTAATCAAGGCGATCCTAGATGGAAACTTCTAGCAAGTGCAGGGATAGCGAGGGTTGGAAATGAAGTTGTTTGGCTAATAACTGGAGAGACGAGAGGCGAAGGAATGGGTAGGTGAAACCAACAAGTCACAAAGTTGAAAGCGAGCAACGGATAAGACTTCTTTGAACCCCTAGAAGGGTGGTCGATTTGCTAAACAAGGAAATGGTTTTATAAATGCATAAGTTAGTGTTGGTTACCAAATAGATTTGGTGCACGAAGGAGAACGGAAGGTCATGTCAGGTTGGTTGTACTGGCGCAGGATTCGAGGACGAATCCTCTTTTAAGGTGGGTAGACTTGTAACATCCCAGAAATTCGTTAGTTATTGGGTCACGTTAATGAAAGAACCAAATCCCTTTTTATAACAACTTCAACTATAACGGTTTCATAGGGAGTTGTTTATTCAAAGTTAGGGGACTCGGTTATTCAAAACGATTTTGGAGGGAGCCGGGGTGAAACATCAAGGGATTTAAATATCATTCCAATACAAACCCTAAGCCATTCGGCTAGGGTTATGCATTCGACGGTAGTAGCGAGAGAAAGGGGAGGAGACGCCGAAAGGGGGGAGGAGACGCCAAAAAGGGGGAGGAGACACCGAAAAGGGGGAGGCCGGTGGTGGTTTGACGGCAGCTTCAAGCAGGGGACTTGATAGGGTGCGAAAGCACACGTGTTTATTCCTTTGTTTTAATGTGTTCTAAGTAGTTTTATATTAGTTTTGAGTCAATTTTATGTACATTTGAGTCGTTGGTCTTATTTGTAGGAGCTCGGGAATATTAATGAAGAATACGTGAAGAAAACGAGCGAAGAAACGAAGCCCGGAAAAGTCCAAAGATCAAAAGACAATTTTCTGAAATTTAGGTCTCTCGCGGTACGCGAAAGACGAGTGTAATAATTCTCGCGGTACGCGAGGATTCAAGAAACGCGCCCGACTATTTTGGTCCTCGCGGTACGCGAGGATCCAGTCAACATTCTCTCGCGGTACGCGAGAGGGCCGTTTTCCGCAAAACCCTAATTTTCTAAATTAAAAAGATTTAAACGGCCATTATGAGGGAGTTCGATTCCAGCCGTTTGAGAGACGAAAAGGAGGCGATTTTGAGCTTGGAAGTCAATTGAAGCTGAAGATTGAAGCTTTTGGATTCCGGGTTTGTGTAGTTGCATTCTAGGGTTTAAAGATTCAAACTTTATCTTTGATTTTGTGTTTTGAACCTATGGATCTTGCTATTTACTTCTGTGTAGATGTTCTTAGTATGATTCTAGGCTAGATCCTTGATCTACCTAGGTCAATATGATGATTATGTGTTAAAGTTTTGATTTTTATTCGGTTTTTGGATTTGAATGTTGGATTTATGATTTAGTAAAGGTTTGAGTTTGTTTATGTGTGATGTTAGTGCATGTTTAATTCTGATTATGTGGTTGATTATGCTTTTCTGCGTTGATTGTGGTTGTCTGCCAGTTTGATCTTCGTTTCTGGTTCATAGACTTTAGGGTTTGTGAGTTAGAGTGGTGTCTAGACGTAGTAGCCATAGAAAACCTAGTTAATTACTGATTAGAAGTGAATGTGTGTCCTAGTTCAATACCCGAGAGGTGAGAATTAGTCGTTTAGTCTTCGTCATTAGGAATCCGAGTGTCAGCTGTCTGAGAGGAAGTTGGTATTAGGTGTCTAGTGATAGTTGCTATCCGAATCATAGTATCCATTCTAGAACTACCCCATGCATTCCTTGAGTGTATGGTAAGCGGTGAGACTGAGAGGTAATCCGTTTATTAGGGTACTTGTCATAGTAGGAAATACCCGAGAGGTGATCCGATCATCTGGTGAGTTAATATCCTTAGGTTGTCTTCTGGTCATATCCCGAGACCGAGAGTGATCGGGAATCCACTAGATATCTTTTAGGTGTTATATCTTTAGAAACCCAGATCCAACCTAGTTCCAAAACCGATAGAAGTTGAGCTTTACACATAGGATTCCGACCTAGGTAGTGACTTCTCCATTCTTGATTTCATCTTTAGTTTACTCTTGATAGCTTGAATTGTCCTTAGTTTATTGCATTCTTAGTTAATCTTTAGTGTAGTAAACCCCTCAATCAATTAATCATATTAAGTCCTAGTTGAGTCTAATTTAGTTATTCAGTGTCTTTTGGGTTCGATATCCGGACTTCGTTAGGCTATATTACATTGATCGGTACACTTGCCGGTTGTGTGGTCTAGTATTAGGTCGAGTCTAGGTTTTATAAATTTAAAGCTAGAGAGTCTAGATTAGGTTTTATTTGATAGTTTTTATAGACCGTCTGGACGACATCAAGTTTTTGGCGCCGTTGCCGGGGACACTTGGCAATAGCAATATTAGCTTTGACTAGTTCTTTGATTGATTTTTTTTTTTTTATTTGAGTCTTTTGTTTTCTTTTGAGTCTTGTGTGCTACTTGTGAGTCTTTATTCTGTTTCCTTCTTAGAGTCTTTCTGTTTATGCCCAATACTCGTTCGCAAGGATCATCATCTTTCGCAGCTTTTCAAGAGCCCGAACGAGAGCTTCACGAGCGCACCCGCGACTTTCGGGAGCGTTTAGAGGAGCTGGTTAAACCAAAGGTACGTCCTACTAGCCCAATTCCATTTCCTACTATGGGTGACGCTAACCCACCGGCTAGACGTACGGTGCACCAGAGGGCCAGTGAGGGGGTCACGGGCGCGAGATCTTCGATCACACGCCCCACTATACCGAACACCAATTCTTGGCAGATCCCATCACATGTCATGAGTACGATCACTCATGCCACTCAATTCCATGGCCTCGAGGATGAGGATGCACCCGGACATTTGTCTCGCTTCGCGCGGATATGTGATACATTTAATATCACGGGTGTATCTAAGGACGCAATCTACTTGCGTCTCTTTCCATTCTCCCTTTCTGGGCGTGCATCTACTTGGCTCGACACTCTTCCCGACAATTCTATCACCACATGGGAGGATCTCGAAGCCAAGTTCTTCAAGAAATACTTTCCACCTTCCAGGGCCGCTCGCCTTCGGGACCAGATCCATTCGTTTCGGATGGATCCCGACGAGCCTTACCACATGGCCTGGGAGCGGTTCAACGCGCTGTTGAGCCGATGTCCCCAGCACGGTCTCCCCGACTGGGCACTAGTGGAGAAGTTCTATAATGGCCTCACCTTCGAGACGCAGCAAATGTTCAACACAGCTGCAGGAGGCCATATCATGGATAGACTCGAGCCTGAGGAGTGCGAGGATATGTTCGAGAGCTTCGCTCAAGCCGAACAGCAGCACCCACGTTCTGTTAGGGATTCCATCCCTACTGCTAGGTCACACGCCTCTTCTCCTAGAGGTGTGCATCAGGTCACTCCTGATACTAGCGTGGCTGCTGCCCTCGCCTCGATGGCGAATGAGATAAAGGAGCTCAAGCTCAATGCTTTGAGGTGTCAGGTGTGCAGGGGAGGACACGACACCCGAGATTGCCCGGTAAATAATCAAGAGCATGTGAGCTATGCTGGCAACCAATACCAGAACCGAAATTACAACAATTCTAATACTTTTGGTTCGGGATGGAGATCTGGATTCACTGGTCGTCAGCAACAGTATGGAGGAGCAGAAGAAGGAGCGAGTTCTGGGAGCACTGTTGGGTCACGAAGGATTGAGGAGATGATGGAGACTCAGACACAGTTGCTTGCCCAGCTGGTGCAGAATAACAAGGATGCTCGGCTAAGACTGGATAGCCATGACACTTTGATGAAGAATCAGCAATCGGCGTTCCAGGATTTGCAACGCACGGTAGGAGACAATGCTAGGAGCATACATGATAGACAAGGAAGCCCTTCTACGGGCCCGAACGCTTCAGTGATGGCCGTGTCTATAGAGAGTGTGGAGAGTAAAGTGGTTGAAGAGGTTGACTCCCACTCTAAGGAGCATAATATTCCCTCGGTGGAGGAGGTGAATAAGATTGATTGGGCAGCTCGATTTGCTGAAATCGACGCTAGGATGCTAAAAGAGACCGAGTCGAATGCTGTTTCGACGAGGAGCATGATAGAGAAGGAGGATGAGAGCCCACCGGTAGTAGTAGAAGAAGAGCCGGTGGAGGAGGAGATAGTGGTTGAGGTGCCTACCAAGAAGGCACAGGAGAAGAAGAAGGGGGTGGAGATGAAGTCCCCCGAGATTGACTTGAGTCGTATTCCTTATCCCGCACGTGTGATGCCGCATAAACCCGCTAAGGAATACGGTCACTTCCTTGATATGTTCAAACAACTCAAGGTCAATCTCCCGTTTGTAGAGGTCCTCCAGCATATGCCCAAATATGCCAAGTTCTTAAAAGGCCTTCTTTCCAACAAGAAGAAACTTGAGGAGGTCTCTGGAGTCTCACTTGGTGAGCAATGCTCGGCAGTGGTGCAAAATCATTTGCCAGAAAAGTTGTCTGATTCGGGTCGGTTCACAATCCCGTGCTTGTTGGGCAACCTACCATTACACCACGCGTTGGCCGACCTAGGTGCTAGCATCAATTTGATGCCCTATTCATTGTACAAGCAGCTGGACCTAGGTGAACCACAACCAACGCGCATGAGCATTTCCTTGGCTGACCGCTCAGTCAAGTATCCACGGGGAATAGTGGAAAATCTATTAGTGAAAGTGGGCAATTTTGTTTTCCCCGTGGATTTTGTGATTCTAGATATGGAGGTGGATGACAAGGTCCCACTCATCTTAGGGCGCCCGTTCCTACGGACCGCAAAGGCGATGATTGATGTCTTTGACGGGAAGCTCACACTTCGTGTGGGGGATGAGGTCCTTACATTCAATGCTGTAGAGTCCGGGAAGGATGTTGGCGAGCACAGCCATTCCGTGTGCATGCTCGACTCTTTCATAGACCACCATTGGGACTCCGATCCGATGTTAGAAGTTGGTGAACCCGCCCCGAATATAGAAGAACCATCTGAGTGGGCGTTGGAGTTAGAAAGGTTGTTAGGGGAGCCGGATGATTACGGTGATGATGAGATGCCCGATGATGTACTGAACATAATGGCTGAATTTGAAGATGTCATGGGCAAAACCCCAAGTGTGGGGAAGTTAGTAGATATCGTGGAGGATCCCTATGATGATCCTGGTGAGAGTGAAGAAGCCATACCGCTGAAAATATCTATTCCTGAACCTTCACATGTCCTCACCCTTGTTTGTGCTGAGGGGAGAATTGAAAAACCGACCCCAAATTCTAATCCCCCTAGATCTAGGCCACCACGTAAGAGAACCCGCGAGTCGAGAGAGGTAGAGTTGAAGATGGAGCAAACCCCAAGTGTGGGGATATGTAAAGATGACAGTACACTCGGTTATTTGAACAATGTTATCTTCGGTCCGGGTAGGTTTAAGTTGTGGTGGAAGGACTGGATTGCTACATGTGATGTGAGTTTAATGTTTGAGAGTAGTAGTTGTTTGCTAGAGGTATGGAAGACCCGGAGGCCGCGCAGGATGAAGGCGGTACCGTTTAGGATCAAGGAGAAGCCCCCTGATAGGCTTGCTTGAGTCATGGGCAGGTGCCCGGGATGTAGAGTTTGTATGATTTCATTGGGTTGAGTCCGTGTCTTTTTCTTTGTTTTTCGGTTTGTGTTTTGTTTTTGTCAAGTTTTGCAGGAATCCATGCTTGATTCGGTAAGGAAAATCGTCGGGAATGAAGCCCCAGGTATGGTTACATGTGTTTTATGCTTGGGACAAGGTTTTAAGGAAGTTGGGTGAAAATTTTTTTCTTAAATGGCAAAATTTTTTCTAAGTACAAAAATTGGAAAAACTTAAAAACTTTCTGTTAACAACACCCTCCCGCGGTACGCGAAGAACGAGAGGAAGATCTCTCGCGGTACGCGAGAGACAAAAGTCTCGGCCGGCCTAACTTTTTGGCCTTCGCGGTACGCGAAGAATATCCCCTTCGACTTACGCGGTACGCGAGGGACTGCTGGTGTCACCCTATTTCCTTTGTTTCCCATGGTTTCCCGTACCCGTTTCTGTCCCCGTTTTCACTCACCACCACTATTCATCACCTACCTTCGTACCACCACTACCATGAAGCATCACCTTTAACCACCATCATCCATCACATTAATTCACCCACCTACCACCATCCGACCACCATGACCATGGGAAACTAGAAACTGTTTATGACCGATGTTCGACCTTGCTGTGGTATTCATGTCTATGTGTTTGCCACACGTTGAGTATGTTTTCTCTGCATCTATCTATCTTGAGTCTTTTAAGTGTCTAGTTGAGTTAGTAGTTGAGTTATTATTTGAGTCAGTTTAATGCTGCGGGTATGTTTAGTCTTATTTTGCAGGTTTATCATCCCACCCGTACTCAATCTCCATTCGGGCGGGTTTGATGATTACCGTTACTATCTTGTAAAGGCAACCCAACAGCTGATGTGTAACCGCGACCGAAATGCTATACGGTGCACACACAAGGAAGAACGAAGCTGCATATTAGTTTGCATCTACATTACCAGCTAAGTCGATTCCTGTTCTTTTTTTTTTTTTTTTTTTTTTTTATTTTTGCATTTTTATTTTTAGTTTTGTTTTGCTTCACATTGAGGACAATGTGTCTTTCAAGTGTGGGGATGTGAGTGTCTAGTTTGTTTAGTTTGTGTCTTTAAAAATTCAAAAATACAAAAAAAAAAATTGAAAAATTTGAAAAATGTCCTTGGAAATAAATGCATATATTTGGAAAATGATAGTAGAACTGGATCTATTTGTGATTTTAAATGATTAAATAATTGAAAACGTGTTGAATTAGTGATGTTTAGGTAGACCCAGCTAACTAGTAAAGCTTAAATAGCCTGTTTGTGTTATTTAGGATTAATCACGGAATAAAATCATGATATCTTGTGGGTATTCATCTTAGAGTAATGGTAATACTGAAACTGTCAATATAGGGTGATAGGTACCACGATTAAGTTAAAATTTAAAGGTTTTTGAAATTTTTTATGGCACACCATTCTCTTTTTATGAGAATAAATCCGAGTTTCGGTGGCGCCCGCATTCCATAATCCATGTTATTCCATAATTTATGAGCTATACTGAGTTTTGCTTATGTGTTACCCTTTGGGATAGCGACTTGGAGGATACACCCCTAAGTAAGATTTATGTGCTTCATTGATAGAATGTAGTCTATGTGTTACCCTCCGGGATAGTGACTTGGTTGAAACGCCTCTAGACGAAAGTTCTTTTGCTTATTATGCTCATTATCATCCATTCATTCATGATTTCATCTGATTTCTAAAAACCTGTAAATAGTAGTTTAACGTGGTAGGGTAAATCTATATGGTTTAATCCGTGCCTAAACATGACCTTGAGACGGGATTAGGTAGAGCTGTAACTTCTAAGTGTGAGTCACATAGATTGATTGATATGTTGTATAAAATGGATTTAGAACACGTAACGGGGGCTTGAAAGTTAGTGCTTGGGTTTAATCGGACAGAAATACTAATTGTTGCTTTTTAACACGTGAGTATGTTTTGAAAATTGAAATTTATGTTTGTTGAGTTAGATGCCAGTTATGATTCCATTTGCAGATTTTTCGAGGACGAAAAAAGGTTAAGTGTGGGGATATTTGATAGGGTGCGAAAGCACACGTCTTTATTCCTTTGTTTTAATGTGTTCTAAGTAGTTTTATATTAGTTTTGAGTCAATTTTATGTACATTTGAGTCGTTGGTCTTATTTGTAGGAGCTCGGGAATATTAATGAAGAATACGTGAAGAAAACGAGCGAAGAAACGAAGCCCGGAAAAGTCCAAAGATCAAAAGACAATTTTCTGAAATTTAGGTCTCTCGCGGTACGCGAAAGACGAGTGTAATAATTCTCGCGGTACGCGAGGATTCAAGAAACGCGCCCGACTATTTTGGTCCTCGCGGTACGCGAGGATCCAGTCAACATTCTCTCGCGGTACGCGAGAGGGCCGTTTTCCGCAAAACCCTAATTTTCTAAATTAAAAAGATTTAAACGGCCATTATGAGGGAGTTCGATTCCAGCCGTTTGAGAGACGAAAAGGAGGCGATTTTGAGCTTGGAAGTCAATTGAAGCTGAAGATTGAAGCTTTTGGATTCCGGGTTTGTGTAGTTGCATTCTAGGGTTTAAAGATTCAAACTTTATCTTTGATTTTGTGTTTTGAACCTATGGATCTTGCTATTTACTTCTGTGTAGATGTTCTTAGTATGATTCTAGGCTAGATCCTTGATCTACCTAGGTCAATATGATGATTATGTGTTAAAGTTTCGATTTTTATTCGGTTTTTGGATTTGAATGTTGGATTTATGATTTAGTAAAGGTTTGAGTTTGTTTATGTGTGATGTTAGTGCATGTTTAATTCTGATTATGTGGTTGATTATGCTTTTCTGCGTTGATTGTGGTTGTCTGCCAGTTTGATCTTCGTTTCTGGTTCATAGACTTTAGGGTTTGTGAGTTAGAGTGGTGTCTAGACGTAGTAGCCATAGAAAACCTAGTTAATTACTGATTAGAAGTGAATGTGTGTCCTAGTTCAATACCCGAGAGGTGAGAATTAGTCGTTTAGTCTTCGTCATTAGGAATCCGAGTGTCAGCTGTCTGAGAGGAAGTTGGTATTAGGTGTCTAGTGATAGTTGCTATCCGAATCATAGTATCCATTCTAGAACTACCCCATGCATTCCTTGAGTGTATGGTAAGCGGTGAGACTGAGAGGTAATCCGTTTATTAGGGTACTTGTCATAGTAGGAAATACCCGAGAGGTGATCCGATCATCTGGTGAGTTAATATCCTTAGGTTGTCTTCTGGTCATATCCCGAGACCGAGAGTGATCGGGAATCCACTAGATATCTTTTAGGTGTTATATCTTTAGAAACCCAGATCCAACCTAGTTCCAAAACCGATAGAAGTTGAGCTTTACACATAGGATTCCGACCTAGGTAGTGACTTCTCCATTCTTGATTTCATCTTTAGTTTACTCTTGATAGCTTGAATTGTCCTTAGTTTATTGCATTCTTAGTTAATCTTTAGTGTAGTAAACCCCTCAATCAATTAATCATATTAAGTCCTAGTTGAGTCTAATTTAGTTATTCAGTGTCTTTTGGGTTCGATATCCGGACTTCGTTAGGCTATATTACATTGATCGGTACACTTGCCGGTTGTGTGGTCTAGTATTAGGTCGAGTCTAGGTTTTATAAATTTAAAGCTAGAGAGTCTAGATTAGGTTTTATTTGATAGTTTTTATAGACCGTCTGGACGACATCAGGACTTAACATGTAACCAAGGTAATCCTTGTTCACACTTTTTATGCGTTTACACTTGTGTTTGGTTGAAAACCCGATTAGGGTTTGTGATTATGGGTCTTGGCGGATTCCAGGTGGCGTGCGGCGGCATGAGACGGTGGGGACTAGTAACCTGGCGGCGGAGAAACCAACGGCTCAGGCGACAGAAGTGACGGGTTGTGTGAGTAGCCTTGGTTTGTGCATGACGGGTGACGAGTGAAGGTGATGGTGGCTCCGATGGCCGTGAGGCGGCTGTGGAGGCAATGCGAAGGCCCGCGGGGACCGGAGATGCCCGTGGTCTCACGGCAGTGGTATTGTGGCGTACATGGTGACGCGTAGTAGCGGCGAGTGGTATTGGCCGCTAGGGTTTCTCACGGCTAAAAGGACGACGGACGGGTGATGGTGTCTTGAGGTGACGGTGCACGACGAGGGTGCACGGTGGGGGACACAGCTTGGTGTCACCCGATGGTGCTGGTTCACGGCTATGGACGAGGAAGAAATTAGGGACGAGTAACACCCGAGTAGGGTGGTTGCATGTGTATGCATGTACATGTACGTGCATGCAAGAGGGCCCAGTTTAAGTTTAGGACTTCTAACGGGTTGAGGACGATCCGGTTCAAAGGTGGCGTGAGATTAGGGTTTCACGAGGTTGGGTCGTGTGATCATGGATTTGTTATATTGTTACTCGTTAACCAACGTATGTTTTAAACGTATCCTGATCGTGTGATCATACGTTTGACAGGTTCGGGGTTTGAGCAAGTACGCGTGGTGTAGAGCTAGGATTTGGACTCAGCATAACTGGGGAGTTTCTAATCCCTCTTTTAAACGTTTTATTGTTTTGGGGCTATCGTACATACGCGCATGTTTTATTAAACGAACGTATTACGAGTTATGATTTAAGCATGAAGTGTTTTATGAGACCATTATGTAATAATGAGCTAAGAGTCATTATCGAATCCTAGGATGGGTGAAAAAGAGTTATGATGATCTGTGTGTGTCATCTTATGAGTTAGTCGGGATGAGTCGGGGATTTAGTTAAACCTGTAATGGTTATATAAGGAGAGTTACCATGGAAACCCGTACGTGGTTCAATAACGAGTTGGGTAGATGTTAGTATACTGTTATGCGTCATGTGTTTGGTGTTGTGGGTATGGTGTGTGTTGTCCTTGTGACACGACGGATATGGCATTGCATGGGTCTATGTGGTCTTCTTAGTATGTACGCGCTATAAGTCGGTGTGTTGTTTGTTTGTCGTATAATTTCCTATTCGGAAAGAGTTTGGTAATGTGTATAGACGTTATGAGGATACGTCTAAGTAAGCGTTGGATTACACGCATAAGTGATCCGTAAATGGTGGTGAGTCGTAGTACATGTCCAGGTAGTGTCATGTGTATATATGTGTTGCTTTGTGTGCTTGTATAGTTGTCAGTGTATACGGCTAATAGTGATGTGGAGGACGGAGTCCATCGAGGTCATCATTGTACGTGTGATCTGGCAGTCATCGTATGGTAGATGATATTGTCACCGTGTGGTGGCCGGGTAGTCATCATAGATGACGAGTGTGTCGCTAGGTTTAGCGGCGGGGCCCTGTAACAAGGGTGGAGCTGAGCTTATGACGAGTATCCCGATGGGGATAACCCTTACGAGAGATGAGGAATGTATTTGTGTGCTTATATATGTGTTAAATTGCATGCAAGTGATGAGTTATACTAATTGTGTACGATATGCTATTGATGTGATAAATAGATGGAATCAATGTGATGTGTCGAGTTAGATTGACCGTTGTGTTAGGAAGAGTACATTGTATACAACTGTTAAGTCAGTTGGTTTATGAGAGTCCTAGTTAGGGCTAGTAAGTCGGAGTCTAGAGGCTGGATGAGTTAACCAGTGAAGGGTTAATTTATATGGTAAATTGTGTGTTATCAGAGTAGTAAGCTCGATCCACGTCGGAGAGACTTACTGGGTTTAAATGATGAGTAGAGTCTGGGGTGGTGAATCCTTTGGGATATTATAAGATAACGAATGTTATTTATATGATGAAAATCTATACAACTATTTTCTAATGACGAGAGGGTCTTGAGTGGAGATAAACAATAAATGAGACGAGTTGGCTTTTGTTTAAATTAAACTATTAGAACTCACTCAGCGTAGCTGACTTTGATGTATATTAGATTGTTTTGCAGGTTAGTCTGCTAGACGAGGTATCTTGGCTTGGAAGTGGGGCTACTCGGGTTGGTGTGCGTGCATTCGTCAGGTAACGTTATGAACGTTAACGAGTTTAAAGATAACATTATTTAAGAGAAAGACTTCCGCTCTTTACCTAAATGAAAGTTAGGTGTTTTTAATGAGTTTACCTAGTGATGAGAACCAACTATAGGGTGCCTGGTTCAGGACCTTACAAGTACACAAGCAACAGAGTCTTGCATTTGTGCAAGCGCAACGTTCCAAGATTTCGGGACTTGGGACGGTTAAGACGTAATGGTATCATTCGAGTGATTGTTCATTCAATGATAAGAATGAGTCTGGAAGAATGAATGAGTGAATGAATGAAAATGCTAGCATGAATGTTAATTGAATGTGAATGTTTTGAAAAGGAAGAGAAATGTTTGATAAGACAAGATTTTACTATTTTTATATTTAAGCTGTTTTGAAAGAAAATGACGAAGTGTTTATTTACTAAAGTTAAATAGAACTCTCTCAGTATATCTGACTTTTAGCATGCATCTTAGGTAAATGAAAGAATAGATGAATGGACCACGAGGGCAGGGATTGCATAGACTTTTGCGGGCTTATCAACTGAAGACTGGCATTCCCGACTTTAGAACAATAAACAATTTATGTTTTAATTTGTATGGATAATTGTAACGTTCAAGAGTTCCAATGTCAAGTTTATTTGATTGGAATGATTCTAAGTTTAAGAGTTATGTTTTCAATGTTTTGTGCCAACTATGAGACTACCCAGTTCGGGAGTTTCACGGAGTGATTTCCAACTTTTGTGTGGCACCTAGATTTGATCTAAGTTTAGCGTTTGATCCTTTGATAATAGCGATCAAAGTGTAGCGTAGCGGAAGTCTTGAAAAGGAAACGAAAGATTGCAAGTTTACAAATATAATGCTTGTATTGCTTGAAGAAGTTTACATGTATACAAGTGAGTAGTGAAGTGCTTGAGTGCCTTAAAAATGAGGGTGACAAGCCCTATTTATACTACTACAAAATGTCTAGGTCATTCTTGATCTAGAGAGTTCTAAACATAAACTATACATATACATGATATTTATGAGCTAAATTTCTAGACATTTCCTACAAAATATCCAGTATTTGTAACTCTTTCATGGTTGTTCTTATGAGCTCCTTTGGCTTAACTTTTGGGGCTGATTCTAGGACCTTCTATGCAACCCTTATGAGATCAGAACTTTGTAGTTGTTTTCGAACAGTTCCAACAACACTTGATGTCTCTTGAATGATGTAGAAAATTCCGAAATCTTGGAGTAGCGATCTGAAAACTAGGCGGATCATGACATCATGGCCGTTAATATTAAAATAATTATACTTTCTTGAAAAACTTGGTTTTGTATAACTACTTTTACAATATAAAAATCATGACTGGTTGAATAAAATAATAAGATAATTTCATAGCTAAAAGACAAGAAAAAATTAATTATCATATTATAATACTCGCCGACGGCAGTCAACGGCGGTGGTCGGGGATGGAGTGGCGGCGACGACGATGGTTGAAGACGGGGGAGGCGGTAGTCGGGGAAGGGTGGAGGAGGTTGTGGTCGGCGGAGGCATTTGGTGGGTGGTGACGGTGGTCGGGGACGGGGTGCGATGGTGGTCGGCGGCGGCATTTGGCGGTGGCAGGGGTCGGAGGTGGCGACAGGATTCGAGCCGGCGGTCGTCAACGGCGGGACTGGGAGGTGCGGATACGACAACGGTGAGTGGTGGAAGATTCCATTTATTTTTGGTGAATTCCTTTATAATTTGGAAGGAATTTGAAATCTTTTAGTTGAAAGAATTTGAGGGAATTAATTACGATTCCTTTCCCTACAAAACACGTTAAGAATGTAATTCAAATTCCAATTCAAATGAATTATACGAACCAAACACGTTATCTAATAGAATTTAAATTCCAATTCAATTGAATTCTTACGAATTTCTGTCAATCAAAGCGGCCCTAAGTAATTTTGATGATTACATGAGTCTGTTCATAGCCAACACCGTCATTTGAGCACTCGGCCCTGTTTACTTGATCAAACAAGTTCAAACACGTTTTATATTTAATATTTACATGATTATCACATGGTTATTTTAGCTTGATCTTAACAAAAGCTTTAATTTTTCATGGTTATTGTTCGGAAAAGATGTTTGAGAATCCTATAATAATAACTTGAATTGTATTTAGTACACTTTCAAAAACCATAATTACGACTATAGGTAAAATCTCAAGCCTTTCATAGCTTTTTATTTATATATTTGATCTAGATCGAGTTGTATTGAATGTAACTAATGAATTGTTTGACAGTATTTAGTTTCTTTTTTGAACGGCAAAATTTTACACCTAAATTATAACTAACCTTGCACTTGCAAGGATTACACCACTTCTGTGAGAGGCAAACACCATATCACTATACCACTAGGTCATGGGTTGACAGTATTCAGTTGAATGAACAGAATTAACTGTGCCAAAAGAAAATGTGCATTGTGAAAAGGACAGAATGATCATCGACATTGTGCCTAGTCACTTTGATCCATGGGTAAATATCATTTGAACCTCGTGATGAGTAACAAGCATAGTAGATCAAGATTCGAATTAACAAGCTTGATGGAGTTGTATACCAATATAGGCAAAGGTTAAGGATGTGTTTAAATTCAACCAAATTGCATATAGATCATTCACTCCCATTTGTATATTTTTTTGCTCAGTAGTGTTAATTTATAGATATTCGGCCGATTTTTCGCTCAGTAGTGTTAATTTATATGTATTCGGCCGAAAATGTTATAGTTCCGGCCCCCTGATAGGAAAAAAATCTCAGCACTCCTGTGTTTTTCTTCAAGATTCGCCACTGGTAGTGTACTTCTATATTTGAAAGTTGTGATACTTTTTTGTACGCTGAAATATCTAAAAAAACATAATTATAATCTTTTTTATTCTTCAATTGAGCATTTTTTTTATATAACAAATTTGGATTAGAATGTTTGATAAATAATGATGTGAATATGAGATGGGCTTGTATACTTTTCTAAATTTGATCCATCACATACCTATTTAATTAAGCCATAAATGTAATATTTAAAAACCAAGGCAAAGGCCATGACTCAAATAATCCACAGGGTTCGTGGGCTCGAAGTCCAATATTATGATGGGTTTTGGGCTCAACCAATAAAAGCATTTATACATTCACAATTCACACGAATCAAAAGTTAAAAACTTTAATGGGATGTGATTTTATGCAGGCATTCATGTGTTCCTATTTCTTTCCCTGTAAATATTACTATGTGTATATATGATTATTGATCCTAAGCTGATTGTTTTAGGGACTAAGCAAAAACCAAGTGCAGTAGCATTTGAGTCTGACTGTTTAGAGGAAATTCAAGGTTTGTCCAATGAGGTAATCCCAAATGCATTTTAGGTTCTATCCCAAGTCCTTAGGTTTGATCATTTTTTATTCTTCTAATATTTGATTTTGTATAGAGAATGCATTTTAATGTAGCCAACATGTCATACTTTAATTATGAACAAGACTTCTACACGATTTTGGTGGTTTTCCACCTCATCATAATGTGGAGTTAATCTTGTTCATTACTTAATAGTTAAAATCTAAGGGTCGTAGTATAATTGATTAGAAACCATGTTTTAGTCATATTTTACATGTATGTAAAGTCTAGGGGTTAAAGTGTCACTAACCAAAGTTCATAACCTCCAATATCACGTGGCATATCATCGTGAATGTTGAATCGATGCCAAGGAATAACCGTAACCCTAATTGCATCGATTCATGATGATTGGGATAGTATAAATAGGGTCTCCATTTTCAAAGATTGTAATCAAAGAATTTCTCATTCAATAAAGTTTATGCTATTGGTGAATCAATTGTTGTGTCTGCTTATTAATTCTGGGCAACAATTGGTATCAGAGGGACATACTTTTGAAAGGATAACAAAAATCAAATCAAAGAACTCGTGAAGAAGACATTGGCGATCAAGAACACGAAATCGAAGGGTTGTATACGCTGGTCGATCAAAACCAACAACAATCGAATCGATCTACACTCGATTTCTGCCACAAAGGGCTGTTTGGCCTTTGTTCAAGTCGAAGACAGAACTTTTCGGTTTCACAGAAGTGCTTGATCACGACATTCGGGTTCATAAAAATCAAAGGAAGGAAATTTTTCGTTGTTTGGCAATCATAAAGTTTAAGTAAGCAGGTGTTTTGGTTGTGGATAAATCAAGTTACACATGGTTGAAAGAGGGAATCAAGAACTAAGAGGATCATCACGAATTCCAAGTTTGAAAATTTATGGTTTTGGAATTCTAGTATGAATCATAGTATAAAGGGTTAGATATTCTATACTGTCGAAACCTAGTTAAATCATACGAAAGCAAGATATGGTGGATGGTGCATCGGGTAATACACACAACGCACTAGTTTCACATAAACCAGCAGGGTTTGTATCACATTATCAGTGTCCTCTCCTGAAACCAACAAACTATACAGTTTGGGCAATTTAAATCAAGATTATTCTTGAGGCGAATGGACTATGGGAAATGATAGAACCTACTGCGAATACACAAACGGATGTGAAAAAGGATAAGTCAACAATAGTGTTTTTGTATCAAGCGTTGACATAAGATATGATCTTGCAAGTTACAAGACTTCTAAGGAAGTACGGGATGCATTAAAGAAGAGACACGTTGCAGCAGATAAAGTACATCAGGCACGTTTGCAATCACTCATGTGTCATGTTGGAGTTTGAAATGTTACAAATGAAGAAAGATGAAATGGTAGATGCCTTCACAGCAAAGATAAATAGTTTCGTAACAAAGGCAAGTGAATTGCGAAATACTGTAGATCAACCGGCACTTGTTGAGAAACTCTTGAATTCTCTACTTAACTGGTTCCTCCAACTTGGTGCATCCAAAGAAAAAAACTCTGACCTAATGCAAGTGACCTTTAGATGAAATCATCGGGAAGTTAAAAGCATATGAAGAAAAAATAAAGATTAGAAGAGGAAATCCTAGAGAAAGCCAAGATAAATTATTGTTCTCATGACATGACAATAATTCAAACAGAGGAAGATGGTTTGGAAACCGTGGACCTGGAAGGTTTAATCCATCACGTGGAAACTAGCAGGATAACAAAGAAAAACAAGGATCAAAACAAGAAGGCTCGTCATTTAGACCTAGAAGTAACAACAAATGGAGAAAGTTTACAAGAGACTCAAGCAAGGTACAATGCTATAGATGTCAGAAACTGGGTCACTTCAAGAAGGACTTTCCTCTAAACGAGGGCGAAAAAGAACAATCAAACCTAGTGGTAGAAGAAGATGAGCCATCATTGTTAATGGCGGTCACTATAATTGAACATGAGGAAATTAGGTTGAATGAATGATAGATACAACTGGGTAAGCACACTACAACAGACGAAAGTTTATGGTACTTGGATAATTGTGCAAGCAATCACATGACCGGTATACAAAGCCACTTTAAGGAAATTGATGAAAGAATAGGTGGACACGTACGATTTGGAGATGGGTCATATGTGGAGATCAAAGGCAGAGGCTCAATATTGCTGGAATGCAAAAATCAAGAATAGAAAATCATATCACAGGTGTACTACATTCCAAACCTTAAGAGCAATATTCTAAGCCTTGGGCAACTAACGGAGATTTGTTGCAAAGTAGTAATGGAAGGAACGTTATTACTTTTACATGATCAAAGCAAGAAGTTGTTAATGAAGGTGGAGAGATCAAAGAACATGTTATACAACATCAACCTGAATGTAGGAACACCTATTTGCCTTCTAGAAAATATAGAAAATCAAACATGGTTGAGGCATGCTAGTTTGGGTCATTTAAATTTCGATACAGTAAAGGACATGACTCGGAAGAACTTGGTTCAAGGGATTCCTAAGATAAGTCATGCATGACATTTATTTGATGCATGTTTATTGGGAAAACACATCAGGACTCCATTTCCTAATCAGGTTACAGGTCCTTAAAACCGTTGGACTTAATATATGGAGATCTCTGTGGTCCCATATCACCACCTACGCATGGAGGAATGAAATACATATTCTTACTTGTAGACGATTGTAGATGTTACATGTGGGTCTACTTCTTGTCCTCAAAAGATCAGGCGTTTGAAACCTTTAGGAATTCAAAGAAAAAGTGGAGATGGAAACAAGAACCAAGTTAAGGATGCTACAAACGGATGGAGGGGGTGAATTCACATCAAGTGAATTCTCTAAATACTGCAAAGACAATGGCATGGCAAGGCAGTTACATCACCTTACTCACCACAAAAAAATGGAGTAGTTGAAAGGATACATAGGACAATGATGTCCACTACTCGGAGCATGCTAAAAGCAAGGAACATGCCTCAGAAATTTTGGGCAGAAGCAGTAAGAAATGCCATATTCGTACTTAATAGGGTCCCAACAAGAGCCCTGGAAGACAAGACACCGTACGAAGCACTGAATGGCAGAAAACCAAATCTAGGAGATTTGAAGATATTCGGATGCACAACATATGCCAAGATAGTATCATCTCATTTAAAGAAACTTGATGATAGGAGTACACCTATGATATATTTGGGTGTGGAGGAAGGATCAAAGGCATATAGATTATATGATCTAGAGAAAGATAGTCTCTATGTAAGTAGATATTGTAAATTTATGGAGAAGGAATCTTGGAATTGAGATAATTGCTCAAAGGAAGCATGTACAAAGGAAACAGAATGGACGGACTTCATCATACAAGGGTTTGATGAACCTATTACTGTACCTATCAATTCTGAGATCAACGGTGACAAAAAGATGTGCAAGTACATGAACCAATTGACACACCAAACTCTCCCGTTACACCACCTACCTATACCTACATCCCTCATTCTGATGAAGAAATAACCATTACCTCAATAGGGAGTTTGAACAACAAATATGATCATAACCCATTACAAGGTTTCAAGGATTCAACAATTGTACAATAAAGAGCACAAAGGGTGGAAACAGAAGAACTACTACTAGCAGAAGAAGAACCTCGTAACTATAAGAGGCTGCTATGGATGAAAGGTGGATTGAAGCAATGAAAGTTGAGTTAGACTCAATAAATAAAAAATAACACTTAGACGTTGTCTACATTGCCTAAGGATCACAAGGCAATAGGTCTAAAGTGGGTATTCAAAACAAAGAAAGACGCAAAGGGATATGTCATCAAAGAAAAGGAAAGGTTAGTAGCGAAAGGCTACATACAAGAACATGGAATAGATTTCGATGAAGTATTCGCACCAGTTGCTCACATCGAAACAGTTTGGTTAATAATGGCTTTAGCAGCATATCATGGCTGGGAAGTACATCATCTAGACATAAAATCAGCATTCTTGCATGGCGATTTAAACGAATTAAACATGTCTAGAGGTATAGGTTTTATTGGTGACCAAGTTGTAGGGTCGAGATATGAGATATTAGTATCTTTTGTGATTGTTTCATAAGGAATCTCATGTTCAACGAATTGAACATGTCTAGAGGTATAGGTTTTATTGGTGAGAGGGTCTAGTGCATAATAAGCACTTTAAGAGGGTGAGTAACCAATAAAAATGCACGGTTTAGATTTTGGATAAGGATGAAGCCAAGGATAGCAAAGACAACCAAAACTGTGTAGTTTATCATAATTTGGGTATTTGTCAAATAGACGGTGGTATGGAGAAGTATTTAGGAGGGTTGGTAGGGAAGGCTATTTTATGAGATAAGCAGCGGTAGTTAGGGAAAATGGCCAGTAATGGTTGGGTAATTTTGCATGAGATAGGAGTGAAAGATCGGTTTAGACTATGTGGAGGTGTTGACGCTCGGCGTAGCCATTGTGTTCGAGTGTGTTGGGGGGGGGGGAGAGAATTGAGTTGTGAGACACCTCGAGATTGAAAATGAGATGCAAGTTTTATGTACTCTCCTCCATTATCCGAGAAGAGTTGTTTGAAAATAGTTTTCAACTATATTTTGAAAACGGATAAAGGTGGTCAGAGAGTCGGATTTATTTTCAAGTGGGTATAACCATATGTATTTTGTGTAATGGTCAACGAAAATGATGTAATACTTGATACCATCAAAAGAAGTAATTGGTGAGGACCATACATCGGAAAAATACCAAGTCTAGGGGTGCTTTAGAAGTTAAAGTTGAATGATAAAAAGGTACCAACATAGGGCGCATGAAGGGATAGTGTGTTTAAGTCATTTATCACATGATGTGACGCACCGCTATTAAGCAAACAGTTGGTTTGGGATCAGTTATTTTGCACACCCATCGTGTGGACCTATATGTTTTTGAAACCTGCACATTACAAGTAAAGGGCGGTATAACCACATTAAGGAACATATTTTTGAATGAGTGACAATTGGCAATGGTATGGCCCTTAGTGTGACACCATTGGCATCTACCGAGGAAGGTTTGACTTCCATTTGTGGTGGTTGTATTGGATAGGGTAGCCAATAAAGGCGGTAAATGTTTATGTTGTTGTTGTTGGCGACCAGTCCAATTTTTGTTGTTAACCCACCATGGGCCATGAAGAGAGTCGTGGGTTAATGCCACCCAGTATTGTTGGTGACGGTTTGGGCTAGGGCAAGTTCTTGACAGATGAGTTTTTCATGCAACTCATTGAAGGAGATAAGGGTATCTCTAGCGTGAATAGCGTCAATGGTCAGTTAATTTGTATGTTTCTTGGTCTAGACCGTTGAGGATGATATCGGTTAAATCTTTCCTAGAATGGAAAGTTCATCTACAACCGTTTTCACAGTTTATAGATAGTCAGACACGGATTGAGTTGGTGATTTCGAGAATTGATTTAAACGGTATTGGATTTGTTTGATGTGGGCTCTAGATCGTGAGGTATAGGTTGTGGCCAGAATATTCCAAGTTTCAAGAGACGTTTTGGCGTTGGTTACGATAGGTACGATTTGAGGGGAAACACTTCCGTCTAGGGCTCCAAATAAAAGACGATTTTGTCGGAACCAATTTCGGTAGTCTTTGTGTGGGATGGATGAATCATTATCGGCGGTGGTTGGAGTGGGAGAAGAGTGTGTACTATCGATGAATTTGTATAAATCGAACCCATGTAAAAGTGCCTCGATTTGAGTCTTCCATCCGAGATAGTTTGTAGATGTTAGTGTTAGGGAGGCTGGGAAGAAACGATGGTGAAATTGTTGTTTGGAGTGTTGATGTTTGTCACACCCTGTCTCAGACACCCCCTGAGCATGTGTGAACTCGATTGGTACCTGTTCTTTGACCTTACAGTTTTAATAAACAGTGGAAGACTTTCATGGATCGTTTCTTTATAAATCTCAACCTCAAGGGTTGTTTTTTGTAAATATTAAGACGTCGTCGGATAAACAGAGATCTTTTATTTATAAACATTGGAATTAAATACCAATTTGGTTTGATTACAAACATAGTTGAAATCAAATTACAACTCTTGTCTCCTGAAAAGTATTAAAGCCACAAGGTAATAGAATGCCTAGGGAAACTCAGTCCTTTGGCACTATCCCCGTCTTTATCTCTTCAGGATCTCATGTGCTTAGGGAATCTCAGTCCACAATGCACTTAATCATGTTCATCTTTACATATACTTGACCTTGGGTTATATCCGTAGCCAACCCAAGAGTCAATAGTTTATTCACATATGTTCCCGGGTTATATACAAAACATTTCATTTGTTACCTGAAAACATTTGGAAAATAAAACATCAGCGTGAACGCTGGTGAACACATTTATCAAGACATCAAAATCATTTGGCACAAACAGTTACTAAATCTTTCAATCATAATCTTTATATATTCTTTCAACACATTCAGCAGGTCGATTCCCCCTGACTCATGTGTACCACCGTATACACTAGTATCATACCCTATAAGACAACAGCAAGAACTCTAGTTCCGGTCTTACTTACTATGGCTCTCAGCGAGCTTCGTCTTACATTGCTTACACAAGTAAGTACCAGCCGCAGATCAAGACTTTCACCCGCAACCCGTGTATCATTTGATCAAACTTTACGTATACTTATGGCCTGATTGCTTTTAATGTAGATGAACCTTGATGGATTGATTATTTAACAATTGTTTGGCGATTTTCGTAAACGTAAACATTTGACTCAAAGTTTTGAAAGTGGATAAAGTTTTCACCTTAGTTTTGTAGAGAGTAATAACTATTGAGAGTCTTCTTAAGCTGGGAACTAGGGCTTTGGCAGCTTATCTTAGCTTACTTGGGCGCTTCATAGCTTTCTCGAGCGTTTCTTCAAAAACACGGTACTTAAGCGAGTATCAGTCGTACAGGAACAATTACGAATGGTCTAAGGGGTTTCTGAAACGAGTTTGAGAAGTGAGTGTCGAAGTTGGGATAAGAAATTGGACTGAGATCGCCTATCTATTTATAGTGCTGGAACTGAGCCCGTTGTAGACTGTTACGTAGGGGCGTGACGGTCCGCCACCGTCCATGCATGCATGAGCCCTAAGTGTGGTACTCTGATTAGACCCCTCCTTAAATTGCGGGTAGCGGACTGTTAGCCAGATGCGTAGCGGTCCGCTACGCTGCTACGTGTCATATTCTTAAAGAATTGTGGCTAGCGGACCGCTACCCCGTGGTGTGGCGGTCTGCCACGAGGACACGCTGTCAGAATCTAGCCCATTAGTCATCAGCCACGTGTCACGCTCGGATTTTTTGCTTGGTTTCAAATTAGCGGATCGTTACAGGGAGGGTGGTGGTCCGCCACCGTGGAAATTTCAGCTTGGAGGACCTGCCTGGCGGGCCTCCACGATTTACCGGCCATAGCGGACCGTTACAGGATTCCTTAGCGGTCCGCTAAGGTCTCAAAATTCATATTTTTCAATTTCAACCCTGGATTTTCTAGAACTTTACACCTCTAGTCCTCGTGGTTAAATCCTTGGTATTTCTTGGATATTTTTGTGATAGGTGTTACATCCTCCCCACCTTGTTTTAAAATCTTTCTCGAGATTATTCGAAGAAGTGAGGATATTTCCTTTTCATTTCCGACTCCAGTTCTCACGTGTACTCAGGTCCACGTCTGGAGTTCCATTTCACCTTGACTATAACAAGTCTTTTTATTTTCAACTTTTTCATTTGTCTGTCCTCGATCTACAAAGGTTGCTCCATGAAATTTGAGTTTTTCATTCACCTCTACATCTTGTAGGGGCATCACCAGAGTTTCATCTACCAAACACCTGCGCAGATTGGATATGTGAAATACATCATGTACTCCACTCATTTCCTCCGGTAGTTCGAGCTGATAGGCCACAAGGCCAATTTGTTTTAGGATTTTGAAATATCCTACGGATCGTGGACTTAGTTTTCCTTTCTTACCAAATCGTACAACACCTTTCCATGGCGATACTTTCAACAGAATACGATCGCCTATGTTGAATTCTAACGGCTTCCGTCTTTTATCATCATAGGTTTTCTGTCTATCCCGAGCCGCTTGCAATGGTTCTCTTATTTGTAATATCTTAGCCGTTGTTTCCAAGACTATTTCAGGTCCAGACAGCTGATTCTTTTTGATTTCAGACCAACATACAGGAGTTCTACATTTTCGGCCATATAAGGCTTTAAACGGTGCAGCCTGTATACACGTGTGATAACTATTGTTGTACGAGAATTCTATTAGAGGTAAATGGTCATCCCAGTATCCTCCAAGGTTGATCTCATATGCTTTTAACATGTCTTTCAGAGTTTGGATAGTTCTTTCACTTTGTCCATCTGTTTGAGGATGATATGCACTGCTAAGATTTAATTTTGTTCCTAACGCTTTCTGGAAACTTTGCTAGAAGCGATACGTAAATCGACTGTCTCTATCCGACACAATAGATAATGGCACTCCGTGCAATGATACGATTTCATTAACACATAATTGTGCCAACTTATCCATACTGCACGTTTCTTTCATCGGTAAGAAATGAGCAGACTTAGTCAGCCTATCAATGTGATGTGTTGCAAAACACATGTCGGTTATCCTATTGTTTTGGGTGCTTTTGATTAGTTTTCTACTCGTTTTTAGTTGTTTTTAGCTTGTACTGAGTCTAGGGTGTGTTTGCAGGTGCTTGAGTGCTAAAGCAGTAGAGTAGAATTGTTAAAGCTAGGAGAATTTTAGCACGCGAGGATAGGGATGGAAAAGAATGAAGAAAAGCAAAAATTTGGAATTACAGGTCTTCGCGGTACGCGAAGATGGAAGCACATGTCCTCGTGGTACGTGAGGGACTCCAGGATAGGCCCAGACTGTTTCGGCCTTCGCGGTACGCAAAGGGCCTTGATGCTTGTCTCGCGGTACGCGAGGGACATAAAATCCGTGAAAAAAGCCCTAATCGATTATTAAAAGATTTGAACGGCCATTAATCAGGGAGTTAGACTTTTTGCCGCCAGAGGAGTATTCCAGGGCGATTTTGGCGAAGGAGGAAGCTTTTGGATTCAAGTTTTGAAGCTCGGGAGATCGAACCGGTTAGAATGAAGTAATTTGGTTACGATTATTCGTTCTTGCTTGGTTAGTCAGTTGTTTTGAACCATGTTTGCTACTTTTAATACTGGTTTTATGGTTTTGATTATGATTCTTGGCTAGATACTTTAAAACTACCTAGGTTTGAGGTGAATGTTTAATAAAGTTTAGATGTTTATCGGTTTTTGGATCTTGTGTTGGTTTTATGCTATTGTAACAGATCTGATTTCAATTGTTTGATGAATATGCATGCTTAGTTTTGATTCTTTATTGATTATTTGTTCCATATGTGTCTTTATGAATGTCAATGGATGTGTATTAGGTCGCTTACTTTGTGTTTGTGAATCGTTTGTGGTTTGTTAGACACCAGGAATCACAGGAACAGTGATTCGTAAACTCTTAGAATTAAGTGTTCTTCTTATCTAGATACCCCAAAGGTGATAGATAATCGGTTAGTCCTCGGTGGTAGAATTCTGAGTGTAAACTGTTTGAGAGGAAGTTTCCTTAGGGTTTCCATTTTCGTTGCTAATTAGTGTCAGATTAGTTGTTTTCAGATTACTCCTTGCATCTTTGATGTATTGAGACATTGGTACTGAAAGGTGATATGTCTATTGAGTCCTTTAGTATAGTCGGTGAGACCGAGAGGTAATCCGACTAACTGGTGAGTGTAGTAGCCTTTACATTCCCTTCTACTCACATCCTGAGAATGATTAAGAATCCATTAGGTAGTTTAAGGGTGTCATATCTTAGGATCCCAGTTCCATCACATCTTTCACAACCGATAGAAGTCCAATCTTAGTAAACATGATTCGTAGCATAGGTAGTGCTTTCCTCATTACTGATTTCATCATAGATGGTTGCTTGACGGTTAACTGTCTTTGGTAGTGTTCTTTAATTTCTTTACCTTTGTGTTTAGTAGTTAATCTTAGTTCATAGATTCCCCCCAAACCAAATATCCAAGTTCTAGTCAGAGTCTAGTTTTAGTTATACTCATTGTCTCGTGAGTTCGATATCCGGACTTTAATTGAGCTGTCTTGCAATTGATAGGTTCACTTGATTGTCTTTGTGGTCTAGTTTATAGGAGCGTCTAGAGTTTAACTAGAGTGTCTAGGTTAGTTTTGTGTTTAGTTTTTATAGGCCGTTTGACCGACATCAAGTTTTTGGCGCCGTTGCCGGGAACACTTGGCAATAGCAAAATTAGCTTTGATTAGTTATTGTTTGGTTATTTGTCTTTATTTTCTCTTTTGTGTTTAGTCTAATTCAATAGTTTATTTTCTTCATTTTGATCTTGTTTGCTTTCTTTGTCTTGCTACTTGTGTGCGTCTTAGTTAGAGTCTTTTCTTTGTTCTTAGTTCATGATGTTTTTCCTTTGTTTCTTGTTCCAGTTTATGCAACACACTCGCTCACAAGGATCACCTCATTTCACTGCTTATTTGGAGCCAGAGAGAGAGCTTCACGAGTGCAGCCCGAAGTTTCGGGAGCGTTTGAGTGATTTCTATGACAAAAAGGTACGCATTCCAATTTCATTACTCATATGGGTGATGATAATCAACCTGCTAGGCGTACCGTCCACCACAGGGCATGTGATGGTTTCACAGGTGCTAGGTCTTCTATCACCTGCTTTACTGTGCCTAACACTAATAACTGACAGATTCCATCTCATGTTATGAACACCATACCTAACTCTACTCAGTTCCACGACCTTGAGGATGAGGATGCACAAGGACATATGTCCCGCTTTGCGCGTATTTGCGATACCTTTCGCATTACTGGTGTCACTGAGGACACGATCTATCTACGTCTGTTCTCATTCACGCTTTCTTGTCGTTCTTCCACGTGGTTGGATACCCTCCCTCAGGACTCTATTACCACTTGGGAGGATATGAAGTCTAAGTTCTTGAAAAAGTACTATCCACCGTCTAAGGCTGCCCGTCTTAGAGACCAGATCCAATCCTTTCGCATGGACCCCGATGAGCCTTACCACATGGCTTGGGAGCGGTTCAACACTCTGCTGAGTAGATGCCCCCAGCATGGCCTTTCTGATTGGGCACTTATTGAGAAGTTCTATAATGGCTTAACTTTTGAGAAGCAGCAGATGTTCAATACTGCTGCAGGAGGCCACATCATGGATAAGAAGGAGCCGAGTGAGTGCTAGGAGATGTTTGAGAGGTTTGCTCTGGCTGAGCAACATCAACCATCTACTAGGAATTCCATTCCTAATACTAGAACCACCCCTTCTTCTACTAGGGGTGTTCATCAGCTCACCACTGAAACTAGTGTGGCTTTTGCTCTTGCAGCTATGGCTAAGGAGATCAAAGAGCTGAAGCTGAGTGCTCAAAAGTGTGAAGTGTGTCGAGGAGGGCATGACACCATTGATTGCCCGGTGAGTCAGCGGGAGCAGGTGGACTTCTTAGGGATGGACGACAGAGTTCTTGTAGCAGTGGGAGCAAGAAGAAGATTGAGGAGATGTTGGTTACCCAGACTCAGATGCTTGCTCAGATAGTGAGCAGGGATCAGGAGACTCAAAATAAGTTGACGGAGCATGACTGACAGATTAGGAGGTTCCTTTTCGGGTTGTACTGAGACTAACCCGAAAGCCACTCTGAAGGCGGTGACAACCCGCTGTGGCAAATGAGGGGAGAGAGAGAGAGCAGACACCGGAGTATAATAATGAAGAGCCGGTAGATGAGGAGATAGAGATGGAGACTCCTAGAGGGATGCACGAGAGGCGAGTCCCTGTAAGTACAATGCCCAATAGTGGGTCTCCCGCTGAGAAGATAGCAGAGGAGGAGAAGAGTGAGGGCGCCCAAAAGTGAGGCGAGTCCCGGCAAGTACAACGCCCAACAGTGAGTCCTCTGCCACGTGTCACGCTCTGATTTTTTGCTTGGTCGGTAAGTAGCGGATCGTTACAGGTAGGGTGGCGGTCCGCTACTGTTGAAATTTTAGCTTAGAGGACCTGCCTGGAACGCCTCCAGGAATTAATGGCCATAGCGGACCATCACAGGATTCCTTAGTGGTCCGCTAAGGTCTCAAAATTCATATTTTTCAATTTGAACCCTGGATTTTCTGGAACTTTACACCTCTAGTCCCCATGGTTTAATCCTTGGCATTTCTTGGACATTTTTGTGACAGGGGTTACCTCCTCCCCACCTTGTTTTAATATCTTTTTTGAGATTGTTCGAACAAGTGAGGATATTTCCTTTTCATTTCCGACTCAAGTTCCCACGTGTACACAGGTCCACTTCTGGAGTTCCATTTCACCTTGACTATAACCAGTCTTTTTTACTTTCAACTTTTTCACCTATCTTGCCTCGACCTGCAAGGGTTGCTTCATGAATTTGAGTTTTTCATTCACCTCTACATCTTATAGGGGCATCAGCAGAGTTTCATCTACCAAACACTTGCGCAGATTGGATATGTGAAATACATCATGTACTCCACTCATTTCCTCCGGTAGTTCGAGCTGATAGGCCACGAGGCCAATTTGTTTTAGGATTTTGAAATGTCCTACGAATCGTGGACCTAGTTTTCCTTTCTTACCAAATCGTATAACACCTTTCCATGGTGATACTTTCAACAGAATACGATCGCCTACGTTGAATTCTAACGGCTTCTGTCTTTTATCAGCATAGCTTTTCTGTCTCTCCTGAGCTGCTTGCAATGGTTCTCTTATTTTTTATATCTTGTCGGTTGTTTCCTGGACTATTTCAGGTCCAGTAAGCTGATTTTCTCCGATTTCAGACTAACATACAAGAGTTCTACATTTTCGGCCATATAAGGCTTCAAACGTTGCAGCCTGTATACTCGTGTTATAACTATTAATACACGAGAATTCTATTAGAGGTAAGTGGTCATCCCAACATCCTCCAAGGTTGATCACACATGCTCTAAACATGTCTTTCAGAGTTTGGATAGTTCTTTCACTCTGCCCATCCGTTTGAGGATGACATGCAGTGCTAATATTTATATTTGTTCCTAACGATTTCTGGAAACTTTGCTAGAAGCAATACGTAAGTCGAATGTCTCTTCCGACAAAATAGATAATGGCAATCCGTGTAATGAGACGATTTCATTAACGTATAATTGTGCCAAATTATCCATACTGCACGTTTCTTTCATCGGTAAGAAATGAGCGGGCTTAGTCAGCCTATTAATATGTTGTGTTGCAAAACACATGTCGGTTATCCTATTGTTTTGGGTGCTTTTGATTAGTTTTGTACTCGTTTTTAGTTTTTTTTAGCTTGTACTGAGTCTAGGGTGTGTTCGCAAGTGCTTGAGTGCTAAAGTAGTAGAGTAGAAATGTTAAAGCCGGGAGAATTTTAGCACGCGAGGATAGGGATGGAAAAGCATGAAGAAAAAGCAAAAACTTGGAATTACAGGTCTTCGCGGTACGCGAAGATGGAAGCACAAGTCCTCGCGGTACGTGAGGGACTCCAGGAAAGGCGTCGACTCTTTTGGCCATCGCGGTACGCGATGGGCCTTGATGCTTGTCTCGCGGTACGCGAGGGACATAAAATCCGTGAAAAAAGCCCTAATCGATTATTAAAAGATTTGAACGGCCATTGATCAGGGAGTTAGACTTTTAGCCGTCAGAGGAGTATTCTAGGGAGCTTTTAGATTCGAGTTTTGAAGCTCGGGAGATCGAACCAGTTAGAATCAAATCATTCGGTTATGATTATTCGTTCTTGCTTGGTTAATCAGTTGTTTGGAACCATGTTTGCTACTTTTAATACTCGTTTTATGGTTTTGATTACGATTCTTGGCTAGATACTTTAAAACTAACTAGGTTTGAGATGAATGTTTAATAAAGTTTAGGTTTTTATCAATTTTTGGATCTTGTGTTGGTTTTATGCTATTGTAACAGATCTGATTTCAATTGTTTGATGAATATGCATGCTTAGTTTTGATTCTTTATTGATTATTTGTTCCATATGTGTCTTTATGAATGTCGTTCATGTATGGATGCGTATTAGATCACTTACTTTGTGTTTGTGATTCGTTTATGGTTTGATAGATGCGAGGAGCCATTAGAACAGTGATTAGTAATCTCTTAGAATTGAGTGTTCTTCTTATCTAGATACCCCAAAGGTGATAGATAATCGGTTAGTCCTCGGTGGTAGAATTCTGAGTGTAAACTGTCTGAGAGGAAATTTCCTTAGGGTTTCCATTGTCGTTGCTAATTAGTGTCAAATTAGTTATTTTCATATTACTCCTTGCATCTTCGATGTATTGAGACATTGATACTGAAAGGTGATATGTCTATTGAGTTCTTTAGTATAGTTGGTGAGACCGAGAGGTAATCCGACTAACTGGTGAGTGTAGTGTCCTTTACATTCCCTTCTGGTAACATCTTGAGAGTGATTAGGAATCCATTAGGTAGTTTAAGGGTGTCATATCTTAGGATCCCAGTTACATCACATCTTTCATAACCGATAGAAGTCTAAGCTTAGTAAACACGATTCGTAGCCTTGGTAGTGCTTTCGTCATTACTGATTTCATCATAGTCGGTTGCTTGATAGTTAACTGTCTTTAGTAGTCTTCCTTAATTTCTTTAACTTTGAGTTTAGTAGTTAATCTTAGTTCATAGATTCCCCCAAACCAAGTATCCAAGTTCTAGTCAGAGTCAAGTTATAGTAATAGGCAGTGTCTCAAGGGTTCGATATCCGGACTTTCATTGAGCTGTGTTGCAATTGATAGGTTCACTTTCTTGTCTTTGTGGTCTAGTTTATAGGAGTTTCTAGAGTTTAACTAGAGTGTCTAGGTTAGTTTTGTGTTTAGTTTTTATAGACCGTTTGACCGACATCAAGTTTTTGGCACCGTTGTCGGGGACACTTGGCAATAGCAAAATTAGCTTTGATTAGTTCTTGTTTGGTTATTTGTATTTATTTTCTCTTTGTGTTTAGTCTATTTCAGTAGTTTATTTCCTTCCTTTAGATCTTGTTTGCTTTCTATATCTTACTTGCTACTTGTGAGCATCTTAGTTAGAGTATTTTCTTTGTTCTTAGTTCATTCTGTTTTTCCTTTGTTTCTTGTTCTAGATTATGAAACACACTCGCTTAAAAGGATCACCTCATTTCACTTCTTATTTAGAGCCCGAGCGAGAGCTTCACGAGGGCAGCTGGAAGTTTCGGGAGTGTTTGAGTGATTTCTGTGACAAAAAGGTACGCATTCCAATTCCTATTGCTGATATGGGTGATGCTAATCCACCTGCTAGGCGTACCGTCCACCAGAGGGCATGTGATGAATTTAAGGGTGCTAGGTCTTCTATCACCCACCATACTGTGCCTAACACTAATAACTGGCAGATTCCATCTCATGTTATGAACACCATCACAAACGCTACTCAGTTCAATGACCTCGAGGATGAGGATGCACCAGGACATTTGTCCTGCTTTGCGCTTATTTGCAATACCTTTCACATTACTGGTGTCACTGAGGACACAATCTATCCGTGTCTGTTCCCATTCACGCTTTCTGGTCGTTCTTCCACGTGGTTAGATACCCTCCCTCCGGACTCAATTACCACTTGGGAGGATCTGCAGTCTATGTTCTTAAAAAAGTACTATCTACCGTCTAAGGATGCCCGTCTAAGAGACTAGATCCACTCCTTTCGCATGGACCCTGATGAGCCTTACCACATGGATTGGGAGCGGTTCAACACTCTGCTGAGTAGATGCCCCCAGCATGGCATTTCTGATTGGGCACTTGTTGAGAAGTTCTATAATGGCTTAACTTTTGAGAAGAAACATATGTTCAATACTGCTGCAGGAGGCCACATCATGGATACGAAGGAGCCGAGTGAGTGCGAGGAGATGTTTGAGAGCTTTGCTTTGGCTGAGCAACAACGGCCATCTATTATGGATTCCATTCCTAACACTAGGACCAGCCCCTCTTCTACTAGTGGTGTTCATCAGGTCACCAGTGAAACTAGTATGGCTGCAAATCTTGCAGCTATGGCTAAGGAGATCAAAGAGCTGAAGCTGAGTGCTCAAAACTGTGATGTGTCTCGAGGAGGGCATGACACCATTGATTGCGCGGTGAGTCAGCAGGAGCAGGTGGACTTCTCCGCGAACCACAAAACCCTTTTTTTTTAACTCAGGATGGAGAAACCACCCCAACTTCAGTTGAGATCTGGGGGGAACCCACCTGAGTTTCAACCCCGTCAGAATCTGTATAGTGGCGGAGATGGAGGACAGAGTTCTGGTAGCAGTGGGAGCGAGAAGAAGATTGAGGAGATGTTAGTTACCCAGACTCAGATGCTTGCTCAGATAGTGAGCAGGGAACAGGAGACTCAGAATATGTTGAAGGAGCATGATACATTACTGAGGAGTCAGCAGTCTCCATTCTTAGATCTGCAGCGCACAGTGGGAGACATTGCCCGACAGCTGACTAACAGATCAGGAGGTTCCTTTTCGGGTAGTACTGAGACTAACCCGAAAGCTACTCTGAAGGCGGTGACAACCCGCTGTGTTAAATGAGGGGAGATAGAGAGCAGACACCGGTGTATGATGATGAAGAGCCGGTAGATAAGTACATAGAGATGAAGACTCATGGAGGTGTGCACGAGAGGCGAGTCCCTGAAGTACAGCGCCCAACAGCGAGTCTCTCGCTGAGAAGATAGTAGAGGAGGAGAAGAGTGAGGGTGCCCAAGAGTGAGGCGAGTCCCAGCAAGTACCGCGCCCAATAGTGAGTCATCAGCCACGTGCCACGCTCTGATTTTTTGCTTAGTTGCTAAGTAGCGGATCATTACAGGTAGGGTGGCGGTCCGCCACCATTGAAATTTTAGCTTGGAGGACCTGCCTGGCGGGTCTCTAGGAATTACTTGCCATAGCGGACCGTTACAGGATTCCTTAGCGATCCGCTAATGTCTCAAAATTCATATTTTTCAATTTCAACCCTGGATTTTCTGGAAATTTACACCTCTAGTCCCTGTGATTTAATCCTTGGCATTTATTGGACATTTTTGTGATAGGTGTTACATCCTCCCCACCCTGTTTTAATATCTTTCATTCACCTCTACATCTTGGAGGGGCATCACCAGAGTTTCATCTACCAAAACACTTGCGCAGATTAGATATGTGAAATACATCATGTACTCCACTTATTTCCTCCGGTAGTTCGAGCTGTTAGGCCACGGGGCCAATTTGTTTTAGGATTTTGAAATGTCCTACGAATCGTGGACTTAGTTTTCCTTTCTTACGAAATCGTACAACACCTTTCCATGAAGATACTTTCAACAGAATACGATCGCCTACGTTGAATTCTAACGGCTCCCATCTTTTATCAGCATAGCTTTTCTGTCTATCCCGAGCCGCTTGCAATGGTTCTTTTATTTGTAATATCTTATCGGTTGTTTCCTAGAATATTTCAGGTCCAGACAGCTGATTTTCTCCGATTTCAGACAAACATATAGGAGTTCTACATTTTCGGCCATATAAGGCTTTAAACGGTGCAGCCTGTATACTCGTGTGATAATTATTATTATACGAAAATTCTGTTAGAGGTAAGTGGTCATCCTAGCATCCTCCAAGGTTGATCACACATGCTCTTAACATGTCTTTCAGAGTTTGGATAGTTCTTTCACTCTGCCCATCCGTTTAAGGATGATATGCAGTGCTAAGATTTAATTTTGTTCCTAAATCTTTCCGAAAACTTTGCTACAAGCGAGACGTAAATCGACTGCTCTATCCGACATAATAGATAATGGCACTCCGTGAAATGATACGATTTCATTAACGTATAATTGTGCCAACTTATCCATACTGCACGTTTCTTTCATCGGTAAGAAGTGAGCAAACTTAGTCAGCCTATCAATGTGATGTGTTGCAAAACCAATGTCGGTTATCCTTTTGTTTTGTGTGATTTTGATTAGTTTTGTACTTGTTTTTAGCTTGTACTGAGTCTAGGGTATGTTTGCAGGTGCTTGAGTGCTAAAGTAGCAGAAGAGAAGTGTTAAAGCTGGGAGAATTTTAGCACACAAGGATAGGGATAGAAAAGAATGAAGAAAAAGCAAAAAGTTGGAATTACAGGTCTTTGCGGTACGCGAAGATGGAAGCACGTGTCCTCACGGTACGCGAGGGACTCTAGGAAAGGCCCTGACTGTTTTGGCCTTCACGGTACGCGAAGGGACTTGATGCTTGTCTCGTGGTACGTGAGGGACATAAAATCTGTGAAAAAAGCCCTAATCGATTATTAAAAGATTTGAACGGCCATTGATCATGGAGTTAGACTTTTAGCCGTCAGAGGAGTATTCTAGGGCGATTTTGGCGAATGAGGAAGCTTTTAGATTCTAGTTTTGAAGCTCGGGAGATCGAACCGGTTAGAATCAAATCATTCGGTTATGATTATTCGTTCTTGCTTGGTTAATCAGTTGTTTGGAACCATGTTTGCTACTTTTAATACTCGTTTTATGGTTTTGATTACGATTCTTGGCTAGATACTTTAAAACTAACTAGGTTTGAGATGAATGTTTAATAAAGATTAGGTTTTTATCGGTTTTTGGATCTTGTGTTGGTTTTATGCTATTGTAACAGATCTGATTTCAATTGTTTGATGAATATGCATGCTTAGTTTTGATTCTTTATTGATTATTTGTTCCATATGTGTCTTTATGAATATCGTTCATGTATGGATGCGTATTAGATCGCTTACTTTGTGTTTGTGATTCGTTTATGGTTTGCTAGATGCGAGGAGCCATTAGAACAGTGATTAGTAATCTCTTAGAATTGAGTGTTCTTCTTATTTAGATACCCCAAAGGTGATAGATAATCGGTTAGTCCTCGGTGGTAGAATTCTGAGTGTAAACTGTCTGAGAGGAAGTTTCCTTAGGGTTTCCATTGTCGTTGCTAATTAGTGTCAAATTAGTTGTTTTCAGATTACTCCTTGCATCTTTGATGTATTGAGACATTGATACTGAAAGGTGATATGTCTATTGAGTTCTTTAGTATAGTTGGTGAGACCGAGATGTAATCCGACTAACTAGTGAGTGTAGTATCCTTTACATTCCCTTCTGGTAACATCTTGAGAGTGATTAGGAATCCATTAGGTAGTTTAAGGGTGTCATATCTTAGGATCACAGTTACATCACATCTTTCGTAACCGATATAAGTCCAAGCTTAGTAAACATGATTCGTAGCCTAGGTAGTGCTTTCCTCATTACTGATTTCATCATAGTCGGTTGCTTGATAGTTAACTGTCTTTAGTAGTCTTCTTTAATTTCTTTACCTTTGAGTTTAGTAGTTAATCTTAGTTCATAGATACCCCCCAAACCAAATATCCAAGTTCTAGTCAGAGTCAAGTTATAGTAATAGGCAGTGTCTCATGGGTTCGATATCCGGACTTTCATTGAGCTGTGTTGAAATTGATAGGTTCACTTTCTTGTCTTTGTGGTCTAGTTTATAGGAGTGTCTAGAGTTTAACTAGAGTGTCTAGGTTAGTTTTGTGTTTAGTTTTTATAGACCGTTTGACCGACATCAAGTTTTTGGCGCCGTTACTGGGGACACTTGGTAATAGCAAAAATAGCTTTGATTAGTTCTTGTTTGGTTATTTGTCTTTATTTTCCCTTTTGTGTTTAGTCTAATTCAATAGTTTATTACCTTCCTTTAGATCTTGTTTGCTTTTTTTGTCATACTTGCTACTTGTGTGCGTCTTAGTTAGAGTCTTTTCTTTGTTCTTAGTTCATTTTGTTTTTCCTTTTTTTCTTGTTCAAGTTTATGCAACCCACTCGCTCACAAGGATCACCTCATTTTACTGCTTATTTAGAGCCCGAGCGAGAGCTTCACGAGCGCAGCCGGAAGTTTTGGGAGCGTTTGAGTGATTTCTGTGACAAAAAGGTACGCATTACAATTCCTATTGCTGATATGGGTGATGCTAATCCACCTGCTAGGCGTACCGTCCACAGAGGGCATGTGATGGTTTCACGGGTGCTAGGTCTTCTATCACCCGCCCTACTGTGCCTAACACTAATAACTAGCAGATTCCATCTCATGTTATGAACACCATCCCTAATTCTGCTCAGTTCCACGGCCTTGAGGATGAGAATGCACTAGGACATCTGTCCCGCTTTGCACGTATTTGCGATACCTTTCGCATTACTTGGGTCACTGAGGACACGATCTATCTGCGGCTGTTCCCATTCACGCTTTCTGGTCGTTCTTCCACGTGGTTGGATACCCTCCTTGAGGACTCTATTACCACTTGGGAGGATATGAAGTCTAAGTTCTTGAAAAACTACTATCCACCTTCTAAGGCTGCAAGTCTTAGAGACCAGATCCAATCCTTTCGCGTGGACCCCGATGAGCCTTACCATATGGCTTGGGAGCGGTTCAACACTCTGCTGAGTAGATGCCCCCAGCATGGCCTTTTTGATTGGGCATTTGTAGAGAAGTTCTATAATGGCTTAAATTTTGAGAAGCAACAGATGTTCAATACTGCTGCAGGAGGCCACATCATGGATAAGAAGGAGGCGAGTGAGTGCGAGGAGATGTTTCAGAGCTTTGCTCTGGCTGAGCAACAGCAGCCATCTACTAGGAATTCCATTCCTAACACTAGGACCACCCCTCTTCTACTAGGGGTGTTCATCAGGTCACCACTGAAACTAGTGTGGCTGCTGCTCTTGCAGTTATGGCTAAGGAGATCAAAAAGCTGAAGCTGAGTTCTCAAAACTATGATGTGTGCCATGGAGGGCATGACACCATTAATTTCCCGGTGAGTCAGTAGGAGAAGCTGGACTTCTTGGGGAACCACAAACCCCCTTTGTTTAAATCGGGATGGAGAAACCACCCAACTTCAGTTGGAGATCTGGCGGGAACCCACCTAGGTTTCAACCCCGTCTGAATCGGTATGGTGGTGGAGATGGAGGACAGAGTTCTAGTAGCAGTGGGAGCGAGAAGAAGATTGAGGAGATGTTAGCTACCCAGACTCAGATGCTTGCTTAGATAGTGAGTAGGGATTAGGAGACTCAGAATAAGTTGAAGGATCATGATACATTACTGAGGAGTGAGCAGTCTGAATTCTTAGATCTGTAGCGCACCGTGGGAGACATTGCCCAATAGCTGACTGACAGATCAGGAGGTTCCTTTTCGGGTAGTACTGAGACTAACCCTAAAGCCACTCTGAAGGGGAAGACAACCCGTAGTGGCAAAGGAGGGGAGAGAGTGCAGACACCAGCGTATGATGATGAAGAGCTGGTAGATATGGAGATAGAGATGGAGACTCCTGGAGGGGTGCACGAGATGCGAGTCCCAGCAAGTATAGTGCCCAACAGTGAGTCTCCCGCTGAGAAGATTGCAGAGGAGGAGAAGAGTGAGGGGAAGAAGAAGAAGATCCCTGATGTCGATGTTAGCCGTGTTCCATATCCTGCTCGCCTAATGCAGCAGAAATTTGCTAAGGATTATGGACACTTTCTGGAGTTGTTTATGCAACTCAAAATCAATCTGCCGTTCGTTGAAGCACTCCAGCATATGCCTAAATATGATAAATTCCTTAAGGATCTTCTATCCAATAAGAAGAAGCTGGAGGAGCTTTTAACTGTCACTCCTAATGAAAGATGCTTTGCGGTGGTCCAGAACAAGCTACCGAAGAAATTAGTAGATCCGGGTCTCTTCACTATCCCGTGTTTGTTTGGTAGCTCGACTGTGCACCACGCATTGGCTGTTCTCGGTGCTAGCATCAACCTGGTGCCATACTCTCTCTTCGAGAAGCTAGGCCTTGGAGATACGGCCCCTATGCGCTTGAGCATACATTTGGCCGACCATTCGGTCAAGTATCCACGGTGAATAGTTGAGAATCTGTTGGTGAAAGTTGATATGTTTGTTTTCCCCTTGGACTTTATCATTCTTGATATGGAGGGCGATGATAGAGTCCCGCTCATTCTGGGACGCCCCTTCTTGCGCACCGCCAAGGCATTGATCGATGTCTTCGACGGTAAGATCACACTTCGTGTGGGGGATTAAAACGTCACATTTGATGTCATGAAATCGATGAAAAACTCTAGTGGTCAGGACGATTCTGTGTTCTTTTTAGACACCTTCATATCTCACATGGATCGTTGCCTTGACTACGTGTGTGGAGCTGACCTGCTTAATACGCAGCACCTGGGTGAGGAGAACCAGGAGGTTGAGACTGATGTTCTTCCCGAGCACGGTCCGAGCCACCCAGCTAGTAAGCCTCCCGAGTACCCAGAGGTGTTTGAGGTCAGAGAGAGTACCGAGGAGGAGAAGTTCTCGGTTGAGGCACCACCACCCCTTGAGCTTAAGAAGCTACCATCCCATTTGGAGTGTGCTTTCTTGGATGGTGAGGTCGGTTTACCCATCGTGATTTCTGCTGCACTGACGGAGGAGGATAAGAAGAGGTTGATAGATATGTTGAACGCACATAAACAATCTATTGCGTGGAAACTCACAGACATAAAGGGTATCAGTCCTACTTTCTACACGCATAGGTTACTGATGGAGGATGAGCACAAGCCTGTTGTGAAACCTCAAAGGAGGCTTAACCTTAACATGTCTGATGTAGTGAAGAAGGAGGTCCTAAAACTCCTCGATGCTAGATTGATATATCCTATTTCTGACTCCACATGGGTGAGCCCGGTTCAGGTCGTCCCGAAGAAGGGTGGGATGACAGTTGTGACTAATGAGAAGAACGAGTTGATCCCTACTAGAACAGTCACAGGTTGGAGAGTGTGCATTGACTATAGGCTACTGAATGATGCCACGAGGAAGGACCGCTTCCCCCTTCCTTTCATTGACCAGATGCTAGAGCACTTATTACGGCAGCAGTTCTACTGTTTCCTTGACGGTTTCTCGGGTTATTTCCAGATCCCTATTTTTCTGTGTTCGGGAGAAAACCACCTTTACTTGCCCGTATGGTAACTTCACGTACCGGCGTATGCCATTCGGGTTGTGTAATGCTCCAGCAACCTTCTAGAGGTGCATGGTGGCCATGTTTCTAGATATTATCGAGACTTCCAAGGAGGTTTTCATGGATGGTTTTTCTGTGTTCGGGAGTTCGTTTAATCATTGTTTGCACAATCTAGAGAAGATGATGAGGAGGTGTATTGAGATGAAGTTGATGCTTAATTGGGAGAAGTATCACTTCATGGTGACTGTGGGGATTGTGCTTAGGCATAAGTGTGACACCCGACAAATTCCCGTTAACCTAGTTAACTCAGTTAGAAACCTCAAGGACTAATTCTGTCATTTATCAAACTCAAACATACTTAAAACTACAAGGACTAGTAGTGTAATTAGTCAAAACTCATTCTATTGACTTTGTAAAGTCAAAATCAAGAGTTTTATGTCCTGCTGACTTTGTAAAGTCAAACTACACTTGTTCTTAGCCCAAATTCACAAACCATAACTAAAATTCTTTCGAATTCCTAACTGAAATGAATGTTAATAACAGTTTCAACATCATTAAGCCATTAAACATCATCATTACGTCTGAATTAATTCCATTATTGGGTATTAAAGTCGAAATAGTTGACTCCTCGCCATGTACTCATCAAATTCATTCATTTCGATCAATATTCTCACAAATCAAACATCTGTACACCTTGAACGAGTTTCCCTGAAGCTGTTGCACACATCATTTCGGCCGGAGAAGGAACCAGAGTCGCCGGAGGCTAACTCGTCGAAGTCGGAACCCATTCTAGTCGAACACCACCAATTCGAGCCATATTCTGGTAATTGTTTACATCCTTAGTTTCTTTTCATTGTCTAGATCAAAAGCCCTATGTTAATTCGGGCTTATATCATCGACTCAATCACGAACCGATTCTAGGGTTCATACGAAATACAATATAATCGAACCTTACCCCCGACTCAGTCTCAATCTAATTAAATCACATGATTAGAATAGCAATCCTCTGTTCATTGAAAGCCCCATGATTTCAATCCATAATCTTATCGAATTCGATCAATTTGAATCCGTGTTCTTAAAACTAGGGTTTCGGTTTTCAAAACAAGAATTAACGATTTAAAACTTGTTGTTTTTGCAATTAAGCAAGCCACTGGTTCGTAATACCTGGATGAACAAAACCCCTAATCATTTGTATTCAATCATGATTGAAATCGATGGAATCGGGACTGGTTTTCGTTCGGCTCGCGTAAAGGGGGAAGAACACAGGAACCATCTGTGTTAAAACATTTTGAATCCGTTTCCTATTGCGATTCCCTAGCGTAAAACATTTTGAATCCGGTTCCTATTGCGATTCCCTAGCGGGCTGTGTTGGTTAGTATGTTGTGCTGTTTGGGGGAAGACCCGGGTTCGAGCCCTCCACCCCTGTTTTATTTTTAAAACATGTTTTTAATATTATTTTTATTTTAAAATCATTTCCTATATTATTATATTAATATATTAATACATTTTAACCCCGGAAAACACCCGTAGGCTCGGGTTTGGATTTATAACTCTTTTTATGTGTTAAAAATAACAATAATATAATTATTCTTATTATTTCCTAAACCATTGTTTAATCCATAAAAGCACGCAAACAATTATGTTATATTAATAACTCGTGATTAGTGACGTTTTAAACATACCACATTCTTAATAAATATCAAACTAAGGATTTTATAATCCCGATGACATGTTCATCTATTCATTATTCCTAAGTATGTTCTAGGACATCCGACCTATCCGGTGTTGTCATCACAAAATCCCACGTGTTCCTAACAGTTGTAAATATCATTCTAGGGCATTCGTAGACTGTTCATAGGCAATCCATTTGTGGTTTCTATTGCATCCTCGTGTGGTGCTAACTACTACGCTTTACACAACTCAGGTGAGTTTTACGGCCCCTTTACTGTTTTTAAATTGGGGGAGAAAACATGACGCAAACACTTTTGATTATTGTAATTCATATATCATCACTTCTTAAGACTAAGCGTAACATTCTATCCTGAAAGTCCTTACACATCGAACCGTTTAATATGAACATAGCGAGGTAATCTTGAGTAGTACAACTTGGTTTGACAAACCCCACCCGCGTAAGTCGCGCTAACTCGATTGGAGGTCGAACGGGTGTAATATTGACCTAAACACGGCACCATTGTTGATAGACATGGTGGGAGGCATTCAAACACAAACAAACAGTCAGCTTCGGCTTCGAGCGCTTTAGTAAACACTAACATAGGTTAGCTACCTATTGATATATATTGAATGTACATAATCTGGAAAACGCTGTTACAAACTGAAAACTTGTGAACTCACCAACCTCGTGTTGACACTTTTCTTACATGTTTTCTCAGGACGCGAAGGCACAGGTGCACACCTTGGACATGCATGGAGTCCTGTTATCATTTCATTCATATGCAAACATTTTAAAACAATTTACTTGATTTTAGTAAACTTGACTTGGGCGCGTTCGTTTTACGCATTTAATACTTTATTTATCGCTTCCGCAATTACTCTGATCATTTATGATATTTGTTTATGTCCCATATAGTGTCGTTTGACGTAACTAATGTCTGAGATCCTGGTTTCTCACATGCCCAACGGTAAAACTCCGTTAGTGGATTATTTTGGGTGTGACAGATTGGTATCAGAGCCATTGGTTATAGAGAACTAGGATTGCATACTAGACTATAACTGCACGAATGCATTAGTTACACGACACAGACACTCATACGTGATACACATACACACATAGCATCCATACCTACATTGCATTACGGGCATGTTGACATCATCCACATCACCCTCTACTAACAAGGAACACGTCATTCTTATTGTACCATCATTCCCAGTGGCGACACTCCTGGAGTCGCCAAAACAGCATCCACTCCCGTCCGAGTGTAGCAAGACGGAGCCTTCGAAGAGTCTCTCACACCACCATCATCTGCACCCCTTTCCACACCACTAGAGCCGAAGATGACACCGGCTTGAGCCTATCAATGACACCATAAGGTATGGTGGGCCTTCTCAGACTCGTGTTAGGGATGACACCCAGCACTGGCACATATCTCTTTGGGAGTTGGGTTCATCGGAAGCGAGTCCCTCATGCACCCACTAGCAACAATACCCCGACCTCACTAGCTTTACTCTACTTCAAGCCCGAACCAGTGGATCTCGTGTGAGGTATACCGTGTGGAGACAAACCGTTGCACATACTATTACAGAAAATCCATTGACACATAGATGTCATCATTTTCCCGAGCCATGGGCTCACGCCTTTGGTCGATATTCTGTTGAAGATAGATTGACCATGAAGTTGAGAAAGCCTTGCTTATTGCATACTCGAACCCTATTCTGACTCAGTTGGAAAAACGGCTACATTGCTTCTTCTAGTAACTCATATCCATGAACTGGTTTCACTTCTCGAGGTCGCATTTCATGTGCATGTTTGTTTCATGTGCATGTTTCCATCTAGAATTCGTTGGATTGGACTCTCATAGTGTGTTTCAACTTGAGTGAATACTCAGATCAAACGATTCCCGACTACTCATCCTGATATGAGTCCTAGTTGATCAATTTATGGTTGATGACTAAGCCTTTCGATAACTTATCATATCTAGCAACACTCTGTACTCAGTAATAAAAACAGAGGGACATTTTGACATGAGACAGGGAGAACTAGGGTGAGCATGCAAAGAAAATTATCATTACGGGTGCACACGTAATAGTAATTTGAGGTGCATGTAAGTCATGGTGAAACTAGTGTGTGGATAAATGGTCCTAATCTGTGATTTATAGACTTAAGTTTCCACGGCTAGTAGAAATTCTCGTAACCCGCTCAGTGACTAGTTTGTGTCGTTAAACCTGTTCAACAGTTGATGTATGCGCCTATCAGTTTGAAGATGTTTACGGACACACTGAGCTATCATCAATGGAATCCATCATTTTATTTTCACTCATGTAAGAGTCTTAATGAACTTAAGACTTTCATCCAAAATTGGTCAAGGAAGCCATTTTGATTGAAGCTCTAATAGAGCCTCATGGCAAACCCTTCGACTCCAAGTATGTAAGCGGAATTTGAAGAATTCCTCCTAAGCTAACACTTTATCCCTTATGCTCCAACAATAAATTCCTTTTTGACCCTATTACTCTGCCATGTGGCTAATCCATAGTTTAATTCCATTTATACCCCATCATATCCAACTCTGCAATTGGATTTTTTTTCTTTCTTTTCTTTCTCCCACAAAATATCTAGTTGTCTCAATGACATTCGAAAACGAGGATTCAATCTAACCAACCATCAGTTGAATGCGGTGACTTAAACAATTATCCTATCCCTTTTATTGCTGGAATCGTTATCTCATACGAAATATTTCCCTACATATGAACCTCTCCCTTAGCAATTGCGTTGACGGACGCTTAACTTATAAGCTAGGGTCTCACCAGAAGTCTCAGCGTGACCTCACAAATTTCCCGACTGGTGTGGTTGTACTTTGACTCTAATGAAAATTGATTACTTAGTGATGAAAACCCTGAACACGTATGGAAACATTCCCTCGACCTCGATGGTTACGTGACCCAAATCGTTAACAGTACCCCCACCTTTGATTGAGGATTTCCTAATCCTCCTTTCCAACCCTACTAGAAACTAAGTACACTATAGAGATGGCAGATGGTCAGATAATCGAAGCAACTCACATTCTTAAGGGATGTAAACTAGGATTGGCCGGTCATAAACTTGACATTGACTTTATGCTAGTCACACTTGGCAGTTTCGACATAATTGTCGGTATGGATTGGTTATCCAAGAACCAAGCAGAGATTATTTTTCATGATAAAATTTTTCGCCTTCCCCTCCCTAACGGAGGAACCCTTTCTGTCCAAGGCGAAAAGAGCGGTGCCGACGTTGGCATCATTTCCTTCATGAAGGCACAAAGGTGTCTACGTAAAACTCATACTGCCATTCTGGCTCTTGTCGCTGAGCAGCCATCTGAAGAGAAGAGGATTGACGACATCCCGATCGTACGTGACTATTCGGAAGTATTTCCTGAAGACTTTCCCGGTCTTCCGCCTCATCGTCAAGTTGAATTTTGGATTGATTTAGCACCCGTAGCAGCTCCTATTGCTCGGGCACCATATCGACTTGCACCCAGTGAATTACAGGAATTATCCACACAACTGCAAGAATTGTTAGATAAAGGTTTCATCCAAGCTAGCTCATATCCATGGGGAGCTCAAGTCTTATTTGTCAAGAAGAAAGATGGGACTTTCCGTATGTGCGTTGATTACCGCGAACTGAACAAAGTGATAATCAACAACCGTTATCCTCTACCCTGTATTGACGATTTGTTCGATCAACTTCAAGGGTCAAGTTTTTATTCAAAGATCGATCTTAGATCCGGTTATCATCAACTGAGAGTCCGAGACGAAGACATCTCTAAGACTGCTTTCAGAACTAGGTACGGCCACTACGAGTTTATGGTCATGCCATTCGGACTAACCAACGCACCCGCGGTGTTCATGGATCTCATGAATTGTGTGTGTAAACCTTACCTTGATCAGTTCGTCATCGTTTTCATTGACAATACCCTCATTTATTCTAAGAACAAGAAAGGACATGAGGAGCATCTACGTTTAATCCTGGAACTGCTGAAACAAGAGCATTTATACACCAAATTTTCCAAGTGCGAATTTTGGATTCGCGAAGTTCAATTTCTAGGACATGTAGTCAACAAGAAAGGAATACATGTCGATCCAACCAAAGTAGAAGCCATCAACAATTGGGCGGCACCAACGAATCCAACAGAGGTGTGACAGTTTCTGGGGTTGGCTGACTACTACTGATGATCCATCGAGGTATTCTCAAAGATCGCTCAACATCTCACTGCCCTAACCCCAAAAGAGAAACCCTATAACTGGAGTGAAACCCAGGAATCGGCATTCCAACTGCTAAAACAGAAACTGTGTAGTGCACCCATCCTATCTCTTCTGAAGGGAACGAATGAGTTTGTAGTGTATTTCGATGCCTCCATTCAAGGTCTTGGTTATGTACTGATGCAACGCGAGAAGGTTATCGCATACGCTTCTCGTCAGCTAAAAAAAATTCATGAGAAGAACTACACGACCCATGACTTGGAATTGGGAGCCGTAGTGTTTGCACTGAATATCTTGAGACATTACTCGTACGGTACCAAGTGCACCATCTAAACTGATCACAAGAGTCTCCAGCACATCTTTGAACAGAAAGAGCTGAACATGTGACAGCGTCGTTGGATCAAACTCTTGAATGATTATGACTGTGCTATCAATTATCATCCGGGCAAAGCTAATGTGGTAGCCGATGCCCTAATTCCAAAGGAAACCAAACCCAAACAAGTTTGAGGGTTGCAGCTTACTATCCACCCTGGATTACCCGATCAAATCCGTAGTGCTCAACTCGAAGCCCTAAAAGAGGAAAACCTACCGTTAGAAGCCACGCTTGGTATGGAGAACCAACTCGAAGTTAAATCGAACGGTATTCGCTACTTCGCGGAGGGAATATGGGTTCCAAAGTACGGGAACATAAGGGAGCTTGTAATGGATGAATCTCACAAATCTTGGTATTCCATTCATCCTGTTTCCGATAAAATGTATCATGACCTAAAAGTTTTCTATTAGTGGCCGTACATGAAAGCTGATATAGCCACCTATGTTAACAAGTGTCTGACCTGTTTGAAGGTCAAAGTTGAATACCAAAAGACATCTAGTTTACTTCAACAGCCAGAGATCTCGATGTGGAAATAGGAGCAGATTTCCATGGATTTTATCACAAAACTACCCCGAACTCCTAGCGGATGTGACACCATCTGGGTGATCGTAGATCGTTTGACTAAATCCGCTCACTTCCTAGCAATCAAGGAGAGTGACAAGATGAAGAAACTAACTCGTGTCTATCTGAAGGAAGTAATCTCTCGGCACGGAGTGCCAACTTCAATCATTTCGGATCGAGACGCTCGATTCACCTCACATTTCTGGCAATCATTACAAAAAGTTCTAGGCACGCGCCTGGATATGAGCACGGCATACCATCCTCAAACAGATGGCCAGACCGAACGCACTATTCAAACCCTAGAGGACATGCTACGAGCTTGTGTGATTGATTTCAGAAACAGCTAGGAAACTCACTTGCCTTTAGTGGAGTTCTCCTACAATAACAGTTATCACACCAGCATCAAAGCATCACCATTCGAGGCATTATACGGACGGAAATGCCGATCACCTATTTGTTGGGTTGAAGTTGGGGATAGCCAACTTACGTGTCCTTAACTTACGCTCGAAACTTCATAGAAAATCATTCAAATTCGAAATTGTATGGTGGCAGCCCGCGATCGTCAAAAGAGTTTTGCTGATAAGCGTCGAAAACCATTATAATTTCAAGTAGGAGACATGGTCCTATTGAAAGTCCCACCTTGGAAAGTTGTAATTCGTTTTGAGAAATGTGGCAAACTAAATCCTCGTTATGTTGGACCGTTCAAAATAATGAAGAGAATTGGCCCAGTAGCGTACCAACTAGACCTAACTGAAGGACTTAGTAGTGTGCACAATGTCTTTTGTTAGGACATAGATGTGTGACAATAGGCATTGTAATAGATTAGATCTTCTATGTCTTTATGTTTTATAAGTTTTAGTTAAGTTTTGTTATAGGCGAATAGGCCTAGTTTAGGCGAACTTGTTAAGTTCACCTGCATGGCTGTGTGAGTTTATAAATAGGAGTTTACATGTTAGTTTTATAGTTTTGAAATTTGTGTTCAAGATTTGTAAATTCAGAGTTTGGTGGAAATCAAAGAGGATATTATTTACATCTTGTGTTGATTCTACTCTTTGTGAATGTCTTGTTTACACAATCATGTACATTGGATTCCGCACTTTGTATGCTAGATACACGTCACGTCTTGAGTTAGATCCATAGAAAACCCGTGTGGACCTACATGTGGTATCAGAACATCGTGCTCGTGATTTGTGACGGTTTGTGTATGATTTGACATCAGAAAGATTGAATTTTCGAGAAACTTTCATTTCCATGGTGTTTTCATGTTCTTGAGAAGATTTTGAGGCTGATTTCATCAATTTGGAGTGGTTTTTGAAGAAATTGATACGTTCAAAGTGTTCTAATTCATATTATATTTAATCCTACTGTCACCCCCCCCAAATTTCAACTAACAGAGTTTTACCGTTTGGGAAATGACGAACCAGGATTTAAGACATTAGTTACATTGAACGAATCTACATGGGACTCAAATGAAAATTTTCATATCAATCAGAGTTAATGCGGAAGCGTAAAGAAAGTAAATGAGCAAAACACACGCGCCCAAAAGAATAGTCCAAAAGTCCAACCAAACACAAATTTAAAATAGACCAAACAGTTTAATAAAACAGAAATCATAGGTAGAATTCCATGCATGTCCTATTGTTTGCACCTGTGCCTTATCTTAAGCGACCTGAGAAAAACATGTAAGAAAATGTCAACACGAAGTTGGTGAGTTCACAGGTTTCAATTTATAGAAGCGTTTAACAGATTAATGTACATTCAATATATAAATCAATAGGTAGCTAACCCATAAACATGTTAACTAATGCGCTCGCAACCGACAGCAGACTGTTTATATGCCTCCCACCATCATGGTGCATGTTTAGGTCAATATTGCACCCGTTTGACCTCCAATCAAGTTAGCGCGACTAACGCATGTGAGGTTTGTTAAACCCAGTAGTACTACTCAAAGTACCTCGCTATGTTCATATTAACGGTCCGATGTGAGGACTTAAAGGATAATGTATACGCATGGTCATACAAGTGATATCATATATGAATTACAAGAATAAAAAATCATTTACGACATGTTTTCTCCCCCAGTTTAAAACAGTAAAAAGGGGCCGTGAAAACTCACATGCGTTGCGTAGTAGGTAGTATCACACAAATGAAAGATTTGGAATCTCAAGTGTTAGCCTGCACGGCTTACGTATGCCCTAAAATTATAAACACATAAATTAGGGACAAGTTGGGATTTGTGACGACGACGCGGAAGTTAGAACATCTTAACGCTTGCTAAGGATTTAAGAGTAGACGAACGTGTCTACGGAATTATATAACTTTTTAATATGCTCGTTAAGGGAAAAGCGTTACGTGTCGTATGTTAATAAATAATTAAACAAATACATATATTCGTACGTACGAGTCGTTTACAAGGATTAGAAGAATAATATAATTTAATACATTATTTTTAGGTTCGGATTAACTAATTAATCATTGTGTGGAAAAATAATAACTATATTATTTTTAATTGAGTATGAAAACGAGAGTAAATAATATAAACTATTGTATTATTTTTAGTTTAAACGTCACACAAAGTATTTTAACGAGGTGGAATAATATAAAAATATGTATTATTTAATAGTGGGAGTTACGGGTTAAAAATAATATAAACATATTATTTTAATCGAATTCACGGTTTGAATATAATATACACATTATTTAAAAGTGGGAATAATAATAATAAAAATAGGTTATGAAACCAAACCCGAGCCTACGGGTTGTTTCCCGGGCTAAAACATATTAATTTAATATTATAATAATATATGGTTTGGTTTTTAATAATTAAATATAATTAAAAGTGCCCCAAAAAATAAATGTGGGAGCGCGGTCTCGAACCCAGGTCTCTCCCACACACGCACACTGTCTTAACCAGTCCCGCCCGCTAGGGTATCGCGACATAATTCGGTTCCAATTGGTTTTATCATACAAGCGCAGTGTGATTCCCCCTATCACGGTCCTATCGAAACCAGCCCCAATTCCCACGAATCTGATAACGATCGATCATGGAGACCTAGGGGTTTTGTTAATCGGGTCAATGCGCATCTATGTGTGTGTTTGATTGAAAAACTAACGTGGTTAAGATCGTTTAATCACTGAAATAAGAACCGAAAACCTTAGTTATGAACACAGAATCAAATTAAGAATTTTTGATAATGAAATCTGTTGGAATCATGGGGTTTTCATTAAGTTGACGATTGCGAACCTAACCGTACAATTTAATTGGATTAAAAACATATCCTGATTAGCATTTGATTAACCCGAAAGTGCATGAACCCTAGGTTTTGGATTTTGAAAAATTCGATATTGATCGATTCAATTAGCATGGGGCTTCGTTAAACAAATGATTGCGAATCTAATGATATGATTTAATTTGATTTAAACAGCGTCTAAGATCAAAACCCCCAAACCAGTTTATGAACAAACCCCAGGTTATAGATCATGATCAATTCGATGATAGAATAACGAATTGCCATAGGGCTTTTACTCGGTATATGATTACGAGTCTACTGGTGTGAATTAATTTGATTTAAATCGTGTTTAAGTTAGGGTTCGATTAAATCAGTTTAACATGAACCCAAGAATCTGGATTTGATCGAATTTGAGTGTTATAAGCCCCGACAATGATAGGGCCTTCAATCCTAAGACACAAATGAAGCTAAGGGTGCAAGAATTTACCAGAAAAAGTGTCGGATTGATGGTGATCGAGTAAAACAGACTCCGATTATGAATGGCCTTAGTTCCGGTGACCTCTGCAGCGATTCCAGTCAAATTGGCTTGTGGGATAGCTTATGTGGAGTTCGCAGGGTGTGTGCAGACGTTCAATTACGAGGAAAACAGTCGGATTGATGTGAATTTGATTGTGAATGATGAGGGTGTCAACGATTTCGACATGCTTTGCGATTAATCGATTTAATTCGGCAATGATGGTGTTTAAAATGATGATTATGGTCGTTAATGACACCATTCATATGATATCAGTTACAATTTCGAATAAGAAATCGGTTATGCATCACGATTTGGATCAAGACTTGTGATTTTGACTCCCAAAAGTCAACTAATCGACTTTAGTGTAATATCAGAACTAGTCCTTGAGGTTTCATGCGAATTAGAGTTTAGGAATTGGGAGTATTGGTCCCTCAAGTTTGGATGGAGTTAGAACCCGATTAGTTTGACTTTCAAAGTCAACAGAAACAAGATTTTGACTTTAAAAATTCAACAGAATAGTTTAAGGGTATTACACAACTAGTCCTTGGAGTTTAAGTTTGGATTATTGATAGAATTAGTCCCTGAAGTTTGAGTTAAGTTAATTAGGTTAACTTTAACTGGATTTTGTTAACGGAGTTAACTGAAAAAGTCTGGATTGTCACATCATCCCCTAGTTGAAAGAATTTTCGTCCCTAAAATTAAAATAAGAAATTTTTTTAGAGGTGTCACATCATCCCCTAGTTTAAGGAATTTTCGTCCCGAAAATTAGAATAGTACTTTAAGAGTTTGATGTGGATTGCTTGAACAGATGAGGATACTTGCGCATCATCTGGTCCTCGTGCTCCCAAGTAAATTCCGGTCTGCGTTTCGAGTCCCAACGAACTCTGACAATAGGGATTTTACTACGTTTCAGCGTTTTGATTTCCTTATCCATGACTTCTACAGGTTCTTCAACGAACCGTAGTTGTTCATCAATATGCAGCTCCTCAAGAGGAACCGTGAGTGTCTCGTCTGCCAGGAATTTCTTCAAGTTCGAATCATGAAAGACATCGTGTACACCACTAAGTCCTTTCGGCAGGTCCAGTTGATACGCTACTGGGCCAATTCTCTTCACTATATTGAAAGGTCCAACATAACGGGGTTCAGTTTGCCTCGCTTCCCGAAGCGAATGACACCTTTCCAAGGTGAGACTTTGAGTAAGACCATGTCACCTATTTGAAACTCTAAGGGTTTACGACGCTTGACGGCATAGCTCTTTAGACGAACACGAGCTGCCGCCATACAATTTTGGATTTGAACGATCTTTTCAGAAGTTTCGAATACAAGTTCAGGACCTGTAAGTTGGCTATCCCCAACTTCAGCCCAGCGGATAGGAGATCGGCATTTACGTCCGTACAATGCCTCGAATGGTGCCGCCTTGATGCTAGTGTGATAACTGTTGTTGTAGGAGAACTCCACTAAAGGTAAGTGAGACTCCCAAGTGTTACCGAAATCGATCACACAAGCTCGCAAAATGTCCTCTAATGTTTGGATGGTACGTTCCGTATAACCATCGGTTTGCGGGTGATAAGTTGTACTCATATCTAGACGCGTGCCTAAAGCTTTATGTAACGATTGCTAGAAACGAGAGGTGAATCGTGCATCACGATCCGAAATGATAGAGATTGGCACCCCGTGCCGAGATACTACTTCTTTCAAATAAATACGAGTAAGCTTGTCCAATTTGTCGGTTTCTTTGATTGCAAGGAAGTGCGCAAATTTTGTTATGCGATCTACGATCACCCGAATAATATCGCATCCGCTGGGGGTTTTGGGTAATTTTGTTATGAAGTCCATAGAGATTTGCTCCCATTTCCACATTGGGATTTCCGGTTGTTGCAGTAGACCAGAAGGCTTTTGATATTCCACCTTGACCTTTGAGCAAGTCAGGCACTTGCTTACATAGGTGGCTATATCGGCCTTCATCTTTGGCCACCAATATAACACCTTAAGGTCGTTGTACATTTTGTCAGAACCTGGATGAATAGAGTATCGGAATTTGTGCGCCTCATCCATGACTAGTTCTCTTAAGTTCCCATACACTGGAATCTAAATTCGCTCTACGAAGTAGCGAATACCGTCAGACTTGACCTCGAGTTGTGCTTCCATACCGCGTGTACCTTCCAGCGGTAGATTATCCTCTTTCATGTGACAATCCAAACTTTTCCAGTTAACTCCGTTAACAAAATCCAGTTAAAGTTAACCTAATTAACTTAACTCAAACTTCAGGGACTAATTCTGTCAATAATCCAAACCTAAACTCCAGGGACTAGTTATGTAATATCCCTAAAGTTGACTGTTGACTTTTTGAAAGTCAAAATCCCAATTCTGTTGACTTTTGATAAGTCAAATTAACATTCTTAACCTAGTTCAAACCTCAAGGACCTTTTCTGCCTAAATTCAAAGTTAAGAACAGGAAACTAGAGGGACTAGTAGTGTATTTAACCCATTCTTGATTTCTGTTGACTTTATAAAGTCAACACATTCGAGCATGATCCGAATTCACTCGATTAACCCATTCTCTTTTGAAATCTTAACCGCTAACACATTTAATTACCATAAACAACCATCATTAGGTAATTAAAAAAAATCACTATGCGAGAATTACACAGAATAATGGATAATTATGTCGTAACCGTCGATTTCTTCTCAAATTCGTCTAAACTCTGTATTATTTTCACAAACGAATCATCTACATATACTAAACGAACACATTTGAAGCTGTTACACGTCTCAATTCGACCGAAACCATAGCAGAAGTCATCGGAGATCAAACATGTACTAGCCGGAACTGTTTTACTCGATCTCCATCAATCCATCATCTATTCTGGTAATTGCCTTCACCTTTAGCTTCGTTTCAATACCCAAATCAAAAGCCCTAATCAAATTGGTACTCACATTATCAGATTTATCACAATCCTATATCTAGGGTTCATATGTATCCTATTTAATCGAAACCGATCAATCCGATAATGAAAACTGAAATTGATCATACCCACAGACTCGCCTCGACGTCTAGATCAAAAGCCCTATACTATTTGGGGCTTACATGATCTAATTGATTATGATCAAGAATCTAGGGTTCATACGATTCAGGTTTAATCGAACCCTAACCTAAACACAATCTCAATCCAATTGGTTGGTATGGTTAGACTCGAAATCATCAACTTTTTGAAAGCCCTATAAATCCAACAACTTATATTATCAGATTTAATCATTTTGATTTATGGTTAGAAACTAGGGTTTTCGGTTCCTAAAACAGAAATTAAATGAGCCTAAACCTACTAATTTTGCAATTAAACCACATCAACAGATTCGCAAGGTTTCATTTAGGAAAAGCCCTATGATTTAAACATGTTCTATCATCTAAATTGTTCAAATCGATTCTGACTTTATAAACTAGGGTTTCGATCCTTCTTTCAGTAATTTAACAACTTTAATCTTATCATTTTTGCAATTAAACCCATACACGGGTTCGTAATCATCAGTTTATCAAAACCCCTTTGCATTTGAATCAATTCGGGGTCGAATTCATGGGAAATCGACTGGTTTTGGTTCGGCTTGTGTAGGGGAGGAAAACCACAGGAACACATATGTTAAAACCAAACCGTCTCGGGTTTAGTCGCGATACCCTAGCGGGCGGGACTGGTTAGGACAGTGTGCGTGTGTGGGAGAGACCCGGGTTCAAGTCCGGGCTCCCACATTTCTTTTTAGACAATTTTCTAAACATATTTAATTGTTAAAAATCAAACCATATAATATTATAGTATTATATAAATGTGTTTTAGCCCGGGAAACAACTCGTAGACTTGGGTTTGAATTATTAACATATTTTTATTATTCTCACTTTTATAAATATAATATTATTGTTATTATCAACAAAAGAAATAATATGTTTATATTATTTTTAAACCGTAAATTTGTATAAAATAATATGTTTATATTATTTTAATCCCGTGACAAATCCTATTAAATAATATATATATATATATATATATATATATATATATATATTATTTCGTATCCTTTTATACCACGTGGGACGTTTAAACTATTTAATAATATAATTAGTTATATTATTTACTCGTAGATATATATTATTATTTTTTTCTCAATTTTTGTGAATGACAAAACACCCGGTTATATTCATTATTATTTGTGTCATTCGTCGCATAAAGTAATTCCTAACTCCGTGGACACTTTCGTCCACTATTGAATATTAGAGCATTTCGTTAAGACGTTTCTCATTCTGTGTCGCTGTCACAATTCCCATTTTGTCCCTAATTTATGTGTTTATAATTTTAGGGCATTCGTAAGTCGTTTGAGACTTACACACGTGGTTCCAACTTATCCTTTGTGTGATACTACCTACAACGCAACGCATGTGAGTTTTCACGGCCCCTTTTTACTGTTTAACCTGGGGGAGAAAACATGATTAAACTATTTTGAGATTTTGCAAATTCATATGTTATCAATGTTAAAGCTAAGCGTAACACACTATCACAGAAAGTCTTCAACTTATATCGTACCGTTAATATGGATCTTAGCGAGGTAATATTTAGTAGTACTACTGGGTTTGACAAATCCCACCCGCGTTAGTCGCGCTAACTCGATTAGAGATTGAACGGGTGAAATGTTAGCCTACTCACACCTCCAGTGTTGATAGACCTGGCAGGAGGCAAATAAACAAACAGTCAGCTTCGGTTGCGAGCGCTTGAGTTAAACATGAGCATAGGTTAGCTACCTATAGATACATACTAAATGAACATAAATCTGGTAAACGCTTATTTATATATATTGAAACCTGTGAACTAACCAACCTCGTGTTGACATATTTTCTTACATGTTTTCTCAAGTCGCTAAGATAAGACACAGGTGCACATTAGGGCATGCATGGGATCCAACTATTTTGATTATGACTTATTTATACTTGCTTGAATTATTTTGTATTATACTTGGTTTGGTTGGACGTTTTAGACTTTTGGACTTTAGTTTTGGGTGCGTGTGTTTTGCACATTTACTTTCTTTACTCTTCCGCATTGAAACTCTGATTATTATGATATTTTCATTTTGAGTCCCATGTAGAGTCGTTCAAAGTAACTAATGTCTGAGATCCTGGTTCGTCACTTCCCAAACGGTAAAACTCCGTTAGTTGAAATTGGGGGTGTGACAGATTGGTATCAGAGCCATTGGTTATAGAGAACTAGGATTGCATACTAGACTATAGCCTCACACATTAGTTATATGTCATTTGGCTGTTTGGCACTTATACATATTGTTAAAGGAACATGTCATCAACCCCACCTCCATCACCTAAGGCACCAGTACATAAGGCACCTATCCTACCATCCCTAGAACCCAAAAGGCGCCAGATTAGTTCCAGTGACTATTCAGTTGACCAGGGGGAAACGAGCAATGCACAAGCAATGAATCCTGCTCGCAATTGGAACGCATACCCACAAATGATCCAAAGATGGATCGAAATGGGAAATGTCCCATCACCTTACTTCGGTTCTACTTCCTCATCATCTACCTTGCCTAGCTTGCCATGCACTATGGAACAAGCTTTTGCAGCCTTTGTATTTTATATGTCTAGAGAGTTGAGCATTGTGAAAGATGCTACTGATGAGATACCTGATATTCTGAAGAGAGAGCCTCAAATAGAGGAGAATAAGGTAGGGATAGAGATTTTGACTATTGAACTAGCAGTAACTGACCAGGTCCATAACCTTTTGGTGGATCGTGTGACACATTTGGAGACGAGGTGGACACCTCGGACAATGACATGGAAGGAATTCTGGAGAGAGTGGCTGCTCTGGAAGCTCAGCTACATGTAGCAAACCACACTGCTGAGGGTCTTCAAGAGAGGGTGACTCATTTGGAAGCCCAACTACAAGCAGCCCTGTTTCCTGAGGAGATTCCAATTTCTGATGGCGAGGAGGAGCCCTTTGAGGAAGAGCCCTTCGATGAGGAGCCCTTGGAGGAGGAGCCACCTGAGGAAGAACCAGTGGAGATAGACGATGCACAATCGTATGTTTCTTCCGATGATGAAGATGTTTGATGATCTTCCTATTCTATCTTCCTTTTCATGCATGTTTTTGCTTATGTTATTTCTCTTTTCAAACCTAGATTGGTAAGGTTGTTCCCATTCAATAAAAGCATGAGAAGTTTAATGTTTGAGTTATTTATTTTGTAGCCTTACAATTTATTTATTTTTCTAAATATTGGATGTTGTATCTTCCTACTCATACCTGAATAATGTTTAATATGCGATATATTTCTCATTGTTTTTCATTTGTGATTGTGAAGAATCATGTCAGGGAGAGGACGCCGAGGTCGTGCCGGTGGTCGAGGTACCATTAACATGACGGCAGCAGAGCTAGTGGCACTAATAAACGATAGTGTGGCGGAGGCTCTAGCAGCACAGAATGTTGTAGGTAAATGCTTTAGCTATTAACTAATGATGTCAATTCATCTCTTAAAAACGTCTTCCTAAACTCTATAATTCCAATCCTATATTGTTTCTAACTCCAGGTCCGCAAAACCCGCAACCAGCCTGCACCTTCAAGGCATTCATGGATTGTAAGCCTCAAGCCTTTAGTGGAGCTGAAGGAGCCGTTGGACTACTTCGTTGGTTTGAGAAGGTAGAATCAGTGATTGCCATGTGCAACTGCCCCGTGGCTAATCAGGTAAAGTTTGTTGCCGGAACTTTGGAGGGCCCGACTCTCACATGGTGGAACGCCCAGGTCCAAATGTTGGGTCTGGCCATGGCAAATGGACTCCCATGGGAGGAATTTAAATCAATGATGAAGGAGGAATACTGTCCTCACGATGAAATCCAGAAGTTAGAGGGAGAGTTTTGGAACCTAAAGATGGAGGGTTCTGAAATTGAACTCTACACCACACGTTCACATGAACTTGCTACTATGTGCCTGCATATGGTGACCCCTGATGACAAGAGAATTGAGCTTTACATTGGCGGTATAGCGCCTCAAATACAAAGCATGGTGACTTCATCCAACCCTACCACTATCCAGCAAACTATCCGACTTGCCCATAAGTTAACCGATCAGGCGGTGACTCAAGGGACTCTACCTCCAAGAGGTTCGGTCTCTAAACCCACCGAAAATCACAAACACAAGTTTGATCACCATTCCAACACCCACATCCACTCCAACTCTCACTCCAAAGGACCCCAGCCCAACCAACCCAGTTTAATCAACCACAGCAGCAGCAACATAGGTTTGAGCTTACTAAGAACTTCAACCAGTCGACCTCTTCAGGTCAAAACCAGGGTGGTTACGCAGGAAAGTCTCCTAAGTGTAACAAGTGCTACTTCCATCACTTCGGGTTTTGCAACCGTTGCCAGAGGTGTGGCAAAATAGGTCATGCTGCCAAGGATTGTAGAGGTGAGTTACAAGCTAAATAACCTTTTCAACAACCTGGATCCACGAGGGGTTGTTTTGAGTGTGGAAAGGAAGGACATATTTGGAAGAATTATCCTCATTTGAAGAAACGGGGTAATGGAAACCACAACCCTAACCAGAATAACAACAATGGGGTTAACAATGGCAATGGTGGAGGAAATGGTGCAAAGGGATGAGCCTTCGTGCTAGGATCCGGAGAAGCCCGTTACGATCATAATGTGGTCACTGGTAAGTTTCTCTTAAAAAATTACTTTGCTTCTGTCCTTTTTGACACTGGTGCTGATAGAAGTTTTATATCTAAGAAACATAGTGATATGATAAAAGGAACTCCAACTCTGTTAGAAGCTAAGTATATAATAGAGATAGCTGATGGCCAAATAATTGAAGCAACTCATATTCTTAAGGGATGTAAGCTTGAGCTAGCAAGACATATATTTGATATCGATCTTATGCCGGTCACACTTGGTAGTTTTGATGTAATTTTCGGCATGGATTGGCTATCTAAAAACCAAGCTGAAATTATCTGTCATGAGAAGATTGTTCGTATTCCTCTCCCGAGTGGAGAAACCCTTTCCGTTTAGGGCGAAAGAGTTGGTGCAATCATGGGCATCATATCTTTTATGAAAGCACAAAAATGCCTTCGAAAGGGGCATACGGCTATTTTGGCTCTCGTTGCTAAGCAGCCATCAGAAGAGAAGAAGATTGATGATATTCCCATCGTTCGTGAATTTTTGGAAGTATTTCCCGAGGATCTGCCTGGTCTGCCACCGCACCGTCAAGTTGAATTCCAAATCGATCTAGCACCCGGAGCAGCACCGATTGCTCGGGTACCTTATAGGTTAGCACCTAGTGAATTACAAGAGTTGTCCACTCAATTGCAAGATTTTTTGGATAAAGGTTTCACCCGACCTAGTTCATCGCCGTGGGGAGCTCCGGTACTATTTTTCAAGAAGAAGGACGGGACTTTCCGTATGTGTATTGACTACCGGGAGTTGAATAAAGTCACAATCAAGAATCGCTACCCTTTGTCTCGCATAGATGACCTCTTTGATCAACTCCAAGGATCAAGTTTCTATTCCAAAATAGATCTTAGGTCCGGCTACAATCAGTTAAGAGTCCGAGAAGAGGATATCTCTAAGACTGCATTCAGAACAAGGGTCAGCCATTACGAGTTTATGGTCATGCCTTTCGGATTAACCAACGCACCTGCGGTATTCATGGACCTCATGAACCGTGTGTGTAAACCATATCTTGACCAATTCGTCATCTTGTTCATCGACGACATCCTCATTTATTCCAAGAACAAGGAAGAACATGGGGAACATCTACACCTAATTTTAGAATTACTTAAGCAAGAGCAACTGTATGCTAAGTTTTCCAAGTGTGAATTATGGATCCGGGAAGTTCAATTTCTAGGGTATGTGGTTAACGAGAAAGGAATACATGTCGACCCATCAAAGATAGAAGCCATCAAGAATTGGGCAGCACCGACGACTCCGACTGAGGTGCGACAATTTCTGGGATTGGCTGAATATTACCGTCGATTCATCGAAGGATTCTCAAAAATTGCACAACCTTTCACTGCCTTAACTCAAAAGGGTAAAGCCTATAACTGGGGCGATAACCAAGAGTCAGCATTCCAACATCTTAAACAGAAACTTTGCAGTGCACCTATTCTAGCTCTTTCGGAAGGAACCGATGATTTGTGGTGTATTGTGATGCATCTATTCAGGGTCTGGGTTGTGTCTTAATGCAACAGAAAAGGTGATCACATACGCTTCATATCAACTAAAGTCCCACGAGAAAAACTACACCACTCATGACTTAGAGTTGGGAGCCGTAGTCTTCGCACTTAAGATATGGAGACATTACTTGTACGGTACCAAATGCACCATCTATACCGATCACAAGAGTCTTCATCATATCTTCAAGCAGAAAGAGTTGAACATGCGACAGCGTCGTTGGGTCGAACTCTTGAATGATTATGACTGTGCGATCCGGTATCACCCGGGTAAAGCTAACGTTGTAGCTGATGCCCTGAGTCGAAAGGAAACGAAACCCAAACGAGTTCTAGCTTTACAGCTTACTATTCACCCCGTATTACCTGACAAAATCCGTAGTGCTCAACTCGAAGCCCTAAAAGAGGAAAACCTACCACTGGAAGGTACACGCGGTATGGAAGCACAACTCAAAGTCAAATCTGACGGTATTCGCTACTTCGCCGAGCGAATATGGATTCCAGTATTCGGAAATTTAAAAGAACTAGTCATGGATAAGGCTCATAAATCTCGTTACTCTATACATCCAGGTTCCGACAAGATGTACCATGATCTAAAGGTGTTATATTGGTGGCCGAAGATGAAGGCCGATATAGCCACCTATGTGAGTAAGTGTCTGACTTGCGCGAAGGTCAAAGTTGAATATCAAAAGCCATCCGGTCTTCTCCAACAACCAGGAATTCCCATGTGGAAATGGGAACAAATATCCATGGACTTCATCACCAAATTACCACTAACTCCTACCGGATGTGATACCATTTGGGTAATTGTTGATCGATTAACAAAGTCTGCTCACTTCTTAGCAATCAAGGAAACCGACAAAATGGATAAGCTTACTCGTACTTACTTGAAAGAAATAGTCTCTCGGCACGGGGTGCCAATCTCTATCATTTCGGATCGTGATGCACGATTCACTTCTCGTTTCTGGCAGTCGTTACATAAAGCTTTAGGCACACGTCTAGATATGAGCACAACATACCATCCTCAAACTGATGGCCAAACAGAACATACTATCCAAACTCTGGAGGATATGCTACGAGCTTGTGTGATCGATTTTGGTAACACTTGGGAGTCTCATCTACCGTTGGTGGAGTTCTCCTACAACAACAGTTATCACACTAGCATCAAGGCAGCTCCATTTGAAGCACTATATGGACGGAAATGTCGTTCTCCTATTTGTTGGGCCGAGGTTGGGGATAGTCAACTTACAGGTCCTGAACTCGTACTTGAAACTTCTAAGAAAATCGTTCAAATTAGAAACCGTATGGCAGCAGCTCGTGATCGCCAAAAGAGCTATGCCAATAAGCGTCGTAAACCGTTAGAATTTCAAGTAGGGGATATGGTCTTATTAAAACTCTCACCTTGGAAGGGTGTCATTCGTTTTGTGAAATGAGGCGAACTGAATCCTCGTTATGTTGGACCATTCAAGATAACAAAGAGAATCAGACCAGTAGCGTATCAACTGGACTTACCTGAAGGACTTAGTGGTGTACACAACGTCTTTCATGTCTCAAATTTGAAGAAATGTCTAGCAGATGAATCACTCGTAGTTCCTCTTGAGGAACTACACATTGATGAACAGCTACGTTTCATCGAAGAACCCGTAGAAATTATGGATAGGGAGGTCAAAACGTTAAAGCACAGTAAAATCTCAATTGTTAGAGTTCGTTAGAACTCAAAACGCGGACCAGAATTCACGTGGGAACGCGAGGATCAGATGATACGCAAATATCCTAATGTCACACCCCGACCGATGGCGAAATCATCGGGGCGGGACATGTAGACTGTTCATAAGCACAAGGTTCACTAAATTGAATATATTAAACGTCAAATTTCATTTGCAAGTAATCCAAACATAACCAAATCCAAGATAGAACAAAATTGAAATACATAGAGTTCTTTTATTTAAATTAACTAAGTCCAAGCCTATGTGTAGCACATCTTGACCAATCTCACACATTAGAACCTGAAACATGAATAAAATAAAGTCAACTAAAAAGTTGGTGAGTATAACACAGGTTTGTATTTAGATAGCATATAGTTTGTAAAACAAATCCATACATAACATGATAAATAAGGCATTTATGGGGAGCAACTATTGTGTAACCAAGTACAATCAAATCTTTGTAACTAGCATGCAAAATTGTGTTGTCGGTATCAATCACCCCAATTTGGGTGGGTTTGTCAGACTCAATAGATCTATCATTGAAAACCGTCGGCTTGAAAAGTTAATGATTGCACATAATCGCATACAAAAGTTAGCACACATAGCACTCGGGCATAAAGCTCAAATTTGTACACATGAATGTAAATAGGATTTGTACTTGTGTTGTTTGTGTAATTGTAAACATGTAATTTGATAGAGTTCATGTTTCACCCCAAGAGTGTAAAAGAGTAAAAGGGGTTATTTATACTCACTTGGTTTGAAGGCATAGCTAACAAAGATACTAGATAGAATAAAGATCCTTGAAATGCACGAGTTAACCTAATGTGTAATGTATATGGTATTAATAGTGTGCACAAAAGTTTAAGTCTAAAGTTGCATTTGGACTTGTGTAAAAAGTCATTGATTTGTAATTGAAAGTATTGAATAAAATATAAAGTTTGAAAGAATATTTTTAGAGTAATTTGATTAAGGTTTGAGTTTGAATAATTAAATAAGTAATGTATATAATTATTGTTTATGAAAACATTGTAAGTATTAGTTATACTTTAGTATAAATAATTAATTGTTTTAGTTTAAATATAAATTAAATAAATAATCATTTCTTTATTTATTTATTTATAATATATGTAACGTAACCATTAAAATACTTTTTAAGGTTTAACAATAAATGAAAATTAAATTTTATAAACTTTAAATAAATAATTTTCTATTTATTAAATATTTGTTTTTTCTAAATAGGATTAAATGCAATTTTATAAAAATCAACTATTTTTATTTTGTAATTTAATCATAATATTTATTGTTTGAAAAATATATAAAATTATAATTTTGTCAAGAATTTAACTCACACACGACCGTGCCTGGGAAGGGCACGATCGTGCTCAAACCACGGGCGCGACCATGCTAGTCAGTGCGCGACCGTGTTGATCAAACAGAATACACAATTGGATTGTTCTCTAGGCACGATCGTGTTCTGGACTAGGCACGACCGTATCTAGGGTTTTGAGGCATGACCAAGTCTAGCCAAAGGAATGACTGGGTCTGAGTGTGTTAGCCACTACCGCGCTAGTATTTGGCGCGACCGTGTCTCATGAAGCACGACCGCGCTAGAAGACTAGCGCGACCGTGTTTGTTCCAAAACATAAACGAATTGACTGATTCTTATAATGTTAACGTTGGATTTCATAGGGCTTTCATCTGTAGATTTATTACGAGTATTTTGGGATACATTAATTGTATTTTAAACATGTTCAAGGTTGGATTTGATTAAATCTATTTTGAACGAACACTAGACTCCGGTTCGTGATGATTCCCATATTGTAAGCCCAAATTAGATTAGGGCTTTTGATTAGTAGACTAAAACGTAAGTGTGAGAGGTTTCAATTACCCGGAAGGATGACAAATTGATAGTGTTCGGTAGAGAGAAATTCCGGCGACGACGGGTTCTGTCTCCGGCGTCCTCTGCTGCAATTCCGACTAGACCAGCATGTCCAGAGACTTATAGAGGATCGATGGTATGTTGGCTTGGAAGAATTGTAATCAAATTGGTGAATTTGGTGATTTCGTGAGAGAATTTGGTGATTATGAGGTAATTCGATGATAATAAGTTTATTTGTTGTAATGGTGATGATTAAAGGGCTTAATGGAGTTTGTTAATGACGAAAACGTGTAGAACGGTTATGAAACCGAACGTTCCTGTTATTAAAGGTCAGCATTTATGTTTCAACTGATGAGAGGCGCGACCGTGCCAATATGAGACACGACCGTGTCTAGGCACCGGGCGCGACCGTTCCAAAGCAAGGCGTGCGACCGTGTCAAGGCACTTGGCGCGACCGTGCCAGAACGGGGCGCGACCGTGCCTATTAGGGTTTCTTTGTAAATTTTCAACATCAGACCTTGTAACTTTGGTCTTTGACATATTTGTATAAATAAATACTTATGTAGTGTTTTATTAGGTTATAACCGTGTAAAATTTACGGATTAACATTGAAATATAGTATTTAATTGATGGTACGAATAGAACAAAACAATGCACTAGAATTTAGTTTGAAATGCATTACATTGAATTTGAAATACGGATGCTAAAAATCAGAAATGTTACAGTCTCCCCATGTTGAGGGAATTTCGTCCCGAAATTTAGTTAGAGGAAGCGACGGCATCAGTAAAAAGGTGGGGGTACTTGAGCTTCATTTGGTCCTCTCGTTCCCAAGTGAATTCAGGACCACTCTTAGACTCCCAACGAACTTTGACAATAGGAATACGACTTCGCTTGAGTTGCTTGATTTCACGATCCATAATTTCTACCGGTTTCTCAACGAAGTGCATCGTTTCATCAATGTGCACGTCATCAAGCGGTATATGGAGGGTTTCATCAGCGAGACATTTCTTCATATTAGATACATGAAATGTAGGATGCACATTGCCAAGAGATGGAGGTAACTCGAGTTTGTAAGCCAATTTCCCAATCCTTTCAAGGATTTTGAAAGGACCAACATAGCGAGGGGCTAATTTTCCTTTCATTCCAAAGCGGATCACACCCTTCCACGAGGACACCTTAAGAAGAACAAGGTCACCGACTTGGAATTCCAATGGTTTTCGACGTTTGTCGGCATAACTCTTTTGCCGACTTCTCGCTACTCGAATGTTGTCACGGATTTGGATAATCTTGTCGGATGTTTTTTGAATTAGTTCGGGACCGGTGATTTGTGCTTCACCAATCTCGTTCCAACAGATTGGAGAACGACACTTGCGACCATAGAGAGCTTAAAGTGGAGCCATGTTGATACTCGTGTGGTAGCTATTATTGTAGGAGAACTCAATGAGGGATAAATGTGAATCCCAATTGCCACCAAAATCGATTACACAAGCTCTAAGCATGTCTTCAAGAGTTTGGATTGTCCGCTCAGTTTGACCATCAGTTTGGGGATGGTAAGCCGTGCTCAAGTCTAATCGTGTGCCAAGAGCAGTTTGGAGAGATTGCCAAAATCGAGAAGTGAACCGGGCATCTCGGTCGGATATTATGTTCAAGGGAACACCATGACGGCTTACAATTTCATCAATGTAAATTCGGGCTAGTTTCTCAACCCGATAGTCTTCACGGATAGGCAAGAAATGAGCAGATTTGGTGAGACGGTCAATGATCACCCAAATGCTATCATAACCACTCGAGGTGCGAGGGAGTTTGGTGATAAAATCCATGGCTAAGTTCTCCCATTTCCACACGGGAATTTCTGGTTGTTCAAGTAATCCGGAAGGACGTTGGTGTTCGGCTTTGACTTTGGAACACGTTAGACATTTGGCAACATAGTGAGCAATGTCCTTTTTCATGCCGAGCCACCAATATTGTTGGCGAAGATCTTGGTACATTTTATCTGCACCAGGATGAATAGAATAACGAGTCTTGTGATCCTCATTCATGAGAAAGGTACGGAGATCATCGCGATCGGGAACCCAAATATGATTCAAGTAATAAAGTAAGCCATTGGGTTTTGATTCAAGCAGAAGTTCAACACCACACGACATTTCCTCGTACATGTTACCCTCGGTGACTGAGACGTGTTGAGCTTCTAAGATGCGGATTTGAATATCGGTTTGAATTCGGGCACAATGAAGCATAACATGGTCCTTTCGACTAAAAGCGTCGGCTACAACATTCGCTTTGTCGGGATGGTAATGAATCTCGCAGTCATAGTCGTTAAGGAGTTCAACCCAACGTCGTTGCCTCATATTGAGTTCTTTTTGGTTAAAGATATGTTGAAGACTTTTGTGGTTGGTGAACACAACACATTTTGTGCCATAGAGATAATGTCTCCAAATCTTCAATGCGAATACGACCGCACCCAACTGGAGATCGTGCGTCGTATAATTCTTCTCATGAATCTTAAGTTGCCTTGACGCATAAGCGATTACTTTGCCTCATTGCATGAGGACACAACCAAGACCTAGGTTGGAAGCATCACAATAGACAACCAGATCATCATTCCCATCAGAGAGAGTCAAAATGGGAGCATTGCACAATTTTTGTTTGAGGGTTTGGAAAGCTTCTTCTTGTTTTGGTCCCCATTCATAAGTCTTACCTTTGTGAGTCAAAGCAGTAAGGGGGACATCAATCTTAGAGAAGTTTGAGATGAAACGACGGTAATATCCGCAAGACCAAGAAATGAACGAACTTCAGTGGGAGTCTTCAGGGCATTCCAATTCTTAACCGTTTCGATCTTAGCAGGGTCAACATGAATACCCTTGTCATTGACGATGTGACCAAGAAATTGAACTTCCTTTAGCCAAAATTCACATTTGGAGAATTTGGCATATAGTTGTTCTTTCTTCAAGAGATCCAAAACCAATCTAAGGTGTTGCTCATGATCGGCTTTAGTCTTGGAATAGATTAAGATGTCATCGATGAAAACGATCACGAACTTATCAAGGTACGGTTTGCACACACGATTCATGAGGTCCATGAAAACTTTGGGTGCTTTGGTTAGTCCAAAAGGCATAACCATGAACTCTTAATGACTATACCTTGTTCGGAAGGCAGTCTTTGGAATATCGTCTTCTTGCACACGGAGTTGGTGATAACCAGATCGAAGATCAATCTTCAAGAAGCAAGTAGAACCTTGAAGTTGATCAAAGAGGTCATCAATTCTAGGCAAAGGATAACGGTTTTTGATAGTAAGCTTGTTGAGTTCGCGGTAGTCAATGCACATGCGAAATGATCCATCCTTCTTTTTGACGAATAAGACGGGTGCACCCCACGGTGAATGACTTGGACGAATGAATCCCTTGTCGGAGAGCTCTTGATGTTGACTTGCAAGTTCTTGCATTTCAGAAGGTGCAAGACGATAAGGAGCTCTAGCCACGGGGTTAGCTCCACGCATAAGATCAATGCGACATTCTACTTGTCGAACGAGTGGAAGTCCGGATAAATCTTCGGGAAAATCCCGAATGATAGGAATGTTTTATATAGTCTTCTCTTTGACATCCTTTTGAACAGTATGAGCTAAGAAAGCGATGTACTTCTTTCGTAAGTACTTTTGAGCAGTAGTGCACGACATTAACTTAAGTCCTTTGCAAGGCTTTTCACCAAAGACTCTTAAAGTTTCTCCCGATGGTAGGGGTATTCGGATGCACTTCTTGAAACAAATGACTTCGGCATGATGATTTGATAGCCAATCCATGCCTATGATGATATCAAAGCTTCCTAGTGGCATTGGAACAAGGTTGATTGGGAATGTATGATCATTAAGTTCTAAAGAGCAATCATAGATAATGGATTCAATTGTAAGAGAGTCACCATTTGCTACTTCAATGGTAAATGTTTTCTCTAAAAGGGATCGTGTCTTTGCAAGTAAAGGTTCAAAGTTAAGTGACACAAAACTCTTATCGGCACCAGTATCAAATAAAATGGAGGCATATTGACTATTTAGAAGGAACGTACCATTGACCACGTCATTGTTGGCTTGAGCCTCGTTGGCGTTTATGTTGAATGCACGCCCACGAGCTCCACCTTGTCTAGCATTGGCAAATCTTGGGCATTGATCACGGAAATGGTTCGGGTTGCCACATTCATAACATGCACGCCCATTTGCAATAGCGGGAGCACCTTGATTAGTCACTTGGGTATTGGTTTGGTTTGGTGGGTTGACTTGGCCCGTAAGAGCTTTGGCCCTACAAACATTTACCGTATGGCCATATCTCCCACAATAAGTACAAAGGCGACATGGGATGCTTTGGGGATGATGGTAGTTGCAGGTGGTACAAAGTGGGTAGATTCCAACATATGGCTTTTTGGCCGGTGCTTGAACCATAAGTGCACCTTGGTTAACAGGTATAGCAGGAGTGACCACAGCAAAATTTCTAGCCTTTCTCTTCTTATTGTGCCGGGAGGGCTCAGTTATGGCTTCTTTGTTGTGGGTGGAAGGAGTTGCAGTGTCAGAGACTTTCTTTGTGCCCTTTTTAGTAAGAGTCCCCGCCTTCACATGGTTATCAGTTAAGGTGGCGGATAAGCGGATAGCATCCTCAAGTGTCGCGGGATTCCTTCCTAGGACAGTATCTTGAATTTGCCTAGGTAGTCCCCCAATATACTTTTCAATGCAGTGGGACAAAGGAGTGACCATGTGGGGGCACGAGAAGACTTAACTCATGGAACTGAGTTGTATACGCCAAGTTTTCACCACTATCTTGGGCAAGATCCCAAAATTCGGCTTCAAGTTTCTTTACTTCATTTCGAGGACAGAATTCCTCGGTCATTAGCCTTTTAACCTCATCCCAAGGTAAGGCCATTGCCACATCCACACCTCTATTTCTCTTCTCCCCATTCCACCACGTGAGTGCCCGTTTTTGAAGGACACTTGTGGCATGACGAACACGAAGGTTGTCGGGGCTGTCACTATTAAGAAAGGTATTCTCAATGCTTTCGAACCATTGAAGGAGTCCAGTAGCTCCTTCGATACCATAGAATTTTGGAGGATTACACGAGTTGAAATGTTTGAAAGTGCATTGAGATGGGTTGTTACCACCATTTCCACCATTACCACCATTACCACTATTACTACCATTTCCACCATTGTTGCCATTGGTGGCACTATTAGCTTGAGTGAGTTGTGTCACGAGTTGTGCAAGAATAGCAGCAATGTCGGTATTGGTGTTGGCCGCGGGAGCACGACGAGGAGGCATTCTGCAAATTTTCACAAGACAAGAAAAGATGTAAGAACTTATGAGAATTGTTTGGATTTAATAGAATAAGATAACAAAATAAATAGATAATCATAGTTTGGATTGTACTCAAGTAGTGATATAATCACTCGAATACTATGACACATTAAGGTTAATTAAACTTATATAATTTTCAAGGAGACATGCTTTAGCCTATAAGTAAACACTCATCTTGGGAATTCCCAGGAAAGCATACGGGTCCCTCGGTTGATTGGGATTTATGCGAAATGCTTTCCTAGACAGAAAACCCAAAATACAAGTGTCACTCTTCTAGATTGCACGTGTCCTCAAATAATTAACAAAGCTTAAAAACCTTAACGAGGATATAAAGAAATATTTTTTTTTTTTTGGATCTAACTTCATGAAGTTTCCACATGCTTAGAGAGATAAAGATAGAGAAGAAGATAAGAATATTATGAGGTTTTAGGGCATAGGAAAGGATATTGTTTATTTAATTTATCATTTAAGTATATACTAATAAGTCATGGATTTTTTTAATAAATAAGTCATCAAATAAAATAATAACTAACCATAGTAAGCATGTAGCACATAGCATGTAACTCGTAACATGTAGCACATAATCATATAAACATGGAGCATTGTATAAGTGGGTGTCCTAAAGTTATAGTCTAGGTCAAGGTGTCTAATAACCTAATTCCCTATAACCAAGGCTCTGATACCAATCTGTCACACCCCGACCGATGGAGGAATCATCGGGGCGGGACATGTAGACTGTTCATAAGCACAAGGTTGACTAAATTGAATATATTAAACGTCAAATTTCATTTGCAAGTAATCCAAACACAACCAAATCCAAGATAGAACAAAATTGAAATACATAGAGTTCTTTTATTTAAATTAACTAAGTCCAAGCCTATGTGTAGCACATCTTGACCAATCTCACACATTAGAACCTGAAACATGAATAAAATAAAGTCAACTAAAAAGTTGGTGAGTATAACACTGGTTTGTATATAGATAGCATATAGTTTGTAAAACAAATCCATACATAACATGATAAATAACGCATTTATGGGGAGCAGCTATTGTGTAACCAAGTACAATCAAACCTTTGTAACTAGCATGCAAAATTGTGTTGTCGGTATCAATCACCCCAATCTGGGTGGGTTTGTCAGACTCAATAGATCTATCATTGAAAACCGTTGGCTTGAAAAGTTAATGATTGCACATAATCGCATACAAAAGTTAGCACACATAGCACTCGGGCATAAAGCTCAAATTTGTACACATGAATGTAAATAGGATTTATACTTGTGTTGTTTGTGTAAATGTAAACATGTAATTTGATAGAGTTCATGTTTCACCCCAAAAATGTAAAAGAGTAAAAGGGGCTATGTATACTCACTTGGTTTGAAGGCGTAGCTAACAAAGATACTAGATAGAATAAAGATCCTTGAAATGCACGAGTTAACCTAAAGTGTAATGTATATGGTATTAATAGTGTGCACAAAAGTTTAAGTCTAAAGTTGCATTTGGACTTGTGTAAAAAGTCATTGATTTGTAATTGAAAGTGTTGAATAAAATATAAAGTTTGAAAGAATATTTTTAGAGTATTTTGATTAAGGTTTGAGTTTGAATAATTAAATACGTAATGTAAATAATTATTGTTTATGAAAACAATGTAAGTAATAGTTATACTTTAGTATAAATAATTAATTATTTTTGTTTAAATATAAATTAAATAAATAATCATTTATTTATTTATTTATAATATATGTAACGTAACCATTAAAATACTTTTTAAGGTTTAACAATAAATGTAAATTAAATTTTATAAACTTTAAATAAATAATTTTCTATTTATTAAATATTTGTTCTTTCTAAATAGGATTAAATGCAATTTTATAAAAATCAACTATTTTTATTTTGTAATTTAATCAGAATATTTATTGTTTGAAAAATATATAAAATTATAATTTTGTCAAGAATTTAACTCACACACGACCGTGCCTGGGAAGGGCACGATCGTGCTCGAACCACGGGCGCGACCATTCAAGTTAGGGCGCGACCGTGTTGATCAAACAGAATGCACAATTGGATTGTTCTCTAGGCACGATCGTGTTCTGGACTAGGCACGACCGTGTCTAGGGTTTTGAGGCATGACCAAGTCTAGCCAAAGGCATGACTGGGTCTGAGTGTGTGAGGCACGACCGCGCTGGTATTTGGCGCGACCGTGTCTCATGAAGCACGACCGCGCTAGAAGACTAGCGCGACCGTGTTTGTTCCAAAACAGGTACGAATTGACTGATTCTTATAATGTTAACGTTGGATTTCATAGGGCTTTCATCTGTTGATTTATTACGAGTATTTTGGGATACATTAATTGTATTTTAAACATGTTCATGGTTGGATTTGATTAAATCTATTTTGAACGAACACTATACTCCGGTTCATGATGATTCCCATATTGTAAGCCCAAATTAGATTAGGGCTTTTGATTAGTAGACTAAAACGTAAGTGTGAGAGGTTTCAATTACCCAGAAGGACGACAAATTGATAGTGTTCGGTAGAGAGAAATTCCGGCGACTACGGGTTCTGTCTCCGGCGTCCTCTGCTGTAATTCCGACTAGACCAGTGTGTCCAGAGCCTTATAGAGGATCGATGGTATGTTGGCTTGGAAGAATTGTAATCAAATTGGTGAATTTGGTGATTTCGTTAGAGAATTTGGTGATTATGAGGTAATTCGATGATAATAAGTTTATTTGTCGTAATGGTGATGATTAAAGGGCTTAATGGAGTTTCTTAATGACGAAAACGTGTAGAATGGTTATGAAACCGAACGTTCCTGTGATTAAAGGTCTGCATTTACGTTTCAACTGATGAGAGGCACGACCGTGCCAATATGAGACGCGACCGTGCCAAGGCACCGGGCGCGACCGTTCCAGAACGAGGCGCGACCGTGCCTATTAGGGTTTCTTTGTAAATTTTCAACATCAGACCTTGTAACTTTGGTCTTTGACATATTTGTATAAATAGATACTTATGTAGTGTTTTAGTAGGTTATAACCGTGTAAAATTTGCGGATTAACATTGAAATATAGTATTTAACTGATGGTACGAATAGAACAAAACAGTGCACTAGAATTTAGTTTGAAATGCATTACATTGGATTTGAAATACGGATACTAAAAATCAGAAATGTTACACCTAATCTGTTCAAGCACTCCGCATCAAATTCTCAAAGTACTATTTAATTTTCGGGACGAAAATTCTTTCAACTAGGGGATGATGCGACAATCCGGACTTTTCCAGTTAACTCCGTTAACAAAATCCAGTTAAAGTTAACCTAATTAACTTACTCAAACTTCAGGGACTAATTCTGTCAATAATCCAAACCTAAACTCCAGGGACTAGTTATGTAATATCCCTAAAGTTGACTGTTGACTTTTTGAAAGTCAAAATCCCAATTCTGTTGACTTTTGATAAGTCAAATTAACATTCTTAACCTAGTTCAAACCTCAAGGACCTTTTCTGCCTAAATTCAAAGTTAAGAACAGGAAACTAGAAGGACTAGTAGTGTATTTAACCCATTCTTGATTTCTGTTGACTTTAGAAAGTCAACACATTCGAGCATGATCCGAATTCACTCGATTAACCCATTCTCTTTTGAAATCTTAACCGCTAACACATTTAATTAGCATAAACAACCATCATTGGGTAATTAAAAACATCATTATGCGAGAATTAAACAGAATAATGGATAATTATGTCGTAACCGTTGATTTCTTCTCAAATTCATCTAAACTCTGTATTATTTTCACAAACGAATCATCTGCATACACTAAACGAACACATTTGAAGCTGTTGCACGTCTCAATTCTACCGAAACCATAGCAGAAGTCATCAGAGATCAAACCTGTACAAGCCGGAACTGTTTTACTCGATCTCCATCAATCCATCATCTATTCTGGTAATTGCCTTCACCTTTAGCTTCGTTTCAATACCCAAATCAAAAGCCCTAGTCAAATTGGGACTCACGGTATCAGATTTATCACAATCCTATACCTAGGGTTCATATGTATCCTATTTAATCGAAACCCATCAATCCGATAATGAAAACTGAAATTGATCATACCCACAGACTCGCCTCGACGTCTAGATCAAAAGCCCTATACTATTTGGGGCTTACATGATCGAATTGATTACGATCAAGAATCTAGGGTTCATACGATTTGGGTTTAATCGAACCCTAACCTAAACACAATCTCAATCCAATTGGTTGGTATGGTTAGACTCGAAATCATCAACTTTTTGAAAGCCCTATAAATCCAACAACTTATATTATCAGATTTAATCATTTTGATTTATGGTTAGAAACTAGGGTTTTCGGTTCCTAAAACAGAAATTAAACGAGCCTAAACCTACTGATTTTGCAATTAAACCACATCAACAGATTCACAAGGTTTCATTTAGTAAAAGCCCTATGATTTAAACATGTTCTATCATCTAAATTGTTCAAATCGATTCTGACTTTATAAACTAGGGTTTCGATCCTTCTTTCAGTAATTTAACAACTTTAATCTTATCATTTTTGCAATTAAACCCATACACAGGTTCGTAATCATCAGTTTATCAAACCCCTTTGCATTTGAATCAATTCGGGGTCGAATTCATGGTAAATCGACTGGTTTTGGTTCGGCTTGTGTAGGGGAGGAAAACCACAGGAACACATATGTTAAAACCAAACCGTCCCGGGTTTAGTCGCGATACCCTAGCGAGCGGGACTGATTAGGACAGTGTGCGTGTGTGGGAGAGACCCGGGTTCGAGTCCGGGCTCCCACATTTCTTTTTAGACAATTTTCTAAACATATTTAATTGTTAAAACTCAAACCATATATTATTATAGTATTATATAAATGTTTTTTAGCCCGGGAAACAACCCGTAGACTCGGGTTTGAATTATTAACATATTTTATTATTCCCACTTTTATAAATATAATATTATTGTTATTATCAACAAAAGAAATAATATGTTTATATTATTTTTAAACCGTAAATTTGTATAAAATAATATGTTTATAGTATTTTCATCCCGTGACAAATCCTATTAAATAATATATATATATATATATATATATATATATATATATATATATTATTTCATATCGTTTTATACCTCGTGGGACGTTTAAACTATTTAATAATATAATTAGTTATATTATTTACTCGTAAATATGTATTATTATTTTTTTCTCAATTTTTGTGAATGACAAAACACCCGGTTATATTCATTATTATTTGTGTCATTCGTCGCGTAAAGTAATTCCTAACTCCGTGGACACTTTCGTCCACTCTTGAATATTAGAGCGTTTCGTTAAGACGTTTCTCATTTCGTGTCGCTGTCACAATTCCTATTTTTGTCCCTAATTTATGTGTTTATAATTTTAGGGCATTCGTAAGTCGTTTGAGACTTACACACGTGGTTCCAACTTATCCTTTATGTGATACTACCTACAAGGCAACGCAACACAGGTGAGTTTTCACGGCCCCTTTTTACTGTTTAACCTGGGGGAGAAAACATGATTAAACTATTTTGAGATTTTGCAAATTCATATGTTATCAATGTTAAAGCTAAGCGTAACACGCTATCACAGAAAAGTTCTCAACTTATATCGGACCGTTAACATGGATCTTAGCGAAGTAATACTTAGTAGTACTACTGGGTTTGACAAATCCCACCCGCGTTAGTCGCGCTAACTCGATTAGAGATCGAACGGGTGAAATGTTAGCCTACTCACACCGCCAGTGTTGATAGACCTAGCAGGAGACAAATAAACAAACAGTCAGCTTCGGTTGCGAGCGCTTGAGTTAAACATGAGCGTAAGTTAGCTACCTATAGATACATACTGAATGAACATAAATCTGGTAAACGCTTATTTACATATATTGAAACCTGTGAACTCACCAACCTCGTGTTAACATATTTTCTTACATGTTTTCTCAGGTCGCTAAGATAAGACACAGGTGCACATTAGGGCATGCATGGGATCAAACTATTTTGATTATGACTTATTTATACTTGCTTGAATTATTTTGTATTTATACTTGGTTTTGTTGGACGTTTTAGACTTTTGGACTTTGGTTTTGGGCGCGTGTGTTTTGCGCATTTACTTTCTTTACGCTTCCGCATTGAAACTCTGATTATTATGATATTTTATTTTGAGTCCCATGTAGAGTCGTTCAAAGTAACTAATGTCTGAGATCCTGGTTCGTCACTTCCCAAACGGTAAAACTCCGTTAGTTGAAATTGGGGGTGTGACATTTCAGGGCTTCAAGTTGAGCACTACGAATTTTGTCAGGTAATCTGGGGTGAATAGTAAGTTGTAATGCTCGAAATCTATTGGGCTTGGTTTCCTTTTGACTTAGGGCATCAGCTAAAACGTTAGCTTTACCCGGATGATATCGGATCGCACAGTCATAATCATTCAAAAGCTCGACCCAATGACGTTGTCGCATGTTCAGCTCTTTCTGCTCGAACATATGCTGCAGACTCTTGTGATCGGTGTAGACAGTGCACTTGGTACCATACAAGTAGTGTCTCCATATCTTAAGTGAGAAAACTACAGCTCCCAACTCTAGGTCATGAGTGGTGTAGTTTTTCTCGTGAATTTTTAGTTGACGCGAAGAATATGCGATCACCTTTTATCGTTGCATTAATACACAACCCAAACCCTGAATAGATGCGTCGCAATACACCACGAAATCATCCGTACCTTCCGGAAGAGCTAGAATAGGTGCACTGCAAAGTTTCTGTTTAAGATGCTGAAATGCTGACTCTTGGTTATCGCCCCAGTTGTAGGCTTTACCCTTTTGAGTTAAGGCAGTGAGGGGTTGTGCAATTTTTGAAAATCCTTCGATGAATCGACGGTAGTATCCAGCCAATCCTAGAAATTTTTGCACCTCAGTCAGAGTCGTCAGTGCTGCCCAATTCTTGATGGCTTCTATCTTTGATGGATTGACATCTATTCCTTTCTCGTTAACCACATGTCCTAAAAATTGAACTTCCCGGATCCAAAATTCACCCTTGAAAACTTAGCATACAGCTGTTCCTTTTTAAGTAATTCCAGGATTAAACGTAGATGTTCCTCATGTTCCTCCTTGTTCTTGGAATAAATGAGAATGTCGTCGATGAAAACGATGACAAATTGATCAAGGTAAGGCTTACATACACGGTTCATGAGGTCCATGAATACCACATGTGCGTTGGTTAATCCGAAAGGCATGACCATAAATTCATAGTAGCCGTACCTTGTCCTGAAAGCAGTCTTAGAGATGTCTTCATCTCGGACTCTCAATTGGTGGTAGCCGGACCTAAGATCTATCTTGGAATAGAAACTGGATCCTTGGAGTTGATCAAAGAGGTCATCTATGCGAGGCAAAGGATAACGATTCTTGATTGTGACTTTATTTAGCTCGCGGTAGTTGATACACATACGGAAAGTTCCATCCTTCTTCTTGGCAAACAGGACTGGAGCTCCCCATGGCGATGAGCTAGGTCGGATGAAACTTTTATCCAACAATTCTTGTAACTGAGTAGATAGCTCTTGCAATTCACTAGGTACCAGTCTGTGAGGTGCCCGAGCGATCGGTGCCGCTCCGGGTGCTAGATCGATTTGGAATTCGACTTGACGGTGTGGTGGCAGACCAGGCAAATCTTCGGAAAATACTTCCAGAAAATCACGAACGACGGGAATTTCATCAATCTTCTTCTCTTATGAAGGCTGCTCAGCAACGAGAGCCAAAATAACAGTATGCCCTTTTCGAAGGCATTTCTGTGCTTTCATAAAGGATATGATGCCCATGAGTGCACCAACCTTTTCACCCTGAACTGAAAGGGTTTCTCCACTCGGGAGAGGAATTCGAGCAATTTTCTCTCGACAGATGATTTCAGCTTGGTGTTAGATAACTAATCCATGCCGAAAATTACATCAAAAATACCAAGTGTGATCGGCATAAGGTCGATATCAAGTTTATGACTAGCTAGTTCTAGCTTACAACCCTTAAGAATGTGGGTTGCTTCAATTATTTGGCCATTAGCTATCTCTGTTATATACTTAGCTTCTAACAGAGTTGGAGTTCCTTCTATCATATCACTAAGTTTTCTAGATATAAAACTTCTATCAGCACTAGTGTAAAAAAGGACAGAAGCAAAGTAATTATTTAAGAGAAACTTACCGGTGACCACACTATGATCATAACGAGCTTCTCCAGATCCTAGCACGAAAACTCGTCCTTTCGCACCATTCCCTCCATTACCGGCATTATTGCCACCACTGTTATTGCCTTGATTGTTGTTGCCGTTACCATTGTTACCCTAGTTATTGTCGTTACCATTTCCATTTCCATTCCCGCTTCCATTACCATTCCTCTTCGACTGAGGACAATCCCTCTGGATGTGTCCCTCTTTGCCGCACTGAAAACATCCCCTTGTGCATCCTTGCGGTCGGAACGGTTGCTTATTCTGAAGATCCACTCTACAATCTTTTGCAGTGTGGCCCATCTTGCCACACCGTTGACAACGGTTACAAGCACCGACGTGGTGATAATTGCACTTGTTGCACTTGGGGGCTCTCCCCACATAACTAGCTTGATTTTGACCTGAGGCGGTCGTCTGATTGAAGTTCTTAGCAGGCTCAAACTTTCGCTGCTGCTACTGGGGTTGATTGAACTGGGATCCTTTGGAGTAAGAGTTGGAGTGGGTGTTGGAGTGATGATCAAACTTGCGTCTATGATTGTCGGTGGATTTAGAGACCGAACCTCTCGGGGGTAAAGTCCCTTGTGTCACCGCCTGATTGGTTAGCTTGTGAGCCAGTCTGATCATCCGCTGGATGGTAGTAGGGTTGGATGAAGTAACCATACTTTGAATTTGAGGCACTAGACCTACAATATACAGCTCAATTCTCTTGTAATCTGGAGTCGCCATATGTGCATGGCAGCGAGTTCATGGGAGCGTGTGGTATACTGCTCAATTTCAGAACCTTCTATTTTCAGGTTCCAAAATTCACCTTCCAACTTCTGAATTTCATCGCGAGGACAGTACTCCTTCGTCATCATCATCTTTAACTCCTCCCACGGGAGTCCATTTGCCATGGCCAGACCCAACATTTGAACCTAAGCCTTCCACCACGTGAGAGCCGGGCCCTCCAAAGTTCCAGCAGCGAACTTGACCTGATTGGCCACTGGACAGTTGCACATGGCAATCACTAATTCTACTTTTTCGAACCAACGGAGAAGTCCGATAGCTCCTTCAGCTCCACTAAAGGCGTGGGGCTTACAGTCCATAAATGCTTTGAACGTGCATGCTGGTTGTTGATTCTGCTGGTTTTGCTGGCCTGGATTTAGAAATAACATAGGATTGGGATTATAGAGCTTAAGAAAAGCGCTTTAAGAGATGAATTGACCACATTAGCCAATAGTTAAAGCATTTACCTGCAGCATTCTCTGCTAGAGCCTCAACCACACTATCGTTGATTAGTGCCGCTAGCTCCGCTACTGTCATGTTGATGGTACCCCGGCCACCAGCACGACCTCCACGTCCTCTTCCTGACATGATTCTTCATATTCACAAATACAAATAATGAGAAATATATCGCATATTAAACATTATTTATTTACAAGTAAAGAAATACAACATCTAATATTTTGAAAATTAAATAAATTGTAAGGCTACAAAATAAATAACTCAAACATTAAACTTCTCATGCTTTTATTGAATGGGAACAACCTTACCCATCTAGGTTTGAAAAGAGAAATAACATAAGCAAAACATGAATGAAAAAGAAAGATAGAATAGGAAGATCATCAAACATCCTCGTCATCCGAAGAAACGTATGATTGAGCATCATCGATCTCCACCGGTTCCTCCTTGGGTGGCTCCTCCTCCAAGGGCTCATCCTCGAAGGGCTCCTCCTCGAAAGGTTCTTCCTCGCCGTCCGAAAGTGGAATGTTTTCCAGAAATATGGCTGCTTGCAGTTGGGCTTCTAAGTGAGGCACTCTTTCCTGAAGTCCCTCGGCAACATGGTTTGCTACTTGCAGCTGGCCTTCCAGATTAGCCACTCTCTCCAGAATCCCTCCTACCTCAAAATCCGAGGTGTCTACCCTCGTCTCCAAATGTGTCACCTAATCCACCAAAACATTATGGACCTGATCCGTCACTGCTAGCTCAGCAGTCAAAAGCTCAATTCCTACCTTGTTCTCCTCTATTTAAGTCTCTCATTGTAGAATGTCAGGTATCTCATCAGTAGCATCTTTCACAATGCTCAACTCCCTAGACATGTAAAATACAAAAAGTTGCAAAAGCTTAAGGTAGATGATGAAGAAGCGGAACCAAAGTAGGGTGATGGAACATTTCCCATCTTGATCCACCTTTGGATCATTTGCGGGTATGCATTCCAATTACGAGAAGGATTCGTTGCTTGCGCGCTACTCGGTTCACCCTGATCAACCTAATAATCACTAGAACTAGTCCGGCGCCTTTTGGGCTCCGGGGATGATAAGATAGGTGCATCGTGTCCTTGTGCCTTAGGTGATGGTGGTGGACTTGACGACATGTTCCTGTAATATAATATATAAGTGCCAAACATCCAAGATTTATGACATGTAACTAATGTGTGAGGTTATAGTCTAGTATGCAATCCTAGTTCTCTATAACCAATGGCTCTGATACCAATCTGTCACACCCCCAAATTTCAACTAACGGAGTTTTACCGTTTGGGAAGTGACGAACTAGGATCTCAGACATTAGTTACATTGAACGACTCTACATGGGACTCAAATGAAAATTTTCATATCAATTAGAGTTAATGCAGAAGCGTAAAGAAAGTAAATGCGCAAAACACACGTGCCCAAAAGAGTAGTCCAAAAGTCCAAACCAAACACAAATTTAAAATAGACCAAACAGTCTAATAAAACAGAAATCATAGGCATAATTCCATGCATGTCCTATTGTGTGCACCTGTGCCTTATCTTAAGCGACCTGAGAAAAACATCTAAGAAAATGTCAACACGAGGTTTGTGAGTTCACAGGTTTCAATTTATAGAAGCGTTTAACAGATTAATGTACATTCAATATATAAATCAATAGGTAGCTAACCCATAAACATGTTAACTAATGCGCTCGCAACCGACAGCTGACTGTTTATATGCCTCCCAACATCATGGTGCATGTTTAGGTCAATATTGCACCCGTTCGACCTCCAATCGAGTTAGCGCGACTAACGCGGGTGAGGTTTGTCAAACCCAGTAGTACTACTCAAATTACCTAGCAATGTTCATATTAACGGTCCGATATGAGGACTTAAAGGATAATGTATACGCATAGTCATACAAGTGATATCATATATGAATTACAAGAATCAAAAAGCATTTACGACATGTTTTCTCCCCCAGTTTAAAACAGTAAAAAGATGCCGTGAAAACTCACCTGCGTTGCGTAGTATGTAGTATCACACAAATGAAAGATTTGGAATCTCAAGTGTTAGCCTGCACGGCTTACGTATGCCCTAAAATTATAAACACATAAATTAGGGACAAGTTGGGATTTGTGACGACGACACGACAGTTAGAACATCTTAACGCTTTCTAAGGATTTAAGAGTAGACGAACGTGTATACAGAATTATATAACTTTTTAATATGCTCGTTAAGGGAAAAGCGTTACGTGTCATATATTAATAAATAATTAAACAAATACATATATTCGTACGTACGAGTCGTTTACAAGGATTAGAAGAATAATATAATTTAATACATAATTTTTAGGTTCGGATTAACTAATTAATCATTGTGTGGAAAAATAATAACTATATTATTTTTAATCGAGTATGAAAACGAGGGTAAATAATATAAACTATTGTATTATTTTTAGTTTAAACGTCACACAAAGTATTTTAACGAGCTGAAATAATATAAAAATATATATTATTTAATAGTGGGAGTTACGGGTTAAAAATAATATAAACATATTATTTTAGTCGAATTCGTGGTTTGAATATAATATACACATTATTTAAAAGTGGAAATAATAATAATAAAAATAGGTTATGAAACCAAACCCGAGCCTACGGGCTGTTTCCCGGGCTAAAACATATTAATTTAAAATTATAATAATATAGGGTTTGATTTTTAATAATTAAATATAATTAAAAGTGCCCCAAAAAATAAATGTGGGAGCCCGGTCTCGAACCCGGGTCTCTCCCACACACGCAGACTGTCTTAACCAGTCCCGCCCGCTAGGGTATCGCGACATATTTCGGTTCCAATTGGTTTTATCATACAAGTGCAGTGTAATTCCCCCTATCACGGTCCGATCGAAACCAGCCCCAATTCCCACGAATCTGATAACGATCGATCATGGAGACCTAGGGGTTTTGTTAATCGGGTCAATGCGCATCTGTGTGTGTGTTTGATTGAAAAACTAACGTGGTTAAGATCGTTTAATCACTGAAATAAGAACTGAAAACCTTAGTTATGAACACAGAATCAAATTAAGAATTTTTTATAATGAAATTTGTTGGAATCATAGGGTTTTCGTTAAGTTGACGATTGCGAAGCTAACCGTGCAATTTAATTGGATTAAAAACATGTCCTAATTAGCATTCGATTAACCCGAAAGTGCTTGAACCCTATGTTCTGGATTTTGAAAAATTCGATATTGATCGATTAAATTAGCATGGGGCTTTCGTTAAACAAATGATTGCGAATCTAATGACATGATTTAATTTGATTTAAACAGCGTCTAAGATCAAAACCCCCAAACCAGTTTATGAACAAACCCTAGGTTATAGATCATGATCAATTCGATGAAAGAATAACGAATTGCCATAGGGCTTTTACTCGGTAGATGATTACGAGTCTACTGGTGTGAATTAATTTGATTTAAATCGTGTTTAAGTTAGGGTTCGATTAAATCAGTTTAACATGAACCCTAGAATCTAGATTTGATCGAATTGAGTGTTATAAGCCCCGATAATGATAGGGATTTCAATCCTAAGACACAAACGAAGCTAAGGGTGCAAGAATTTACCAGAAAAAATGTTGGATTGATGGTGATCGAGTAAAACATACTCCGATTGTGAATGGCCTTAGTTCCGGTGACCTCTGCAGCGATTCCAGTCAAATTGGCTTGTGGGATAGGTTCTGTGGAGTTCGCAGGGTGTGTGCAGACGTTCAATTGCGAGGAAAATAATCGGATTGATGTGAATTTGATTGTGAATGATGAGGGTGTCAACGGTTTCGACATGCTTTGCCATTAATCGATTCAATTCGGCAATGATAGTGTTTAAAATGATGATTTTGGCATTCATATGATATCAGTTACAATTTCGAATAAGAAATCGGTTATGCATCACGATTTGGATCTAGACTTGTGATTTTGACTTCCAAAAGTCAACTAATCGACTTTAGTGTAGTATCAGAACTAGTCCCTAAGGTTTCATGTGAATTGGAGTTTAGGAATTGGCAGAATTGGTCCCTCAAGTTTGGATGGAGTTAGAACCCGGTTAGTTTGACTTTCAAAGTCAACAGAAACAAGATTTTGACTTTAAAAGTCAACAGAATAGTTTAAGGGTATTACACAACTAGTCCTTGGAGTTTAAGTTTGGATTATTAACAGAATTAGTCCCTGAAGTTTGAGTTAAGTTAATTAGGTTAACTTTAACTGGATTTTGTTAACGGAGTTAACTGAAAAAGTCCGGATTGTCACAGCTGTGGTTTAATTTCATCAAATTCAATCAATTCAGCAAGTTATGATGATTTTTGAGGTTTCAAGTTTTTGTTTTGGTTGAAGAATTCATCTTCCTGAGAGTTTTGAGCTGAAACAGACCTAACTTATCTCAAATTCCGTTACAGGCAAACTTAAGAGGCGAACTTAGTCTAAGTTTTTGTTTAAGTGAACTTATCAAGTTCGTTTGGCATAAGTTCGCTTAAGGAAAGGGTTAGGCGAACTTATCAAGTTCTCTTGTGGGTAAATTTGTTTCAAATTTTGTTTTCTTGTGATATTTTGCATATATTTGTTGTTATGGATAACATGGTGCAGGTTACAAACATGTTCAACTATGACAATGAAATTGGTACTTCTCAGAAACCGCCAAAGTTGCTAAGTCTTGCTGATTATCCTATCTGGAAGGATTGTTTTGATCAATTTGTTTCATTCAATGATACCAGTTTATGGATTCCTATTCTAGAAGAATATACTCATCCGACTTATTCATGGATGGATAGTGACAATTTTCCAAAGCCTGTATCTGCTTTAACAACTGAAGAAAAGCTGTTATTTGATCGTGAAAAGAAGGCAATGGCTAGTATTTCAATGTCACTACCAAAAGAAATTTATCACAGTTTCAAGCAGTTTAAATCTTCCAAACAGTTATGGGAAGCTTTACAAAAGAGATGTGAAAGTAGTTTGGATGTGGAGAAAAGCCGTAAAGAATTAATGAAGAAACAGTTTTTGGTATTCAAACACTTTCAGAATGAGAATTTGGATGATCTGGCTACAAGATTTTATCATCTGCTGAGGGAATTAGCAAGTGCAAATGTTGTTTATGAACCTGAAGAGATTAATGACAAGTTTTTGGAAGCTTTACCATCAAAATTTGATGTGTATACTGTTCTCATCAAAGAAAATGAAAAATATAAGACAATGTCACTTGAAGATGTTCTTGGAAAAATTCAATCTCATGATCTGAACTTAAAAAAAAGGAAACCAATATGGAACACATGCACGATCCGTCAATGTATTTTGCCAAAACATCTGGAAAATCTGGACCAGGAGTTGCTTTGTTTTTAGGAGATGGTCAAGATAACTCTAATGAAAATGGTTCTGGATGTTCTTATCAATCTGGTTTTTCTGCAACTACATCAAATTCTCCTGGATCACAACCAATGAATTCACATCATGTGACTCAAAGGGTAGCTGAAGATTATATGGCATTGTTTTCATCTTTTATTGCTTCATATGAAAATTTTATTGGAGGAAAGATTCTTGATCCAGAAGCAATTGAAGAAGATTATCGTCAAATTGATCCGGTTGATCTAGAAGAAATGAATATTCAGTGGAATATGGCAATGTTGATGAGACAAGAAAAGGATTTTCTTAAGAAGACTGAAAGGAAGTACATTGGATCAAACAGCAGAACAAGAATGAGTTTTGACAAGACTAAAGTTCGATGTTACAACTGTTAAGAATATGGTCACTTTGCTAAAGAATGTAATAAGCCAAAAGTTGAGTTTGATTCTCAAAAGAAGAACAACAATTATCAAAGTAACAGAAATCAACAAAGTTCAAGTGCTTCTGGAAATTCAGCAAATGTTTCAACATCATCTGCTTTGGTTGCTTAAGGAGACGATAACTATGACTGGGGAATTCATTTAGAAGATCTAGTTGGTGCTGTGAGTCAAGTGTTTGTGGCTGGAATTCATACCGATGAGACAGTGATAGTGAAAGTTCAGGGAGTGAAGTAGAAAGTTAGAATGATGAATCTTCTGAGAATGTCATTACAGAAGAAATTTCTGAAGAAATTGATACTGAAAGTGCTGATGAAGTTCATTCTGATGAAAATGTATATACTACAAGTGTTTCTGAAGATGAGATTTTGTTGACTAAAAGAGTACCTGAGATGACTGAAGAGATTCCAACTGCTAAAGTCTTCATGGCAGACATGTCAGATCCATCAAAGGTAAAAGATGTTATATGTAATATATATTGTTCTAACTGTGTTTTGGTGAAGGACAAAATGATGAAAGTCATGGATGATAACACAAACTTGATTTGTGATATGAAATCAATGCACTCAATGAATCAGAAATTAAAGGACAACGATAAGATGTGTATTAATAGAATTGAATCACTCAAGAGAGACATTAATTCTCTAACTTTGAAGATTAAGGAACAAGCATATCGGTTAGATATGGCTTATGCTGAGATTGAAAACAGAAATGAAATTGTGGCTGAGAAAAACAAAGAAATTTCAGACAAAGAAGCAGAAGTGATCAGATTACATAGAAAACTGGAATGTTTTGGAAATTTATCACTATCGTTTGGTTATTTCAATGACAATGTTGATCCTGTTAAGAGAACAACTGGAATTGGATTTGCTCCTACACCATTTAATGGGAATTATGCTATAGAAACAAATATCATTACTGAAGAGGATATTGATCCAAAGACAGTTTTAAAGATTAATCCAGTCATAGGGGAAGAAATGGTTTATGATTTTGATAGTGATGATGAGATATTTGATGCTCAGAAAATTGATGGTGTTCCTAAAGATGTGAAGTTTGATGAACCAAAAATGGTAAAAGAAGTCACAAGAGATCGATGTATTCTTACAGAGCCCGATGAAGCTGAACAATCAACTATTTCACCAATTTTATCTAAAAGTGGTTTTATTAGTGCTGGTGATATCAAGAAGGAGGTTTCAAAGGTTGAAAATAAATCAACAAGTGATTTCATTAAGCAGAAGGTGAATGTGGCAAGAACCAAAGACAGTCAGTCTTCAGTTTCAAAGACTTATTTTGGTGAATCATTCAGAAAGATGTATGTTCCAAAGAAACAAGGAGGTAGTGATGCTAAATCTACTGAAGGTTATTCATCAGGAAGTTCCTCTACCACAACAACGGTTCCTTACATCAGAGAATACAAGGATAAGAGAGTTTGCTTTCATTGTAATGAGGTGGGACATATAGCGTTATGCTGTCCTTACAAAAACAAAGAGAAGAATTTTCTTATTTCAGAAAAAGTTACACCTTCTGTTGTTCATGGTCAATCAAGAGTAGTAAAGATTCTGCAAAGACCGAAAGTGGAAAAGCCTGCATCTGATAATGTGATGAAACAATCTGTCAAGGAAAAGTTGCCTAAGCAGCATGTTACTAAACCATTTGGGTTTATGATAGAGATTACACAGAATGTTCATGATAGATTTGTTGATTCTAAACCAGTGTTTGTCCAATCTGGTGTTAGAAACAATGTGGTGTTTCATAAGTTTGTTGAGAATCCTAAAGTTGGATTCACAAAGAATTATGTAGGTCCTGAGCAGAACCGTAGACACAGATCTGCGGATAAATCCTTCAAACAGTCCGGATCGAGAGGCGGAATCTCTGGATCCGGTATCACTCTCGAATCAGAAATGGTAGAGATGGGTGCGGGAATCACAAACACGAACAGAAATATATAAAAGTGAAATGAACAGATAATTGGAGCATAGAACATATGATTCTTTTATTGATATGAAAATTAAAAGGCTCTTCACACACTCTACAATTATCTCACCCCAGGGTGAGCTCCCCCTGGGGTGGTGATTCCCTCTACATACATACACTCACTCCTAGGGCATAATCTGCTATATATAGGAGGCCAAGCACATGCGCCTTGTTTTCCAAGCCACTGCCCAATGGGCCTGAAAAACAGGTATCGAAACTACCTAGTTTCGATTGAACTAATGTTTAACCGAAACTAGTAGTTTCGATTGAACAAAAGTTCAACCGAACCTTGTAGTTTTGATACTGTAATTTCGATTGACAGCATCAGTCTCAAAATTATACCCAACATGAGGTCAAAATTTCAAGACCTCAAAGGCGAAGAAGAAACAGGCGGTTAAAAAAACTTTTAGAAAATGATCAATTTGAATCTGAATTTCAAAATCAATCAATTTTTGATAAGAAAAAGAATGTTTCAAAATCCAAAATGTATGATTCTGATTTTCCTAAATCACCAAGGGTAGATGATAATAGAGATTGTGAATTGCTTGAGGTTGTTTATTTTGATGCTAATGGAAGACCCAAACCACAATGGCTTGGGTCCCCATTTCTATCTGATTTCCTTTGTTTGTGTAGGGTCAACCAAGGAAGACTATCAACAACAAATGATATGTGGACAGTGGTTACTCCCGACATATGACAGGAAACATTCGTTTGCTAGATGCTATTAAATTTGATGGAGGTTATGTCGCTTTTGCGGGTAATAAAGGCGGGTACATAACAGGTCAAGGAACGTTAAAGAATGAAAAGGTGAAGTTTGAGAAAGTCAATTATGTTGAGCAACTCGAACATAATCTACTCAGTATATCTCAAGTGTGTGATAAGAAGTTTTCATTTCATTTTAATGATGTTGAATGCTATATTCTAAAGCCGGGAATTGAAATACCTAAAGAATGGATTCTGATGAAGGCTCCGAGAAAAAATGACACATATGTTTTAGACATGAGTGTTGCTACAACAACGGATTCAATTCATACATGTTTACTCTCAAAAGCATCTGAATCTGACTCTATTCTTTGGCATCTGAAGCTAGCTCATATCAACTTCAGAAAAATGAATTTTTTGGTGAAGAATGATTTGGTATCTGATATTCCAAAATTGAAATTTGTTGTGCCTGATGACTGCATTCCTTGCAAGAAGGGCAAGCAACACAGGAAGTCTCACAAATCCAAGAAACAAAATTCTATTGTTACTCCTTTGGAGTTACTACATATGGATTTGTTCGGACCGATAAGTATTAGAAGCATTGGAGGGAAATCGTACTGTCTGGTGGTAACGGATAACTTCTCAAGATTCTCATGGGTTATGTTTTTGGCAACTAAATCGGAAATGGCAGAGACAGTTCAATACTTAATTCTTGGGTTGGAGAATCTTTTGAATCAAAGAGTCACGCGTATCAGAAGTGACAATGGCAGCGAGTTCAAGAATAGCAAGATGGGACTCTTTTGTTTACAAAAGGGTATACATCATGAATTTAGCACGCCATATGTTCCTCAACAAAATGGTGTTGCTGAGCAAACGAACAGAACTCTGATTGAGGCAGCTAGAACTATGTTGGCGGATTCTAAGCTACCGTTTACTTTTTGGGCCGAAGCTATGAATACGGTATGCCATGTCCAGAATCGTGTTCTGACCGTCAAGCGACACAACAAGATGTGTTATGAGTTGTTAAATGGTCAAAAGCCTAATTTGAATTATCTTCTTCCTTTTGGAAATCCGTGTGCTCTTCTGAAGATCCGGGATGTTTCTAGCAAGTTTAGCGAAAAGGCGATTGAAGGAATTTTTCTGGGATATGTTGGCAATTCGTTGAATAAAAGAGTGTATAACAAGAAAACACGACAGATCAAAGAATGGTTTCATATCGATTGTTCTAATCAATCTATTCCCTAGAAGGCGGTTGGTCCAGAGTGGGCATTTAATTATGACAACTAGTTCAAGTCTTTTAACTTTACTCCTGATTTATCTGATGAAGAAGTTGCATTACTATACAATTCATGTCTTGGTGACCAAGATTGTGGGTTAACTCCAACATCAACAGTTCCACATTCCATTCCATCATCATCAGTTCACCCTGATCCGAATGTTGCATCAGTTCGGGAACTCACGAGACTGATAGTGAGGATGATGAAGAAAATTTTCAGGATTCTTTGACAAATCCATTAGTTGTTGATGATTCATCCAACACTACACATGTTCAGGGGGAGATTTCTACAAATTTAGATTCAGAGATACCAGTTAATCAATCTTCTCAAACAGCTACTTCTCAAGTTGATATTTTACCTGTTCCGGAGGTGGCTTCTATAAAAGAACTCAAAGATCATCCGGTGACAAATATTATTGGAAACTTGCGAGATGGAGTTCTAACTCGTTCTTTAACTGAAAATACTTGTTTTTATTTCTCAGGTAGAACCTAAAAATGTGGAGATGGCTTTACAAGACAATAAATGGATAGAAGCAATGTAAGAAGAGCTTGCTCAATTTGATAAGCTAAAGGTGTGGAATTTAGTTGATTTACCAGAGGTAATCTATCTGATTGGCACCAAGTGGGTTTACAAATGTAAAAATGATGATCGTGGTGTCATGGTAAGGAACAAAGAAAGATTGGCCGTACAGGGCTTTAATCAACAAGAGGGTATTGATTATACTGAGGTGTACGCACCTGTAGCACGGCTGGAAGCAATTCGTTTGTTTTTAGCTTTTGCTTCATTCAAAGGTTTCAAGGTTTATCAACTGGATGTCAAAAGTGCTTTCTTGTATGGCAAGGTGAAAGAGGAAGTTTATGTTTTTCAACCACCGGGGTTTGAGGATCCATTGTATCCTTCAAAAGTGTTCAAGCTAGATAAGGCTCTTTACGGTCTTCATCAAACACCCCGTGCGTGGTATGAAACATTTTCGCAACACCGTTTGGACAATGGTTTCGATCGTGGTCAAATTAATTTCACCTTGTTCATAAAGAAAGCAGGGGGAGATTACCTGACGGTTGAGATCTACGTGGATGATATTATTTTTGGCTCAACAAACGAAGAATTATGCAAATAGTTTGAGAGTGTTATGAAATTGAAGTTTGAAATGTAAACTATGGGAGAGTTGTCGTTCTTTATAGGATTACAAGTTAATCAAAAGGATGATGGTATACATCAGTCTAAATACGTGAAAGACATTTTAAGCCAGTTCAAAATGGAAGACTGTACCCCATATGACACTGATTCCTGTAAATCACAAGATGAATCCAGATACGAAAGGAAAGGATATTGACTATCGATTGTACATAGCAATGATTGGATATCTCATGTACTTAACTGCATCAAAGCGAGATATAATGTTTACCGTGTGTCTCTGTTCCAGATTTCAAGCAAAACCAAAGGAATCACATCTAATTGCAGTAAAATATATTTTTCGGTACCTGAAGGGGAAACCGAGATTAGGATAATGGTTTCCACATGGTTCTAATTTTGAATTTAATGCTTATTCTGACTCAGATTTTGGAGGTTGTTGTTTGGACAGGAAATCTACAACAGGAGGTTTCCAATTTCTGGGTAATCGTCTTGTGTCATGGCAATGTAAAAAGCAGACTACTGTCTCAATTTCAACATGTGAAGCAGAATACATCGCTGCTGCAAGTTGTTGTTCACAAATTTTGTGGATTCAGCAACAATTAAGAGACTATGGTTTGAATTTTACTTACACCCCCATGTTCATTGATAATAATGCCACAATGTCTATAACAAATAATCTAGTTAAGCATAGTAAAACAAAGCACATTTAAATAAGATATCATTTTATTCGTGATTGTGTAGATAAAAAGTTGATTGAGCCGGTGAAAGTTCATACTGATGACAATCTTGCAGATTTGTTCACCAAGGCATTTGATCGTACAAGGTTTGAATTTCTGATAATTTTTTTTTGCTCAAAATAATTCTCATGGAGGTTTATTTTTTTATTTTTTTACTGTCTTTATTTCTGAATTTCAGTTTACTGTCAAAAAGCTTGTTATTTATAAAAAGCCCAAACAAATTGAAAAATCTTAAAAATTGACATCATTTGAGAATGAGAAGAAATGATAATACATCAGTAGATATTCATTCACACATGACCTTAGATTGACTGGTTGGTACTTTATGTTTATTCAATATAACTGAATTATATATGTTTTGATTTAAACTTCAAAGACTACACAAATAGGAGATGATAGTGTTGTGTATGCATATAATTTAGCTTGTTAATAGGCTAAAAGCGTCTTTGAAGCATTAGTAGTGTGAAAACATAATTGCATATGTTACAACTGTGATTTGAACCCATTTTATGCCTGGGTGTGTGTGTTAAAAGATTATTATCAGATATAGAATATGAGGTTTAAAGTGATTCATGAGACAAGTATCGGACTATATTGATTAGCACAATTTTTTTCTAGTTCACTTCACTGCCCATGCCCCGAAAAACATGCAATGGGATGTTGAACTAAGATATGTTTCTGACAACATCTGTTGGAACATATACTCGCCCTTGGATTAATATCTTGATTCCATTGAATATCCAGATAACAGTTGGATCACATTACCCTGTATTATTGAATCAATCGATTCTTTAATCATTCATTCTACTAAAAAGTTCTTCTGTTATAATCTATCATGATATTACATCCAAAGCCAAGCAATTGAATCATTCTGATTCCTTATATCCTTCGGGATCTGTTTCTTTTCTTGTGCTAATTGAGATAGTTTCATCCTGGAGATTGATCTTATCTTTGCATAAGTCTCATATATCTTGAAGATAGTGCATTTTACATTATGTTGGCGTACTAGTGGGGTACATGTTGTATTTCATACTTAAATGGTACCTTAACTCACAAGAAAGTGGAAATGAGATGCTTTTAGTTTCAACTCTTATAATATTGACAACTTAAATTTGTGTGTCATAGCTTGATCATGTTTTCTTTGAATGTTTATTGCGTATCATAACATGCAATATATGAAGTCTTGAAAAAGATAAAGTTTGATAATCTTGAAAGATATTGGTTTGATTGGTCAAGACTTGAAAGAATGGCATAGGATACCAGATTATTTTGTTATACGGATTATTTAATCCAAGATGTGTGATTGATATATCATGTATACTGATATGATCTTCTTGCTCATGGTGTTCAACAAAAATATGTTCTTTAGTGCTTTACAGTTTATTTCATTTTAGTTTGTACAGAGAAAAACGAAAAATATGTATTTTCAAGTTTGTATAGATAAAATCCAAAAAGATTTTCTGTCATGCTTCCGTGAGAATTCCAAATTTCGTTAAAAAGGTTCGGGATTGGATCGGATAACATGTTTCTGGTGATTGACAAGAAACTTTGAGGAAGAGAAGTGTGAAAAAGTTGAAAAAGTTAATGTATAAGTTTAAGTACCTATTCAAGTTGATGCTCAAGATAATGTGATAGAACCTAATTTGGAGGTTCATGATGAGGTTCATGTTGATGTCAATGATGATCAACAAGCAGAAAATGAGAATGTTAATAATGAAGAACAAGTTCATTCACCACAAGCAAATCAAGAAGGTCAAGTTAATGATACTAGCACAAGCTCATCTGGAAAATCAAATGACGCTGAATCTGATACTGATTCTGAAGCTACATAGGATTTTGGTCCAGATCATTATGATAAACCTGCTAGTATACCAGTGGCAAATGCTGGTAAACGACTAAAGTCTGTTGCTACTAAACCAAGACGCAAGTCTGTTCAGGGACTTCCTCCTGGAACAACACTTGGCAAAAGATCGTTAAGAGATGAATCTTCTTTTGATTATGTTCCTACTCCAAAGTCACAGAAGCTATTGTCTGCTTCCATGACAGCTGCTGCAAATACTCGAGTAGCTGATGACTTGGATTTTATGGATTCTTTGATTATATCTCCACATTCGTCTCTGTGTACTTCACCCCAAGGTACTCCTGCTCCAGTTCCTCCACATACTTCACAAGCTGGTTCGTCTAGTTCATCGAAGGATGCTAAGATTGCTGCTTTACAAGGCAAAGTCTCTTACCTAGAAGGTCAAGTTGTGGGTCTTCAAGGTTAAGTAGATGTATTAAGGGCAAATGATTTTCAAAGAGAACATACTCTTCAATCACAAAGTAAGCTGATCCCTGATATGCAAATTCTACTCTCACAATTGATAGAGCGTATTGACGCTCAGGGGGAGATGCCTGTAGTGATTAAAGATGCTTGTCATACAGAGGCAGTTCAAAGAAATGACAATGAAGATAATGATCCCAGTGGAAACAAGGGAGATCGTCAATACACTAATGTTGCTCCAATATCTCAGTTTCAAGGGGAGTCTATTTCAAATCAAGTTGAAGCTTTTGGTGATAAAGTTACAGGAGAAAATGAAGAGGTTTTGCTTCTAGAATTCTTTAAAGATGATTCTGATTTAGATGAAGCTGAAAAGATAGATTGCTTAGATGGTATACATGAGTTGTAGAAGTGGAGATTATCAAAGATACAACAAGTTTGATGTATGAAGGGTGTGATGGTCTAAATATGCCTTTTGACTTCATCCTAGATGATTTTATTCCTAAAGTAACTTCTGATGGAATGGTTGACTCTATGGACTCTACTGAAGATGTCACAATGCATGATTCTAACTCAGATAATGCTAGGTCAAAGACTACTAAAGAACCTGCTATGTATAGGGATACAGGTATGACAAAAGAAAAATGGTTAGAGATGGTAAAAAGCTAGAAGAAAGTGTTACCCAAGTCACCATCACCATCTGCTCTGAAAGAAAAGTATGTGAATAAAGATAGGTGTGTTGGTAGAATTATCAGTTAGTTCTTTGATGAAGAAATCAATCTTTTTGCCTTAAAGAGATCTGATGGTGTTCAATATTTGAAACCAAGACTTAGGTATTTTAATACTTTGCCTAGATGCGACTTGAATGGTTTGGCAACTAAATCCTTAATCAACAATTCAAAGAATGGTATTGCTAATGCTATAGCAAGGTTGATTAGATTGGAAGGTACTTCAGGGAAATATGATAAGCTGAAACCACAGAAGGGCAAGAGAGTAAAGAGTAATGACTCTAAAATTGGTAAATTGATTTGGAGTTATAAGTTTAAGCTAGTCAAAGTTGTAAAGAATATACCTTTGAAGAAAATTCCACAAGATTGTCTGGGAAATATGAAATGGTGGTATGTAGATGTGAACACTGGAGAGGCTAAGATTGAAGATCAAGAAAATAAGGTCATAGCTTGTTTTTATGATGCTATGAATCTTATTAACTTCTCAAAGAAAGACCAGCACATGTTAAAGAGAAAGGAGATTATGTTTACTAGTGAATGGCGTGAGCAGGGTTTACGGTATAAGAGAGTATTGGAGATTTGCATCAGACATGGAGTATATGTAGGAAGTAAACTACCAGAGAATTGGAAGAGTTCAACATGAAGACAGATGATCAAGCTATTATCAAGGGGGAGTCTGTTAGGAAATAGATGTGTGACAATAGGCCTTGTAATAGATTAGATCTTCTATGTCTTTATGTTTTGTAAGTTTTAGTTAAGTTTTGTTATAGGCGAACTTAACAAGTTCTCCTAGGCCTAGTTTAGGCGAACTTGTTAAGTTCGCCTGCATGGCTGTGTGAGTCTATAAATAGGAGTTTACATGTTAGTTTTAATAGTTTTGAAATTTGTGTTCAAGATCTGTAAACTCAAAGTTTGGTGGAAATCAAAGAGGATATTATTTACATCTTGTGTTGATTCTAGTCTTTGTGAATGTCTTGTTTACACAATCATGCGTACGTTGGATTCCGCACTTCGTATGCTAGATACACATCACGTCTCGAGTTAGATCCATAGAAGACCCGTGTGAACCTACATCTTTCATGTCTCAAACTTAAAGAAATGTCTAGCAGACGAGAAACTCATGGTTCCTCTTGAGAAACTACAAATCGAAGAACAATTACGCTTCATTGAAGAACCGGTCGAAATCATGGATAGGGAAGTCAAAACGCTCAAACACAGTAAAATCCCTATTGTCAGAGTTCGTTGGAACTCGAAACACAGATCGGAATTCACATGGGAGCGCGAAGTTCAGATGATTCGCAAGTATCCTCATCTTTTTAAGAAATCCACGTCAAACACTTAAGGTACTATTAAATTTTTGGGACGAAAATTCTTTCAACTATGGGATGATGTGACACCCCAGAAATTTTTTTTATTATTATTTTAATTTTCGGGACAAAAATTCTTTCTACTAGGGGATGATGTGACACCCAACAAATTCCCGTTAACCCAGTTAACTCACTTAAAACTACAAGGACTAGTAGTATAATTAGTCAAAACTCATTCTATTGACTTTGTAAAGTCAAAATCAAGAGTTTTATGTCCTGCTGACTTTGTAAAGTCAAACTACACTTGTTCATACACCAAATTCGCAAACCATAACTGATTTCTTTTGAATTTGTAACTGAAATGAATGTTAATAACAATTTTGACATTTTTGAGGCATTAAACATCATCATTACGTGCGAATTAATTCCATTATTGGGTATTCAAGTCAAAACCGTCGACTCCTCACCATGTACTCATCAAATTCGTTCATTTCAATCAATATTATCACAAATCAAACATCTGTACACCTTGAACGAGTTTCCCTGAAGCCGTTGCACACATCATTTCGGCCGGAGAAGGAACAAGAGTCACCGGAGGCTAACTCGTCGAAGTCGGAACCCATTCTAGTCAAACACCACCAATTCGAGCCTCATTCTGGTAATTGTTTACATCCTTAGTTTCTTTTCAATGTCTAGATCAAAAGCCCCATGTTAATTCGGGCTTATTTCATTGATTTAATCACGAACCGATTATAGGGTTCATACGAAATACGGTTTAATCGAACCTTACCCCCGATTCAGTCTCAATCAAATTAAATCACATGATTAGAATCGCAATCCTCTGTTCATTGAAAGCCCCGTCATTTCAATCCATAATCTTATCGAATTCGATCAATTTGAATCCGTGTTCTTAAAACTAGGGTTTCGGTTTTCAAAACAAGAATTAACGATTTAAAACTTGTTGTTTTTGCAATTAAAGTTACCCACTAGTTCGCAATACATGGATGAGAAGAACCCCTAATCATTTGTATTCAATCATGGTTGAAATCGATGGAATCGGGACTCGTTTTGGTTCGGCTCACGTAAAGGGGGAAGAACACAGGAACCATCAGTGTTAAAACATTTTGAATCCGGTTCCTATTGCGATTCCCTAGCGGGCTATGTTGGTTAGTATGTTGTGCTGTTTGGGGGAAGACCCGGGTTCGAGCCCTCCACCCTTGTTTTATTTTTAAAACATGTTTTTAATATTATTTTTATTTTAAAATCATTTTCTATATTATTATATTAATATATTAATACATTTTAACCTCGGAAAACACCCGTAGGCTCGGGTTTGGATTTATAACTCTTTTTATGTGTTAAAAATAATAATAATAATAATAATAATAATAATAATATAATTATTCTTATTATTTCCTAAACCATTGTTAAATCCATAAAAGCACGCAAATAATTATGTTATATTAATAACTCGTGATTAGTGACGTTTTGAACATACCACATTCTTAATAAATATCAAACTAAGGATTTTATAATCCCGATGACATGTTCGTCTATTCATTATTCCTAAGTATGTTCTAGGACATCCGACCTATCCCGTGTTGTCGTCACAAAATCCCACATGTTCCTAAAAGTTGTAAATATCATTCTAGGGCATTCGTAGACTATTCACATGCAATCCATTTGTGGTTTATATTGCATCCTCGTGTGGTGTTTACTACTACGCTTTACACAACTCAGGTGAGTTTCACGACCCCTTTACTGCTTTTAAATGGGAGAAGAAAACATGACGCAAACACTTTTGATTATTGTAATTCATATATGATCACTTCTTAAGACTACGCGTAACACTCTATCCTGATAGTCCTTACACATCGAACCGTTTAATATGAACATAGCGAGGTAATCTTAAGTAGTAGTACTGGGTTTGACAAACCTCACCCGCGTTAGTCGTGCTAACTCGATTGGAGGTCGAACATGTGTAATATTAACCTAAACACGGCACCATTGTTGATAGACATGGTGGGAGGCATTCAAACACAAACAAACAGTCAGCTTCGGCTTCGAGCGATTTAGTAAACATGAACATAGGTTAGCTACCTATTGATATATATTGAATGTACATAATCTGGCAAACGCTGTTACAAACTGAAAACCTGTGAACTCACCAACCTCTTGTTGACACTTTTCTTACATGTTTTCTCAGGACGCTAAGGCACAGGTGTACACCTAGGACATGCATGGAGTCCTGTTATCATTTCATTCATATGCAAACAATTTAAATCAATTTACTTGCTTTTAGTAAACTTGACTTGGGCGCGTTCGTTTTACGCATTTAATACTTTATTTGTCGCTTCCGCAATTACTCTGAATATTTACTGATTTTTATTAAACTCATATAGAGTCTGAGATCCTGGTTTGTCATACGCCAAATGGTAAAACTCCATTAGTGGAATTTGGGGTGTGACAACAAGGTTTCAGGGTCGGTATCGAAGTGGATAGAGCTAAGATTGAGACTATCAATAAGCTACCACCACCGACTAGTGTGAAATCAGTTTGGATTTTCTTGGGTCATGCGGGTTTCTATAGACGGTTTATTAAAGACTTTTCAAAGATTACTCGACCCATGACACGCCTTCTTGACAAAGACGTCCGGTTTAAGTTTGATGAGGACTATCTTTAGGCGTTTGAGTTCGTGCAGGAGCAGTTAGTTTGTGCTCCCATCTTGATAGCCCCCGACTGGAGCTTGCCCTTTGAGCTCATGTGTGATGCCAGTGATTATGCAATCGGGGCTGTTTTAGGCCAAAGGAGAGATAAGCACTTCCACCCGATCTATTATGCGAGTAAAACTCTTAATGATGCTCAAGAGAATTACACAATTACCGAGAAGGAGTTTTTAGCAGTGGTATTCGCGTTTAATAAATTTCGATCCTATCTAGTGCTATCTAAGACCATCGTTTATACTGATCATGCGATATTGCGATACCTGTTCGTAAAGAAATATGCCAAACCTTGATTGATTTGATGGATTCTATTGCTTTATGAGTTTGATATTGAAATTAAGATAAGAAGGGACGAAAAATGTGGCGGCCGACCATTTGTAGAGATTAGAGGATCCCGGTAGAGAAGAGATCCGGGAGGAGGCCATAGTGGATATATTTCCCCATGAGTCATTAATGATGCAGAGTGTGGGACCGGACAAGGAGCTGGTATTCTATATGAGTGCTGAGGATCAGGGTTTGCCATGGTTTTCTGACATAGAAAACTACTTAGCTGATAGATTAGTAGTTAAGGGCATGACATCCCAACAGAGGCGGAAATTCTTTGCTGATGCCAACTACTACATTTGGGATGCTCCACATCTATTTCGAGTAGGAGCTGATATAGTTCTAAGAAGATGTGTGGGTAAGGAGGAAGGACTGGAGATCCTGAAACAATGTCATGAGGGCTTGACGGGAGGTCACAATGGACCCTCTTACACCTCGAAGAAGGTGTTTGACTCTGGGTTTTTACTAGCCATCAGTGTTTAAGGATGCTTACGAGTTGGTAAAATGGTGCGACGCGTGTCAACGCACCGGTAATATCTCATCCCTGAACAAGATGCCCCAGAACCCGATCCAGGTAGTTGAAGTGTTTGACATTTGGGGCATTGACTTCATGGGGCCGTTTCCTGCATCACGAGAGAACCGATACATTCTTGTGGCGATAGATTATGTTTCTAAGTGGGTTAAGGCACAAGACTTACCTACTAATGACGCCCGAGTGGTGGTGGGATTTCTGAAGTTGTTCAGTAGGTTTGGACCCAAAGCCCTGATTAGTGATAGGGGCACGCACTTCTGCAATACTCAGATGGAGAATTTTTTGTCATGCTACGGGGTAAACCATCGACTATCGACTTCCTATCATCCACAAACTAGCGGGAAGTGGAGAATGCAAATAGGGAAGTGAAGAGAATCTTGGAGAAGACTGTCAAGAGGAATAGGAAGGATTGGTTCGACAAGATAGATGACGCACTTTGGGCATTTAGAACGGCGTTCAAACACCTATTGGGACCACACCCTTGAGGATGGTTTATGGAAAGGCGTGTCACCTACCGGTAGAGCTAGAACACAAGGCATATTGGGCCTTAAAAGCGGTCAACCTTGACTTTCCTCAAGCAACTAGAAACCGGTATCTCCAATTGCATGAGTTAGAGGAGTTAAGGGACAATGCATATGCACAATCTTGGAGTTACAAGGAACGCACAAAGGTGATGCATGATCGTCGGTTGAATGGAGTGAAAGAATTCAAGTGTGGGGATAGGGTTTTGGTATATAATTCTAGGCTAAAACTATTCTCAGGTAAGCTTAAGTCTAGGTGGACAAGACCGTACATAGTAAAAGAAGCATTTCCATATGGTGCGGTGGAGTTACAAGATGAGACATGAAGCTCATGAAAGGTGAAGGGTCATAGATTAAAGCATTACGTCAGAGGACCGATTGAGAATGTCGAGGGGGATGAAGTTCTTCTCGACAAACCAGAAAGAAAAATTTGAGTGGGAGTGAATCCTCGGGATAAAGCCCGAGTGTAGAGTTTGTTAGTTCTTTGGATATTTTCATTTTAGTTTTTGTATTTTCAGTTTGTGTGTTCTTGTGTGTTTGTGTGTTTCAGGGGATTGTGACAGTTCTTGGCAAGGAAAACCATCAAAGACGACGTTCCAGGTATATTTACAGTCAATCTTGATGATGGAAAGTTTTTTTAAAGACTTTGGGTGAAAAAGAACCATGGTGATAAAAAATTTGGCTAAGTAAAAACAGGCTTAACTTTCTGTGAAGGGGGTCTCCACACGGTACGTGAAGCCTTTGGTAGGTTCTCTCGCGGTACGCGAGATCGAAATAACAAATCCAGAATTTTTTGTTCACCGCGGTGAGCGAGAGCCGGGATCTGCATTCTCGCGGTACACGAGGAACTCAAGAGGTGCCCCTGGATTAGAGCCTTTTGCGCTACGCGCGAGGGTTGTGTTTTAACATCGCGGTACGTGAGAGCCTTGTGATTTCAGAAAAAAATTAAAAACCCTTTTTGTTTGAGTTGTCTTCCCCATTCAGAACCACTATCACCTACTACCAGTCCCTTCGGCGAAGACCCACCACCAATCAACCGCCACCACCATCGTCCATCTCCTAGATACACATACCACTGTCACAACCACCATCTCCCACCTCAATTCATCACCACTACCACCGCCACAGTCCCCAAGCACCACCGTTGCACCTACACCACCACCGGCTGAAATCAGGGGAGCACCAGGTAGTTGTCTTCGCTTGATCCACTTTCCACCATCCTAGTTCACTGCTTTCGATCGTCATTCAGGTACGTTTCCCCTGTTAGTGGTTAATTTGGTCGTTAATTGTGTAAATTTGAGTCACTCTATTCTAATTAGTGTAATTTGGGTCGTTTGTTCACTTTAGATTTAGATTGAGTCATTTATTCGGGTAACTGTCGTGATGTTAGGGTTATTTGAGTCCAATTATGTACTTTGAGTCGTAGAATTTGAGTCGTTAGGTACATTGAAGTTGGTTGTTTGAGTGTCCAATTTATGTGTGTTTTCGTAATATTGTAATTGGTAACTTATTATAATAATGCCACAGTGTAGAGTCTGAATTGGTAAACTGAGTGAGCTAACTAGTTTTAGGGTATAATTTGATGTGCCACATGCCCTGAAGGAAGCTTATTTGACCAAATTGACTTTTGATCACCTTGCACAAATAGTTTTATAGGATCATGTACTTTGATAAATTTTTGATTAGTTTTCATCGTATCAAGTCAAGTAAAGTTTGTTGTATAATTCTTTGAATCTTTTGTTTAGGTTTTAAGTTTTAATTTTAGTTTATTGTTAATTAGAGTCGTTGAGTTTTTTGCGCTGGCTAATGTATGTATTACTTGTGTAAATCGAGTCTCGAAATATTCTTTTGTGAATCTTGCAGGTTTAGATCGCCTTGCCCGTACTCAATCTTCATTCTGTTTGATTGTTTAATGTGGTTGCTAGTATTGTTAGCCGCTTTCGTTCGTGAGGAGTTACTGGAAATTTGATAAGCTGAGCGCGTTCGATTGGAGGGCTTTGGAACACGACTTACGAGGAATATCGTCATCTTTACTAGGGAAGTCTGTTCCGATTTTTGTTCAGTTTATTTTTCTTTATTTTATTCTGTTTTATTTTTTAATTCTTTGTTTTTTTATTTTTTATTCATCGTCGTTTCTCGGTTCACATTGAGGACAATGTGCATTTCAAGTGTGGGGCTGAGAGACTAGAAGTCTATCTTAGTTTAGTTTGTTTGAAAAAAAATAATATAAAATATTAAAAATACAAAAAAAAGTAAAAAAAAATATCAAAAAATGTCTTTGATTGAGAACTTTTGCAGTTAAGATGGAAGATGATAGGTAGTACTAGAATCTAGTCGTTGAACTTAATTGAAATAATAATAATAGAAAGCGAGTCTAATTTGTGATGCATTGGTAGGCCCAGCCGACTGTGAAAGCTTAAATATCCTGAAAGTGTTGATTAAGTTAATTAAATGAATTAAATCAGCATATCTTGTGGTTTCTCATCTTAGGGGGAAAAGGTAAAGCTGAAACTGTCAATATAGGGTAATAGGTACGATATTAGAATTAAAAATTTTTTGGCACGCTACTTTCTTTTTATCAAAATAAATCTGAGAGTTGGTGGCGCCCGCACTCCATAATTCCATAATTACATGAGCTTGATTAATTTGAAAAATTAAGTTTCGCCTACGTGTCACACGTCGGGTTCCAACCTGAATGAAACACCACTGGGTTGATTTTTAAGTATTTAACTGCTAGAACTGTAGTCTATGTGCCACACGCCGAGTTCCAGCTTGGTTGAAGCACTACTAGACAAGGTTTGATTATTTTGACTGTTAAATGCTCATATCATTCATACCATTCATCCATCATTCAACTTAATTTTTAAAACATCTAAGTTTTTGTTTATTGTGATGGGAAAATCTATACGGTTTAACCAGGGCCTAGACATGACCTTGAGATGGGATTAGGTGGAACTGTGACTTTCTAAGTGTGAGACCCATAGATAGAATGACAGCATGGTAATTTGGGTTTAGAACACGATCGGGGGCTTGATAAGTTGGTGGTTGGGTTTAGCCGGAAAGAAATAGAAATGGTTGCGGTTATCTCGTGATTATATGTGAACTAATGACAAATGTGATTGCTAAAGATAGTGTCCAGTTATTATTTCCATTGCAGATTCTTTTTCGAGGACGAAAAAAGGTTAAGTGTGGGGATATTTGATGTGTTGCAAAACACATGTCGGTTATCCTATTGTTTTGTGTCCTTTTGATTAGTTTTGTACTCTGTTTTAGTTGTTTTTAGCTTGTACTAAGTCTAGGGTGTGTTTGCAGGTGCTTGAGTGCTAAAGTAGCAGAATAGAAGTGTTAAAGCCAGAGCATTTGAGCACGCGAGGATATGGATGGAAAAGAATGAAGAAAAAGAAAAAAGTTGGAATTAAAGGTCTTCGCAGTACGCGAAGATGGAGGCACAAGTTCTCGCGGTATGCGAGGGACTCTAGGAAAGGCCCCGGCTGTTTTGGCCTTCGCAGTACACGAAGGGCCTTGATGCTTGACTCGCGGTACGTGAGGGACATAAAATCCGTGAAAAAAGCCCTAATCGATTATTAAAATATTTAAATGGCTATTGATCAGGGAGTTAGACTTTTAGCCATCAAAGAAGTATTCTAGGGCGATTTTGGTGAAGGAGGAAGCTTTTGGATTCAAGTTTTGAAGCTAGGGAGATCGAACCGGTTAGAATCAAATCATTCGGTTACGATTATTCATTCTTGCCTCGTTAATCAGTTGTTTGGAACCATGTTTGCTACTTTTAATACGGGTTTTATGGTTTTGATTATGATTCTTGACTAGATACTTTAAAACTACTTAGGTTTGAGATGAATGTTTACTAAAGTTCAGGTTTTTATCGGTTTTTGGATCTTGTGTTGGTTTTTTGCTATTGTAACAGATCTGATTTCAATTGTTTGATGAATATGCATGCTTAGTTTTGATTCTTTATTGATTATTTGTTCCATATGTGTCTTTATGAATGTCGTTCATGTATGGATGCGTATTAGATTGCTTACTTTGTGTTTGTGATTCCTTTGTGGTTTGGTAGACGTCAGGAACTATAGGAACAGTGATTAGTAATCTCTTAGAATTGAGTGTTCTTCTTATCTAGATACCAGAAAGGTGATAGATAATCGGTTAGTCATCGGTGGTAGAATTCTAAGTGTAAACTGTCTGAGAGGAAGTTTCCTTAGGGTTTCCATTGTCGTTGATAATTCTTGTCAAATTAGTTGTTTTCAGATTACTCCTTGCATCTTTGATGTACTGAGACATTGATACTGAAAGGTGATCTGTCTCTGAGTTCTTTAGTATAGTTGGTGAGACCGAGAGGTAATCCGACTTACTAGTGAGTGTAGTATCCTTGAGTTCCCCTTCTGGTCACATCCTGAGAGTGATTAGGAATCCATTAGGTAGTTTAAGGGTGTAGTATCCTTGAGATCGCAGTTCCATCACATCTTTGATAACCGATAGAAGTCCAAGCTTAGTAAACAGGATTCGTAGCCTAGATAGTGATTTCCTCATTAGTGATTTCATCCGAGTTTGTTGCTTGATAGTTAACTGTCTTTAGTAGTCTTCTTTAATTTCTTTACCTTTGAGTTTAGTAGTTAATCTTAGTTCATAGATTCCCCCCAAACCAAATATCCAAGTTCTAGTCAGAGTCTAGTTTTAGTTATAGTCAGTGCCTCGTGGGTTCGATATCTGGACTTTCATTGTGCTGTGTTGCAATTGATAGGTTCACTTGCCTGTCTTTGTGGTCTAGTTTATAGGAGTGTCTAGAGTTTAACTAGAGTGTCTAGGTTAGTTTTGTGTTTAGTTTTTATAAACCGTTTGACCAACATCACAATGATAACCCTAATAGTATAATTTCCATGACTGGTTCGCGGAAGTTTTCTAATAAAGTCCATGGTTATCATCTCCCATTTCCAAATAGGTAATTCAAATTGTTGCAATAAGCCCGATGACTTCTGATATTCCGCCTTTACATGAGAACATGTAAGACATTTTGCAACATAGATAGCGATGTGTTTCTTCATACCTGTCCACCAGTAATTGGCTTTTAGGTTCTTATACATCTTATCGCTCCTCGGATGCATCATATACTTAGATTTATGGGCTTCCTCAAGAATCTTTTCTCGTAGATCACCATTTACTGGTACCCATATTCTTTTATTCATTTTTACAATATCATCATCGCCTTGGATCAATTGATCGAACATTCCTTTCATCCCTTCTTTTTCTACATTCGCTTCTTCCAAGGAATCTTTCTAAGCTTCTGTAAGTCGAGTGATAAGATCAACCTGAAGGTCAAGTCTTAGAGCACGAACTCACTTAGGTTTTTCATTTTCCTTTCAGCTTAAGGCATCAACTACAACATTAGCTTTGCCTTTATGATAGCAGATTTCACAATCATAGTCATTTAAGACTTCCATCCATCGCTTTATCTCATATTAAGCTTTTTCTGAGCAAATATGTATTTCAAACTCTTGTGGTCAGTAAACACAGTGAATTTGACTCCATATAGATAGTGCCTCCATAATTTCAAAGCAAATTTTATGGCGCCCAGTTCTAAGTCACAAGTCGTATAATTCTTTTCATTTGTTTCAATTGGCATTACACATAAGCGATGAATTGGAGCTTGCGTAAGCTTTTGCTTCAATGTTTCAAAAGATTCATATTGCTTTGGTCCCCATTCATACTTAACTGACTTACGAGTTAATGAAGTCAATGGAACAACAATCATTGAGAAATCTTGTATGAATCTTCTATAATATCTCTCCAAACCGAGGAAACTACGTACTTCGGTTGGTGTCTTTGGGATTTCCCACTTTGAGATAGCTTCAATTTTTGAAGGATCTACTTGAATATTGTTGGCATTAATGACATGCCTAAGGAATTGTACTTCTGACAACTAAAATTCACATTTCGAGAATTTACCATACAACTTCTCTTTTCATAGAAGTTCAAGTAGTGTCCTAAGATGATTTGTATGTTCTTCCTTATTTTTGGAATAAATAAGTATATCATCGATGAATACGATAACAAATTTATCCAAATAAGCTTTGCAAACTCTGTTCATCATATCCATAAAAGATGTCGGTGCATTAGTGAGTCCAAATGGTATCACAGTGAATTCATAATGACCATATCTAGTTCGAAAAGCAGTTTTGGATATGTCTTTTTCCTGGACTTTCAATTGATGATATCTATAGCGAAGATCAATCTTTGAGAAACACTGTGCTCCGTGAAGTTGATCAAACAAATCATCAATTATGGGGAGTGGAAATCAATTCTTAATTGTCACATTTTTTTAGCTCACGCTAGTCAATGCACATACGCATTGATCCATCCTTCTTTTTCACAAATAAGACCAGAGCTCCCCAAGACGACGAGCTTGGTCTAATGAATCCTTTTTCTAACAACTCGTCGAGCTGTTTTTTGAGTTCCATCGTTTCTGTTGGAGCTAACCTGTATGGGGCCTTGACAATCGTGCTGTACCGGGTACTAGATTAAGTTTAAACTCCACTTCTCTTTCAGGGGGTATTCCAAGTAAATACATTTGCATAATCAGCCACAACCGGTACTCTTCGATCTTCTTTTTATTATCGGTTGTGATGGATACTAAATATGCCAAGCATCCTTTTCGAAGATATTTTGTGTCTTTCAACATTGAAATTATACCAACAGAGTTGGATAATTTATCACCTATTGGCACACGAAGCTCTATAGCCTTTTTATCACAAAGGATACGGGTTCGGTTAGAGGCTAACCAATCCATACCTAGAACAATATCAAAGACAGCCAATGTCATTGGAAACAGTTGAGCAGGTATGATATGTTCAAATAATGTGATTTCACAACCTTTCTGAATCTTGGAGACTTGAATCAAATCTCAGTTTGATGTTTCAACTAAATATGTCTTGTCTAGATTAGCTAAGGGTTTATTCAATACACGACAAAATTTATGATTTATGAAACTTTGGTTTACACCAGAGTCAAATAAAACCCTAGCATAAACATTATTGATAAGAAACGTACCTGTAATCACATCGGGTATCCCTCTACTTCATGAGTATTTAGATCAAATGCTCGTGCATTTTTGTTCACACCTTCTGCAGGTTTAGGACCAGCCCCTTCTGCGTTCTTTAACTTTGGGCAGTTGATCCTAATGTGGCCTAGCTCACCACATTCAAAACAGGCACTTGGTTTCTTCCTGAAACATTCTTCGGTTTTGTGACCCGTTTGTTTACAGTTGTTGCAGTAGGTCGCCATCCTACATTGTCCTAAATGCCTTCTTTTGCACATTCGACATTCAGGTATGGGGGAACGAGTGTTCCCAGTAGTAAAGCCTGAGCTAGGCTTCTATATCCACTCTAGCCTAGAGTACTGGACTCTTTCTTCTTCATATTCTCCTCATGATTCCTGATTAAACTATGAGTCATTGATGCACCAAGTTCCATGGCGTCATCCAATGTTTCACATTTGGCTACATTTACCATGTCACGGATTTCTCCGGCTAAACCCCAAATATATCTTTTGATAAGATTCGACTCTGGGGTAGCCAAATGAGACACAATTCTCGCATATTCCAACAATTTGGTAGCATAATCTTGTTGGTTGGTGCCCACCATCTTCAAACTCATAAATTTCCCTTCGATCTGTTATGTTTCATTCATGGGAAAAAAATTATTCTCTAGTCTTCCTCTAAATGCTTTCCAACCCATAGCATTCGCTCCTTCCCTTCCTTTTGCTGCCACTATGTTGTTCCTCCATTCAAGGGCTTGATCCTTGAATAAGTTAGAAGCATAGAGGACTTTATCTTCGTCAACACATTTATTGATGGCTAGAACAGATTCCGTCTTTCCTATCCATCTTTGTGCAGCTATGCTACCTTCCTTTCCAGGAAAATTGAAAGGTTTACAATCATGAAACATCTTGTATGTACATCCTCCTACTTTTCTCTTCATGCTTTTGTGGGAGTATTTATTTCCAGAACCTTCTTCGTGTGAGGAATTTTTTATAATATTCCTCTCTCTCAGTTCTTTTAGTTCTTAAACCTTAATAACTAGAAGTATTCTTGGGATTTCGTAATTTCTATGATTCCTAGATTTTTCCAAACCTTGAATCATCATAATATTTTGAGCTTCAACTGCTGCTTTTTCGTGTTCAAGTTCCACTATACGGTTTAACAATATTCTCACCCTTTCGTCTGTAGATGTTTCTTCATTTACATGTGGAGTAGGGATGTTAACCGTTTCATAATATGGAACATATGGCCTATTATAATCAACTCGTTCTTCTCCTTCTTGCACATATCTATTTTCATAAGGTATTTCGAGCAATCCCTCATGAAAATCATTAGATAGTATCGGAGTAGTGTTATAGCTTCTGGCCGTTGGAGCGGAATGAAAACTTATTGATGGAACACAAGGATTATTATTTATATTTCCTAGTTCTCCTAGACTTCTGAAAGTATAACTTTCAATGTCTAGACCATGTTCAATAGTAGTTTCATTCGTGACTAGTTCTTGGTAATTTGGTGGAGCATGACGACGAATAAAACTGGGTCCTTTTCCTTTTCTCTAGTAATTCTGACAAAAACAAAATACTTTTATTAAAATATTATTACAATACAAAGTATATAAAAACATAATACATTAATATTTCATTAGCTCTTCTCCGAATATGTTCATATTGTTCCCAAACTCGTAGGCCTATGCTCCATAAAATTTCCTTCTTTCTTTATCCATAATTCATCGTCTTCTTACCTCGTTCGTTTCTCTCAACGAACTATCAAGACACTTAATAGGGGAGGAGTGCATCATATGTGCATATCCGAATTGTGGTGATGGTTCTCTAATAACAACAACTATATCATTATAAACATTTTGATAAGAAGGAGGAACGTTAAAGTATTCCTAGAGTGGATCATAATTCAATGGGTTTGGAGCATAGTCTTCTGGATTCTCCAAAATTCCTTATTAAAAAAGACATAGTCTTCTGGATTTTCGGAAACGGGAACTAAGTTTCGACCGAAAGGATGGTATCGTGGTTCTTCCTCCGGGCTCTCCCCCACCTGGGGTATATTGTTGTATATCTGCTCTATTTCTTCAGCGGGAACAGAAAAGTCTCGGTTGATATGCCCACACGCATTCTTGATATGGAGGAGTTGGTGTGTAACAATGCCAGTTGCTGAAGTCCGATCCTCCAGCCAGGTACGAGTTGTTAGATTCGTAGTCCCTTATATTAAAATGAATATCTTCAGGAATTATTATCGGCATCATCTGAGATCCATAAAGATACTGTAAGTCCATAACCTTGATGGATCTTCAATGGCGATATCAACACACACACAACTTAGCAGAAATTGTAGTATGTAGAGGATTCAAAAACAAAAACAATAGTAATTAATCAAAGAACGTTTTTTGTATATTCAACTTTAGAGAGAAAAAAATGATTACAATGATTAAAGTCGTCCAAAAGTCTAACCTAGCTACATAGTACAAAGCCATATATATACTAAGGCTAAGCCCATACAAATACTAAGTTCTCGGCCATTATAGGCCGACCCATCTACCCCTACCCATGAACCCAAGTTCACGGTTTACACCCACATACTCGTTTGATGCAAAAGCCTTCTAGATAGAATCCTACAATGTCCCCTAGGATTATGCCATCAAATGTTACCTAAAAATCTATGTCTTCAGAATGATCACCACTTCCAGCATACAACTTCTTTCTGATTATATCAGCCACAACTACAGCAAACACTTTAGCTTTCTCCTCAAACAAAAGTTCACTCCTTATTTGGCTTCTTTCCAAAAGTTTAATGTACGCTTCTCCAAACTTTGACAAATCAAAAGGATCAAGTATCCGGAACTCTGTGTTGCCTGATTTAATCACAACTTCTGAAGAAATAGGATCATAAGCCCACCCCTCGAAGTCTCTCAGAGAGTTTACATGAACCTTTTGATGGATAGGAACCTGCTTTGTTATCTTGGTTGCGGGCCAAATCACACTGTACAAGCTTTTACCTATATGAGGGTCCTTAACTCCCTTTGCCTTCTTAAGCTTTGACTCAGCTGTCTTCATCCCAGCAAAGTTAGTTAGGCACTGTATGTTTAGGAACTTATAGAACATGTCCGCCTTACTAACATTATCTCTGTTTGTGAAATGTGCTTCCTTTAACTCGTGAAGATCAGGCTTTGTCCAAGAGCTAAAGTCATTAGCACTTTTGTAAGATTCCAACCTTCCACTTTTTCTCTTCACCACATACATATTCTTTTTTTTATCAAATTTCCAGGAAGCAATTCTGGATCTATCACCTCTCTTGGAATAATAGCTTTCTAAATTTGTGGTGACATGTGTTTCTGTTGGAGGACCAGGAGGCAGCATCCAAGATTTCCTTTGTATTTATAGATCAGAGACAGAAGAGGATTTTGATTGACTTGATACATTAGTTTCCTTTTGTGTCTCATCAACCTCATCAACTATGGGAAATGTATCTTCTTTAGGCTGCACTTGACTGTCATCAAATACATCTTCAAGATTTCCACCTATATCACCTTCAAAGTCAAAGTCTATATTTTCATCATGTAATTTTTGACCTCCTGAGCTGCCTTCTCCTTGATTGCCCTGATAATCTTGGTTTTCAAAGTTATTGTTTCCTCCAGGTTTTTCATCTTCATCTCCTCCTTCATTGTCATCACCACCATCATCATTTCCTTTACTGTTACGCTCAACTTTCTTTTGTAGGTTGTGTAGTAAAGTAATCACATAACCTATATTAGCCTCGAAGCGTTGTATCTATTCATTTTGAACTGCTTGAACATTCTTAAGCTCCTCTATCTGGTTATCTTTACCCACTGACTCATGTTCTAATTCAAATACTCTATTTTGGAGCTGATGAACATCTACCGAAGCAGGCTGTATGGACCCCATACGTAGTTTCCCTTTGGCTTTCTCTGTCATCAACTCAGGTGGAGTAGAGATAAGATCAATCATAGAGAATTCAGCAGTAGGGCCTGATGGTGGAGTTTTAGGTGGAGTGGATGATGTTCTTTGTTGTAAAAACTGCTGGTGTTGTTGCATTGATGGTGTGAGTGTGGGTGTGACTTCGGGTCTCTGTTGTAACCTTTCTGATTTTCACGTTCTCATTTTGGTACAATAAGACATGTATGAATTTCAATCTTGGTGAAATGATTATATCAAGCCCTACTTCAAAATTTCTACCCGCATTTGTTCTAGAATCCCTATATACACATAAATATTTGAACACATATGTATATATATATATATACATTTATACATCATATAAGTACATATACACATATATATATACATACCCAAACATTATACAAGTACATACACATATACATGTATACTAGTTTGAACCTTAACCGATTGAACCCTAAATTAAACCCCACACACGGAATTTGACTTTTAAAACATTAATTTTGACTTTTCTTAATCAGTTTGACTTCCAAAAGTCAAAGGGGCCAAGAACCGTGATAATCAAAGACTACGGGTGACGGATCTTTGTCGAATTGGACTCCTCGTCGATCCACAAACAGAAATCGACCCAACCTCAGCACAATTATCATATCAATTCGATAATTCGAGCGGGCGAATTCGAATTCAAACAGATTTGACTTCGTAAAGTCAAATTTGTATCAATTCAATTTCAATCCAAAAAATTAACGCGTTTAAATTCCTGAAAATCACGCGCAAACATTTCCCGGATGAATGTGGACCTGTACACGACCCAATACATCAAAAAAAATCAAACCAATTTCGTGTGAATTAATCCCGACAGCTGTCGCTTACAAACCGTAATCAAACCGGGCAATTTTGATAAAATTTAACGAATTAAATCATACCCACACCTTCACGCAATCGATTATAAACTCTCTGAACTTCCTATCAATCTGCATATCACCTCTAATCACCGATGGAGCACCAAGAACATGGGAACCAAACTCGTAGCCGGCAGCCTTCGATACCCAGCCAAATCGGGTGAGGTTAGTCTCTTTCGATTCGTTTTCAAACGTACATCAAAAATCCCTTATCAATTCGTATCCGACTTTTGCATCGGGTTCGATTTCTGTCGAATTCTTAAACCTGTTCATACGATTTTGATTCGGGGATTTCGATCGATTATTTTTACGTATTTAGTTTATCGGAATTCATATTTAATCAGCGAAACCATCTTGTCCGACTGACTATGTCATTGCGCCATCGGACCAAATGGTGTGGGTTCGAAAACCACGGCCCATGTCCGGCCAGCCTTTTTGCGCGTGACTCAAAACCAGACCCGGCTCTTGAACCGAACTGGCTATATACAAATCGAAGCCAGTCCATAGCACGGGTTAGCCCCCTGGTACGGTGGTTAAGACGAATGCCTGGTACAGAAGCCACCCGGGTTCGAGCCTGGTGGACTGTTTTAATTTTTAAAACCGTTTTTAAAACCCAAAAATTGTATAAATTTTTTTTTTATTAACCTTAAGATATTTATAACAGAATAAAACCAGAATTTATAAATTCCTATAAAAATTCAGATTTTAATCCAAATTAAATGGTTAAAATTACACATTTAACTTTTAAAACAAAAACTTTAAATATCTAAAAATTAATTTCTAAACATATATTTACATCAATATATTTTAACATATTCACAAATAAATAAATAAAAATTATTTATTATTTTAATCTATTTAAATAAATGAAATTAGTTATTTATTTTATTTATTTAAACTAAACACTAATCACATAAGTAGAATTTCTAGACATATATTTACATCCATATATTTTAAACATATTTTCACAAATAAATGAATAAAAAATATTTATGTATTTACTTCTATTTAAATAAATGAAATTAGTTATTATTTTATTTATTTAAATTAAACACTAATCACATAAGTAGAATTTCTAAACATATATTTACATCCATATATTTTAACATATTTGCACAAATAAATAAATAAAAATTATTTATTTATTTAATCTATTTAAATAAATGAAATTAGTCATTTATTTTATTTATTTAAACAAAACACTAATCACATAAGTAGAATTTCTAAACATATATTTACATCCATATATTTTAAAATATTTTCACAAATAAATAAATAAAAATTATTTATTTATTTAATCTATTTAAATAAATGAAATTATTTATTTATTTTAAACACTATCTACATAAACCAAAGTTCACTTTCTAAACATAAATATATATTTACATGATATATATTTTAGTATATTTTTCACATTTAAATAAATAAAATTATTTATTTATTTAAATCCAACCCTACGTCAGTGACTATTAAGTTCATACATGTATACCTTGAACTCATAATACACATTAAATTCGTATTTAAACATAGTATACCTTTACATAGAATAACACAAATCTATTTGTACCAACCCACACACATCAAAACCCGTTGAACCCTAGACTTAGACATAGACTTTTGTACACACTATTAACTCAATACACATTATACACTAGGTTAACGTGGTGAGTTAAAAGGATCGTTTTGCCACATAGACTCGCGTGTTAGCTACACTCTTGATTCAAGTGAGTTTACATAGTCCCCTTTTTATTTTGTACTTTTGGGGTGAAACATGATTTACTTTTTGAAACTTTTTGCATAGACTTAAATACAATTCACTAATATGATGTTATGTGTTATTTGTGCTTTATGCTTGAATGCTATGAGTTAAGACTACATATACATGACATTAGTACAATCATTAACTCAGTACAAGCCAACGGTTAACATTGATAGATCTATTGAGTCTGACAAACCCACCCGGTTAGGGTGTTTGTTACCGACTTTAAATTAGGGTAACCTGCGTGTTATGCCTCAGTCACAAGGTTTGATTGTACACACCTAGTTTAACTATAGATTCTCCATAAATGCCTTATACACGTGTATCGTATGAATTGTATAAAATACTTTAAACTTGGTTATGTGTCAAAACCTATGTATGCTCACCAACTTTTAGTTGACCTCGTTTTCATCATGTTTCAGGTACTAATGCTTGAGAATAAGTGCAAGATGCTTCACTTAGGACCGATGGCCTAGAATTTAAATTAATGAGACTATTTATGTATTTCTATTTTCCTTGTAATGTTGGATTTATGTTTATTTGTGACATGAAATTGGTTGTTTAATTATTTAAACTTTAGCAAACCTTGAGCTTTTTAACAGTCAACATGTCCCGCCCCGACGTATTCCGCCGTCGGTTGGGGTGTGACATCTGTACCCTTAGCCTTAGGTCTATTTTTTTTCCTTAGACGAGGTATCAGATCCACAGATAGATCAATTTTAGCTTCGTATTCTTCGCTGTGAGAAGAGGTTATGAGAGGAGGATTCTCAACAACCTTTCTCCTTTTCTATCTTTTGTGCTCAGCCTGAGGTACATGTACATGTTCAGGAGTACCTTCATTTTCAGAGGTAATAAATTCAATGTCATCTGACTCAGGAACATCCTGTTGAGGTTGCACGTCAGGTTCTTCTTCAACTATAGCATTAACAACTGCTATTTCTTCTTCTTTTTCTATCTTAGGGAAACGACCGAACTTCTCCAATAGATATAGTCCTCGGAAGACATTATTTCCCTTCTTGTTCACCTTCATGTAAGAAAAGATTGATGGTCCCATAACCTTGAGATCAAGAGTTCCAGGGTTGGAACCAGATCAGTGTGATTCTTGTTGTTTACAATCTACAAAAATCTTGGAAACATAAGATAGATCTCCTTATTAGCTCCTTTCAGATTGCTTTTAAACTCCTCGTACACCATCTTTGAGAAGATGTAATTCCATTACACAATTAAAGCTACTAATGCTGATGAAACGGTAGCATTGAGCTCATCAAAGCCTCATTTTCTCCAAGTCAGGCACACCATGAGAACATGTGCCAAGTATCTCGAGTATGGATGCAACAGTTTCTTGATCAATGGAGGGTACTCTCCTTCATAACTGAGTCTTGGAAGAATGGGAATGATGACAGCCTTGTCAAATTTTGTTGGATACTCAGGTCTATCACCAAATCCTAGCACATCTCTTAGGATAGACTCTGAAATTTTTATACTTTTGTTTTGTATGGTGCCTTGTATAAATTTCTCTCCCCTTGCATTAGGATGTATAGTAGCAGTTTCCCAATCTCTTATGAAAGATGCACAGATGACTGGATTCTTCGTAATATCTTAGTTGATTCAAGATGTATTAAGACCAACTATCATAGATTTGAATTTTTCAATTCCCTCTGGTACAGGTACATGTTCAGGATTGCCTTCACTGTCAGAGGTAATAAATTCAATGTCATCTGACTCAGGAACATCCTGTTGATGTTGCACGTCAGGTTCTTCTTCAACTATAGCATTAACAGCTGCTATTTCTTCTTCTTGTTCTTGTTCTTCTTCTTCTATCTCAGGGAAACGACTGAACTTCTCCAATGGATATAGTCCTCGGAACACATTCTTTCCCTACTTATTCACCTTCATGTAAGAAAAGATTGATCGTCCCATAACTTTGAGATCAAGAGTCTCCAGGGTTGGAACCAAATCAGTGTGATTCTTGTTGTTTACCATGTGCAAAAATCTTGGAAAAATAAGATAGATCTCTTTCTTCCGTCCTTTCAGATTGCTTTTAAACTCCTCGTACACAATCTTGGAGAAGTTGTAATTCCATTCAACAATTAGAGCTACTAATGATGATGAAATGGTAGTTGATCGATGTCGTTTGGTCGGTCAAAAACAATCCTTAAACAATCCATAAGAAGTTTGTGGAAAGTGTCACTTTGTTACAATACTTGAAAGACAGAAAATAGTAAATACTGATTTAAATTTGGATTTAAAACAATAATGAGAGAGGGGTAATCCTCTCCGGGATTCAGGGTTGCAAACACAAGTTACTTCTGGTTAATTAGCAAGCGATTACATAGACATAATCTTACGGTTCAATTGAATTCAGTGATAATGGTAGAACACGTTATAAAAGAAAACCTATCCTCACATAACCAACCTAAATTAACCAACTATCATCCAACTCCAAAATTGCCCCCGATGTAAAGAAATCTGATAGACTATTGAGACTTGAACAACAATTTGAAATCAACCAAGGTAGTTTAAAGCTTTCAATCAATAAATGAAATCATATAGCTTAACATGCCAATCAAGATTACAAAGTATTACTAATCATTCTAGAAAATAACAAGTATTCAACAAACCCTAGACCCGGAGAAGACTAAGGGTGATTTAGCTACTCACACTCATGATAATAATCAAAACTAATGTACTAGGACTTACAATCATCAAAGATTAAGAACAATCGACCTAACAATGGTGGAAATCGTCTTCTTGGAGCTCTAGAACGGCTTGAATCAGAGATATATGATAATGGGGGTTGCTAAGGATTAAAACCTGATTTAGGTTAATTTTCCCGTAAAAACATTACGTCGCGTGTCGCGAATATCCTTGCCCAAGTCCTTCGCGTGGCGCGAAGGATAAAACAGTCGGGGCGCCTCTCTACTTCTTCACGTGTCGCGAAAACTGAAGCCCAGGTCTTCGCGTGTCGCGAAGACCATAAAATCCAGGAAATTGAGTTTTTGACTTTTTAATCTCTCGTGCTTCGCATCCGACTGCTTCTCATCCGTTTCTCGCTCATTTAGCACATAAAACCTGAGAGGTAGACACAACCACAAACACACATAAAACCAAACAAGAATACTTACTAAAACAACTAAGACGCACACAAAAATAAATATAAACCGGGGTTATTAAACCCTACATCACATCCCCACACTTACTCTTTTGCGTCCCGAAAAAGAATTATGTAATGGAATCATAATTGGAACCTGCTTTCACAATCTCATTCATTTAATCATTTCAAATATAATCACACGCTAACTGTAACAATTGATATTTCTATCCGACTAAACCCAACCACTGACCTGTCGAGCCCCCGATTCTGTGATCTAAAAGACTATACATTACCACGTAACAGTTTGTCTAAGGATCTCACACTCAGGAAATTACAAATTAGCCTAATCCCATCTCAAGGTCATGTTTAGGCACGGGTTAAACCATATAGATTTCCCCAGTGGTGTTTCAATCAAGCTGGAACTCAATGTGTGACACATAGGCTATAATTTTTTAGAAATTAGATGAAATTATGGATCAATGGATGAATGAAGTGAGCTTTTATTAACTTATATGAATAAACCTAACCCAGTGGTGTTTCAATCAAGCTGGAACTCAATGTGTGACACATAGGCTATAATTTTTTTTTAGCAATGAAGTACATAAGCTTCGGTTTAGTGGTGTATCCTTTAAGTCGCCATCCCAAAGGGAAACACATAAACCTAACTTAGATATCCAGATGTGGATTACTTAAGTCTCACCCATGGGTGTATCAACCAGGTCACCATCCCTGAAGGTAACACGTAGGCGAAACCTAAGCTCTTACATCTAATAATTAAAGCTCACGATTGATGGATTATGGAATGCGGGCGCCACCAACTTTCGAATTTATTTTCATAAAAAGAAAGTGGTGTGCCAATAGATTTCAAGAACTTATAATTCCTTACTTATAGAAGTACCTATCACCCTATATTGACAGTTTCAACTTTACCGACACCCCTAAGATGAGAACCCATAAGACATCATGAATTAATTCTCAAATTAACCTAGATACACTATCAGGATGTTTAAGCGCTTTAAGTCGGTTGGGCCTACCAAAACATTACAAATCAGATGCGTTTTCTACTTATTATACAATTCAATCACACATGAGCACAGTTCCAATTGTACCTATCATTTTCCATTTAATTGCAAAACTCTAATCCAGGGACATTTTTGAAAATTTTAAAATTTTTATGGATTTTTGATTTTATGACTCAAAATACAGACTCAGTCCACAGACCTGGACTAAGGTCTCCTCTTCCCCCACTTAAACACTGCATTCCCTCAATGTAGGAAAAGAAACAAAACGAAAGACCTATACAAAATTTAAGAACGTAGTTGGATATTTGATCGTATAGCATTACATTCGCGATCGTACTTCACAGATGCAAGCTGGTAGCTGGTGCAAGAAGCAAGCATAAGTCGGAACTCTTCACCCGAATGGAGATTGAGTACGAACAATTAATTCCAAATCTGCAAAATTAAACTCAAGCAGCACCCACAAGCGTCATATCGACTCAATACAAGACTCAAATAAAATAAAAGACACGAAGGAAAAACAAAATGAAAAAAAACTTTTTTTCGCGTGTCGCGAAAAAGTGGGACAGGATCTTCGCGTGGCGCGAATCCCCAAATTCTGACCAATCAACCCATTCCCTCGCGTTTCGCGAAGAACTGGGCTGGGATCTTCGAGTGGCGTGGAGACCCTGTGGTGACATAAAGTTTAGACCATTTTTTAACTTAGAAAAATTTTGGCCCTCTAAACTTGGTTTTCCCAACTTCTTCAAAAACCTGTTCCAACTACTAAATTATGCTCATACATACCTGGAACGTTATTTCCCATCATTTTTGTTGCCAAAATCGACACGAACAGCTGCAAAACTTGGAAAAACTACAAAAACATACTGAAAAACATAAAATTTGCATAACTCTACATGTGGTGCCCTACCCCCCAAGAACTTGTGCATTGCCCTCAATGGCACATAGATGAGCTCAAAACACTTGAAAGGCTTCCCCACACTTGGTAAAATACACAAAAACAAAGAAACAAAGCAATAAATTTCTAACTCACTTTCGTAGGCATCACAGATGCATTTAGCGTATGCACCAAGCCATTTAAACCCCTAGGTAGCTCGAGTGGACGAGTTTAGTCTCGTGGCAGTTTCTAGGGAACACACCCACAACGTTCATGCACTAAAACAAAAACTAGACAAATGTAAAACATAGGTTGCCTCCTAAGAGCGCTAAGTTTAACGTCTTCAGCCAGACGTGGTGTACCTGAGATTAGTTACGTGTCTCCCTCTTCTAGAATGCTCAAGAACAACACCTCAACTTGCTTGTCCGGACCATTGATGTCATTAGGCTCTAAGTATGGCTTTAGACGATGGCCATTCACTGTTTGCCTCAAATGGTCCTCAAAATCCTCGATCTCCACATCACCTGAGTGACCCACTTTGGTCACCAAGTAAGGACCGGTCCACTTACTCTTCAGTTTGCCAGGGAAAAGCTTCAACTTTGAGTTAAGCAACTACACCTTTTGCCCAATTGCAAAGGTTTTCAACCGAATCTTTGCATCATGCACCTTCTTCATTTTATCTTTGTAGGCCGAGGAACTCTCATATGCATCATCCCTTAGTTCCTCCAACTCACTCAAGCACAACTGTCTTTGCTTGCCTGCAGCATCATAATCAAGATTAACACTCTTAATAGCCCATAATGCTCAATAAGCCAATTCCACAGCTAAGTGACATCCCTTCCCGTAGACCAACCGGTATGGAGTTGTGCCAATAGGTGTTTTATATGTTGTACGTATGCCCACAAGGCATTATTTAGTTTGTTTGACCAATCCTTGGGGTCAGATCGTACTGTTTTCTGCAAAATTTCTTTTATTTGCCTATTGGACACCTCCATTTGTCCACTTGTTTGTGGATGGTATGGAGTAGCAATCCGGTGGTCTACACCATAGCATTTCAGAAGTTTACCAAAATGAAAGTTCTTAAAATGGGATCCTCCATCACTTATGATCACACGGGGAAGCCCAAATCTAGAAAAAAAATATTTGGTTGTACAAATTTGCAAACCACACTATGGTCATTGGTCTTGGTGGCAATTACTTCAACCCATTTTGACACACAGTCAATGGCCACCAAGATGTACAAATTGCCAAATAAATTTGGGAATGGGCCCATGAAATCAATTCCCCATACGTCAAAGATATCAACAACGAGGATTAGTTGCATGGGCATCTCATTCCTCTTAGTGATACTACCCATCTTTTGGTAATTGGTACAAGTCCGAGAAAACTCAAACACATCTTTGAAAATAATGGGCTAAAATAGCCAGCAAGATAAGACTCGATGCCCTATTTTCTGGCCACTAAAATGGCCACCACACGCCGATGCATGTGCAAGTTCCAACACAATTGGGAGTTCAAATTCAGGAATGCAGCGTCTTATGAGTTGGCCTGCTCACACCTTGAACAAGTCTGGTTCATCCCGGATGTACTGGTTGACCTTTGTCAAGAACTTGTTCTTCTTCTTCTTGGTCCAGTCTTCAGGAATAGTACCTGTAACCAAATAATTAGCAATACCTGTATACCAAGGATCAGAAGATGTAATAGATATTAAACACTCATCAGGGAACTGCTCATTTATATCAGGAGTGGCATCCTCCTCTTCCCTCTGAATTCGTGACAGATGGTCAGCCACAAAATTCTCACAGCCCTTCTTGTCCCGGATTTCTAGATCGAATTCCTGCAACAAAAGGACCCACCTGATCAACCTAGGCTTGGCATCCTTCTTTGTCATCAAATATCGGACAGCTGCATGATCAGAATAAATAATTACTTTGCTACCCCAAATATAAGACCTAAACTTGTCTAAGGCATAGACAACTACAATCAACTCCTTTTCTGTTGTGGTGTAATTCAACTGAGCACCAGAGAGGGACTTGCTTGCATAGTAAGTGACAACAGGTCTTTTGTCTACCTTTTGACCCAAAACAGCCCCAACTGCATAATCACTAGCATCACACATTATTCCAAAAGGAAGATTCCCATCTGGTGATTGCAAAATTGGGGCTTGTACCAAATGATCCTTTAAGACATTAAAAGCAGTTAAACATTCTTTATCAAATTCAAAAGGCACATCTTTGAGAAGTAAGTTACATAAAGGTTTTGTGATGACACTAAATCCCTTAATAAACCTACGGTAAAACCCGGCATGCCCTAGAAAAGAGCGCACACCCTTGACATTCATCGGGGGAGGTAATGTTGAAATAACACTAATTTTTGCCTTGTCTACCTCAATCCCCCGACTGGACACCACATGCCCCAAAACAATACCCTCTTGAACCATAAAATGGCTCTTTTGCCAGCTTAAAACCAAATTAGTTTCCACACACCGTTTAAAAACTTTAGACAATTCATTCAAACACAACTCAAACGATGATCCAAAAACTGAAAAGTCATCCATAAAGACCTCAAGTGACTCCTCGACCATGTCCAAGAAAATACTCATGATACACCTTTGTAAGGTGGCTGGGACGTTTCTCAACCCAAATGGCATTCGTCGGAAGGCAAAGGTACCATAAGGGCATGTGAAGGTGGTCTTTTCCTAATCATCAGGATGGATGGCAATTTGGTTATACCATGAATAACCATCTAGAAAGCAGTAAAATTTCTAACCTGATAGCTTCTAAATGATTTGGTCAATAAATGGCAAAGGAAAGTGATCCTTTGATGTGGCAGCATTCAGTTTCCTTTAATCAATACACACACGCCACCCGGTTACCGACCGAGTGGCAATTTGCTCACCATTATCACCTGTTACTACCTGTATACCTGCTTTCTTGGGCACTGTTTGCGTTGGACTCACCCATAGACTGTCAGAAATGGGATAGATGATTCCGGCATCGAACCACTTCAAGACTTCCTTCTTGACAACCTCACGCACGTTGGGATTTAATTGACGTTGTGTATCCCATGAAGGCCTTGCACCTGTATCGGTGATGATCTTGTTCATCAGAATGGAGGGACTGACATCCTTCAGATCAGCAATGGTCCAACCAATTGCAGCCTTGTAATCTTGAAGCACCTTCAGTAATGCCTCCTCTTGATCCTCATCCAAGTTGGATGCAATGATGACAGATAGAGTTTTATCCTCCCCTAGAAATGCATACTTTAAGTTTTTGGGGAGATCCTTCAACTCTACCTTTAGGGGGCTGACAAGTGATGGCTTCAGCCCCGAATCAATCTCTGTTGGTAGACTCTCCACATGATGAGTCCATGGAGGTCTACCATCTCTCACAGTTAAAGCTTCCACCACTTTCTCTTCCTCTTGCAGATCAAGTTCCAGTTCCTGTTCAACCCTGTCACACACAAAACACTCCTCTGTGGACTCATCCTCAGAGTGAGGATTGCATCCTTTAATGATGTCTGCATTGAAGCATTCATCACTGGGCAGAGGGTTAGATTCACTTGAAAAGATATTTAAACGGACTCTTCTATTGCCAAAAGTCATATCAACTGTGCTTAAGCGACAGTCAATCAAAGTGTGGGATGTGGCTAAGAAGGGATAGTAGAAATGACAGTTGGTTGAGTAACCTTTTCAGATTGTACATACTCAAGAACCAAGAAATCCACCGGATAGTAGAAATGATCCGCTTTCACTATAACATCACGAACAATCCCTCTTGGGAGTTTAGGGGTCAAATCAGCCAACACCACAGTAGTATTAGCTCGACGCAGTGGACCAAAGTCATATTGGTCATACAAACTCCCAGGAAGGATGCGCACACTTGCTCTAAGATCCAATAGCGCCTTGCTCATTTTAAAATCACCAACTTGTATAGAAATTATGGGCGCTCCTGGATCTTGGAGTTTAGGTGGAAGAGCACCAGTCAAAATTTCACTGACTTGTGCATTCAGATCAATCTTTTCAGGAATTTTATTATGCCTTTTCTGAGTGCACAAGTCTTTCAAATATTTAGCATAGACTGGTATATGTTTAATTGCATCAAGAAGAGGTATATTAACTTTTACCTGTTTGAAAAGCTCCCAGATTTCCTCTTGTTGAGGACCTCTCTTCTTGACTGCCACCTGTTTACCTGCATTCACTAAAGAAGCAGGGAATAGCACCCTTCGAGGCACCACTTCCCCATTTTTAACAGTAGATGATGTTTTAGGAAAAGGTGGTTCATTTTGACTTGGAAAAGCAACCTGTGTAACCGGAATCGGCTCGGGTTCATCATCACTGATAGCATGCTCATCAATGTCCTCCACCACACCATCAACAAAGGTTGGTGGAGTCGCAACCTTGTTATCATAAGTCTTACCACTTAGAAGAGTACTAACCTTGCCCACGTGACTGTTCTTCATGTTTCTACTCCCCGAGGTGTGATAAGATGGATTGGTCACTGTATCACTTGGAAGCTTGCCATTACTCTTCCTTAATTCAGCTATTTCAGTGGCAAACTGCCCCATTTGAGTGGTCAAAACTTGCACGGCTTTATCGCGCACCTCAACAGCATGATTTTTCTTTTGCAAGTCCTGTTGAATGGACTTTAGCATATCCATCACTACATTCTCACTAGCCTGGTTAGCGGATCCAGATGATCCTCCCTACTCATTCCCCCTTTGGTTGTAGTTTTGGTTCCGGGGTGGGAATGGTTGTTGACGCCTTTGACCACTTCCTTGAAAGTTGGGATTAGCTTGATTGGATGCATCCCCATAACGAAAGTTGGGATGATTTCTAAGGCCTGGGTGGTAAGTGTTGGAGTTCATATCATAGTTTTGGCCACCCCCTTGAATGTCGTTCACATCCTCATATGTGCCTGTACAATTAGCACCATTATGCCCCAACTCCCCACACTGATCACACACCTCATACTGTTGACCCCTATTTACCATATTGGCAACCTGCTTCTCTAACTTTTCTAACATGTTTACCTCAGAGCTAGGACTCTCAACTGCTCTCACTACTGAATGTCTTGCCCTTCTTGAAGATTGAGCTTTTCTCTTAGAAGTTCGTTCCATCTTCTCTAATAGTCCCAGTCTTCATCCTCGAAGTTGGTACCAAATGTACCATTAGAAATAGATTTGAGGTCCCGAGCATCATCATCTGTCATGCCCTCATGGAAGGCATTCAACATCTCCCACATTTGCAAACCATGGTGTGGGCAGTTCTCAATCAACATCTTGAATCTTAGGAATGCCTCATGAAATAGTTCCCCTGACTGCTGTTGAAAGTTTCGGATGTTCTTCCTAGCACCACTAGTCCTCTGATTGGTGTAGAACTCATCCAAGAAATGTTGTTGCATATCCCCCCAAGTACAGATAGATGCAGAAGGCAAAGAGTGAAACCACTGTTGAGCCTTGTCTTCTAAAGTGAATTGGAACAACACCAATTTCACATCATCTGGTGTGAATCCCAGTCCCCCAATGGTATTGCACCTAGCATCATAGGCACTCAGATGCAAGTAAGGATCCTCTGTTCCCAGACCATGATACTTTGATAAATTCTGAATTACGTGGGAACGAACTTCAAATGACCTGCCATGTTGTTATGGAATAACAACTGGAGATGGATTGTAAGCAATGGAAGGTCTGAAGTGGCTCTCAATCCCTCTAACAGGGCCTCTGTCATATCTCCTTGGAATGCCTCATGGATTGTCAACAAGAGGAATTGCATTCCTAGGACCAGGTCTCCTTTGTCTGTTTACTGTCTGCTGCTGTGGTGGGATTGGTACTGGAATGTCTTGTTGAATCGGGAGTTGTGGCAATCTCTGATCAAACTGTTGTTCACTCTGCTCCTCAAACCGAACACCTGTATCATGCCTTCTATACACCGGCACCCTAACCCTCTGTCTGTCTTTTCTGTCAAACTCATTAGCATCATCCTCATACCCCTCATACTCATCATCAAACCCATCTGCTTCATCCTCATAGTCTAAACCTGAAGTGTATGGATGAAAGCCCGTTGGAGGGGTTGAATGAAATGTGGAAGGTTTTGTCATGGGTGGTTGTGAGGTTGGTGGAATGGTATGTGGCACTATCCTCACATATGGTGAAGAATAATGAGATTCGGGTTTGAAGTCAAAAGGTTGGCTTACTTGTGGTAGAGGTTGGCCAAAGCTCGGTAATGGTGGGATTTGGCTAGTGGATTGGTTGAGGTTTTCATCTGTCCTAGGCAGAGGAATAGATGGTGAGAACATACCCGAGGTGGGCTGATGTTCTTGTGGAAACTACCCTGCAGGAGGCAGATCAGTTTGCTTGCCTGGATCCTGTTTGTTCTCCATTTGAGTCAGAGAAGCTACTACTTTGTTGGTTCTGTGAAAAACCCTGTTATGTCTCACAGTCTTCTCAATTTCTGGATCAAAAAGCATTGGAGATGATTTCTTGGAGTACCTTGTATGATGCATACAACTAACGAATCACCTGCACAACACAAACAAGAATGCCCCGTGTAATTCTGAACAAAACAAAAATAAGACAAGAAAAGTAAATAAGAAAATTTTTTTTTATTTTGTGTGTTGTATCAAACAATAACAAATTAACACTAAGCGCAATAACTCCCCGGCAACGACGCCATTTTGATCGATGTCGTTTGGTCGGTCAAAAACAATCCTTAAACGCTTAACTAGTAAGGGTAAGAACAGTATCGTATCCACGAGGAGTTTGTGGAAAGTGTCACTTTGTTACAATACTTGAAAGACAGAAAAAAGTAAATACTGATTTGAATTTGTATTTAAAACAATAATGAGAAAGGGGTAATCCCCTCCGGGATTCAGGGTTGCAAACACAAGTTACTTCTGGTTAATTAGCAAGCGATTACATAGACATAATCTTATGGTTCAATTGAATTCAGTGATAATGGAAGAACACGTTGTAAAGAAAACCTATTCTCACATAACCAACCTAAATTAACCAACTATCATCCAACCCCCAAATTGTCCCCGATGTAAAGAAACCCGAGACTATTGAGACTTGAACAACAATTCGAAATCAACCAAGGTAGTTTAAAGCATTCAATCAATATATGAAATCATATGTCTTAACATGCCAATCAAGATTACAAACCATTATTAATCATTCCAGAAAATAACAAGTATTCAACAAACCCTAGACCCAGAGAAGACTACAGGTGATTTAGCTACTCATACTCATGATAATAATCAAAACTAATGTACTAGGACTTACAATAATCAAAGATTAAGAACAATCGACCTAACAACGGTGGAAATCGTGTTAGGACATAGATTGTATGACCAAAGCTTTGTAATAGTTTAGATCTTATTGTCTTTATGTTTTTATGTATATGTTCAGTTTTTGTCTAAGTTTTTGTACAAGTTCTGCTAGAGGCGAACTTGTTAAGTTCGCCTAAGCATCTTTGTAGCGAACTTGTTAAGTTCGCCTGGTGCAGAACATGTGTCTATAAATAGAGTTACAGAGTCTGTTTAGAACAGAAAAACTGAGACTGATGGAACAAGAATTCTGTAAACTCTGTGTTTGTGAATACAAAGAGAAAGCTTTATTTACATGTTGTGTTTACTTGTCAATTAGTATACATTCGTTAACACGAAGGATTCCGCACTCCGTGTTATCAAGACGTCTTATCACGGGATTGATCTGAGATGTGTAATGAGGACCTACAAATCACCTTCTTGGAGCTCTGGAACGGCTGGAATCAGAGATATATGATAATGGGGGTTGCTAAGGATTAAAACCTGATTTAGGTTAGTTTTCCCATAAAAACATTACTTCGCGTGTCGTGAACATCCTTGCCCAAGTTCTTCACATGGCGCGAAGGACAAAACAGTCGGGGCGCCTCTCTAGTTCTTCGCGTGTCGTGAAAACTGAAGCCCGGGTCTTCGCGTGTCGCGAAGACCATAACATCCAGGAAATTGACTTTTTGACTTTTTAATCTCTCGTGCTTCGCATCCGACTACTTCTCATCCGTTTCTCGCTCATTTAGCACATAAAACCTGAGAGGTAGACACAACCACAAACACACATAAAACCGAACAAGAATACATACTAAAACAACTAAGACGCACACAAAATGACATATAAATCGGGGTTATTAAACCCTACATTAGTAGCATTGAGCTCATCAAAGCCTCCTTTTCTCCAAATCAGGCACACCATGAGAACATTTGCCAAGTATCTCGAGTACGGATGCACAATTTTCTTGATCGATGGAGGGTACTCTCCTTCATAACTGAGTCTTGGAAGAATGGGAATGATGACAGCCTTGTCAAATTTTGTTGGATACTCAGGTCTATCACCAAATCCCAGCACATCTCTAAGGATAGACACTGAAATTTTTATACTTTTGTTTTGTATAAATTTTTCTCCCCTTGTATAAATTTTTCTCCCCTTGCATTAGGATGTATAGTAGCAATTTCCCAAGAACCTCTTAGAAAAGATGCACAGATGACTGGATTCTCCGTAATATCATAGTTGATTCGAGATGTATTAAGAACAACTATCATAGATTTGAATTCTCCAAATCCCTCTGGTACAGGTACATGAGGTACATGTACATGTTCATGAGTGCCTTCACTATCAGAGGTAATAAATTCAATGTAATCTTACTCAGGAACATCCTGTTGATGTTGCACGTCAGGTTCTTCTTCAACTATAGCATTAACAACTGCTATTCTTCTTCTTCTTCTTCTTCTTCTTCTATCTCAGGGAAACGACCGAACTTCTCCAATGGATATAGTCATCGGAATACATTCTTTCACTTCTTATTCACCTTCATGTAAGAAAAAAATGACTGTCCCATAACCTTGAGATCAAGAGTCTCTAGGGTTGGAACCAAATCAGTGTGATTCTTGTTGTTTACCATCTGCAAAAATCTTGGAAACATAATATAGATCTCTTTCTTCGCTCCTTTCAGATTGCTTTTAAACTCCTCGTACACCATCTTGGAGAAGTTGTAATTCCATTCAACAGTTAGAGCTACTAATGCTGATGAAACGGTATTACTGAGCTCATCAAAGCCTCCTTTTCTCCAAATCAGGCACACCATGAGAACATTTGCCAAGTCTCTCGAGTACGGATGCAACATTTTCTTGATCAATGGAGGGTACTCTCTTTCATAACTGAGTCTTGGAAGAATGGGAATGATGACAGCCTTGTCAAATTTTGTTGGATACTCAGGTCTATCACCAAATCTCAGCACATCTCTATGGATAGACTCTGAAATTTTTATACTTTTATTTTGTATGGTGCCTTGTATAAATTCCTCTCCCCTTGCATTAGGGTGTATAGTAGCAATTTCCCAAGAATCTGTTATGAAAGATGCACAGATGACTCGATTCTCTGTAATATCATAGTTGATTCGTGATGTATTAAGACCAACTATCATAGATTTGAATTCTTCAATTCCCTCTGGAGGGTCCATCAAATAAGCTGGAACATTATGTTCAGGTACAAATTTTAACTCAGCGGCCATATCTGCATAAAATCTTTCCAAGTTAGCACCTTTTATTGAATTAAAATCAAAATGAATCAAAAAGGTATTCGGTTCACAAGAGACGAATAGGTCACGGGACATTTATTAGCACTCGGCTATAACAATACCAACTCAAAAGTCTTTGTCTTGATACATGTAAAAATCATCCTCTATTCCTGCAATCATGTCAGAAGAGATATTGAAAGATTTAAACACAGTATCATAGTCAAATAATCATCATGGACCACAACCCGCATCCGTTGTGTTCAATTCTGGCTAGTCAATGTAATATGACTCCACGATCTCCTTTGTCTTCTTGTTGTATACACGATATGCAGTTTTGTTGGATGAATATCCCACAGAATAGCATTCGTCAGCTTTTTCATCAAACTTTGGGCTTGGTTCAGTATGCAGTAAGGTGCATGGACAGCTGAAAGCTTGAAAGTGACCAACCTTTGGTCTTTGCTTGTAAAAGATCTCATATGGTGTCTTCTGATAATGCTTGTTTAGAAGAACCCTGTTTTGAACATAACAGGCGGTGTTAACAACCCCAGCCCCAAAGAATGTGGGCAGTTTCGAATCCGAAAGCATTGTACGAGCAGCTTCAATGAGAGTGCGATTTCTTCGCTCAGCTACCCATTTTGTTGTGGAGTCCTTGATGCACTATATTGCATAGCAATGCCTTTTTCTACACAAAAATTATCAAGTGTGGCATTTCTGAACTCTGTTCCATTGTCACTTATGATTACCTTAACCTTTAGGTCTGTCTAATTCTCAATCAAGATCATAAATTGTTTAAGTAGATCAGCAGTTTCACTTTTCTTAGACAAAAAAGAAAACCCAACTAAAACTTGAGTAATCATCAGTAACAACTAAACAATATGATCGTTTGCCAATGCTCATCACATTTACTATGGTTTAACACTCAACAAACTATGGTTTAACTCTTTGATGTAGTTCGCGTCCTCAAAACACAATTTACCATTAGTAACCGTACCTTTCTTGCTGCTTATACCTCCTATGTCTCCTGCAAAGGAAACATACCCTCCGTTAAAAGATTTCAGATCGTGCAACAGAGTGATGTCTCCCGTCATGTGCCTGGAACATCCACTATCAACATACACTATCAACATACCAGAGATTGTTAACAATCCTCCTTGGCTATTCATGCAAAAACGAGGAGATTAATTAGTGATTGGTACCCAAGCCAAAGTAGTCCTAAGCACACCTGACGCATCAATATAAGATACTTCCTGCAAACACATATCTTTGTTATTATCTAACACTCGTGAATCTACATCCATTGACTTAGATTTCCATACTTGAGTTGGTTTAACAAAATTTTTAGAAACTTTTGGTTTCTTTTATTGTTTAGACTCTTTAACATGCTTGCTTTCTTTAAACATCTTTTGTTTGTTTTTTGCAGCATTCCAATCACCATCAAAATGCTTAACGTTGGGATGCTTATTCTTCATTACCTTAGGTTTTTCAACCTTCATAGGCTTAGAATAATACTTTTCCTTTGGTGTTTCCCTCTTATTTTGTACATAACAGGCTTGTAAGGACGATGAATGCAGTTTCTAGCAATGTGACCAGCTTTGCCACATGTGTAGCACGTCTGCTTCCTAGCATAAGGTGCATATCCTGATCTGTCGAACCATGATGAAGTACATGAATGTGCATGATGTGATTTTTCATGTTTGGAATAACCCTTAGTATGCTTTTGAGAATAATCAGCTGTGGAACAATTTCCCACTTTAGTAAAAACATGTTTATTAACAGATTCAAATTTAGCAACGATTTTTGGGTTCACAACTTGTTTGTTTTGTTTATTCAATCTCAAAAGATCTCCGTTTGAATATTTAAAAATGTATTTTTCATCATTTCCATCAGTGATAGGTTTAACAAAACATCCTTTTTTCTCTTGTTTTTATAACATTGCTAGCAACAAAACCAAAATTATTTTTAAAAGTAGAACTGTCTAACACACCATTGCAAGCATTTAAAACATATTTGTTGCTCTTAAACACAGCGCCCTTGAAAACATCAGTTTTAACTAAATTCGATGAAAAATCAGAAATAACATCAATATTTTCTTTCACATCTTCTTCCCACTCATCATCCTCACTAACCCAATCCTCACATTCTACTTGGTCTGCACATGAGGTAAACTTGTCAAAATTATTCACACATTTAAATGTTGATTCGACAATAGGTTTGCTTGGGCTTGCAGACGACGAATCACATCTTAAGCCCATCCCATAAACCATATTGGCTTCATTTGCCAATTCAGTGGCAGTTAAAAGTAAACTAGAGTAATTCCCATTAAACGGAGGTGGAGTTGAGTTATACCCAACCTTACTTTTCCCTTCCCATTCCCCTCGAGTTGCTTCTCAACCATGTCCTCTACTACCTTAGATGAATAGCAATAGTTTTCAACAGTTAGTTTTTATGAGGAAAGTCTCTTTTGAGTTGTGTTCAATTGTATGGTTAGTTCTTCAATTTTCTTCTTTGCATCTCTATAAACACACTCTTTATCACTCAAAACAGCTTTTAGTTTTGAAATATAATTTTGTTCAACTTCAATTTTGGTTTTGTAAGCTTTCTCACTCTTTTGAAAATTTGAAATAACGATTTGTAGTTTAGTTACTTCTTTAATTAGATTTTCATTATGTTTTCAATACCCTTCCACCTTACTAATACATAGAGAAGAGCCGAGATTTTGAGTTACGTCAGACGAAGATGCAGAGACATTTGCCATAAATGCATGATTCTGAGAATTCAAATTCACTGCTTTCAGCTGATCGCCCCAGTCATATCCTCCAACCTGCTGAGTAACATATGCCTTGGAGTCATTAGTAGTTTTGGAAGTTCCAGCTTCTTTTTCTTCTTCCTTCTTGGGCTCAGTACATTCATGAGTAAGGTGACCTTGCTTGTTGCAGTTGTAGCAACGAAGCTTGGATTTGCAGAAGCCAACCTTGTTATCAGAATTATTTCTGAACATGTTCTTCCCAGTCTTGTTGAATAACTTTATAGCCATGAACAAGGCCATAGCCATTTGCCATTTGATGTCCATTTCTTCTACATCATTTGGATTGATTTGCTCTAGATCATCCTGAAGCATGTCTTGAGTCATATCACATGTAAGGAAACACTATTAACTATGCATAACAATGGTAAACAGAGCACTGTAGGATTCCATTAAATTGGGATTTTGAGTAGTGGCTAGAGTTTTTGGTGAGTGTTAAACAGGAGCGGCCAGAACTGCAGGAGTGAAGCCAAACATAGATAAGGACTTTAGTTGTTCCTGTGATATGCTTGAGATAAGAGCACTTTTGTTTCCTTGAGCTGCAACATTTCCAATTGTGTTTGCTTGATTTAAAGCTCTTTGCTTATCATCCATCTCATAAGATTTAATTGTAGAAGTCAAACCAGCAAGACTTGTTCTGTACATGTCTTTTGACCTCTTAATACATGTCTTTTCACCCCTTGATTGATGTTGCGTTCATGTTCCAACTGTAGCGCAAGGAGTTGAGAAGCTTCTTGTTGACTTCTCCATTTGTCATTTCAATCTCAGCACTTCTAGTTTCTGTGATGAGATGAACATAACTGTTAGTCTGTGTTTCCAAAGATTCTCCCAGAATGTGATTAAACATGTTGAATCTTTGCCTAAGCATGTCTTTTCTTCTTTCCTTCATGTCTTCATTTCCCTCATATATCTGGATCAAAGCATCCCATAGCTGCTTTGCAGATGTACATTCCTTAAAATCATGAGCAATTTCAGGTGACAAGGCCATAGTGAGTGCTGCAAGGGGCTTTTCATCTTGCTCAACTAACAGAAGTTCTTCCGCAGTGTACAAATCTAGATCCTTAGGAGCAATAGTTTAAGTTGCATCATCTTTATGATTGGTGGGAATGAAGGGTCCTTTCTTAATGGATTTCCACATTTTAGGATCAATGAATTTGACATAGTTCTTGTATATGTACTTCCATTCAGAGAATTCATTTTTAGATACAAGTCTGGGAGGCTTGGAGCTTGTACCAATCACACTGTCCACGTTGAGAGAAGCATTAATGTCATTTAAGTTCTATTATTGTGAAGACATCTTGACCAAGAGAATCAGAGTAGAAAATCCCAAGAGGTCTTAACCTGAAAAAGAACAAAAATAGAAACCGGGAACTACGATTTCCCGATAACTATTCTTGAGCCGAAAATAATTCTTGAGCCGAGAACTATTCTTGAGTCAAGAACTATCCTTGAGCCGAGAACAGAACTTAACTACCCGAGAAACTTGACTATCTAAAAACAGGACCCGAGTTCAACTGCCGAGTATTATAACCGAGTACTATTGGTCAACTCCTTCCAAAAACAAATTTCGATAATCTTTGAAATAACTAAAAATCACGGGATTTCAAAATTTGAAACTTCCGATGAACACGAAAAACACAGAGAAGATGTTCTTCGTAATTTTAGCCTTTCAAATCAACCACAACGCTAAAACACAGAGGCAACAGGCGGTCCATAAACTTGATTTTGGACTTTAAAACAACTGACGAGAACTTTCTTACCCACAAATAAATGTATTAGTAACAAATAAGCAGTATTCAGATGATTGATTACCTTGAGTAGCTTGATATCGTAGGCTTCAAAGAGCTTAATAGCTCTGATACCAATCGTAAGTCCCTAACCTTGATGGATCTTCAATGGCGATATCAACACACACAAATTACCGGAAATTGTTGTATGTAGAGGATTCAAGAACAAATCAACAATAACTAATCAAAGAAAGTTTTCTTTATATTTAGCTTCAGAGAGAAAAAATGATTAAAATGATTAAATCCGTCCAAAAGTCTAACCTAGCTACGTATTACAAAGCCAAATATATACTGAGGCTAAGCCCATATGAATACTAAGTTCTCGGCAATTATAGGCCAGCCCATCTACCCCTACCGGTGAATCCAAGTTCACGGTTTACACCCATATACTCGTTTGATGCAAAAGCCTTCTAGATAGGATCCTACAAATACTCAGGGGGTTTTTGCTTAATCTCACCATTTGGGCCGTAGTATGAATAGCTATTATCTCCAAACATCCTACAAATATTAATACTAGTAACTACCTATATAGAGGTAATTTCCTTTCCTTTTTCTTCCTTTGGTAAGTCTTAGATACTAATCAAGTATCTAACTAAACCTATGGTATCATCAAGGTTAAAGCTTAGATACTATCTCAAGTATCTAATTCGCTAAAACTTGTGGCTCTGATACCAACCAGCCTCAGGCACCCCATGGGTGTGTGTGAACTCGATTGGCACCTGTTCTTTGATGTCAAAGTTTTAATAAACAACAGAAGACTTTCATGGATCATTTCTTTACAAATTTCTCAACCTCAAGGGTTATTTTTGTAAATATTAAGACCTCGTCGAATAAACAAAGATCTCTTATTTATAAACTTAGGAATTAAATACCCATTTGATTTGATTATAAACATAGTTGAAATCAAATTACTACTCTTGTCTCTTGACAAGTATTAAAGCCACAAGGTAATAGAATGCCTAGGGAAACTCAATCTTTTCGCACTATCCCTGTCTTTATCTTTTCAGGATCTCCTGTGCTTAGGGCATCTCAGTCCACACTGCAATTAATCATGTTCATCATTACATATACTTAACCTCGGGTTATATCTGTAGCCAACCCGATAGTCAATATTTTATTCACATATGTTCCCGGGTTATATCAGTAGCCAACCTGGTAAACACAAAGCATTTCATTTGTTACCTGAAAACATTTGGAAAATAAAACGTAAGAGCAAACGTCGGTGAACACATTTATCAAGACATCAAAACCATTTAGCAGGTCCATTCCCCCTGACTCATGCGTACCACCGTATATACTCGTATCATACCATGTAAGACAACAACTAGAACTCTAGTTCCGGTCTTACTTACTGTGGCTCTCAGCGAGCTTCGTCTTACATTGCTTACACAAGTAAGTACCTGCAGCAGTTCAGGACTTTCACCTGCAACCCGTGTATCATTTGATCAAACTTTACATATACTTATGGCCTAAATGCTTTTAATGTAGATAAACCTTTATGCATTGATTATTTAACACTTGTATGTGCATTTTTGTAAACGTAAACATTTGACTCAAAGTTTTGAAAGAGGATAAAGTATTCACCATAATTTTGAAGAGAGTAACAACAAATAAAAGTCTTCTTAAGCTAGGAACTAGGGCTTTGGCAGCTTATCTTAGCTTACTTGGGTGTTTCCTAGCTTTCTCGAGTGTTTCTTTGATAATGCGGGACTTAAGCGAGTATCATTCGAACCAGAACAATTGAGAAGGGTCTAAAGGGTTTTCTGGAACGAGTTTGAGAAGTGAGGATCGCAGTTGGGATGAGAAATTGGACTGAGATCGTTCATTTGTTTATAGTGCTGGAACTGAGCCCGTAGCGGACCGTTACGGTGGGGCGTGGCTGTCCGCCACCGTTCATGCATGCTCAGCCCTAAGTGTCATACTCTAATTGGACCCCTCCTTAAATTGAAGTTAGCGAACCGTTAGCCAGATGCGTAGCGGTCCACTACGCTGTTACGTGTCAGATTCGTAAAGAATTGCGGCTAGCGGTATGTTACCGAGTGGTGTGGCGGTCCGCCACGTGGACATGCGTCAGAATCTAGCCCATTAGTCATCAGCCACGTGTCATGCTCAGATTGTTTGCTTGGTCTAAGTAGCGGACCGTTACGGGTAGGCTAGTGGTCCACCACCGTTGAAATTTTAGTTTGGAGGACCTGCGTGGTGACCTCCACGAATTACTTGCCGTAGCATACCGTTACAGGATTCCTTAGCGGTCCGCTAAGATCTCAAAATTCATAGTTTTCACTTTCAACCCTCGATTTTTTGGAACTTTACACCTCTAGTCCCCGTGGTTTAATCCTTGGCATTTCTTGGATATTTTTGTGACAGTTGTTAACAGTGAGTGGTTGCTCGATTGAGGCGGCCATGAAGTTGGAGAGGATAAGGGCTTGAAAATATTAAAAGCATGTAGGGTTTCTTCAGAAAGGTTATGATACCATTTAGAAAAAAAAATATTTTGATGAAATATGATTTGTTCTGTTGATTAACTGAGATATAAATACAAATGAGTAGCTAATTCTAAGGCATACAAATATACGATCACAATTATATGAAATAACTACATTCTATAATATTTGGGTTTGGGGGAAAGGCTAATTCAAAACATTTTGGATATTTTGCTTGACTTATGTTATTTCCTTAATACCTTTAAGGTAGTTAGGGGCGAAACCCCTAAACGAAAGGGAGGGTTCCAAGGGAGCACCGCTCCCTTGGGCTAGGTCCAAGGGGTAAAGCCCCCGGTGGGGGTCTTGCTGAAAAGTAAAAAATGCATCAAATCTAACTGAATGATGAAAAGTTGCATAAATTGATGGTATAAAAGAACATAACTTAAGTAGTAAATGATCATCGGTAGCAAACTTGTACATCGATAGGAAATGATTATCAGTAGCAACTTTATCATCTATAGCAACTGAAGCAACAACAACAAACTTGTACCTCTGTAGTAACTTTATTACTACCGATGGTAGTTACTACCAATGGGTATTTTCTACTGATGCAGTTACGAACGGTTATAAATGTCAACCACTATACCTTTTCATGAAACGTTGTAACGATTCGTGGTGACTTTTCGTCCCACATATAAACTATTCAATTGATCCGATTTCATTATCAGATTCACAACGAATTCTGGTACAATTTCTTATCAATTGGAAACTTCGTGAGTACCATAACGAAATTTTCATTCTCGTTGTTAACAATTTCTCTATCTTATCCAATTGAAAACTTCGTGAGTACCAGCAAAATATTGCAATCCGATAATGTCCAATACGATTCAAAGAAAATTCAAGTTATAACGAATTACAAAACCAACAAAATTTATATTTTTAGTTTTTTATTTAAAATACTTTTAAAAAAAATCTTTTACGGTATATGAAATAGGTAATCCATTCAAAGTTAGTTTAGTAAAGTATATCCAGAGAGACGGGTAATAAAAAGTTAAGGTCTAAAATTTTTGTTTTATCAGTTTTACCCTTGCGTACAACATAAAAGTGTATTAAACTACTAAATAGAGTCGACACCTTTTAAAAATCCGAAACAACGATCTTTATACGGCATACTGAATAAAACATAATCAAATACAAACTTTATTATGGATGAAGTCGGGTCGCTAGATACAAGGCCACGACAAGCATAAACAAGTTGCACCAAATTCCATAGCCTATAATACGATATGAATGAATAAAGTCCTTAGTTTATCCCTTTTTATGTCACTTCGTTGATGGTGCTCCTTTTTCCTTTATGCCAATGCCTTTTAACCTTGGTACACATATGTTATTCCCAATTTGGCATCCATTCCCTCTTTTCATTCCAATTTAGCACACTTGATTTAGAAACAATTTATTCAATCTTCGATCCTGTACTCTTTAGTGGAAGCAATAGTGAGTTGTTGTTATTTTCTGTTTAAATCCAACCACGTTTTAACTTATTCTTTCGGTACGGTGTGTGTAGACTGTTATGTCGCCTTATTTCATGTCAGGTAGGTGTGCTATATGGGTCTTGTTCATGGGCTGACGGGTTAAAGCCGACATGAAAACTAAAATCATGTCATATATACGGACCCAAAACACGACGTGCGTATTCACGGGTTGACACCAACACGACTTGTTTAACAAGAAAAAATATTTACTTTTTTTTTGCATAATAGTTCTCTATAATAAATTTACAACTAAAATACAAATTTGTATAGAACAATTACGTTTGAAATGTAAAACTTGATCTCATGTTTTTCCAACTTTTAAAGTTGGATTGGTATAATTTATACCTAGATTATGACACGGAACACATATTAGCAAAAAAAAGTATAAAAATAAACGGGTCTAACCGCCAACCTACCGGTTTGTTCCAAACCTGAATAGTTTAGCTAAACGTATTCATGGGTTCAACATAAAACCAACTTGAACTAGATTACGCTAGCCCCAACCCACTAGTTTCATTTTATACTCATGACATGTCAGTAATTCACAACCGACCTGTGACCTTTTTCATTTTTCTTCTTAGTGGCGGCTCTTTAGGTGTGGTCCTACCGATTCGGGTAGTTGTAGCTCAACTCGGAGACGTGTGCTAGGCAATTGAGCATTTGATGTATGGGCGAAGCTTTCTTAGGGCCCGCCCCTCCCCTCATTTTTCGCTCAGTAGTGTTAATTTATACGTATTCGGCCGATTTTTCGCTCAATAGTGTTAATTTATACGTATTTGGCGTAAATTTTATAATTCCGGCCCCCCATGATAGGAAAAAAAATCCCGGCCCCCGTGCGTTTTTCTTCAAGCTTTGCCACTGATTTGATGGTCAGGGTTGCGTTACGAGTCGTGTCCATAATTAACGCTAATAAAAGGTGCATAAAATACGGGTCGGGTACCATTAAATATTTTAACAAATATGAAAAGGATAATATTATTCCCGACAAGGGCATACAAGTGAAATTATTAAAAGGTAGGAATAAAAGAAATTGAACAAATGCAAGGAGGACACATAATGGGCGAGGATTCTTGCAAGGCTGGCTGCCAATATTGGTTGAGATGAGAACCATCCCTCCCTGGTCTCGACCCTTTATGGGTTTGAAAGCTTGGTTTGGATCGTGATAAGATAATACTTGCCTATCCATAATTGTATATTCCCATAAATATATTCCATATGTATTTTAGATAAAAACGTTACACTACTAGAATTTTAGACAGATTCAACGACTTTTCTCGACGACATGTCGTCGATATAGGTTCTGTCGGCAACGCCTCGTCGAGAAAACTTAAAATGTCGTCGGGAATTAGTCGTCGAGATAGGTAACCCTTTTCTCGACGACATGTCGTCGTTATTGGGTCGTCGATATTGGGTTTTCACTTTAAAGAAATAAAGATAAAATAAAATTAAATAATTTTATTTTATTTTATCTTTATTTATTATGTAAATCTAAATACTCAATCTCGACGACATGTTGTCGAGACTGGGTAAATTTAAAAAAAAAATTAAAATTTTCCAGATTTTAATACACAAAAATTCAGAACCTGTCGAACCTGTTATACATTAAAACATTCCACCAATATATTACATAAAACATTCGACAAAAATATACAAATTGTGTAAGTTATTATAAATCGTTCAAATAAAAGTCACAACATAGTTTAATCATCTTCATCGCCATCATCTTGGTTGTCGGATCGACTGTCGTCCTCTTACATCTGTTTGACGGTCTCATTCAGTTGCCGGATTTGTTCATTCAATTCGTTGAATTGAGAGTCGGGCAAAGACGAAACATTAGCAGGTATGTTTCTTACTTTTCTTCCAACCCCTCAGCTCCAACCGCGTCTCTCACCAAGGGCACATCATAGTACCTCTTCCTCGTCAATTTCTTCGCCGGCTTGTTGCATCCGGGTCAACTCTTCTTTAATTGAATTCTGTAACAAACAAAAAATAAACATATATCAAAAAGTTCTAAAAAATCCGGCAGCATAACTACTGTAAAATTGATAACCAACAAGTTTAACAATACTCAATAAACATAATAATTCACCAAAACTCAATAAAAAGCTATAATAACACCAACAATAACCAACATGATTAATATTCTAGTGGATTTCCCAAACTACAAATACAATATACAAACTTAATACGCAAATAATTTGTCAAACTACAATAACCCTACAATAAAAGATTTAAAAGAGTACTATTATTTGTTGACCAAAGATGATGGGGAGGAGGTTGAGTCAGAAACGGATGGAACGGCAAAGCTCATGGCTACCGGTGTCTCTTAGTATTTACTCTTAGACTTGTTGGATTAGTTTGCTTGTTTAGTTTGGTTTGGTTTAGTTTGGTTTTGTCTCGTGGTTTCTTCCTTTGGTACATGTCCAGGGATAGGAATGCACTTTGGTTGTAATCTCCCTATTTAATTTTAATAATATTTACCTAGGCATTGCCCTTTCCCAAAAAAAAAATGCAATAATATACATGTATTAGTGGACTTGTGTTAAACGAGTAATTTTGACCCATTTAGAATGGGTACGTGTCATTTAGACTCATTTATACTTTGATTCACAACATAATAACAAAATATATATACTTACCCAAACATTTTGTGCCCGATCGTTGACCCATGTACTGTGAGAAGTGTGCATACGTCTCCAACCATCAATCAGGTTAGACTTCTACTTTGTTGCATCTATAAACAACAAAAATAATATTACTAATATTTGACTAACTTATGAATACATTTTTAGATAATATTAACAATTTTTGTTAACTCCTCGTATCGCCGTTGAGCAAATGACTTGCTCCCACTAGTATTGGCATATGGTTGTTTAGCTCGGTTTGAAGAATTTTGAATCGAGCGTGTCATATACCCGACATTTAGGAACAAGTCGTCAATGAGGGATTTCCAATTGCTGGAACTGACGGACTCATGAGGATGAGTCTTTGCTTCTTCCACATCCTCGTAACCACCAACCGCTAGAAAATGTTTCCTTAAACTTGATTTACGGTCACGATATCTACAGGAACAATCATCATGGATGCCCACACATATTCTTGGCCACTGCGGTGTGTTACTCCAGCTTTCGAGATCAAAGTAATTCTTCAAAAAAAAAAGGTAATTAGGAAACATTTAATAGTTATGAAATTTAAAAAATTACAGTTTATACTTACATGAAGATTATGTAATATATGGTGTTTTGATCCTCCCTAGGAACTTTTTCCCAACTAGGATAGTGTGATGGGATTTTCTCGAGAGCACTTGAGATTTGTCGAACAATCCATTGTCCGTGCGGACCGACAAACTTGTATGTCTCAGCAGATGGATCAAGCTCCAGTTGGAGTGACTTGTTGCCATTCTGCCGGTAAGCCTCAAGCATATCAAGGTTTCTACCACGGCCCCGTACTTTTTTCGAGGCAGTTGTTACAGGAATTTGAAGAAGTAGAAAATTAATGTCAATCATAACTTACAAGAATTTTAAGAAATAGCAAAACAAGTATTTAACTAAAACAATTAACTTACAAGACTCGCAATCTGTAGGGAGCCTCCTAGAATTACCGTGCGGATCTCGACCCCCACCGTCACCACCATGTGAACGAGCGTAAGTCTCCATATATACCTAAATAAATTTGAATTCAATCATAATCATCAATAATATAAGTGTCTACAAACATTAAAAGTTAATCAGAATTATTAATAATAAGTGTCTACATACATCAATAAAATAAGTGTCACATACATTATAAGTCAATCAGAATCATCACTAATATCATCGTTGTCGTCCTCATCCGAAGTGTATATGCCTTCATCTTCTTCAACATCATCCACAATCGGGGGGTTAAGACTCGAGTCACCACCTTCACCTAAAGCTGACACCATGGGCAAGCAGTCTAGGTCGATAAACATCCTACATGATTGAGTGTCATGTATGACTGGTACAACACTGGTACTTGGACCCTAGTTAACATTACTTTCAAGGTCTGAGTTGACAACCAAGTTATAATCAGATAATCGAGTGTCGTGGAGTACATCTATCTCGTTAACAACACCGGTATCCTCCCAAAGTTTCCGATGATGAACGTCTTCCACAACCTTCCACTTACCGGTGGGGCGAGAAGGATCTTGGAGATAAAACACCTGCTTAGCTTGTATGGCTAGAATGTAATGTTGAGCATCATACCATTCACAACCAACATAAATTTGACGGCTAGCGTCGATAATAGATTGTCCTTGTTAATTATCCGTTCGTTACCCAACGTGTTGAACCATTTACAAAGAAAGACTACAACCGAGTAATTACTTAAATAATTCAACCCTATGATATTCTCAACTTCACCATAATATGGTGTATCATCTTCTCCGAATGAAACAACACCACTGTTTTGGGTAGTGCGTCCGAGATCACGACTGCGTACCACAAATCTCACACCATTGACGATGCAAGCAGTGTAAGAATGTGCACTCAACGGACCATGTGCCAATGCCCTGAGTTCGTCGGTACAGTCAGGAGACGTGTTTACCTTAGCATTGAGCCATGGTGAAAAATCAGTTTCTACATTTTTTTCAGGAAACTCGGTTTTAAATTCCCTGTACGATGGATAGAAAAGATGTTCAAATTATTTATTTATTAAAAACTAAAATTAAAAGAAAATTTTGAGAAAAACTTACGATAAGTAGCTTTTAATTTCAACGCAGTTGTCCGGTACAAACCATCCTAATGAATTTTTGGCATTTTCTCAAAGTGGAGTGATTTTCTTTGCCGACATTGGCCGACATTTTGATGAAAACACATAGTATTGCCTCTTTGGAATGCCATGATCTTCATTTCTGTCAGGACGATTGAATTTGGTTTGTACATCCTCAAGATACCTAGAGCAAAATATCAATGCTTTTTCTACAACATAACCCTCCGCTATTGAGCCTTCGGGCATGGACTTGTTTCTGACATATGCTTTCAGCTTTTTCATATATCTTTCAAAAGGATACATCCATCTCATATATACAGGCCCACCAAGAATAGCTTATTCGGGTAGATGAAGAACTATGTGAACCATTATGTCAAAAAATGCTGGCGGATATATCAATTCCAAATTGCATAGTATCTTTACCAAGCTATCATGTGCTTCTTGCATGTCTGTCATATCTATTGATCATGCACATATTTTTTTAAAGAATGTGCAAAGGTCACTGGTTGCAATTTTAACATCCGCAGACAGACCTATTCGGATCCCTATTGGTAGCAATCGCTGCATGAGAATATGATAATCATGAGACTTTAACCCAGTTATATTTGAATCAACCACCTTATTTTTAAAGTTGGATCCAAAGCCGTCGTGTAGTTTCACTTCTTTAATGAACTTACAAAATCGTTCTCGATCACTTGGTTTGAAAGAGTAAGGGGCATGTGGTTTGATGACCTTTTCGTTTTTCGTTGTTAGCTATAAATTTTGTCGAATGCCTAAAATTGCCAAGTCTTCTCTTGCTTTGGTTTGTCTTTTGATTTGTCGTTCATTAGCAAAGTACCCACACGCTCTCACACACATTTTTCTCAACGTGCATAACATCAAGATTGTGTTTTAATTCGAGAGAATACCAATATTCCAGCTCGAAGAAGATACTCCATTTGGTCGAATTCAACTCTGATTCAGCACGATTTCTTTTCACACCTCCATGCTTAGGATGTTTCCTAGGAACACGATCGGGGAGGTTTTCTAGTTGTTCTAATATCCGTGTGTTCGTCAATTTTATATGAGGCTTTATTTTCTCTTTTTTGTGATTAAACAATAGACTATCTCTCATATGATTATTGGAAGGAAAAAATCGTCTGTGATCAACATAAGCTAACTTACTGATAGCACGGTAGGAAGGTGTGTCTTCGTTACAAGTAGGGCATCCTAAATAACCTTGATCGCTCCATCCAGACAAGCTGCTACGAGCAGGATAATCATTGATAGTCCATAATAGTGCCACATGCATCTTGAATACAGTGTTGGTTGATGCATCTCTCATTTGTACTCCTTTCTCCCGCAACATTTTCAACTCATACACCAAATGCCTTAAGAAAACATCAATGTCCTTTCCAGGTGATTTGGGCCCTAGAATTAGCAAAGTTGACATGAAAGAAGTCTCTTTCGTACATAACCACGGAGGTGTATTGTACGTTGTCAACACTACCGGCCACATACTGTAAGACTGACTCATGTTACCGAAAGGGTTAAAGCCATCGGCAGCTAAACCCAAGCGGACGTTTCTGGATTCTTCCACAAATTTAGGATACCTCATATCAAAATCTTGCCATTGCTTCCCATCAATCGGATGACGCATTATAGAATCCCTTGAACGTCCTGTTTTATGCCATATCATATCTTTTGCCATGAATCTAGAACTATATATTCGTCGAAGCCGAGAAGTTAAAGGAAAGTGGCGCAACACTTTACGTGACACTTTCTTGCCACTTGTGTTTGGGTTAACACATCTGCTCTCCTTACAAACCGGGAAGTTTTCCTTTGACTCATTCTCTTTCCAAAACAGAGCACAGTCATTGATGCAAGCATGGATAGATTGATATCCTAACCCAATCTTTCTCAGCTTCTTTTTAGATTCATAGTGAGATTCGGGAATGCAACTCTTAGAAGCTTTAAAATTTAGTAGAATGAAGTATCCGTCCACTTGTTCATAACTTTAATATGCATCTATTTTGCTAAAAATTTTAGGGAAGACATCCAACTACAACCAGGGTATAACTCAGTACGGAGCTCTTCAAACAACGCGTCAAATTCCAGGTCTAAACTAGCTCCACTTCCATCTTCATCTGTATTTTCTTCATGTGTATTTTGCTCCGCCATAACATCATCAAGTGCATCAAACATCTCATGATCTATTGCTGCGCCCAAAGTGCGTATACATCCGAAGCATTAGCATATTCCTCGTCGTGATAAAACCAAGTGTCGTATGCTTGTAGAAACCCATAAACACGTACGTGTGAATAAAACAAAGACGGAATTTGCCGATAAGAGTTGGCACATTTTTACATGGGCAATAAATCTTGCCATCATCGTCAACATAGTTTTTGGCATTATCTATAAACTTTTGAAGACCTTTTATGAAATCCGGATGATTACGATCTCGCAATGCATTCCAACTCTTATCAATTGTCATAACTGTTTTTATTAACTGATAGCACATCAGATGGAATATCTTTGAATATTCTATCTTATATGTATACATTTTACCGAGTTGATTATTCAAGAATAAATCGGCAGCATTTCCCTTTAACCCCCCAAGTATGCATATGAAACGCAAACTCGAAGAGTAGGAGAAATAGCTACCAAATTACTCTTGAATAGATAACCCATTAAAACGTATACATATCCTAAATGAGATAGAATATTCAAAAGGCAGTCCCAAATGGGGACAATCCAAATTTTAACTATATTAGTTAAATTTCGAACGGGTATTTTCTAAACGGGACAATCCAAAATTTATCTATGTTAGTAATTCAAACTGTTGGAGCATATTCTGGTGACAACGAGCTTGAAGATATTATGTCTTAGTCTTAGAGTCTTTGACTTGTAATTGATAGAATTATTAGTAACAGTTAAAGGGGAGTCTTAGTCTTAGAGTCTTTGACTTATAATTGATAGAATTGTTAGCAACAGTTAAAGGGGAGTCTGTTACGACATGTTTTGTAACTGTTGATAAAATTCTGTGTAAGTTCATAGAGAGGAGAACTTAACAAGTTCGCCTAAGTATCTTTAGGAGCAAACTTGTTAAGTTCGCCTAAGGAATATTGTTAAGTTCTCTTATAGCAGGTTTATGTCTATAAATAGGTGTTTACAGATTCTGTTGAGGGGACGGCAGAGGGACTGAATCGATTGTAATCAGTAAATCTTTTAAACTCTATGTTTTGGTGATATATAAAGAGAAAGTTTTATTTACATGTTGTTTCTATTGCCAATTCGTATACGAACGTTAATACGGTAGGATTCCACACTCCATGTTATCGAGACGTCCTATCACGAGATCGATCTGTAGATGAGCCATGTGGACCTACACAAACACGAACAGTTTGTTTTTTATTTTATTTTTCAAAAAATATACTTTATATAATAAATTAAACTGGTTACATATCTTATGCTAAAATAATAAACCAATTTTCCCAAATAAAAGGGTTAACAAAAGGATCGTGTTCGAGTTCTATATACTAAAAAAGTGTTACATAATCTAAACAATTTTTGGTTTAGTAGAATAGTGTTACTTTTTTAGTACGGTCAAAGTCGAAAGGCAAGAGAAAGTTAAACAAGAAATCCTACATATTCGTTACAAATGTATTAGATATAAAAAATCATACAAACTTAAAAAATCAAAACGGATTAAATATTTAAATATATACATACATACATTTCACAAAAAATAAATAACAATATATTCATCTATATTTATATAAATACCAAAATAAATAATAAATACAAATATATATACGGTTCGTGTTCGAATTACTAACATATATAAATACATACATTCATCTATATTCATACAAATAATACATTTCACAAAAAATTGAAAACAACAATATATTCATTTAAATATTCGGGTCAAAACAAGTGAAACGGTTCGTGTTCGAATTACTAACATATATACATGCACATATTCATCTATAGTCATACAAACCATACATACATAACACCACCAATAATACATCTATACAAACCTACAATTCACCAATTACACAAATAATCCATACATCTATATATTTATATATCTATACAAACCTACAATTCATCAATTTAAAAAATAATGCATACATCTATATATTTATACATCTATACAAACCTACAGTTTCACAAATAATACATTTCACAAATACATCTATACAAACCTCCAATTCACCTACATTCATACAAATACCCAAATAAATAATACATACAAACTGTGACATCCCCTAATTTCCACTTCGGGCTATACCCGTGGGGCGTGACCCGAGAGGATCTTTACCATTGAATTACTTTAAACGACTACTAAATGGTTTTCAAAATACATGTTTTAATGCATGGCTCGAACGAGCCCAAAATAAGTTTGACATAGTTCAAAGTAAATGTGCGGAACCAATGTTTAAAAAGTTTACAACGCTTAAACAAATGATTAAAAAGCATTTGTCAAAACAAAATGCCCATGCATGATAAGTGTGTGGCTCCTGTGAGTGCATCCTAGCCACATATCCTATGCATTCAACGACCTGAGATAAACATGCTAAAATGGGTCAACATAATGTTGGTGAGTTCACAGGTTTAATGTAATTGAAATCATATATTGAAAAAGAAATGCATGGAAAGCATATGTACTCTTCACAATCATTGCTGATCAGACAAAACAAAAAATTATCATAACTCCATCAACCGAAGCTCAACTACAGCCACTGAAAGAAGAAAAGGATGTGGTTCGCCTCTTTGTGCCTTGCACTTGAATGGATTAGGTCAATAATGTACCCGTTCAATCTCCGGTCGAAGTTAGCACTACTAACCCGGGTAGGGGTTGTTAAACCCAACAGTACTGTTCATGATCACATCGCTTGTGGAAAAATTAATGGTTGAATCTGAGAGGACTTTGTACACACCAGTACAAACTTATATAATTAATGTAATTGTGTAAGCATTGAAAATATGATTTTTGAAAATGTATACTTGAGCATGTATCTCACCCCAAAGGAAAATGAGTAAAACGAGGCTGTGAGAACTCACCTGATAAAGCGGTAAAATGATATGCAAGTCTTAGCAAATCCGGCTAAATGAGAAGACCTACTCGTGTCCTATGAAATATTTAGGACTTTAAGGTCTAACTATTGTAAATGTTTGACTATGAACTCTATGCATCCAAATGAGTTGTTTGAAAAGTGACTTTGACGTTTCAAAGATGTTTTGACTTGATGACCCGTTGGTGACACGTTGGACTTAAGCATTCAAATCCTAACATATAATTTAAACCTCCTTTGAAATAGTCTATTATCATTCCAATAAACACATTAGCACGTTCGATTGGTATTTAGAACTTGAAACACAGCTTTTGATACATAAAAGTTTCCTTAATTGGAAAGTCAAGTTTCGAGTCCTAAACATGGCAACTATGCAAAGTTAATGTTCACATATGAAATTAGGTATGTTATAACACATATAGAACATTTCAATGTTTACTTGCTAAAAATAAACAAACATGTGAGTTACGAATAATTAAAGTTTCCAATTATAGAAAGATCATGTCAGATTGTCAAGTTTATGGATAAACATCATATATTATCACACAATTCACTTAATTAGGTGTTACTAGGTCATTTAAACCTTCTAATCATATTAACAACTTGTAAACACATCTTTTGGACAATTAAAGTTTCCTTATTTAGAAACCGGGCTTTAGTACTCATACACATGCATTTTAACTCATCATTTCTATCAATCTTTCTTCCATAAAGTTCACTACACTATTTTCATGCTTTGAATACACCCAAACGTCAAGTTTTCATACATGTCAAGAAATAAAGTTTCTAAAAATAGAAAACGAGCATAAAAGCATCACGGACAAGTGATTTTACCGAAAAAAAAAATAATACAATATCTATATCTAGTGTTTATGCATCATTTCCACCAAACAAATCACATCATAACCTCTTTTAACAAAAACCCAAAAGTTAAATTTACTATAAATAGAACCGAGCATGAAATCTCATATAACCAAAAGTTCTAGCTAGCAAATCTACACATATTATCCACTATGTATACATATCCAACCATTTTCCATCATCAAATCACCCTAAACATGGCATTTAACATGAAACCCAAAATCAAAGTTTTCTAAAATAGGAAAACCGAGCATACATGTATCATCCAACACTTTTGACAACAAAGTTTGCACATATTATTCATATACAACTATTACTACAACATAATCCATCATCAAATCATCAAGAACACACCATCTAACATATGCTTATACAATAAATTTTCCTTATATGGAAACCGAGCCTAAGAACAAAACCCGAGTCCAAAACTCTTTTTATTCAAGAATCCACGGTTAAACTTTCATAAAATCAAGTTTTCTTTGGATGCATGTTCATATGAACATGAAGAAAAATTGGAGAAAAGGTGGGTTTTGATCTTACCAAACTTGAAAATGGATGGAATGGTGGATTAATCTTCTTGCAAATGCTTGATTCTTAATGTTGGATTCTTGAATTTGGAGAAAACAGGATCAAAGAATGGAAAAATGGTGAAGATGGTGGTGGCGTGGTGGTTCTCAGCCAAGAGAGGGAGAAAGAGGGAGAGTAGGTGAAGAAAAGATGGAGAAATGGGGATTGGTTGGGGTATTTATAGGGTCTTTTGATTCCGGGTGGTGGAAAATGAATAGTCACCGATTTATTGATGGAATTCCAGAACTGGTATGAATGAAATTATTTAAAAATATTTTGACTCATGTTGGTAAGTTTAACATATAAAATTTTCAGATTTTTATTTGGAAATGTCGATACATACTCCGGACTAGGTGGATTGTGTTAAAACAGAAAGTTTCTCCTAAAATTCCCGAAAAATTCATGGAGACTTAAAATAACATATCACAGTATTACATATAATTTGTGCACACCAAATATATGTCTAGGTGTCTGCTTAGAATTATTCATCTAGCTAGTGCACATTATGTGTTTACCGGACAGTGCTGAAGATAAAAGTGTTTCTATAAATTACCAAAAAATTCATATATGTATGATTAATTAAATCACAGTGTTACATATAATTTACACACACAGATTATATGTCTAGGTATTTGTTTTAAATTATCACCAACGGTCGTGCTGTAGGACGCATGTTTGATCTGGTAATCTTCTAGATTACCGACATGTGTGAACGGATTGACTTGCTAAGTGTGAAATGGATTTAATTACTATAAAATTAAGTGTGATGCATGTCATATACTATAACCTATGTTTTAGATGGGTACAGATATTAACCTGAAATTTGACTGGTATCACATTATCCTCCCGTTGAAAGGAACTTCATCCCGAAATTCAGCATGCGGTAATAACAGATGGTGTGGTCTCAAATAAGTGTGGGTACTTACGCTTCATCTGATCTTCATGCTCCCATGTGAGTTCTGGTCCGCGTCTGGAATTCCATCGGACCTTGAGTACGGGAATGCGACTTTGCTTCAGTTACTTAACCTTGCGGTCCATTATTTCCATGGGTTCTTTGACGAAATGTAGCTGTTCGTCGAATTGTACCTCATCGAGTGGTACCGTCAGTGTCTCATCGTGTAGACACTTCTTTAGGTTGGACACATGGAATACATTGTGGATATTCTATAGTTCCACCAGTAAGTTGAGTCGGTAGGCAACAGGACTAATCCTTTACAAGATCTCAAATGGTCCTACGTAGCGGGGGTTCAGTTTCCCTTGTTTGCCAAAACGAATTACGCCTTTCCAACGCGTAACTTTCAGTAACACTTTGTCACCTACTTGGAACTCCACTGGTTTACCGTTTTGGTTTGCGTAGCTTTTCCGTCGGTCTTGAGTGGATTTCTGTATATCTTGGATTTTTAAAATTTTCTTGGTGGTCTCATGGACACGCTCTAGTCCATTGAGCTGACTATCTCCTACTTCAACCCAACAGAGTGGTGACCTGCTTTTTTTACCATAAAGTGCTTCAAACGGTGCTGCTTTGATACTCGTGTAGTAACTATTGTTGTAAGAAAACTCGACCAATGGAAAGTGAGTATCCCAACTGTTTCCAAAATCTATCACCTAAGGTCTTAGTAGATCTTCCAGAGTTTGGATGGTTCTTTCACTTTGACCGTCTGTTTGTGGGTGATAGGCAGTGCTCAAATCTAAGCGTGTTCCCAATGCTTTTTGTAGTGATTGCCAGAATCGGGAAGTAAAACGATTATCCCTATCTGAGATGATGGAGATTGGCACTCCATGCCTTGAAACTACTTCCTTTAGATAAAGCCGGGTCAACTTCTCCATTTTGTCATTTTCTTTGATTGGAAGGAAGTGTGCGGATTTGGATAAATGATCAACAATCGCCCAGATGGTGTCGTATCTGCTTAGGGTTATGGGTAGCTTCGTGATGAAGTCTAATGAAATTTGTTCCCACTTCCATTGTGGATTTTTGGCTGCTGTTGTAACCCTGATGGTTTCTTGTATTCCGTCTTAACCTTGGCGCAGGTTAAACATTTACCGACGTATGTGGTAATTTCAGCTTTCATGTTTGGCCACCGGTAGTTTGTCTTGAGGTCTTGGGACATTTTATCAGAACCAGGGTGAATAGAGTATCTTGACTTATGTGCCTCATCCATAACTAAGTCTCGTAAGTTCCCATAGTTCGGTACCTATATCTGATCCATGTAGTAACGCACATCATTGGATTTAATCTCAAACAGTTTCTCCATGCCTCGTAGGCCTTCATTTTCCAAATTTTCCTCCTTGAGAGCCTCGAGCTGGGCGTCACGTATCTGGATAGGTAGATTCATGTGGATTGTCAAGGTTAACGCTCGAACTCGACGCGGTTTGAGTTGCTCTTTCCTACTCAAGGCATCAGCAACGACGTTTGCCTTTCCCTGATGGTAGAGGATTGTGCAGTCGTAATCATTAAGCAATTCGACCCATCTGCGCTGGCGCATATTCAACTCCTTTTGATCAAATATATGCTGGAGAATTTTGTGGTAAGTGAAAATCATACATTTGGTAACGTACAAATAATGTCTCCAAATTTTGATTGCAAAAACAACAGCTCCCGATTCCAGGTCATGGGTAGTGTAGTTCTTCTCGTGCACTTTGAGTTGTTGTGAAGCATATGTGATAACCTTCTCTCTTTGCATCAGTACACAATCGAGTCCTTGGTGTGACGCATCGCAGTAGACTACGAAGTCGTCGTTTCCTTCAGGTAGTGCTAGGATCGGTGCGCTGCAAAGTTTTTGCTTGAGTAATTAAAATGCTTCTTCCATCCTTTCATCCCAATTATACTTTGCATCCTTCTGTGTCAAAGTAGTCAATGGTTTCGCAATTTTTGAGAAGTTTCCGATAAACCGTCTGTAATATTCGGCAAGACCGAAAAATTGTCGTATTTTAGTTGCGGTTTTGGGTGTTCGCCAGTTTCTAATTGCTTCGATCTTGGTTGGGTCAACGTGTAAGCCCATCTCATGTACCACGTGACCTAGGAAATGCACTTCTCTGATCCAGAAGTCACACGTGGAAAACTTAGCATACCGCTTCTCGGTTTTCAATAACTCTAGAATAAGCCTTAGATGTTTAGCGTGTTCCTCCTTGCTACGAGAATAGATGAAGATGTCGTCAATGAACACAATTACAAATTTGTCTAGGTAGGGTTTAAACACATGATTCATAAGATCCATAAACACCGTAGGTGCATTGGTCAAACCGGATGGCATAACAAAAAACTCGTAGTGTCATATCAAGTTCGGAATGTCGTCTTGTGTATGTCCTCCTTTTGGATTCTCACCTGATGATATCCTGATCGCAAGTCTATCTTGGAATAATAACTTGATCTTTGTAGTTGGTCAAACAAATCATCTATTCTGGGTAGTGGATATCGGTTCTTGATGGTTACCTTGTTCAATTCCCTGTAGTCGATGCACTGTGGTTTTGGAAACATTGATAGTGATGATAATGATGATGATGGTGGCGTTTCAAATGGTGATGGATGCTGATGTTGGGATTAAAAAATATAACATGGTGTGGGTAATGAATTTTGTAGGATCGGTAAATACAAGATGGTTCTATTCTAGTTGAGATTGGCGGAAACAATCACAACTTAATCAAAGTAAACAAGTAAACACAAGAAGTACTGATAAATGCAATTTGTATTAAGTTTCAATGGTTACAAGATTACAGAGAAATGTCTAAAAAGCACTAAGATACAATGACTCTAAATACTACTTATATAGTAACTTAGAATCAAGACAGACCCTTGATTCTAAGGATCAGATCTAACACAGACCGTTGATCTTGTATTGAAGTTATTCTACATGTACAAACAATAATAATAACTATGCTAGTTAACTTTATTCAAAATTCTTCTAAGGCATCATTGCTTACATGCTTGGAGAAGAGCGTTGTTGTCTTTTATTGTCTTGTACCAATGACATTCTTTCTGCGTGGAGTGTGTCAGTGTAGCAACAGAAAGTTGTCAGTGGTAATGGTTGCTTTATCAAGAACAATCAGCTGCAACGTTTGATCTTCAGTGGAGATGGCTATCAGCTGCAACTTTAGTGATCAGCAGCATATGCCTGTCAGCTGCATATGCCTATCAGCTGCAACTTTGGTCTTCAGCAGCATATGCCTATCAGCTGCAACTTTGGTCTTCAGCAGATAAGGCCTATCCGCAGTAGATTTGTTAATCAGTAGAAGAACAAGTATCCGCTGCAGATAAGCTTATCCGCAACAAGTTGTTGGTCAGCAGCAATCTCTGAGGTAAGCAGCATTTGCACATAGAGAATTTTGTAGCCATCAGTCTTTATTTCTACAAACTCCCCCTAGACTGATGCTACCAAAACTCTCTTACTGCTTTTGTTGTTTAAGCTTTTGCATGTTGCTGACTATTCTTTCAACCTCATATCCTCTCTGGTCCTTGCTGGGATTGTTAAGAGGATGATCAGATAGAGTCTTGATGTCTTTGCTTGCCATTTTGAAGATAGCCTTGCTTGAACACCTCATATTCTGTCCTTTAACATCTGTCAGTGTGAATTCATCCTTTTCAGCATTATAGGACCAGCTGATGAATGGAGAGTGAGATTGGAGAGGTTTGGCATCAATGATTTCATCTTTGCTGGGGTTGAAGTAATGTTTGATTACCAGCAATAGATGTCTCCCACCTTCATTCTCAGGCTCATTGGCTTCACCCAGCTCCATTATTCTTCTGAGATCAGAATTTGGAAGTTGCAATACCTCATCAACAAATGTATAGATTGATCTTCTTTCTTCCGTTCTTCCCCTGAAGACTTCAAACCTTTGATCTTTAGTGCTGTAGAACCAGTTGACAATTTCTCTTGAGTCTTCTAGTTTGGTAGTAGGTTTGCTTTTCTTCTTGGGAGGTTATTGATGAGTAGGAGCTGGGTGAGATGATTTGGACTTTTTGGGTGGAGAGGAGGGAGGTCTAAGAGGGAAAGTGGAAGGATGTTTGATAGAGGAAATGGAGGATAAGGAAGTAGGCTTGGGTTTCTTTGATTCTCTGTCATTAGCTAGAGTGATTACCCTTTTCTTGGAGCCTGTCTTCCCCAGACTTTCTTCCTCTTCCTTTTTGACTTTAAAGTAAAGGGCTTGCAGGTTTATGAAATTCATGGGACCCAGCCTTTTTCCACTCTCTCCTCTAGCCTTTAGGAAGTCAATCATGACCTTCCTTTCTTCATGGGTTCTTTTGTTAAAAGCAATGGTCTTCTTGGATTTCTGTTTGGCTTTTTCTTCTTCTTCAGCCCTTTTCTTGCTTGCCAATAGACCTTGCTGACCCATGAAGGCTCTGTAGATTTCTTTATTTGATAGTTTCTCAAGGTAGTCTGCATCCTTACCTTGAGAAATCAGAGCCTCTATCCATTCCTCTCTCATTTCTTTGGCTAATTCAGAATCAGTTATTCTGAACTTGGCCTCTTCCTTCTTCTTCTTCTATCTTTCTTCTTCTTCTTTGTTAAATTGTTCCTGTAGTTGAAGAGCAAGAGCTTCATCTTCTTGAATTTGATAGCCTATAGGAATTTTGACTTTCAGATCATCCAGCTATTTGGCATACAGCTGGATATGTTGTTCTCTGAGGAGAATGGCTGTTTTTCTGTCTTGGGCTTTTTGTAATTCAGCCATCTCCTCTTCTTCTCTTCTTCTTCTTCTTTCCTCTTTTTCTTTCTTCTCCTTCATTATCCTCTCTTCATCTTCTTTAGTCATGATTCCATTCCCCTTGTCTTTGCTGGATGCCTCTGCTTCAGCTTCATTGACCACAACAGCAGATGTAGTATATGCTGTTGGGATCTCAGCTTCAGCTTCATTGGCAGAATGAGGAGTAGACACAGAGGAAGAGATTGCTTCACTTTCTTCTTTTTCCCATTCACCCCCATGTAGATCTTTAAAAGCCTCTTTGACATTCTGAGCAGCCACTCTTTTTGACTCTACTGCTGCACTCAGTATAACCGTTGGTGAGGAGGGCAAAGATAGATCTGAGTCAGAGTCATTCATTGCAGGCGATTCCTCCTTATAGAGAGAAGCCTTGATGAGTTTGATCATTTCTTGACTTTCTAAGGAGTTGCTGTTGCAGATGAGTGATCTGAGCTCAAAGACCTTATGCAGAAAGTCTGAAGGTAGGAGTAGGATCTCTTTAGATTGAGAGAGAAGATTCATTGCTTAGGAAGAAGGTGAAGTCAGAGGAATTAGTGCTCACCCATCCTAGCACGTCCAAGTCCCTGACCATGATTTTGTACACGAATCTTCTCCAACAGATAACTTCTTCTTCAGTTAAAGCATTGCTCCTGATTAAGTAAAGTCTTCTTGGAGCCAATCTTTGTTCTGCTGTTGATGAAGATTCAGGATAAGCCACCCTATTTGCTTCTTTTAGTAGTCTTTCAAACCGGGGCAAATTATCCTCCATCAAGTCATAGAACCTGCCGATTACAAGTTCTGCTGAGAGATCTGATGAAGTGTTGACACATCTTGTCAGATACAGATTAAGAACCTGGAGGGCATTAAAAGTGTTACAGTTTAGCTCTTCTACTCCACTAAACTCCCATCCAATCCAGAATCTCTCAGCTATGCCATCATACCCCCAAGCTAGAATGGAGTCGAATTCTAGCTTGTTTGAAGACAGTGTGAATTGGGGGGGGGGGGGTAGATGTTTGACTTATTATGGCTGCAGCTTCAGGAAGTATGCTGAAAGATGGAGGTGCGTCTTCATAGGGAGTTTCATCTTGCAACACCTCATCAATAGCTCGGACAACTAGCTTCCAATCCTCAGTGATATCTTCCTCTTCATCAACTGAGTCTGAAAAGTCATGGATTTGAACAAAAGCAGGTTTGTATAGCGAACTTTGACACACAGTCTGCTCTTGTATCCATTCTTCTTGGCTGTCCGCATCATCTTCCTTGGTAATTACCTCCCTCTTTTTGGTTGCATCAGTGCATAAAGTGTTACCTGTTTGAGTGCCCACTGATATAAGGGAGGGAGTAGTCACAGATGGGCATTGATGGGCTTCATGCATATAGACTTGGTGCCTTAGTTTGGACACTTCAGCCTCTAGTATAGCCACCCTGGCCGTCAATTCCAAATTATGAAGTTTTAGTCTGTCCTCATCCATAGTTGTGGAATCCTTGGAGCTAGATGGGGCCTTAGGCCTAGCCTCTGCATCCCCATCACCCTGGTTTTCTTGGCGCCTGGGATTCCTCTCAGTGAAGAGTGTTTCAAAGGAAACATCTTCACTGTGAGTTGCCGTGGTTAGGGTCTTAACTATGTTGTCACTGTCCTCCTAGGCAGTTGATGTACCAGAAGTAGTGACAGCCCTTTCCACATTCACTCTATCAGAACCACCAGAGTGAACCTTCTTGGGTGATGAACTTAGGTTGGGTGCATCAGCAGCCTGGTCAATCAATACCTCCGAGATAGTAGATTTTGGAGAAGGTATATCATCTTGACAAAGTGCCTCTCCACTTAAGTTTAGAGAAGAGAAATAATGATATGGCTCAACGGGTAGTTCTATGGATCCGGGATGTGATCCTGATCCTAATAGAGAAACTTCCAAGGAAGTTTCTCTAATGGTATAGCTATCCCTTTTGATATTCTCGTCAGAATGTCGGGATTATGTATGAGGGCTTTTAGGATGGGATTGGGTCTGTGAGACAAGGAGAGAAGGAGTCTTCTTGCTCCTTTTTCTAGTGTATGTCTTTGCAACTGGGGCCCTTTGTTCCAGTTGAACGATAACATCCAAAACAGGTGTAAGTGATTTTTGTACCTGTGCATCCTTAGTAGTTTGCAGAGGGGTTCGAGCGATGGAAGCAGCTTGTTGTTCAGGATATGAGGTGGAGGGTGTGGGATCAGTATTAGCTGGGATTGCTAAACTGTCACCCTGGGTACTTGTATGTTCACCATTGTAGATAACAATGGAACATTGACCCCCGAGAACTTTTTGGAAACAGTTCTCTTACTTTGAAAAATATTATTTTTATGACCCAGCATGATGTAGATTCTTGCAGGTTTTGAGAGATCTTTTAGTTCCTGGTTGAAAACCTCCTGCAAGAATCTGGGGTACATAAAAAATTGTTGCTTTGCACCCTCTTGAAGGTTATATATCAAACCCTCAAAGATGAGGTGTGTAAAGTTGAAACCTTGGCAAGTAATCATACCGTGAACAGCAGAGGCAAGTGCAGAGCTCACTTGATGCCATCCACTTCTCTTCTGAGATATGCATTGTAGAAGAGTGTGGCAGAGATACTTCCATGGAGGGTCCATCAGTGCCTTCTCGATTGTGTACTCATTTTGATTTCCAGTGTACCCTATGGATACAAAGGTCCTCATGTATTCTTCCTTTGAGTATGAGATGGCTGCCCCCTCATCTTGAAGCTAAAGATGTTTTAGGAGGGTAGCTTCGGAGATGATGATGTCCTTGCCGTCTACCTTGGATTTTATTTGGGGAATCCCCTGTTCGGTAGAGTAGACGGCGGTATTCCAAAAATCCTCCATATGAGGAATATATATGGTAGGGTTGACGGTGAGTGTATGGTGTATTTTTGATCTACAGAGAAAGTCGATCATGTCATCGAAACCGTCAGATTTCTTCCCTTTTGTTAAGTATGCCGTAAGGTTGTGATAGGGGGAGAACTTATCATCAGGATTGTTGATGTCTGCAATTTTTTTTTGTTGGATTTTGGAGGGAAAGAGGAAGGTTTTGAAGAGTGGTTTGGAATGGAAGGATTTGAATGTTGTGGGGGCTTGAGAGAAAGTGATGGGAGTTAGGGTGAAATTGAATGTGAAGGGGTGGTGAAGAAATTTGATTTTTTCTTATAACGGCAGAGGAGGGAAAAGCAGAATGACTTGTACAGTACAACCATATTCACTTTTTACTGTTACAGTTGTAATGCATTATTGCAGTCATGGTAAAGACTAAAAGGAATTTTTACAGCGGGTAAAAGTTAATTTAAACTTATTTTTACCAATCAGCAGCAAACTTGGTTACTGCAGATGATTAAGCCTATCCGCTGCAGGCTTGGTTGCAGCGGATAGTTAAGTCTGTCAGCAGCAAACTCTATTGCTGCTGATAGATGCAATGATCCGCAGCAAGGGTGTTGCTACTGACTGCCTTAAAGCAATCCGTAGGAAACTTGTTCCTGCTGATAACTTAAAGCAGTCAGTGGCAAAATCTTTGTTGCTGATTATTAAGCCTATCAGCAGCAAAAATGGATGCTGCTGACTTGTAACTTTTATTTATAACAAAAGACAAACATATTTACAAAGACACATTTTAGAGACATATTTTAATCAATGTTCATCATACCAATAGATTCAACTAAATATCTAAATCTAGCTTCATCAAATGGTTTTGTAAACAAATCAGCATATTGCTCATTGGTATGAACTTTGGTTAAAATAATTCTCTTTTTCTCAGCTTGATCTCTTATGAAATGATACCTGATGTCAATGTGCTTTATCTTGGAGTGCTGCACCGGATTGTTTGTGATTGATATAGCACTCATGTTGTCAATACGAATGGGAGTTTTCATGAAAGTTATCCCATAATCCATCATTTGCTTTTGTATCCAGATGACTTGTGCACAACAACTTGAAGCTGCAATGTTTTCTGCTTCTGCTGTAGAGGTTGAAACACATGTTTGCTTCTTGCACTGCCATGAAATAAGTCTTCCTCCTAGAAACTGACATCCCCCTGAAGTGGACTTTTTATCCAAGTTACATCCCCTATAATCATTGTCAGTGTATGCATACATATTAAACTTATCATTTTTAGAGTACCATAACCCAAGTCTTGGGGCTCCCTTTAGGTATCTAAAAGTTCTCTTGACGTCTTGAAGATGTGAAATCGTTGGAGCTGCTTGAAATCTTGCACAAAGACATACTGCAAACATGATATATGGCCTTGAGGCAGTGAGAAACATGAGAGAACCTATCATTGCACGGTACTGATGTTGATCAGTGTCTTGACCATCTTTGTCTGGAGTCAGCTGATGGTGCACTTGCATAGGGGTTCGAGCAGCAGAGCAGTCAGTCATCTTGAATCTTTCCAGATTGCTCTTGACATATTTTGATTGGCTGATGAAGATTCCATTTGGGACTTGTTTGACTTGAAGACCCAGAAAGAAATTTAGCTCACCCATTGAGCTCATTTCAAACTTTGAGGGCATAAGGATCTCGAATTCTTTACACAACTTCTTCCTTGTTGATCCAAAGATGATATCATCTACGTAGATTTGAACCAGTAAGATTTCTCCCCCTTCATCTTTGATAAAAAAAGGTCTGGTCAATGGCACCTCTTCTGAAGTTGTTGCTTAGCAGATATCCAGACAAAATTTCATACCAGGCTCTTGGGGCTTGATGTAAGCCATATAGAGCTTTGTCTAGTTTGAACACTTGGTTAGGATGTGCAGGATCTACAAAGCCTGGAGGCTGCTTGACATATACTTCTTCACCAATCTTCCCATACAGAAAGGCACTCTTGACATCCATTTGATAAACCATGAAATTCTTGGATGCAGCTTATGCCAGGAAGATTCTGATGGCCTCCAGTCTAGCAACAGGAGCAAAGACCTCATCATAGTCAATGCCTTCTTCCTGAGTGTAGCCTTGAGCTACAAGTCTGGCTTTGTTCTTGATTGCAATGCCTTTCTCATCTTGCTTGTTCCTGAATACCCATCTTGTGCCAATGGCAGATTGACCAGGTGGAAGATTAACAAGCTTCCAGACCTCATGTATTTTGAATTGCAGCAACTCTTCCTGCATTGCCTCAATCCAGCTGTTGTGTTATAGAGCTTCATCTATCTTCTTGGGTTCCACCTAAGATAGAAAACATGAAAATAAACATATATTGGCCTCATGAGATTTGCTTCTGGTTAGAACTCCTTGGTAAACTTGGCCAATTATATTATCCAGAGGATATTCCTTGTTGACCCTTTGAGCTGGTACCACCTCCAGCTGTATCCGTTGTTCAAGATTGCTTTGATTTTTATCAGGGATTTCTTCATTCATGGTTGAAGAGTCTTCAAGATCAATAGCTACATCAATGTTATCAGCAATAGTGTTTGCAGCATCTACAACATTTACCGAAGATTCTGCATTAAAATTTTCATTTTTAGACAGGCTGCTGCTGGTGACATTTGAGAGTGTGGTTCTGCCTGCACTTGCTTCAATGGCTTCCATAACAGATGGAGGATCAATGGATGGTCTTCTCAAACTGATAGAAGATTTTGGAAAGTCCAGTCTGTAGTCAGAGGAGGTGGAAGCAGGTGCTTGAGAGGAAGAAGACTCCATATTTGAGAAGATGAGAGGCTCAAATATTTGGGTGAAGGAGTTTATGTCAAAAAGAAAGTTTGGGCCTTTTCCTTGTTCACAAACAATATGTTCTCTGCATTCCACATTGGCTGATTCTTCCACAATTCTTGTTCTTGAGTTGAAAAATCTGTAGGCCTTGGATTGAGAGGAATAGCCACCAAAATATCCTTCATCAGATTTGGCACCAAACTTAGGAAGAACCCCATGTGTGATTAGAATTGTGAATGGACATCCAAAAGGTTTTAGAAATCCAATGTATGGGACACTTTGGAACCATAGTTCATAGGGTGTCTCGTTGAGAGGCTTGACTATGAGAACTCTATTTTGCACATAGCATGCTGTGCTTACTGCTTCTGCCCAAAATGTGAGAGGCAGTTTTGAGTCAGCCAACATAGATCTGGCTGACTCAATTAGAGTTCTGTTTCTTCTTTCAGCAACTCCATTTTGTTGAGGAGTTCTTGGAGCACTATATTGCCTTTTGATTCCCTTGCCCTCACAGAAATAGTTCAAAGTGTGGTTCTTGAACTCTGTGCCCTGATCACACCTTATTATCTTCACATTCTGATTGCTTTGATTCTCTAACCTAAGAATGTAGGATTTGGGAATTTCAGCAGTTTCATCTTTAGTTCTTAAGAAGTATACCCATGAGAATCTGGTGTAGTCATCAGTTATCACCAGACAGTATGACTTCTTACCCATTGATATAATATTTGTAGGACAAAAGATATCCCTATGCAACAGCTATAGTGGAGTATCATTTGTATTCAAAGTCTTGGGCTTGTGAGAACTCTTGTGTTGCTTTCCCTTCAGACAAGCAATGCAGTGATCTTCTAGCTGGAATTCTTTACCAGGAAGCCCTCTGACAAGATTGTCCTTCACCAATTTGTTGATAGTTTTGATGTTAACGTGGCTTAGTCTCCTGTGCAAGAGAGCTGATTCATCAACTGAGGCTTTTGACAAAAAACAGGATACACATCCAGATGGAGTGACCTCATTCATGTCAAGCACATAAAGATTTTCTTTTCTCTGAGCAGTTAATAAAATCTTCTCTCGAGGAGGTTTGGATAAGCCATGAGATAGCACAAAGCATTCTTTGTCTGTGAAGAGCATCCAATGCTTTTGATCACATACCTGGGAAACACTCATGAGATTGAAGTCCAATTCCTTGACATAATTTACCTTATCAATACTCATTCTTTCATTTGATACAGTCCCTTGTCCAGTGATAGATCCTCCTTTTGAGTCGCTCCCAAAGGCAACATATCCTCCATTGAAGTATCTGAAGTTGGAGAGGATGGATCTGTTGCCTGTCATGTGCCTGGAACAACCACTGTCAACCACCCAGGTGTTATTCTTGTGACCTGGCTGCCCCTGCTCATGAGAGAAATCTAGTTAGTGGGAGGAATCCAAGAGCTTGCGTCCTTGAAGAAAAGGGTTCTTGGAATATCAGATTCAGCATGTGTGCATTCAACAGAGCCAATGATGATTCTTGAAGGAATAGAAGTTGGGATCTTGGCTTTCCATTGCTGAGGAGATGGTTTTCCAGTTTTCTTTGCTCTGTCAGCAGCTGATCTTGCAAACCAAAAATATGTGTTTCAGTTTGTATAGATAAAAACCAAAAAAGATTTTTTTTTGTTTACTGCTTTATCTCAGTTTAAGAAAAATCCAAAAAAATCCAAAAAGATTATAAGAAAAATCTCAGTTTGAAAAATCAAAAATATGTTCATTAATTCAGTATTAGTTTCTTTAAAATTTCAAAAATCCAAAAATATTTTCTTTCTTGCTTCCATGAAAATCTCTTTATTTTATAAATATTTGGGATTGTATCACTTACAGGTTCAAATGGGAAGAAAGAAAGATCGAGATTTGAAAGTTTGAAAATTGAAAAGTTCAAAAATTTTCTAAGTGTGGAAGTTGGAGCGAACTTAATATGTTCGCTTGATCTAGTTCTCCTGCGAGCGAACTTGACAAGTTCGCCTGGTTTAGTGGACTTAATCAGTAGGGTATATAAGTAACAGTGATGCGAACTTAATCTTTTACCCTTTTCTGAGCCAGCGAACTTACATAGCGAACTTATCCGTTGTTTTAGCGAACTTATTATTTCTAATAATTCTTATTTTGGGAGGTGTGTTAATCATTTGATTCTTATTCCATATCGTCGTGCGATCCTTTTGGAGGTAAATTCATCTGTTTTCATCCACGAATTTGATCAGATCAAAGGTTTTTGAGGGTTAGAAGTTACGGGTTGTTCTTTGTTGCTTCTGTGACTAGTTTGCATGTGTATAAACTATAATTGATGCTACATTAGACTTAATCGGTGCTTGTGTGTGTTGTTCCATGCTTTGATTTTGCTTGATATCATCAGATTTGGAGTTTGAATTTCTGTTTGCTATTTGATCGTTTGAACGAACTTGCTCAGTTCGCCTCTTGCAACTCTAAGCGAACTTAATAAGTTTGCCACAGGGTGCAATACTAACTTGGACTTGGCAATTTTTTTCTTGAATTTTTTTTACTTTTTTTTTGTTTTATTTTTTTTCTTGATTATTTTATTGCAAAGTCTAATGTTACTATTGTGCTGATGGATCATCGTGTGGAGTATAAGCACAATCAGGTTGCTTTACTTGATCCTGAGTTACCTGAAGCTGTGAATTACAGGGAAATCATCACATTTATGAACCGTTCAAGATTGCATGTGGCTTTATTTGCTAATCCCATAATCAGCTTGTCACACCCCAACTAACGACAGAACATGTTGGAGTGGGACATGGAGATTGTTCATAAGCTCATGGTTTACTAAAGTTGAAATATTTAAACAACCAATTTCATTTCATAATTCAAATAGTCAAATCCAACATTACAAGAATTGAAAATACATAGCAAATTCATTAATTTCAAATACTAGGTCCTCAAAATTATGTGAATCAACTTTATCATAACTCAAATATTCGTACATGAAACATGATAAAAAACGTGGTCAACTAAAAAGTTGATGAACATTCATAGGTTTTGACACCACATAAAGATTTCAAATGTTTTAAACAATTCATATGATACATGGTATATAAGGCATTTATGGAGAATCTATAGTTAAACTAAGTGCACAATCAAATCTCATGGGTGCACTTTTTAGATACAAAGGTTAAGACTACTGCAATTCTTCAATATCTGATTATGAATTTGGAAACATTATGCAAGTTAAAGGTTAGAAGAATCAGGAGTGACAACGGCACAGAGTTCAAAAACAATGTGATGGAACTTTTCTGTCTGAAGAAGGGTATTAGTCATGAATTCAGCGCACCGTACACACCATGGCAGAATGGAGTAGAAGAAAGGAAGAATAGAACATTGATTGAAATAGCTCGGACAATGTTGTCAGATGCGAAGCTGCCGATTACCTTCTGGGCTGAGGCAGTAAATACATCTTGTCACGTTTTGAATCGGATTCTAGTGGTTAAGCGTCACAACAAGACTTGTTATGAGCTGATCAACAATCGACCTCCAAACATAGACTACTTGAATCCATTTGGTAGTCCCTATTCCTTATTATAACAATCCAAGGATCGTAAATCCAAATTTCATGAAAAGGCAATGGAAGGCATCTTCATAGGATATGTTGCCAACTCTCCATGCAAAAGGCTTTACAATAAAGAGACTCGTTCAGTGCAAGAGTGGTTTGAAGTGGATTGAATCAAGCACAACATTCCACCAGAACCAACACGTCCAGCTTTGGGTTTTGATTATGATGCTCTCTTCAAGTCTTAGTTGCTCAATGGGATGATAATTATGATTGGGGAATTCATCTGGAAGACATGGTTAGAGCTGTGAGTCAGGCTTTTATTGCTGAAATTCATACCTTGACTCATTTGAGTATGATAGTACTAGTAGTTCTAGTGAAGAAGAAAGTTCAGCAAGTGAGACTGAGAGTCAGAATGATGAAGCTGAAGAAAGTGTTTCTGAAGATAACGTTTCTGAAGAAGTTCATCCTGATGATAAAGATTCTACAACAAGTGCTTCTGAAGATGAGATTCTTCTGACAAAAAGAGTACCTGAGCTAAAAGAAGAAATTCCTACAACAAAAGTCTTCATGGCTGATATGTCTGATCCAACAAAGGTAAATTATGTTATATGTGATATATTTTGATCTAACTGTATTTCTGTGAGGGATAAATGATGAGAGTTATGTATGATAACACAAACTTGATCTGTGATATGAAATCGATGCACACCGTAAATCAAAAATTGAAGGATAATGAGAAGTTATTCATAGAAAGGATTGAGAGAGACATAAATTCTCTGACCTTGAAGATCAAACAGAAGGCGTATCATCTCGATATATCTTATGCGGAGATTGAGAAAAGGAATACTGATCTTGCTGAGAAAAAGAAGGAACGTGTTGCATCTGAAGCAGAGATACTTAGGTTAAACAGAAAGTTAGAAGGTTTTGGAAATTCTACATTCTTGTTGAATTACTACAATGACAACATTGATCAAGAGAAAAGAATTGGCAGTGTTGGTTGTATTCCTCCACCATTCAACAGAAATTACACTCAAGTACCTGAAGTTAGATCCAAAGTCTGTCCTTAAAGTCAATCCTGTCACAGGGGAGGATATGGTGTATGATTCAGACAGTGAGGATGAAGAGTTTGATGAGACCAAGACTGAAGGTGTTCCTAAGGAGGTTAATATTGAAGAACCAAAGGTGATCAAGCAAGTTATAAGAGATATATGTATACTGACTGAACCTGATGAGGTTGTGCAACCAAAACCAGTGATTGAAAAGAAGGTTTTTGTAAGTGTTGGTGACATCAAAACAGAGATTTCTAAGGTTGAAAACAAATCAACACTTGATTTTATTAAGCAAAAAGTGATTTCAGAATAACCTAAGGTTGTTAAGTCTCAAATTCCAAAGGTTTATGTTGGTGAATCATCAAGGAAGGTTTATGTTCCAAAGAAGCAAGATGGTGTTGCATATCAATCTTCTGAAGGTTATACATCGGGAGTTCTTCAAATTCACAAAGGGTTCCTTATGTCAGAGAATACATAGAAAGGTGTGTCTGTTTTCACTGTAATGAGGTGCAACATATTTTGGTTAACTTTCCTTACAAGGATAAGGAGAAGAATCCTATCATTTCAGAGAAACCAAAGTCTGTTTCTAAACCAGTTGTTAGTCAATCCAAACCTCAAGTAATGAAGATTCTGAAAAGGCCCGGTGTGGTACAGCCTACATCAAATAATGTGGTGGATCAATTAGTGAGGCAAAATGTGCCTAGACAAACATTTGCTAGACCATATGTGTTTAAGCAAGATTTGAAACATCATGTGGATGTGAAAGTTGGTTTGACTAAACGAGGGTTTGTACAACCTGGTATTAGAAAGCATGTGGTTTTTCCACAATCTGTTGAGAATCCGAAAGTTGGATTCAAGGAGAATTCACAATCCGAGGTTAAGCTTTCAAGACCTCAAAGACGGAGACGGAACAAACGGTTAAAGAAACTTTCAGAAATTGATCAAACTATTTCTTTTTTCAAACAATCATGATTTTCAAAATCAAGCTAATTTTCATATGAAAAAAAATGTTCCTAAATCAAAGTCGTCCGGTTCTGAATCATCGCCTCGATTACCATGGGTGGATAATAATAGAGATTGTGAATTGCTTGAAGTAGTTTATTTTGATGCTAATGGTAGACCCAAGACCACAATGGCTTGGGTCCCATTTTCTAACTGAATTTCTTTTTTATGTTGGGTCAACCAAGGAGGACTATCAACAATAATTGGTATGTGGATAGTGGTTGCTCCTGGCATATGACAGGAAACATTCATTTGCTTGAAGATGTTATAAAGATTGATGGTGGTTATGTCGCTTTTGCGGGGAGTAAAGGCAGTTACATAACTAGTCAAGGAATGCTGGAGAATGAGAAAGTGAAGTTTGAGAAAGTAAATTATGTTGAGCAACGCGAGCACAATTTACTCAGCGTGTCCCAAGTATGTGATAAAAAGTTTTCTTTCCATTTTAATGATTCTGAGTGCTTTATTCTGAAGTCTGGATTTATTATACATAAGGAATGGATTCTGATGAGGGCTCTGAGGAGAAATGACACATATGTCCTAGACATGAGTGTGGCTACTACAACGGATTCAGTTCCTACTTGCTTACTCTCTAAGGCATCTGAATCTGACTCTATTCTTTGGCGTCGGAAGCTTGCACAAATCAACTTCAGAAAAAAGATTGATTTGGTTATTGGAATATCTAAAATGAAGTTTTCTGTGCCAGATGACGTTATACCTTGCAAGAAGGGTAAGCAGCACAGAAAGTACCATAAATCTAAGAAGCAGAATTCTATTGTTACTCCTTTGGAGCTACTACACATGGATTTGTTCGGGCCGATAAGTATTTGGAGTATTAGAGGAAAGTCGTATTGTCTGGTGGTAACTAATGACTTCTAAAGATTCTCACGGGTCAAGTTCTTAGCAACAAAAGATGAAACGGCTGGGACGGTTCAATTCTTGATTCTAGGGTTGGAGAATCTTTGCAAGCAGAAGGTCAGGCGTATTAGAAGTGACAATAACACTGAGTTAAAAAATAGCAAGATGGGATTCTTTTGTTTACAAAAGGGTATTCATCATGAATTTAGCGCGCCATATGTTTCTCAACAGAATGGTGTGGCTGAGCGAAAGAACAGAACATTAGTTGAAGCAGCGAGAACCATGTTGGCGGATTCTAAGCTACCGGTTACTTTCTGGGCCGAAGGTGTGAATACTGCTTGTCATGTCCTTAACCTTGTTCTGACTGTCAAGAGACACAACAAGATGTGTTACGAGCTGTTAAATAACCAAGAGCGTAATTTGGATTATCTTCTATCTTTTGGGAATCTTTGTACCTTTCTAAAGACCAGGAATGTTCCTACAAAGTTTAGTGAAAAGGCCATTGAAGGGGTTTTCCTTGGATAGGTACCAATTCATTGAATAAAAGAGTTTATAACAAGGAATCAAGACAAGTCGAAGAATGGTTCCATGTCGATTGTTCTAATCGGACTATCCTTCCGAAGGCGGGTTGTCAAGAGTAGGCGTTTGATTATGACAGTTTATTCGAGTCTTTCAATTTTGCTCCTGATTTGTCTTCTGAAGAGGCTGCTATTCTTTATGAGTCATGCAATGGTGACAAAGAATGTGGTTTTACACCAAAATCGGCGGTTCCATTATCAGGTGCATCATTAACCCCTGATCCGAACGCTGCATCTTGTTCGGGTACTCATGAAACGGATAGTGATGATGATGAGGCAATATTTTAGGATTCTTTAAATGATCCTTTGATTGTTGTTGATGATTCGTCTACATCTACACAAGTTCAGGGGGAGATTCCTACCAATCTAGTGTAGGTCCCTCGGGTGTCACGGATCATCACATGCAAGTGCGTTGGCTAGTCGGACCGGGTGCGGAATACCCGTAACTAGGTGGAGAATCAAACAACACAAAGTAAAACGACAAGAGAATCACTTTAAACTTTCGTCTATTATAAATACTTGAAGGTTACAAAGAGAAAATACTGAGTGCACAATGTCTGCGTACTTACATTCTGTCAACCTATCCTATTTATACAAGACCTGATCAAGTGCGTAAGGCAAATTGCTCATGCGTATTTAGCAAGTACACAGAGTATTCTTGCGTACTTCCTAAGTACGCAGGAACTAATTCCCGCGCACATACTAAGTGCGCAAAACACTTAGAGAATTAAGTAACAATCAACATGCATTAGTAAATAAAACTTGATAACTAATACATACAGACGCTTGCAAACAAAGACAAATACATACAATGAAATACATAAACTAAGACTCTATCTAGAGTGTTTGTCACACAAAAGTGCTTCAACAAACTCCCCCTTGACAATAGCTCTGGATCGTCTTCGGTCTTCACAGCTCTGCATCTTTAGCTTCCATCTTCTTCTTGTAGTCAAGGGAAAACTTGTTCACCTTGTCATATTTAGAAGCAAGGAACTTTGTCCATTCGTCCGTATGCATGCAGTACCTGTCAGCTAGTGCCTTCAGATCTTTCACAGAGAAGTTTATGAAGCAGACTTCATCAAATACTCTGATCAGTTTCCTTGGCACTAAGCTTCCACTATCTGACCACACCTTTCCTAGCACCACTGCCTCGCCTATTTTAGGATCTACGTACCAGTACCATATGTTACCGAGGATATCCTGAGATAACTTGCTCAGGGGAATCTTGGTTTCACATAGCACTGGCTTGTATACCAGTTTCTTTAAGCATTTATTAGTCACAGGATGTCTAGCGTTCTTGTCCTTGACTCGCTTGGGCACTTGAGGCTTAAACATCTCGAATTTCCCAGATCTTACTTCATACTGTAGAACATGCCACAAACCCATCGCTACTGCGTGATTTGAATGACCCAGAAGCTCTCGGTTTGCTAGGTTCACGAGGTCGTATCTAGGTAACGAGTTGAAAGCTTCGCTGGTTGTTTTCAAGTGTTGAACCCCCCAGCTCGCTTGATTGCAAACAACTGCTTATCCTCCTCGAACCTTACAGCTAAGATCATTCCTGTTGCTCCGTGTTTGTCTATGATAGAAGTCTTTTGCCAGACAGAAGCAGGATCCTTTGATGAACTACCAGGCATATCTTTGTTTTTTCTGTGCCTCTGGATCTACAGGTGGAGGGTCGACATGGGAGGCTTCAGTCGATGCTTCAACATTACTAGCAGTCTCGACTGAACCTGTGTCCAGCTGAGATTCAAAGGATGGAACTTCGAAGATCTCTCCATCTTCAAACTCATACTCTCCTTCCCCGTCGCCCTTGGGAACTTCGATGACTACATCATCATCATCTTCATCCCATTCATCACTAGAGTCGATCTCTCCTTCTTCAAGATTGTAGAGAGCCTCGATCTGTGCTTCTTTGGAATAGTCAGGCTCTAAGAATAAGATCACATTGTCAGATAGATCTTTCAGAACATCAACCACTGACTTTCCTTTATCACCACCGGAAGTATCACCACCTTCATGATGAGTCGACTCCCCCTCAGCCATTGGAACCGCAGAAATGGGCACTATCGCCAAAGCTTGATGCTCACTTCCACGAGGACCGACTTCAGGATCCTTTTCTTTGTCATCATCCTTTGTCAGATCAAGAGGATGACAAGGCTCATCACCGGTAGGTTTAGATGTCTTCTCTTTCTCTTTATCTTTCTCCCCCTGAGCAGCAAGCTTCTCGGTCAGGTCAGTTACTAAATTGACCATCATTTCATGTTCTTTCCGCTGCATATCAAACCGAAGCTCTAGAGACGACCTATGACCCAGAATCATATTGTTTGTTTTGATTAGTAGTTCGTTCTGGGCCATCACATTTGCTAGTCTCTCTTGCGTCCCAGCCTTCTGGCTTCTCAAAATAGTAACCTCATCCACCAACGAATTTATCTAAGTATGTTGAGCCTCAGATTCCTCCCTTGATTTCCGAACAGTTTCTAGTAGGCCAGCCACTTGGGTTTCCAACGTAGCTTTCCTTGCATCATTTGGATCAGGATTCCTGGACGTGGAGGCTTCATCATTATGGAGGGGAGAGGAGAAGAGCGTATCAAAGTCAAACCCCTGAGTAAAGTCTCCATAGTTGTAGGGTTGACTGATAGGTTCAGTGGTGGTAGTAGGGATTGTGGATGGGATGATGGTTGTAGGAGTTATGGAATGTGTGATGGTGACTGATTCTGTAAGAATCGGAGTTGTCACCGCCACATGGACAGATGGTACAGGGAGGGTCACTATCACAGGAACCTCCTCTGTGATAGAAGTGACCGCCACATCAAGTGTAACTTGTGGCCTTCTCAGCTGTCGCAGGTAGAGCTGTTGTGAAGGTGGGGTAGAATCTGAATCAGTACTCGCAGCCGATACCTGTACTTGCCTCTGATCACTGTCCTCCACCTCATAAGGAATAGCTTGTTGCTGCCTATCCCCCTATTTTTTGTTGATACTTTCACATCTTTGTCTTTGTATAGCAGCGTCAGAGTCAGAATCTGGCTCAAAATCACTGCTCGTCGATTGTCGCTTTCTCTTAGAAGATGACTCAGGAAGGGTCACCTTTGTCAATCTTCTCGGGTGTGACTGTGATGGTGCATCATCAGAATCAGATGAATAAGACTCTGTATCTTCGGAGTCGGATCCTTTAGCACCATCATTAACTGTTTCTTCGTCTCCTCCTTCAGACGATTCATCCATACTTTCAACGTCCTCCTCTTCTTGTTGCTCGTCAGAATGTTCACTGAGTTCAGGCTCAGAGTCATGACTAAACCATCTCCAATCATCTGGTGCCACATACGCGTCATTTATCAGGTAGCCAAAGAGTGCGGTGTGCTCAGGGGTAGGTTCTACACTGCCTGGCTTTAGGAATTATGCAAACACCCTATTGTCCACCCTCTTTACTTGCAGTCTCTCCCCAGTAGCAGGCAGATTTGGCAACGCGTCATTGATCAGTAGTTGCACAAATCTTGGGTATAACAGGAATCTAAACCTCTCAGCTGTATTGATATGATCATTTAACGCTTTGAAGATGTATCTGGAGAAGTTATAACCCCTGTTGAGAGACAGGCCAACCATGGCTGTTGTAAGATCATGACCCATATCATCCTTCCCCGCTTTCCTGGAAGAGATGCACATGATCATCACGTGGGCAAAGTACCTCCACTGGTTTAGCATCCACATCTTCTTGTATGACGAGTAATCCCGTACACCGACGTATCCCATACGCTGCCTCCAACATCCATCCATGAAGTAATCAGGATAGGCAGTTGGGTCGATGGCGAGATCTCGGAACTGTAAGACCCGTCGAATTGTGCCCTTAGAAAAAGCAATGTCCTGACCCTCCATAGTAGCCCGTATAACATTAGGGGTTACCGTGCAGTCATGTTCCGCTGTCTCCCAGAACTGCTCCAGGTATGGTCTTGAAACTATTGGGTCTGCTGATATAGCCTAGCTGATCCTTGAACGGTTCAAGAAGTCAACTATGTCTTGGTATTGTAGTGCAGCACCCTTCCATTCCGGTTCTGTATGTGCTAGGAGGTTGAACTCACTGGTAAAGGCACGAGCCATCACTGCAAAAACACACAGAAAACATAATAAGAACAAGAAGATTCATTGGAATTGAATACACATGACTAAGTATAGCAGTTACTCACTGAACTGAATTTCAGACTTAGAAAAATTTCACAAGTGTTGGTCCTGGGTACTTAGCAAGTACACAGGGATATCTTCTTGCGTACTTAACAAGTACGCAGGAATTACTTCTTGCGTATTTTGTTAAGTGCGCAAGAATTACACTTAGTCAAATTTTCCAGAAATCCAATTTTCAACAGATGATCAACATTGATGTGGATTAGGGTCACCACAAGGTCGAAATCCATGATTAAGAACTATGGAACCAATATCAACATCAATGAACTGCTATCCTTGTCAAATTTTGACCTAAAAATGACACAGACGAACAGACGGTCAATCAAGGGGTCAAAGGCAAAATTATGGATCATTAAGGATGATTAAGTAAAGATTAAGGATCGTTTGATGATTCAAAGCAAGTTTTAATTATAATGTGTTTCCAAAAATTTGTCTAAAACCAAGATTCAAACCCTAAAAATTTTAAAGTCTTTAATCGGTCCGAAAGTTACGATTTTATGGATGAAATGTCCTAAGATTCTCACCGAATGATGTTAATACGATGATGAAACTAGAATCGGGACGAAAAAGCTCTTTGGAGCACTTGAAATTTTGAGTAAAAAAGTAGCGGTATTCAACAGTCGTTATGAGTTTGAAATGAGATGAAACTGAAGAAAAATTCTAACTCCTGTTTATATACCCAACACATATTGGTCTTGCGTACTTGCTAAGTGCGCATGACTTAACTCCTGCGTACTTACTAAGTACGCATGACTTAAGTCTTGCGTACTTATTAAGTACGCAGTGTTTACCTCATACGCATTTATCAAGTACGCAGAGACCCTTGTGTGCTCAAAATTTCAACTCAAATTATGAAGATTTCAAGTCAAATAATGAACAAGATAAAAGCATTCACTTGAACAGGAGTTTGACCCGATAAAGATTGGTTTTTGGGAGTATAATATTTTTGCAAATTTTCTTTATAACCAAGCCCATAATGAGCTGAAAAAGCTTCTTTCATAACTTGATTAATGTGTTTATACATCCCATAAAGCATTACCTTTAATTTATCATTTGATTCAATGATATCGGGTTCAGTCAAAATATAATTGTCACTATTAGTGATAATGTTTTTCTTAATTTTCTGTTCACATAACAACTCCTCAGAAGGGCAGGTGCTATCAGAGCCATCATCAGAAGCAGTAAAGAACTCCTCATTAGATGCGGAGGCAGCCTTACTTAAGGAATCATCCTTGTTAGAAGAATCATCCTTACCTGAGGACTCATCAAGACAAGACAAATCAATGTCTATTAAGTCGTTGACAAATTTCCCGCTAACTGGTGGAGGAATAGCATTAGTACCCAACCCTAAGCCATTCAATTGCCTCACTACAGACTCGTAGTGTTCCACCACAAAACGAGAATTTTTCAACTTCTCATTAGTACATTTCAACTGCAGGATCTCATTTTGCAGTTTGTTAATCTCATTGTTCCTTTTCTCTAACCCCTTGTATGCAACATCCAAGTGAAACTGTTGATCGCTGATTTTAAGTGAATAATCACGTTTTTCTTTCTTCAACGTTTCAATTGAATCTTTAAATCGTTTTTTGTTTTCTTTGTAGCTTAAAGCTGTAATACGAAGGGGTTCGACTTTGTCTTGAAGCTTAGAATTTTCAACCTTTAAGCTTAGACATTTAGAACAAGAAATGACAGTAAAAGGATTAGAATCTACTTCATTCGATGAACCTGGTGCCTCTCCAATAGCCATGAGGGCAACAACATTTGTAGACTCTTCTTGGTCAGCCACAGAAGCTTCCCGTTTCTCAGCTTCCATCAACTCCATGATCTCAGCCATGAGACCAACTTGAGTTTGTGCAATAAGAGCATCCTCCAGATGAACACCCCAATCAAAGCTATCGTCCTGTTGAGCCACCAATGCATTGGACGTTCCACTTTGACTTTGATTGCGGTTGTTAGAGTTGTACCCTTGGTTGTTTCCCTGGTTGCTACCCTGGCTTGGCCTTGTGAATCTAGAGGCAGGTGCTTTGTCCTTCTGACATTCACGAGCAAAGAGTCCAAAGTTCAGACACTTGTAGCACTTAGCCTAGGATTTGTCAAAACCAACCTTGGCATTAGAATGGCCACCAATGAACTTTCGGCCAGTTTTGTTCAGGAAACGCTTCGCCCTCCTCAAGATCATGGCCATATTCCATTGAATATCCATATCCTCCATATCATCCGGATCCACCTGATTAAAGTCTTCTTCGATGGTCTCAGGATCCGTGAGCTTACCGTCAATGAAGTTCTCATAGGCAAGCATGCATGATGAGAATAAAGCCACATGATCTTTAGCTATCTTGGCTATTGCTGATTGATTAGCTGAAGATGTGGGAGAAGGATTTCTTGAGGGATTCTTGTGATGAGATCCAGAACCAGAACCAGATGCTGCATAGCACTCATGTCCACCACAAGCCTTTACAGTTTCTTCCTCATGAGAGTTTCCTGAGAAAAGGGCAATTCCAGAGCTCGATGACTTGGTTGTAGAAGACGTCCCATAATACATAGAAGGGTCTTGTATTTGAGGTCTACCTGAGCTCTCCTTTCTTTTTAGGTTCATGTCATGTGCTTGAACCTTTCCAATTGCCTCATCAATTGTCATCTCATAAAACATAGAATTCTCTATCATCAGGGTAGTATACATCTCAAATTTGGGTGGCAAAGCATCCAGAAATTTTTCAACTAATTCCTCATTTGGATAAATGAGATCAAAAGCTTTCAACTCAGTCTGCAGATGATAGAATCTAGAGATTAGCTCATCTATGGATTCATTCTCCAGATATCTGAAGCACTCATACTGCTTCCTGAGAAGATCCCGTTTACTTTTCTTAATGTCACTATTGCCCTCGAATCTCTTCTGTAACGCCTTCCAGAGATCCTTGGAGTTATCGTATCCTCTGAAGCTGTGGAATAACTCCCTAGTTAAGGCCATAGTGATAGATCCGTGTGCCTTCTTCTCTATATCATAAACTTTCTTTTCTTCTTCATCAAGTTTAGAGATAGGCTTAGGAACTTCGTCATCAAGTAAATGTATGTGGGATGCTTATAGCCCTCTAGAATGGGTATCCACAACGAAGAATCGGTATAAGAAATATAATGCTCAAAGCATGCTTTCCAGTTTGAATAATCATTTACATTAAGTAGCTTTGGCGGTTTCTGAGGGGTTCCAATATCATTGTCATAGTTCAGAAGGTTACCGAGGTTCTGAAGATTTGACATGGTGAACACTTAGTCGAATTTCAGAAAAATCAAAGACACTTGCGCACTTGTAACTGGCCTTACGCACTTATGATTTGCTCTCGCGTACTTGATAAGTACGCAGGAGTAGAAGATATGTACGCAGGAGATAACTTAAGTACGCACCAGGATTGGTTTTGCGTACTTGGTAAGTACGCAGCAAGACTATACTTTTTGCCAGAAAAGGTAAGTATGCAGATAACCTTTTCACCAACTCTCAACAAACTTTTTCGGTCACTTGAAACTCAACGGAGATGGCAGAAATCAAAAAATTGACCAAACAAAATGAGCCAAAGGGTCAGAAACTCATTTCTAACCAACCTTTGATGCTCAAAACACTCAAATACACAGCAAAAGTCAGTTTTTTGAGTGATTTTTGCTTCTAAATTAGTGCTCAAGATCTACCCCTAATTTATTACAAAAATCAACAAAAACACCCACTTTTGGTTGCAAAAACTCTGTAGGATGTGTAGAAAATACTCTAAACACACTCACAACACTCGAAATCAAGAGCAATGCTCTGATACCACTTATAGGTCCCTCGGGTGTCATGGATCATCACATGCAAGTGCGTTGGCTAGTTGGACCGGGTGCGGAGTACCCGTGACTAGGTGGAGAATCAAACAACACAAAGTAAACCTACAAGAGAATCACTTTAAACTTTCGTCTATTATAAACACTTGAAGGTTACAAAGAGAAAATACTGAGTGCACAATGTCTGCGTACTTACATTCTGTCAACCTATCCTATTTATACAAGACCTGATCTCTACGCACTTAACAAGTGCGCATGGCAAATTGCTCATGCGTATTTAGCAAGTACGCAGAGTATTCTTGCGTACTTGCCAAGTACGCACGAACTAATTCCTGTGCACATACTAAGTGCGCAAAACACTTAGAGAATTAAGCAACAATCAACATGCATTAGTAAATACAACTCGATAACTGATAAATACAGACGCTTACAAACAAAGACAAATACATACAATGAAATACATAAACTAAGACTCTATCCATAGTGTTTGTCACACAAAAGTGCTTCAACATCTAGATCCAATGATTCCAGTACCTCAAGTTGTTCCTTCTCAAGTCGAAACTACTCAAGTTGATGTGTTACCTGTTCTTGAGGTTGCTTCCATCAAAGAATTAAAATATTATCCGGTGACGAATATCATTGGGAATTTACAGGATGGAGTCCAGACTTATTCTATCATTGAAAATACTTATTTATTATAGCATACATGATACTGGAGTACTTGATGTTTGCTCACATTCTTGTTTTATTTCTCAGATCGAACCAAAGAATGTGGAAATGGCGTTACAAGACAATAACTGGATTAAGGCTATGCAGGAGGAGCTAGCTCAATTTGATAAATTGAAGGTTTGGAATTTGGTTGATCTTCCTAAGGGAGTGTATCCGATCGACACAAAATGGGTCTTTAAATGTAAGAAAGATGATATAGGTGTCGTGGTAAGGAATAAAGCGAGGTTGGTCATCCAAGGGTTCCATAAACAAGAAGGCATTAATTACACCGAGGTGTACACACTTGTAGCAAGGTTCGAAGCGATTTTGTTGTTTCTGGCTTTTGCTTCATTCAAGGGGTTTAAGGTATATCAATTGGAGGTAAAGAGTGCATTCTTGTATGGCAAGATTAAAGAAGAAATGTACGTGTGTCAGCCACCGGGTTTTGAAGATCCATTATATCCTTCACGTGTGTTCAAGTTAGACAAAGCATTATATGGACTTCATCAGGTGCCCAGAGCTTGGTATGAAACGTTGTATCAGCGTCTTCTGGACAATGGTTTTGATCGTGGCCAGATTGACTCAACCTTGTTCATAAAGAAAGCAGTGGGAGATTACCTGATGGTTTAGATTTATGTGGACGATATTATATTTGGTTCAACAAAGGAAGAGTTATGCAAAGAGTTTGAGGGAGTCATGAAATCGAAGTTTGAAATGTCCGCTATAGGAGAGTTGTATTTTTTCTTAGGGTTGCAAGTTAACCAAAAGGAAGATGGCTTCTTTATTCACCAGTCTAAGTACGTAAACAACATCTTGAGCCGGTTCAAGATGGAAGACTGTTCCCTATACGACGCACCGATTCATGTGAATCACAAGTTAAGTCCAAATCCAGAAGGAAAGGATATTGACAGTCAATTGTATAGAGCTATGATCAGATCTCTCATGTACTTAACTTCATCAAGGCCAGATATAGTGTTTGCTGTGTGTCTCTGTTCCATATTTCAAGCGAAATCGAAAGAATCTCATCTAATTGGAGTAAAAATGATATTCCAGTACGTAAAAGGGAAACCGAGACGAGGACTTTGGTTTCCTCATGGATCTAATTTTGATTTTGTTGCATATACAGATTCTTATTTTGGAGGTTTCTTGTTGGATAGGAAGTGTACAACATGTGGTTGCCAGTTCCTTAGTAATCGGCTTGTATCATGGCAATGTAAGAAGCAGACTACAGTCTCAATTTCAACATGTGAAGCGGAGTACATTGCAGCTTCCGGTTGTTGTTCACAAATTTTGTGGATCTAGAAACAACTACGAGACTACAGTTTGAATTTTACATGCACCCCAATGTTCATAGATAACAATGCCACAATGTCCATCACTAATAATCCTATCAAGCACAATAAAACTAAGCACGTTGAAATCAGATATCATTTTATTCGTGATTGTGCAGATAAAAGGTTGATTGAGCTGGTGAAAGTGCATAATGATGACAACTTTGCAGACCTCTTCACTAAGGCATTTGATTGGACTCGCTTTGAGTTTCTGGTAAAGATGATCAGAATGATCAATCCCAAATAAAATATTTTCAAAAACTATTTTCATGGAAGCGTTTATTTTATTTATTATTTCTTTCATTTAGCATAGATTTACTGCTTTATTACTTTCATGCTATTAGTTTTATTGTCAAAAATGTGTTATTTATAAAACTTCAAAACAAATTTGAAATAGATAAAATCAGCATCATTTGAAGTTAGAGAAGAAATGATGGTACATCAGTAGGTGATCATACACACATGACCATAAAATGACTACATGGTTTTTGTATTTATGCTCAAAGTTGTGTTTATATGATTTGATCTAAACTTCTTAATCTGCATAATAGGAAATGATAGCTTCATGACTATTTAACATTGCATCGTTATAATCTTTAATTTGAATATATGCATGTAATTTGAATTGTCAGTAGGCTAGAAGCGTTTTTGGACCATTAGTAGTGTGAAAACATAATGATCTATGTTACAACTGTGATTTGAACCCATATTATGTCAGGTGTGTGAGTTAAAAGATTATTATCAGAAATAGATTATATGGCTTTAAGAATTTCATGAGACTAGTATCAGATTATGTCATTAGCACAATTCATTCGGTTTGCTTCATTGCCCATGTCCCGAAAAGCATGCAATTTGAAGTCTTACCAAGATATGTACTTGGCAACATCTGTCAAACATATAATAGCCCTTCGATCATAACGATACATAATCTTTACTGATTCCATTGAAGACATACAGATAACAGTTGGATCCTCGTACCTAAATCTTATGATTCCTCTTTTATAAGCTAAGCCATATGAATCATTCGATTCTGAATCATCCTGATTCCTTATATCCTTCTGGATCTGCTTGTTTTTCTGGTGCTAATTGATGTAATTTCATCCCGGAGATTGATCTAATCTTGCTCTGAGTCGTATATGTCTTGAAGATAGTGCAAATTTATATTTCTGTTGGCATATATGTGGAGGACACGTTGTTTTCATATAAATGGTACTAACTCACAACAACATGGGATAAAAACTCTTGTAGTTTCAAATTATATAATATTGACAACTTAAATTGACATGTTGTGTATTGCAAATTCGTGTTGAATAAGTTACAAAGTCATGATCTGATCATATATACTTTGAAGTTTATCGCGTATCATTTCATAATCATTTAAAAAGAAATGTTTGATAATTCTGAGAGTTGTGAACTGTACTTGCATAGAAAGCCATAGGTCACCCTTAGATCTGCTAGGGATTTTATAACTGATATGTATGTTTGATTCATCAAAGATACTGATATGATCTTCTTACTCATCATGTTTGAACAAAAATATGTGTTTCAGATTTTTTTTTGTTTACTGCTTTATCTCAGTTTAAGAAAAATCCAAAAATATTATAAGTGTTTTTTAGCTTAAAGTTTGAAAAATAAAAAATATGTTCATTAATTCAGTATTAGTTTCTTTAAAATTTCAAAAATCCAAAAATATTTTCTTTCTTGCTTCCATGAAAATCTCTTTATTTTATAAATATTTGGGATTGTATCACTTACAGGTTCAAGTGGGAAGAAAGAAAGATCGGGATTTGAAAGTTTGAAAATTGAAAAGTTCAAAAATTTTCTATGTGTGGAAGTTGGAGTGAACTTAATATGTTCGCTTGGTCTAGTTCTCCTGGGAGCGAACTTGACAAGTTCGCCTGGTTTAGTGGACTTAATCAGTAGGGTATATAAGTAACAGTGATGCGAACTTAATCTTTTACCCTTTTCTGAGCCAGCGAACTTACAGAGCGAACTTATCCGTTGTTTTAGAGAACTTATTGTTTCTAATAATTCTTATTTTGGGAGGTGTGTTAATCATTTGATTCTTATTCCATATCGTCGTGCGATCCTTTTGGAGGTAAATTCATCTGTTTTCATCCACGAATTTGATCAGATCAAAGGTTTTTAAGGATTAGAAGTTACGGGTTGTTCTTTGTTGCTTCTGTGACTAGTTTGCATTTGTATAAACTATAATTGATGCTACATTAGACTTAATCGGTGCTTGTGTGTGTTGTTCCATGCTTTGATTTTGCTTGATACCATCAGATTTGGAGTTTGAATTTGTCTGGTATTTGATAGTTTGAACGAACTTGCTCAGGCGAACTTATTAAGTTCGCCTCTTGCAACTCTAAGCGAACTTAATAAGTTCGCCACAGGGTGCAATACTAACTTGGACTTGGCAAATTTTTTGTTGAATTTTTTTTACTTTGTTTTTGTTTTTATTTTTTTCTTGATTATTTTATTGCAAAGTCTAATGTTACTATTGTGCTGATGGTTGCTTTACTTGATCCTGAGTTACCTGAAGCTGTGAATTACAGGGAAATCATCACATTTCTGAACCGTTCAAGATTGCATGTTGCTTTATCTGCTAATCCCATAATCAGCTTGTCACACCCCAACCAACGAAGGAACATGTTGGAGTGGGACAGACTGTTCATAAGCTCATGGTTTGCTAAAGTTGAAATATTTAAACAACCAATTTCATTTCATAATTCAAATAGTCAAATCCAACATTACAAGAATTGAAAATACATAGACAAATTCATTAATTTCAAATACTCGGTCCTCAAACTTATGTGAGTCAACTTGATCATAACTCAAATATTCGTACATGAAACAAGATAAAAAACATGATCAACTAAAAAGTTGGTGAACATACATAGGTTTTGACACCACATAAAGATTTCAAATGTTTTAAACAATTCATATGATACATGGTATATAAGGCATTTATGGAGAATCTATAGTTAAACTAAGTGCACAATCAAACCTTGTGACTGAGACATAACACGCAGGTTACCCTAACGTATTGTCGGTAATAATCACCCTACCTAGGTGGGTTTGTCAGACACAATATATTTATCAATGTTACCGTTGGCTTGTACAGAGTTAATGAATGCACGAGTGTGTCATGTATAAGTAGTCTTAACTCATAGCATTCAAGCATAAAACACAAATAACACATAGAATCATATTATAGAATTGTATATTTATAAAAAGAGTTTTCTAAGAGTAATCATTTTTCACCACAAAATAGGCAAAAATATAAAAATGGGCTATGTAAAACTCACTTGTATTAATTGTGTAGATAACACGAGCAATATGTTGCACAAGTGATTCTCAAATCACAAGTTAACCTAGAGTGAAATGTATGAGCTTAGATTAATAATATGCACAAAGTCTAAGGCAAGATCTAGGGTTCAATGGGTTTTGATGTGTGTGGATTTGTACAAAACGTTGTGTCATTTCATGTAACGGGTGTATGTAAGTTGATGTTTGTATGTGGATAAAAGTTTAATATAAAAAATATAGGTTCAAAGCATATATGAATTTTAATAAAAATAATAATTGTCTTAGGGTTTAGTTTATATAACTTAAATAAATAAATTAACCCTAAATGAAATTATTAATGTAAAAGATAATTAATTTAAATAAGTAAATTTTTTTTATTTAGTTATTATTAAAATAGCGTGTCTCTAAAAGAAACCTGGGAATAGTAAATATATATATGTGTAAATATATATCTGGAAAAGTTAGATTTGTTTAAATAAAATTTTAAATCTTTGAATAGATAAAAAAAATGATTTATTGTTTTATGAAATTATTTAGACATGGTAAGAGTATTCTATAAAATATTAGCAACATTTTATAAAAAATGTATTTTGTTTTGTAATTTAATAATTTAATTTAGAATAAACTTTTAAATTGTTTTTATATTGAAAAAAATGGGTTTTTAAACCATTTAAATTGTAAATATAGTTGTTTAATGTTTAAAATGACAAATTATTGTATTAATCAGTTCTAAATAATGATAAAATAATTTTTGTACAATTTTTGAACGGGTTTAAAAAAAGTAAACAGGCCACCCGGCTCGAACCCGGGTGGCTCCTGTATAAGGCGGGTGCGTTACCACCGGACCAAGGAGACTGATGTTGTTACAAGTCCGGTTTGAAAGGGTATTAACACGTAACTGAGCCGGTCAGGGTTTAATGAACACGCCAAAAAGGGGTCGGGATTGTGGGTTTCGACCCACGCCTCTCGGTCCAATGGTGCAATGACTTAACCAGTTGGACCGAGTGGTTTCACTGGTATTACATGAACCCATGAAAATTAAATCAAATCGAAACCCAAATTAGATTTGTATGAACAGGCTCACGAATTCAACAGAAATCGAATCCGTTGTAACCGATTCACGAACATTGATATGGGGCTTTCGACATCCGATCAGAAACGAATCAAACGAGATTAGTCTCACCGGATTTGGTTAGGTAACGAAGGCCGACGGCTAGAGGCATAGGGTCAGTGTTCTTGACACTTGATCGAGGTGCAGAGGTGTAATATGGATCAATAGAGGATTGAGAGAGTTCGTGAGGGGTTGTGCGATGGTGTGTGAGCGGATTAATTCGCTCGATTCCACCCTAAATGTACGATTCGATTAGAGGTTAAAGGATGACATATGCATGATGGATTTTGCGCTAATTCGATTAAATACAGATGCATTGGGTCACAAATTCGGTTTGGATACATGCGCGGACTGATTGCGCATGATTAGCGGACAATAACGCGTCCTAATTCCCCGATTTGGAAACGAATTGGACTCGGTTTGACCTTGAGGAGTCAATTCTGTCCGAATTGGTTTGAATTTTGAAATTCTTCACGCCAAGACCGAATTGAGTTGTAAGTTTGGTTAGGAAATGGTCGATAAATGTTTACGTAATCAGGGAAAGTCCAAAACAATCGAATTAATCCAATTTGAATGTCGAATTACCCCAATTTGGTCCTGTTTGACTTTTAAAAGTCAAAATAGGTCAAAATTGAGATTAAAGGTTCAATTTCAAGGTGGGGGGGGGTTCAAGGTTGTGAGTCCAAGAGTCCAAAGGGGTTTAAAACAAATGTTCAAATTGTAAATAACCTTAAAGCTTTATAATTTTTATAAATAAATGTTTTAGCATCTGTATTTTATAAAGATTCAACGCCTATCCATATTCATATTTTATATGTAAAAATACGTTTGTGTATATATATATATATATATATATATATTTGATTTATTTCTTGTTAAAAATAAACTCTAAAAATTTATAAACTTTATAAACAATTTTTGAATGTAATAAGGTTTTATAAATATTTTATAAAATTAACTTTTATTTACAAATATTTCATATGTAAAAATATATATATATATATATATATATATATATATATATATAGAATAAATTGTAACAATATATATAAAAATCCTACCAATTAACTTAAGTGAAAATGTACAAGTTGGGATTGTATTGAATGAAACCTTGGATAAAAATGTTTGCATAGATAATACAAGGTATTTCACTAGAATTGGGATGAAAATATTTTTTATTGCACTAGAAAAAATACAGAAAAATCAGGAATGTTACAGTATCCCCATGTTGAGAGAATTTCGTCCCAAAATTCAACTAGTTGAGGCTACTGAATCAGCAAAAAGGCGTGGATACTTAAGCTTCATTTGATCCTCACGTTCCCAAGTAAACTCACGACCACGTTTAGATTCCCAACGAACTTTTACAATAGGAATACGGCTTCGCTTGAGTTTCTTTATCTCATGATCCATAATCTCCACAGGTTTCTCAACAAAGTGGATCGTGTAATCAATGTGCACATAGTCAAGAGGTATATGGAGATTCTTATTAGTAAGGCATTTATTTAGGTTGGACACATGAAATGTAGGATGCACATTGCCAAGTGATGAAGGTAATTCGAGCTTGTAAGCCACTTTCCCAATCCTTTCAAGGATCTTGAATGGACCCACATAGCGAGGTGCTAGTTTGACTTTCTTCCTAAAATGGATCACACCCTTCCAAGGAGACACCTTTAGAAGTACAAGGTCACTGACTTGGAATTCTAAGGGTTTTCGTCGTTTGTCGGCATAGCTCTTTGGCCGACTCCTCGCTACTCGAATGTTGTCACGGATTTGAATGATCTTGTAAGATGTTTCTTGGATTAACTCGGGACCGGTGATTTGTGCTTCACTAATCTCGTTCCAGCAGATAGGAGAACGACACTTACGACTATATAGGGATTCAAATGGAGCCATGCTGATACTTGTGTGGTAGCTATTGTTGTAAGAGAACTCAGTGAGGGATAGATGTGAATCCTAATTGCCACCAAAATCAATTACACAAGCTCTAAGCATGTCCTCGAGAGTTTGGATTGTTCGTTCGGTTTGACCATCAGTTTTAGGATGGTAAGCCGTGCACAAATCCAATTGTGTACCAAGAGCAGTTTGGAGTGATTGCTAAAAACGGGAGGTGAAACGAGCATCTCTATCGGAGATTATGTTTAGTGGAACACTGTGATGACTCACAATTTCATCAGTGTAGATTCGAGCCAATTTCTCAACCCGATAGTCTTCACGGATGGGCAAGAAGTGAGCAAATTTGGTGAGACGGTCAATGATCACCCAAATGCTATCATAACCACTTGAAGTGCGAGGGAGTTTGGTAATGAAATCCATGGCTAAATTCTCCCATTTCCACACAGGAGTTTCCGGTTGTTCAAGCAAACCGGAAGGACGTTGATGTTCGGCTTTGACCTTGGAGCAAGTTAGACATTTTGCAACATAGAGTGCAATGTATTTCTTCATACCGGGCCACAAATATTGTTGATGAAGATCTCTGTACATTTTATCCACACTGGGATGAATGGAATAACGAGTCTTGTGTGCCTCGTTCATGAGAAATGCACGAAGATCTTCACGATCGGGAACCCAAATACGATCCAAGTAATAGAGCAAGACATTGGGTTTGGTTTCTAATTGAAGTTCAACTCCACATGACATCTCATCGTACATGTTACCCTTGGTGACCGAGACGTGTTGAGCTCCCAGAATACGATTTTGAATGTCGGTTTGAATTCTGACACAATGAAGCATGATGTGATCCTTACGACTCAAAGCATCAGCCACAACATTCATTTTGCAAGGGTTGGTAACGAATCTCGCAGTCGTAGTCGTTAAGGAGTTCAACCCAACGTCGTTGCCTCGTGTTGAGTTCTTTTTTATTGAAGATGTGTTGGAAACTTTTGTGGTCGGTGAACACCACACATTTTTTGCCATAAATATAGTCTCCAAATCTTCAATCGGAAGACGACCGCACCCAACTCAAGATCGTGCGTCGTATAGTTCTTCTAATGAATCTTAAGTTTCCTTGATGTATAAGCAATCACTTTGCCTCGTTGACGTGTTGTGTGATAAGTAAATTAATATATATATATATATATATATATATTTGTTTTAGAAATGGTTACACGAGATCAGGTTTTAAATTTATAAAATGATCAATACTCAAACTTAAAACACACACAATAGGCAAGTGTACCTATCGCAACGTAATATAGTTTAGGTAAGAACCAAGTATCGAACCAACGGGCATGATCGAATTCCAATACTCAACTTTTGTTAACGTTTAGCCGGTTTAATTAGTGAGTGAGTTTTGTGTGCTTTTGGAACAGAAAAGTAAATGGCAGTAAAGTAAATAGCAGAAAAGTAAAAACGTGTGTAACAGAAATGTAACGAACAGAATAGTAAATAACAGGAAAGTAAATATGTCAGAAATGATCAGGTTACGAATAGTATTGCTTTGGGTTTCGAATCTGCTTGGTACGTGATAATGTTAAGTTGACTAATCCAGTGATATGACTACTACAAATGTGTGACCCGGGTCACCGCTAGAGCCTCGTCCACACGACATTTGATTTGCAAATTTAAAAGCTTTAACAAGTGGTAGTGCCTCCCATTAAGGACAACAATTACCCTCAACCCTTCGAATGATCATCTCCGGGTTGGTTTAAGACATCGAACGTAGAATGCTTTGTATTAGAGTTAAATAGGTGGTTATATTTTGCTCACCGGGAGGCGGTGTAACAATGGGACCAAGTATAAAGATGTACCATTCCCAGCATGAGTTCACCAATTCTTGGTCGCATAATAAGTTCGTATAAAGACGTACGACCTTACTAGTGTTGACCAAGCCTTGGCTTATCAATCTCTGCTTATATAAAGACGTAAAAGTTTCAAAAGAAGTTTGATTAAAAAGGTTTTACGATCTTACGCTTTAAAACCAAGAACACTCACAAATATAAAGACGGATTTAGAAAATAATAAAAGCCCACCAAAATGGTGGTTTTAAGGACAAATAGTTAAAGACATAAACACATCACTTGGATTAATACGTTAAACATTAACATGCACCAAACTTCATCTTCACCCTAGCAATACATAGAGTTTAGCCACGAACGGCCATACTAACTGGCAAAATGCTGAGTTTCGTAGGCTCCCCTATTGCGGAACAAGGAGGAAGAGCCCCTCCACTCACTACTCTCTACTCTAACTATGAAATACGCTCTCAAATGAGGTCTGGATGGTTGTTGTAAGGTGTGGATGGGTGTGTGCAATGAAGAACTCAAGCCATCTATTTATAGGCCTCAAAATGAGCAATGCACGGTCGTGCATTAGGTTGCACGGGCGTGCAAACACGTCAGGAATCAAACAGGGTTCAAAGGACAATGTACCATAGCCTTTGGAGGCTGGACAGAGAATGCATGACCGTGTATGGCATTGCAAGGCCGTGCAATGCCCTGTCAGCTCCTCAGCTTCGTATTTTAGCTGTTGGTTGACTTGTGTTGACCAATTTTGACTTCTTCGAGGTAAATGCTCGGGTTTGGTCTTCCAAAAGCTTGATTTCTTCATGATTTTAGCTGGTTTTTGCTCTATTCATCTTTCAGATACCGAATAACCTGCATTTGTGAAATATTAACGTTTTAAGTATCAATTGCAAGGTTATTAATCAATTAGTACCATAATATGAGGATTATTATGCATGCAAAACATGTATAATTTAGGGCATATCATAATACCTCACACTTAAACTTTGCTTGTCCTCATGCATGATCATACCCACAACTAAAAAATTTTACAATGGGAAATGGAGCTCCAAGTATTTCGAAACTCCGGGATAACTCTTGAGTTGCTTATTCTATTTTTGTATTTTTTATGGTGGAATCCATGAAAAGCCTACTAGAACTTCAATTATGCATAAACTTTCACTCCTCACAATGTTCACTCAACTCTAGGGTTATATATGTATGGATAATGTAAGTTTAAGTGGAACACTCAAGTTTGAATTGAATTATGCAATGGTCATAAGCTTGTGTTCAATATAAGTCTCCACCAATTAACTAAGTAGTATGCATGAATCAAGAGGACTTTTAAAAGGGTTGTAATGTGGCTAAAATAAAAATAAAGGGTGAAAATGAAAATCTTTTTGGATTTTTAGGGATTAAAAAGGTTTGAAGGGCTGCATCTATCGTGAAACACACAGCTACGGCATCATGGCTTAAAATGGAAAATACTAGCAGGTCCCTTTACATTACTCGGATCATGAGGGTATAACTAATCTGAGGGTTCGTTTATGGTCAGATTGCCAAGACCAAGATCTTTCATCAGTGCCAAATCTTTCCTTTCTGCGTAGTATACATTACTTCCTTTTCGTATGGATCCTTCGGCCTGTAGCCTAACAGCTCCTACTCTGATCAGCTTCGTATAATCACTTTGGGAAAAGGTTTGGTTCTTGCTACATTTTCCATCATGCCTCCAGTTGCCACACTTCACACATTTTTCGTATATTTTGGCTCTTCTTTTGGCGGCAATTTTTGACAAGCCGCATAATGGTGGTAATTATTCTTGCTTGCGCCACCGTTTTCTTACATCACTAGTTACTTTGAAAATCTTCTCTCGGAGTTCGGATGGTAATTTAGGCTTTGCGAAATGAATACAGGAAAGCAAATTGAAATCAAAAGAATGCATATCCAGCTCTTTAAGGTCTAACCGGTAAAAGACCAACTTATTTCTTTTCCTTTTCTCCTTATTCTATTTATTTTTTATTTTTATTTTTTTAATTTTTTTATTTTTTTTATTTTTTTGGTTTAAGACAATTTCTTTAACAATTCTTTTCCTCAATTTTCTTGAAATAATATTTCCGTGAATTCCGTGCAGATAGTTCGGCTGTTTCTTCCTAATACATCCACCTTCTTGTATATTCCAATTTTTTTGAGTAAAAATGATTCTTTCCGAAGTTGCCTCAATGGTAATAAACTTGAAATAACGATATAGGATAATTTTTTTTTCCATTTTGAAGACAGTTAGCCAATAACCGGTGCTTACGAAAAGCTGGTTGAGTGACAATTGTAGTTATTAGAAAAGAAAAGGCTAAGGCTCAAAGGACTATCTAAGCGGATTATATTTTGAGATTTTTGGATTTAAGGATAAGGGTAATAAAGTCCTAGGTGCCTCAATCACTTTCATACTTCTAGTTCATGGTATTGATATGTATTTTTCACACAAGTTCTAATTATGCATAATCAAAAAACACTCAGTAATGCCAAACGCAAGAGCATGCGAATAATTATATACTGCGCCAAAAATTTGATGTTGTGTAATAGGCTTGATTTTCCTCACATGCAAACGGATGGGATAGGGTTTAGCGAATCGTTATGCATAATATTCATTTGTTTCTACATGCCATGTATTCATTTTATTTAATTAGTTGCGAACTCAAAGAGGTTTTAAATATTAGGGTTTAAAATTTTGAAATTTTTTTGGGTTTTACAAAAGGTAGATTTTTGTAACGTTTTAGTCAAATGGGTAGATAATCACATGTTGAAATTTTACTGCTTTGAGGTTACAAGTAGTCCTGAATCTCCAATTCCCCACCCCACACTTAAAACTATGTATTGCCCATAGTGTATAAATGCATGTAATGAAATGCTATGCAGGAATTTAAATGCATGAAGTTTTAAGTGAAAAGAAACTGGTACTCCCCCGGTCAATTCGGTGTATAACCTAAGGCCAAAACTTATTGTTGCTGCCAGGTTGTGCCTATCAGCTACTTGTCAAAACGTTGCTTCAAACACTTCATCGGATTTCAAAGAAATATGATGTGGTGATTGATTCCTTAGTTTGTAGAGATGGAATATGATTTCTCAAAAAAGTGGCAGAGCTATCTCGTGATGTTATTCTACCTGACACACAATGGAAAACATAAAAGCAGACAAGAAAAATAAAAGGTAGTAGTTAAGCTACTAAGGTCCTAGTATCGAGAAGGCATACCTGGGGGCTAAAGTAAAAGAAACTTTAAATTTGGAAAAACAAAAGCTGAGATCCATGCTTTTTGCCGTATGCACCAACTTCTCAATTTATTCATGATCATCGGGTTGCCTCACGGAAGCGCCACGTTTATTTAAGGGTCGTTGGCCAGACTCGTACGTGTTTCATCAGTCTTTCTTTGGGTGGGAGCCATCGACTTCCATCGTATCTCTTGTTCCTTCATTCAAGTCCTTTAGTTTTGGTAGCTTGTCAAAGTACTCATCGACCCGGTCAGTGTTCTCAAAGTCCTTCCCAAGATTCAATTTCTTTCCTTTGTTGAATTCCTTAGCTTTCTTCAGTTAGTAGTCCAGATTAGTATCGATGAATTAGGCAATTTCAAATGGATCATTAGACAGGCATTCATTTCCCCTATGTTGTAGGTCACTGATTTTTTTTTCTGACACGAAGTGTCAAGATTCCTTCATTCATATCAATAACGGCTCGAGTAGTTGTTAAAAATGGACGACCTAAAATCAGAGGCACGGAATAGTCAGGTCCCATTTCTAACACCATGAAGTCGGCAGGGAAGACAAACTTGACGAATTTTACTAGTAAGTTTTCAATGACTCCTATAGGTGATTTAACTGATCCATCCACGAGCTCGATAATTGCATTGACAGGTCGTGGATTCCAAATATTTATCCTTTTAAACATGACATAAGGCATTACATTCACACCTGCTCCTAGGTCAGCGAGCGCAAAGGTTATCGGCAATGGTCCGATTGAACATGGTAGAGAGAACTTTCCAGGATCTGAAATTTCTTTGGAAGCCATCTTTTAATGAGAGCAACACAATGATTAGTCCTTTTTACTACTTCCTCCATGTTTATTTTGTTTGTAAGGAAATCTATCAAGAAACGTCCAGGAAAGGAAGATTGACATGGATCTCGCTTAATAGTTCGATAAATTTCTCATATTGTTCGTTAGTCTTCTGCTTTACTTACCTTCCTGGATAGGGTATGTGAGAATGGAATATTCTCTTTGTCGGAACTTTTAGAGGAGTATCCACCGGAGCCGGAGGTGGAGTTACCTTTGATTGTGATTCTTGGGTAGTTATTTCTATGATATGTGGACGAAGCGGTACTCTGATGAATATTTCTCTCCTTGTTGATTGAACTTCTTCTTCTGCCATCGGTGGCTCTGGACAAACTTTTCTATTTCTCAGAGTGATAGCACTTACATTTGCTTTTGGATTGGTTTCGGTATTACTCGGGAGACACCCTGGTTGTCTTTTGGATAGAAGTTTTGCAATTTGCCCTAATTGCATTTCAATGGATTGAAGAATTGCTTTTTGTGTTCTAAATTCAGCTTCGTGAAGACTAAATTTTTCCTCATATTGTTTGTGACGGGAATCCTCTAGAAGGGCTTGACTTTCAGTTGTAGAGATTAACTTAGTTACCACATCCTCCAAGCTTAACCCGTTGCTTGGTTTGCTAATTCCTTGAAATTGTTGATGAAGCTGATAGTTTTGAGGTGGTCTTTGTTGAAAATGTTGTTGTTTTCAGAATCCAGATTTTCCCTGATTGTTGTTATCGTTCCGGCTAAAGTTTGGATGGTTCCTCCATCCAGGATTGTTGGTGTTACTATAGGGTTTGTTTTGTAGGCGATTCGTTTCGATAAAGTCAACCTGCTTGGTATTAGTGGTGATACTCTTCACTTCTTCAGTAGCCTCTGCGGCTGTCTTGCCCTTACTAAGTTGATTGAGTCGAGTGGTGAGGGCGTCTACTTGAGCAAAAAGTGATGTGACAGTTTCAATAGAATGAACTCCTTGCCTGGCTCCCCTGGTTTTTCTTGGATTAAACCATTGATAGTTGTTCATAGCTATTTCCTCAATTAGGTTGTAAGCTTCTTGTGGCCTCTTGTTTCCAAAAATACCACCTGCAGTACCGTCGAGTGTCTTGCAAGCTTGATTATGAAACCCATTGTAGAATGATGATACTTGTAACCAAACTTCTAGCCCTTGGTGTGGACATTTCCTTAATGTATCCTTAAAACGTTCCCATGCCTCATATAGTGATTCACCATCTTCCCGGGTGAAAGTGGTAATATCATTTCTCAGTTTTGCAGTTTTCGCTGGAGGGAAGTATTTCGACAGAAATTTCTAGTCTAGATCATCCCATGTAGTGATCTACCCAGTAGGAAGAGAATTTAGCCATGCCTTAGCTCGTTCCCTTAAGGAAAAGGTAAACATTCGGAGGCGAATTGCGTCATTTGACACTCCGTTCAGTTTGAAAGTGTCACAAATTTCAAGGAAATTTGCAATGTGGGCATGTGGATCTTCATCGGTTAATCCATGGAAAGTGCATGATGACTGGATCATGTGGATCACTTGAAAGTGTCACAAATTTCAAGGAAATTACCACTTGTAGGTCCCTCGGGTGTGGCGGAACATCATGTGCAAGTGGGTCTACTAGTCAGACCGGGTGCGGAATACCCATGACTAGGTAGAGAGTCAAACAACACAAAGTAAACCGACAAGAGAATCACTTTAAACGTTCTTTCTATTATAAACACTTGAAGGTTACAGAGAGAAGTACTGAGATTACAATTTGCGTATTTGCAACTATGACTGCGTACTTAACTTCTGTCAACCTATCCTATTTATACAAGACCTGATGCCTGCGCACTTAGCAAGTGCGCAGGGCAAAATGCTCTTGCGTACTTAACAAGTACGCAAAGGTATTCTTGCGTACTTGCTACGTACGCAGGAGCTTTCTCCTGCGCACATACAAGTGCGCAAAACACTTAGAGAATTATGCAACATTCAATATGTAAAAGTAAATACAACTCGATAAACTAATACATAAAGACTCTTACATACAAAGACAATTACAAACATTGAAGTACAAACTAAGACTCTATCTATCCAGAGTGTTTGTCATAGGAAAGTGCTTCAATAAACTCCCCCTTGACAACAGCTATGGATAGTCTTCAGTCTTCACATCTTCGGTCTTCACAGCACTTGATCTTTAGCTTCCATCTTCTTCTTGTATTCAAGGCAAAACTTAATCACCTTGTCATATTTAGAAGCAAGGAGCTTTGTCCATTCATCAGTGTACACGCAATACCTGTCTGCTAGTGCCTCCAGATCTTTCACAGAAAAGTTGATGAAGCAGACTTCATCAAATATTCTGATCAGTTCCTTTGGCACTATGTTCCCACTCTCTGAACGTACCTTACCCATAATCACAGCCTCGCCCGTCTTTGGATCTACGTACCAGTACCACATGTCACCAAGAATATCCTGAGATAACTTTCTCAGGGGAATCTTAGTTTCACATCGCACTGGCTTGTATACCAATTTCTTTAAGTGCTTCTTAGTCACAGGATGTCTAGCGTGATTATCCTTGACTCTCTTGGGCACCTAAGGCTTGAACATCTCGAAATTCCCAGATCATGCTTCCCGCTGCAGAACCACCCACAAACCCATCGCCACTGCGTGATTAGAATGATCCAACAGCTCTCGGTTTGCTAGGTTCACAAGGTCGTATTTGGGTAAGGAGCTGAACACTTCACTGGTGGGTTTCAAGTATTGAACCCCGCTAGATCTTTTGATTGCGAACAGTTGCTTATCCTCCTCGAACCTTACAGCCAAGATCATCCCTATTGCTCCTTGTTTGTCTATTATAGACGTCTTTTGCCACACAGGAGCTGGACCCTTTGATGAAGTAGAAGGCATATCTTTTTCTTTTGGTGCCTCTGGGTCCACAGGTGTCGGGTCAACTGGGGAGGCTTCAGTCGAAGCTTCCACATTACTAGCATGCTCGATTGAACCTGTGCCGAGCTGAGCTTCGAAGGATGGAACTTCAAAGATCTCTCCATCTTCTAACTCGTACTCTCCTTCCCCGTCACCCTTGGGAATTTCAATTACAACATCCTCATCATCATCATCCCAATCGTCACCAGAGTCGATCTCTCCTTCTTCTAGATTAACGAGAGCATCGATCTGTTCTTCCTTGGAATAGTCAGGCTCTATGTATAGGATCTCATCATCAGATAAGTGCTTAAGCACGTCAGCCGCTGACTTTCCTTTCTCACCACCACCACCAGAGGTATCACCACCCTCTTGATGAGTAGACTCCCCCTGAGCCATTGGAATAGCAGAGATGGGCACGATTGCTAACGCTTGGTGCTCACCTCCACTAGGACCGGCTTTGGGATCCTTGTCTTTGTCGTCATCCTTAGTCAAGTCAACAGGATGACAAGCCTCATCACCAGTAGTTTTCTCCCTCTCTTTCTCTTTCTCTTTATCTTTCTCCCCCTGAGCATCAAGCTTCTTGGTCAGATCTGCAATTAGTTTGACCCTCAGCTCATGCTCTTTCCTTTGAGTATCAAACCTTAGCTCCAAGGATGACCTGTGACCCAGAATCATTTCATTTGTCTTGATTAGGAGCTCGTTCTGGGCCATGACGTTCTTTAGTCTTTCATCAGTCCCCGTTCTCTTGCTACGTAGGATTCTAACTTCGTCTACCAATGAATTAATCTGTGCTTATTGAGCGTCAGACTCCTCCTTTGATTTCCGAATAGTCTCCAATAATCCAGCAACTTGGGTTTCCAGAACATCTATCCTTGCAGCATTCGGATCAGGATGTCTGGATGATGACGCCTCGGCATTGTGAATAGGTGAGGAGAAGATGGTATCGAAGACACACCCTTGTGTGAAATCTCCATAATTGAAGGGTTGACTTAGAGGATCAATGGTGGTTGTTGAGATTGAGAATGTGATGAGGGTTGTAAGAGTTATGGTAGGGGTGATGGTGACTGACTCCGTGAGAATTGGAGTAGTCACCGCCACCTGAGCAGAAGTGGTAGGGAGGGTCACTATCACAGGGATCTCCTCTGTGATTGAAGTGACGGCCACGTCAAGTTGCACATGTGGCCTCCTCCTCCTACGGTATAGTTGCTGTGAAGGTGGGGTGGAGGATGAATCAGGACTAGCAGCTGAAACTTGTACATGCTGCTGAGCCTCCACCTCACTGGGGATAGAAAGCTGTTGCCTATCGCCCCTGTTTTTATGAATGCTTTCTCATCTTTGTCTCTGTATAGCAGCGTCAGAGTCAGAGTCTGGCTCATATTCGCTGTTAGAAGACTGTCGCTTTCTCTTGGAGGACGACTCAGGTAGGGTTACCTTTGTCGTTCTCCTTGGGTGTACCTGCGATGGCGCATCATCGGAATCAGAAGAATCTGACTCTGTCTCTTCCGAGTCAAATCCCTCAGCACCATCATTTCCTCCTTCTTCATCTTCGTCTCCGTTATCAGACGATCCATCATCACTTTCCACTTCCTCCTGTTGTTGCTGTTGTTCATCGGAGTGTTCACTCAATTAAGGCTCCGAATCATGACTATACCATCTCCAGTCACCTGGTGCCACATATGCTTCATTTATGAGGTGGCCAAAGAGTTTCGTATGCACAGGGGTAGGTTCTACACTGCCTGGCTTTAAGAATTGTGCGAACACTCTTTTGTCCACCCTCTTCACTTGCAGTCTCTCCCCTATAGCAGGTAGGTTTGGCAACGCATCGTTAATCAAAAGTTGCACAAACCTAGGGTATAATAAGAACCTAAACCTCTCCGCCGTGTTGATCTGGTCATTGATGGCTTTGAATATGTAGCAGGAGAAGTTGTAGCCCTTATTGAGAGATAGGCCAACCATGGCTGCTGCAAAGCTTTCCTTGAGGAGATGCACATGATCATGACGTGGGCGAAGTATCTCCATTGGTCTAGCACCCACATCTTCTTATATGAAGCATAGTCTCTCGCACCGATATATCCCATTCTTTGCCTCCAACAGCCGTCCACAAAGTAGTCTGGATATGATGTCGGGTCGGTCGAGAGATCTCTGAATTGCAAGACCCTTCTAATAGTATCTTCAGAAAACGTGATAGTGTGACCAGCAACGGTAGCCCTTATAACATTGGGAGTTACCGTGCAGTCATGCTCCGCAGTCTCCCAAAACTGCTCCAAATAGGGTCTTGAAATGATCGGGTCAGCAGAAATAGCGTAGCTGATTCTTGAACGGTTCAAGAAATCAACTATTTCTCTATACTGCAGTGCTGCACCCTTCCATTCTGGTTCAGTGTTAGCTAACAGATTGAATTCGTTAGTAAACGCCCGAGCCATAATCTGCAAAAACACACAGAAAACATAATTAGATCAACAAGTATCATTGGAAATGAATAATAATGACTTAGTATAGTAGTTACTCTTTGAACTAAAATTTCAGACTTAGAAATTTTTCCCAAGTGTTGGTCCTACGTACTTAGCAAGTACGCAGGAATTTCCTCTTGCGTAGTTAACAAGTACGCATGAATTGCTTCTTGCGTACTTGTTAAGTGCGCAGGAAACGCACTTGGTGAAAAATTTCAGAATTTGAAAAATTCAACAGGAGTTCAAACAACGGGTAGATTAGGTCGCCACTAGGTCGGAATCGATGATTCTACCCTATGGGACCAACATCAACACCAAAACACTGCCTAACTTGTCCAATTTTGACCTAAATGAACACTCAGATGAGACGACGATCAAACGAGGTTCAAATGGCAAAATCAAAGACTAAAAATGGACGATTAAGGGTCTAGCACGGGTTCTATACAATTTTTAGTTATCAAGTTTTATTAAAACAACCAAAGATTTGTTCAAAACCGCGATTCAAACCCTAATCAAATTTACAGTCGAAATCGGTCCATACTAAGTGATTATGTGGATGGATTAAGCCTAGTTTCTCACCGATTGATTGTGATGAAATGATGAAACTAGCAACGGGACGAAAAATTGGTTTAGGAACACTTTAATTTTTGAGTAAAAGTCGGAGGGAATTTGAACCGGTTTGAAAGTGATGAAACTCTGAAATTTTTTCTAAGTCCAGTTTATATACCCCACGCAAAAAGGTCGTGCGCACTTAGCAAGTGCGCACGCTTTAACTCTTGCGTACTTACAAGTGTGCAAGGCTTAACTCTTGCGTATTTTTAAGTACGCAGGGCTTACTTCATGCGCACTTACAAGTACGCACAAACCCTTAAGTGCGCAAACTTTCAACTCAAATTTATGAAGTTTTTCAAGTCAAATAACGAACAAGATAAAAATATTCAATCAGTAGGATTCAAATACAATTCAGGAAGGTTAAACATAAATATTTTTGGCTTTTCTGAATAGAATTGAACTAGGCATAAACATAAAATCTTTTTGATCTTTTCTCAAAGAAATATACAAGTATTCACACAAACTATTTTTGATCAAAGACATGAGCAGAGGATCATATTAGGCTATCTTTTAGCAAAAACGATACAATATAAACATCAAAGAATATGGGATCATGTCATTGATTACTATTTATTCATCTGTAATAAGCATATAAACAAGTAATTCAAGTTGACAATATTATAAGATTTGAAACCATAAGCATCTTTGTATCACGTTCTTGTGTATTAATGTATTAATTATTAGATACACAACGTGTACCCCACTGATATGCTACAATAATGTAAAATGTACTATCTCAAGGCATGTAAGATTTTCCCAATGATTTTCTAAATTTTCAGAATTAAGTTACATCTATTAGCACAGGAAAAATCAAGCAGAATCCATAAGGATTATCATGAATCATAAGATTTAGAATCGAGTGATTCATTTGATTTTCTTCATTGAATATCGGTATGATGATTCAGGATAATGAGTATGGTGTTTGAATAAGGTAAGGGAATCCAACTTTTATCTGGATTTGATTTCAATGAATCAGGAGTGATTTAAGGGTGAATACATGCTCAACGGTTGATGTAGAGACATGTCTTGATTCAATCTCTCCTTACATACTTGTGAGTATGGGCAGTGAGATGAACCGCATTAATTGTGCTAATGACATAACCCGAAACTGACCTCAAAAGAAAATTATTGCCAAAATCTAACATCCTTTATCTGATAATGATCTTTTTCTATTCTTTTACACACACACACTAGCAAACATGGGTTCAAATCACAGTTGTAATTTAGACTTTAGTTTCCACACTACTAGTGATTCAAAGACGCATACAACCTACTGACAATTCAAATTACTTGTGAATAAGCAGATTAAAAAAACATAATAATTTAAACAATTAAGTAAGCATGACGCAATCATTTCCCATATGAGCAGTCTGTGACATTTAGATCATTTCTGATGTACTATCATTTCCTCTTTTCTCAAGTTAACTTTGAAATTTTCTCCATTTTCTATTTTGTTTTTGATTTTGTAAAATATTTTGAAACTTAAAATAACTATACAGAAAATTTAAAAGAAATAAAATTTAACTTCCATGAATTGAATGGATTTAAGAAAAATTAATTTTCACTCAGGATTGAAAATTCCTATCAAGTTGACAAGATGCTCAAAACGGGATCGATCAAATGCCTTTGTGAAAAGGTCAGCAAGATTGTCATCCGTGTGAACTTTTACAAGTTCAATAAAATGCTTTTCAGCACAATCACGGATGAAATGATGGCGAATTTCAATATGTTTAGTTTTGGAATGTTTCACCGGGTTATTTGTGATGGACATGGTGGCATTGTTGTCAATGAATAAAGGAGTTCCAGTGAAGTTTAAGCCATAGTCACTCAATTGCTACTGAATCGACAATATTTGAGAACAACCGCTCGCCGCAGCAATGTATTTTACTTCACAAGTTGAGACAAAAACCGTTGACTGCTTCTTACACTGCCAGGAGACCAGTCTGTCTCCTAAGAATTGACATCCACAAGAAGTTGACTTTCTATCAAGATTACAACCGCCATAGTCTGAATCAGTGTAGGCTTTGAAGTCGAATGACTGCTGCTTAGAGTACCAAAGACCTAATCGGGGTTTCCCTTTCAAGTATCTAAAAATTCTCTTCACGGCTATCATATGTGACTCCTTCGGTTGAGACTGAAACCTTGAGCACAAGCACACAGCAAACATTATATCGGGTCTTGAAGCTGTGAGATACATAAGTGATCCGATCATCCCACGGTACAATCTGCTATCTACATCCTTTCCATCTTTGTCAGGATGCAGACCATGATTGACTGGGATAGGTGTGCCATAAGTACTGCTATCATTCATCTTGTATTTTGATAAGATGTCCTGCACATACTTGGTTTGATGTAGATAAATGCCATCCTCTCTTTGAGTGACTTGCAGACCTAGTAAGAATGACAATTCACCCATGTTACTCATTTCAAACTTGGACTTCATCACCTGCTCGAATTCCCTACACATCCCTTCATTGGTAGATCCAAAATTAATGTCATCGACGTAGACTTGTACAAGAAGAATGTCACCTCCCGCTTTCCTAATGAAGAGAGTCAAGTCAATCTGTCCACGGGCGAAACGATTAGACAGTAAATGCTTAGATAATGTCTCATACCATGCCCGCGGTGCTTGATGAAGACCATAAAGTGCTTTGTCAAGCTTATACACTTTATTGATATTATGCGGATCTTCAAAGCTGCGAGGTTGAGTGATATAGACCTCTTCATGAACTTTACCATAAAGGAAAGCACTCTTCACATCAAGTTGATAGACCCTGAAGCCGACATATGTGGCATAAGCCAAGAACAGTCGAATGGCCTCAATTCTAGCAACTGGGGCATATACTTCCTTGTAATCCAAGCCCTCTTGCTGATAAAAACCCTGAACAACCAATCTTGCTTTGTTCTTAACAACAACATGACGATCATCCGTCTTGCATTTGAACACCCATCTGGTTCCAATCGGCTGAAAGCCTTTTGGCAAGTCAACCAAATCCCACACGTGCAACTTTTGGAATTGAGACAATTCATCTTGCATCGCCTCAATCCAGCAGTTGTCAGTGAGAGCCTCCTTCACATTCTTCGGCTCTAACTGGGACACGAATGCAGCATGCAGACATGTTTCCATGACACCAGTGTCAAGTATCTCTGTGTAAAGACTAGTGTTCTCAGTGATGGTTCGATGACGAGTCTGAACACCGGCATAAGGATCACCAATAATGTTGTCGGTTGGATGATTCATATGTACTCTTGACTCCGGTACAATCGGTTCCTGAATTTCTGAATCTAGATTCGTGCTTAACTCCCCCATTTCCTGTGTTCTAGAAGAAGAAGATTCAATGTTAATTAGATAAGCTGGAGCTTCATTTTCTACAGTTGTGTTAGGATTGGCTTGAGCGTCATCTCAAACGACATGAACACCTTCACTGTTATCACTGTCATGAGTTCCAGATGCAGATGCAGCATTGGAATCAGGAGTTATAATCGGTACAGTAGCACGAGTAGAGAAACTGGAGTCATCACCGCCACCCAATAATTCATAAACATTTGCGGCGTCAACTGCAGATAGATCAGGAAGATTGAATGACTTGAATAGCGCATCATAATCAAAACCCCAAGCTGGACCTGTAGGTTCTGGTGGAATGTTGTGTTTGTACTGTAGCAACAAGGAACAGGGACTACCAAAAGGAACTAGGTAATCAAGAATGGGAAGTCGATTGTTGATCAACTCGTAACAAGTCTTGTTGTACCTCTTCACAACCAGAACTCTGTTTAAGACGTGACAAGCTGTATTAACGGCTTCTGCCCAGAAAGTGATAGGAAGCTTTGCATCCGACAGCATAGTCCTTGCAGTATCAATCAGTGTTCTGTTCTTTCGTTCAGCAACTCCATTCTGCTGAGGCGTGTACGGCCCGCTGAATTCGTGACGGATCCCTTTCTTGAGACCGAAAAGCTCCATCAAATTATTCTTGAACTCAGTTCCGTTGTCACTCCTTATTCTTCTCACTTTCAGCTTGCAAAGAGATTCCAAGCTCAGGATCAAGTATTGAAGAATATCAGCAGTCTCGTCCTTAGTACCTAAAAAATGCACCCAAGAAAAACGTGAGAAATCATCAGTTACAACCAGACAGAACGACTTACCTCCAATACTCCTGATACTTATGGGGCCAAACAGATCCATGTGTAATAGCTCCGAAGGGGTATCAATAGAGTTTTGGAGCTTGGGCTTATGAGACTTCCGTTGCTGTTTGCCCTTTTTACAAGGCATACATTCATCTGCAACGGTAAATCTCAGCTTACGAACCCCGGTTACCAAACCGTTTTGGACAAGATGATTCATTTTACGATACGAAATATGTCCGAGTTTATATACCACAAGATAGAGTCATGCTCTGTCGCTTTGGTAAGCAAACATGTAGCAACTGATGAGGTGGTTGTTGCCACGTTCATATCGATCTGATAGTTGTCGTTTGTTCTTGGCGCTCTCATCAGGATCCAGTCTTCGGGAACTTCAAAACCAGGTTTGAGAATCAGGCATTCTGACTTATCAAACATCACCGAGTACTCCTTATCACACATTTGGGAGACACTCAACAGGTTATGCTTCAGCTGCTCGTAAAAGTTGACATTGTCAAAGCTGACACAACCGTTCGAAACCACGCCTTGACACGTGATGCTGCCACCTTTTTCTCCGGCAAAGGCCACATAGCCGCCTCTGAATGGTTTAACTTCTTGAAGCAAGGCGATGTTTCCTGTCATGTGCCGGGAGCATAGACTATCTACATACTAGCGGTTAGAGATAGTATCCTTCGGACGTCCCTGAACGAGTCACAAAAGAATTAGTTAAATTTGGAGACCCAAGCCATTGTGTTCTTGGGTCGTCCATCCTTTTCAAAATAAACTACTTCCTTTAACTCACAGTCGTGATGACTGTTCAAAACGGATGAATCTTTAAGAGAATTAGGACTAGGAGATTGAGAATTTTTGGATTTGGCAGTCCAGGATCTCTTCTGTTTCTTAACCGGAACAGGAGACTTTGGTTTAACAATAGCAGGTGAACTTGTGGAAGCTTCACCTGATTGAACTGAAGTCAACTGTTCAAGCTTTCTCAACCTTGTTCCTTCTCCTTCTCTGTGGTTTAGAGAGTCTCACCACAGGTTTCTCACCGGTACGTGTACTACCAGAGGTAGATACACAAGGTACAATAGGTTGCGTTACCTTTCTTGAAACAGATGGTTTAGCTTCAGATTTGATCTTAGGCTTTACCATCGGTTTGACTGGTGGTTTCACCACATTTTGTTTTGGACATTTAGGAGATTTCACTGATGGAGACTTAGGGATAACAGCCGGTTGTGAAACAACAGGCCGTTTCCCTTGGTTCTTTGAAGGACAGTTCACAAGAATGTGAACAAACAAGCCATACTGAAAACAATTCCTCTTGTCTATATAAGTTCTCTTGTAAGGCTCATTAGATCTGGCCTTAGATAACTCAGCATTATGAGCAGGAGGAGTTGGTTTATGAACAGGAGTCTGAACCTTTACAGTTTGGTTTTTGGGAGTGTAGTATTTTTGCAAATTTTCTTTGTAACCAAGCCCATAGTGAGCTGAAAAAGCCTCTTTCTTTGCTTGGTTAAGATTTTTATAACCCCCATAAAGCATTACCTTTAGTTTATCATTTTTTTCAATGATATCGGGTTCAGTTAAAATGCAATTATCACCATTAGTGATAATGTTTTTCTTTACTTTCTATTCAGTTAACAACTCCTTAGATACTACTCCTTCAGGGCAAGTGTTAACCGACCTATCTTCAGAAGCAGTAACGAACTCCTCACTAGATGTGGAGTTAGCCTTACTTGAGGATTCATCCTTTTTAGGGGAATCATCCTTATCAGAGGACTCATCTAGACAAGTAAGATCAATGTCTATTAAGCTATTGACAAACTTCTCATTAGTACATTTTAACTACAAGATCTCATTTTGCAGTTTGTTAATTTCATTATTCCGTTTTTCCAACCCCTTGTATGCAACATCCAAGTGAAGCTGTTGATCGCTTATTTTTAGAGAATATTCACATTTTTCATTTTTCAACGTTTCAATTGAATCTTTAAAATGTTTTTCGTTTTCTTTATAGTTTAGAGCTGCCATACTTAGGGGTTCGATTTTGTCTTGAAGCCTAGAATTTTCAAGTTTTAGCCCTAGACATTTGGAACATGAAATAACAGAAAAAGGATTAGAATCTACCTCAGACGATGAACTTGTTGCTTCTCCAATGGCCATGAGAGCAACAGCAGTAGTCGATTCCTCTTTATCAGCTACAAAAGCTTCCTTTTCTTCAGCTTCCTTCACCTCCTCTGTAGCAGCAGTAGTAGACTCTTCTAGGTCAGCCATAGAAGCTTCCTTTTTCTCAGCTTCCGTCATCTCCATGATCTCAGCCATGAGACCAACCTGAGTTTGTGCAATGATGGCATCCTCCAGATGAACACCCTAATCAAAGTTGTCGTCCTGTTGAGCTACCAGTACATTGGACTTTCCAGTTTGGCTTTGATTGTGGTTGTTTGAGTTGTTGTAGCCATGGTTGTTTCCTTGGCTAGGTCTGGTAAAACCCGAGGCCGGTGCTCTGTCTTTTTTACATTCACGAGCAAAGTGTCCATAGTTCAGACACTTGTAGCATTTGGCCTTGGATTTGTTAAAACCAACCTTGGCATTAGAATGCCCGCCAATGAACTTTCTTCCTGTTCTGTTCAGGAAACGCTTGGCTCTCCTCAATATCATGGCCATATTCCACTGAATATCCATGTCCTCCATGTCATCAGGATCCACTTGATTAAAGTCTTCTTCTATTGTTTCAGGATCCGTTAGCTTGCCGCCAATGAAGTTCTCATAGGCAAGCATACACGATGAGAATAATGCTACATGATCATAAGCTATTTTGGCTATAGCTGATTGGTTAGCTGAAGTTGTAGCGGGAGGATTTCTTGAGGGATGTTGTTGATGAGATCCAGAACCAGATCTGGATGCTGCATAACATGCATGACCAGCACAAGCTTTTACTGTTTCTTCCTCATGAGAGTTTCCAGAGAAAAGGGCAATTCCAGAGCCCGATGACTTGGTTGTAGAAGACGTCCCATGATACATAGAAGGGTCTTGTATCTGAGGTCTTCCTGAGCTCTCCTTTCTTTTTAGGTTCATGTCATGAGCTTGAACCTTTCCAATTGCCTCCTCCACTGTCAACTCATAGAATTTTGGATTTTCCCTCATCAGGGTTGTGTACATCTCAAATTTGGGTGGCAAAGCATCCAAAAACTTTTCCACCAGCTCTTCATCTGGATACCTGAGTTCAAAAGCCTTCAACTCAGTCTGTAGATGATAGAATCTAGAGATGAGGTCATCTAAAGATTCATTCTCTAAAAATCTGAAGCATTCATGCTGATTCCGGAGTAGATCCTTCTTACTCTTCTTGATATCACTATTTCCTTCGAATCTTTTCTGTAAAGCTTTCCAAAAATCCTTAGAATTTTCATAACCTCGGAAACTGTGGAACAATTCCCGAGTTAATGCCATAGTGATTGAACCAAGTGCCTTCTTTTCTCGATCATAAGCTTTCTTTTCTTCGTCAGAAAGTTTAGAGATAGGTTTGGGCATGGTTTCATCAAGATAGATGTGTGTGGGATGCTTATATCCCTCAAGGATTGGTATCCATAGTGATGAGTCGGTATAAGAAATGTAGTGCTCAAAACGTGCTTTCCAATTAGAATAATCGTTTACGTTCAGCAACTTTTGCGGTTTCTGTGGTGTAACGATCTCATTATCATAGTTTAAAAGGTTTCCAAGATTCTGAAGATTCCACATAGTGAACACTTAGTCAAATTTCAGAAAAATCATACACAGTTGCGTACTTGATATTGGCCTTGCGCACTTGAGAAATGGTCTTGCGTATTTAAGATTTGCTCTTGCGTACTTGATAAGTACGCAAGAGTAAATGATAAGTACGCAGGATATAACTTAAGTTCGCACAAGATTAGTCTTGCGTACTTGTAAGTACGCAGGAGATTAGTCTTGCGTATTTAGTAAGTGCGCAACAGAACTGTACTTTTTGCCAGAAATGATAAGTACGCACAACACCTTTTCAGCAACTCTCACCAAACTATTCCGGTTACTGGAAAATCGTCGGAGATGGTAAAAATTGGACTGATGAACAATGCAAATGAGCCAAAGGGTCAGAAACTTGTTTCTAACCAACTTTTGATACTCAAATCAATCAAATACACAACAAAATTCGGTTTTTTGAGTGATTTTTGCTTCTAAAATAGTGCTCGAGAGCTACCCCTATTTTATCACAAAAATCAACAAAAATACCTCCTTTTGCTTGTAAAATCTCTGTAGAAACTCTCCAAACTCACTCACAACACTCAAAATCAGGAGCAATGCTCTGATACCACTTGTAGGTCCCTCGGGTGTGGCGGATCATCACATGCAAGTGGGTCTACTAGTTGGACCGGGTGCGGAATACCCGTGACTAGGTGGAGAGTCAAACAACACAAAGTAAACCGACAAGAGAATCACTTTAAACGTTCTTTCTATTATAAACACTTGAAGGTTACAGAGAGAAGTACTAAGATTACAATTTGCGTATTTGCAACTATGACTGCGTACATAACTTCTGTCAACCTATCCTATTTATACAAGACCTGATGCCTGCGCACTTAGCAAGTGCGCACGGAAAAATGCTCTTGCGTACTTAACAAGTATGCAAAGGTATTCTTGTGTACTTGCTAAGTACGCATGAGCTTTCTCCTGCGCACATACAAGTGCGCAAAACACTTAGGGAATTATGCAACATTTAATATGTAAAAGTTAATACAACTAAATAACTAATACATAAAGACTCTTACATACAAAGACAATTACAAACATTAAAGTACAAACTAAGACTCTATCTATCCAGAGTGTTTGTCAAAGGAAAGTGCTTCAACACGTATTCGGTGGTGAAAGAATCTTTCAGGCTCTTCTAAAGGTTGATATAAACCAGTAGTGGAGCTATGGATCATACACTACCTGCAACAAATGTAACAAAAGAGGCAGATGGAAATTGATAGGTTAATCCGTTAACTTGATTTTTTCTTGAAATCACCGTGTCCCCGGCAACGGCGCCAAAAACTTGACGTGTCGTGTGATAAGAAAATTAATATATATATGTATATTTGTTTTAGAAATGGTTTCACGAGATCAGGTTTTAAATTTATAAAATGATAAATACTCAAACATAAAACATACACAATAGGCAAGTGTACCTATCGCAACGTAATATAGTTTAGTTAAGAACCAAGAATCGAACCAACGGACACGGTCGAATTCCAATACTCAACTTTTGTTAACGTTAGCCGGTTTAATTAGTGAGTGAGTTTTGTGTGCTTGTAGAACAGAAAAGTAAATGACAGAAAAGTAAATAGCGGTAAAGTAAATAGCAGAAAAGTAAAAACGTACGTGAAGTGTGTAACAGATATGTAACGAACAGAATAGTAAATAATAAGAAATTAAATATGTCATAAATGATCAAGTTACGAATATTATTGCTTTGGGTTACGAATCCGCTTGGTACGTGATAATGTTAGGTTGACTAATCCAGTGATATGACTACTACAAATGTGTGACCCAGGTCACCGCTAGAGCCTCGTCCTCATGACATTTTATTTGCAAATTTAAAAGCTTTAACAAGTGGTAGGGCCTCCCGTTAAGGACAACAATTACCCTCAACCCTTCGAATGGTGATCTCCGGGTTAGTTTAAGACATCGAACGTAAAATGCTTTGTATTAGAGTTACATAGGTGATTATATTTTGCTCACCGGGAGGCCGTGTAATAATGGGACCATGTATAAAGACGTACCATTCCCAGCATGAGTTCACCAATTCTTGGTCGTATAATAAGTTCGTATAAAGACGTACGACCTTACTAGTGTTGACCAAGCCTTGGCTTATCAATCTCTCCTTATATAAAGACGTAAAAGTTTCAAAAGAAGTTTGATTAAAAAGGTTTTACGATCTTACGCTTTAAAACCAAGAGCACTCACAAATATAAAGACGGATTTAGAAAATAATAAAAGCCCACCAAAATGGTGGTTTTAAAGATGAATAGTTAAAGACATAAACACATCACTTGGATTAATACGTTAAACATTAATATGCACCAAACTTCATCTTCACCCTAGCAATACAAAGAGTTTAGCCACGAATGTCCATACTAACTAGCATAATACTGAGTTTCGTAGGCTCCCCTATTGTGGAACAAGGAGGAAGAGCCCCTCCACTCACTACTCTCTACTCTAACTATGAAATACGCTCTCAAATGAGGTCTGGATGGCTGTTGTTAGGTGTGGATGGGTGTGTGCAATGAAGAACTCAAGCCATCTATTTATAGGCCACAAAATGAGTAATGCACGGTCGTGCATTAGGTTGCACGGGCGTGCAAACACCTCAGGAATCAAACAGGGTACAAAGGACAATGTACCGGAGCCTTGGGAAGCTAGATAGGGAATGCACGACCTTGCATGGCATTGCACGGCCGTGCAATGCCCAGCCAGCTCCCTAGCTTCGTCTTTTAGCTGCTGGTTGACTTGTGTTGACCAATTTTGACTTCTTGGGGGTCAATGCTCGGGTTAAGTCTTCCAAAAGCTTGATTTCTTCATGATTTTAGCTGATTTTTGGTCTATTCATCTTTGGGATACCGAATAATCTGCATTTGTGAAATATTAACATTTTAAGTATCAATTGCAAGGTTATTAATCAATTAGTAGCATAATATTGGGATTATTATGCATGCAAAACGTGTATAATTTAGGGCATATCACTCGTTACATGAGAACACAACCAAGACCTTGGTTAGAGGCATCACAGTAGACTACAAGGTCATCATTCTCATCAGGAAGAGTTAGAACAGGAGCATTGCACAACTTTTGCTTGAGAGTCTAGAAAGCTTCTTTTTGTTTTGGTCCCCACTCATAAGGTTTACCCTTGTAGGTCAAGGCGGTGAGAGGGACAACAATCTTGGAGAAGTTCGAGATGAATCATCGGTAATAACCCGCTATACCAAGGAATGAACGAACTTCGGTAGGGGTCTTAGGGGCACTCCGATTCTTAACAGTTTCTATCTTAGAAGGATCAACATGAATTCCCTTTTCGTTGACAATATGACCCAAGAATTGAACTTATTTTAGCCAAAATTCACACTTGGAGAATTTGGCATATAGTTGTTCTTTCCTCAAGAGGTCTAAAATCAACCTAAGGTGTTGCTCATGATCTGCTTTAGTCTTGGAGTAGATCAAGATGTCAACAATGAAAACGATCACGAATTTATCTAGGTAAGGCTTACATACACGGTTCATGAGGTCCATGAAAACCGCGGGTGCATTAGTTAGCCTAAAAGGCATAACAATAAATTCGTAGTGACTGTATCTTGTACGGAAGGCAGTCTTTGGAATATCTTCCTCTTGCACACGAAGTTGGTGATAACCGGATCGAAGGTCAATCTTTGAGAAGTAGGTTGAACCTTGGAGTTGGTTAAAGAGATCATCAATCCTAGGCAACAGACAACGATACTTGATGGTAAGTTTGTTGAGCTCACGGTAGTCAATACACATATGGAATGAGCCATCTTTATTCTTTACGAATAGGACAGGTGCACCCCAAGGTGAATGACCGTGACGTATGAAACCTTTATCAGAAAGCTCTTAAAGCTGACTTGCAAGCTCTTGCATTTGATAACATACGAGACGGTATGGAGCTTTGGCAACTGGATTAGCTCCGGGTACAAGATCGATATGAAACTCGACTTGATGAACGGGTGGAAGACCAGATAGATCTTCAAGAAACACTTCGGGAAAATCTTGAAAAATTGGGATGTCTTGAATACTTGTAAGGCCCCTTTTCCCGGGAGACCTCACTTGTTGTACTTACTCATGAACATAGTGATGAAAACTGAATGAACTATAACATTTAAAACATAGTGGAAGCTTACATCATTCTATCACATAAACAACGGAAGTCTTAACATGCAAAAGAAACATTTTTCTAGCACATAAGCATTTAAACAGGATGTCAGCCTTTTGTCAGGTAGCCTTCATGCCCTCGCCCGTCATTTCTTCATGTTACCTGAAATGCATATTAAAAGTCAGCTAACACTGGTGAGTTCTAGTTTAAAGTAAGTAGGCATAAATATTATTTCTTTATAAGTATGAATATATATACATATATAAATACACATTTACACTTGAATTACTTCCATTTATGCTTTCATTTATCATTCATATGCGAGTACATATATATATGTATTCACCTTTACATTTATTAAACATTCATTGGTCATACACATAAGGGTGATCAACCCAACATTCATTTGCGTAAGTCACGAAGACAGAAGCCAGTCCTACCGTCGTAGTCCGTCCTCCACAACATCCAGCAAACCTTCGGACGTCTGTTATGCTATGCTGTTCGGCAAACCTTCGGCCGTCCATCTTAACCGTCCTACCGTCGTAGTCCGTCCTATTCGCCCATCTGCGCAAAGGCATCCATTTCCCATGCAAACTATCGTTTATGCAACCGTTCTACTTTTCATAATAAGGCAATTTCTTCGACCGTCCATTAATGTATTTCATACGTCCTAGCTGATGAAGATACGTATATGTCCCGGTTGCAACATTATTACGTCGTCATCCGTCTACAGAAGTAGCGGTTAGCATCGAAGCATCCAAAACATTCACATACATTCAACATGCAATATATATAATTTTATAAAGCAAGATTTCATTCTTTTGTGTTATTTCATACTTTCCTTTCATTATTCATAACATACTTGTTAATACTTATAATCATCATGTAACACGCATAATATTCATATCATATCATGTATACACTTCAGCCCCAAGACATTAGAAAACATTTGCACATAACATATAAGGGGCACATGCTCACCTGATAAGCGGGTCCTGAGATACTATCACTGGTCGGTATGCGTCTCTAGGTGTCGCACACAATCTGTATAAATCACTCGCATAAGTTAAGGTAATTGTCCTAACCTGACACTTTGTTTCTACCTTTAGGGTTTGGCAAACTTAGATAAGTTCGCCCTACATTGATTTAAGCGAACTTAGTAGTTTCACTAACATCAGTCTTCCTTCCCGAACCGTAATGAGGACGCCTAAGTTGTAAAAATACACTTCTTTAATCTAATGAAGATCGGACAGAGTCCTGTTTGTTTTTATGTAAAATACGACAATAATAATTGTCCATTTCCTTTATCAAACCATAACCAATAGTCGATAATAATCGAATTTTAAACTTCTAGCTTGAGACCCATCCTTTTACAATTAGATTAATTAACTTTTACAAACAATATTATTCTTATGTCGATTATTATTTATTAAATGAAATCATTGATATTCGTCCTCAATAAACTATTCGTAACCCGAACTAATAATAGTAGTTAACGTTATACGGGTTTTAGAGGGTTTCCAGAACATGAACCGGAATCGTTCCTTTCAGTCGTATCCGCAAGTTGCCTCGACTCGCCGATTATAATTTCTAACAACACTATCATCATCATTATGCTATCATTGTTATCTTGAAATTATTATCACCATCATATAACCATTATCATCGAAACTACTATCATGGGATCCCCATCATCGAAACTACTATCATGGAATCATCATCATCGAAACTATTATCACAGAATCACCACCATCGAAACTACTATCATATCACCATCATCATCATCATCGAAACTACTATCTTGAATCATCACCATCGAAACTACTATCTTGAATCATCAATATCGAAACTATTATGATATCATCAGCATCATCATCATCATCGAAACTACGATCATATTATCATCATCATCATCGAAACTACTATCATATTATCATCATAGAAACTACTGTTGCTGCTGAACCAAATACACGAAGCTACTGCTGCTGAATCACCATTGCCCGAAAATACCTTCACGAACCACCGCTGCCTTCACCGTTAACCTCACACCACCACCAAGAGGCTGTCATCAACATCACCATCACATGCCATTACCATGTCACCATGAAGTCACAGTTGCCATAACCATGCCACCACCACCATCCACTATCTAAGACGAATCCGCTGTGCCGATTCTACCTCTCTCTTCCTTGGTTCCGACGTGCTTCCAACAATCAGCTCTAGCGTTGCCGGCAAGCCCAGTCGCTGCTTCCATTTCTGTCTCGCGTGGCTCATACAACCTCCATCACGAAATCCCTGCTGCTACCGATGTCATGGTAGTAGCTCGCCTGCCTGATAGCCGTCATGAGTCTGGTACAACCATCATCACCAACGCCCTACTTCATTCGCCGGCCTAGTCTCTTTCTTGCGTGCAAAACAGGCCCGAAAGCTTTCCCCAAGGGTTTCTCCACATAAACTGAGTAAGACGGGTTACTTAGTTGGCCGGATTAGGGTTTAACGGCGGAGGTGGGGCATTAAGTTGCTGGTTCGGAGAGGATGAAGGTGGAGTTTGATGTTGGATTGTAAGTGGTGAAATGAAATCGATATGAAACATGCTTGGCGGCTGGATTTGATAGAATGGCTTTTAGGTTTTTAGGAAATTTTCAATTAGGGCCCCACAACTTGTAGAAATTACGTTCCAGCCCTTTTAACTCAATTTAATAGTTAAATTTTTTGTGTCGTGTTTTCGTTCTTTGACAACTCTAGTCCTACATGAAGTCTCGTGTTTTAAATAAAAACAATTTGGGATGTTACAAGTCTACCCACCTTATAAGAATTTCATCCTCGAAATTCGGTGCCTCTTATACACGATTAAGCTATGTTTCCCATGACTAAGTTGCCTCTTCAGCTCCATTGAACTCTCATGTTCTGCTTCACGGACATTCAATGCCACATGTGAACTAGTGTAGTTAGGGTTTACACCTCACTACTACCTCTTTCTCTTTGTAGTATCTTGAATAGTATGACCTATTTTACTCTTATACATGTTTCATGGGTGGGCTTAACTTGAATCCACCAAGTACTTGCATGGATTTGTCATGCTGAGCGGGCCATGAGCTCTCTTCATCACTTGAGAGTGTCTCTTTGGTGTCTTAGTATCTTGTTTAAACTGTCTACTTTGTGCCCTAGGCGGTTGTTATCAATCTCCTTCTAAATCGCTTTGGTTATTACGTGTACCTCATAAGTTATCATTAGTGCATTCACCCACGAAGGGCCATACCATACCGTTCCCAAATGAATCATGCCATAATGTTCCCGAATGAGTTATACTATCTTGTCCTTGTAGGAACGATTTCGTTTTGTTCCCGAAGGAACCTTGTCCTTGCGTTCCCAAAGGAACCATATTGTTTCGCTCCCGAAGGAACCCTCGTTGCGTTCCCGAAGGAACCATATTAGGCATTACTCTATCATACTCAAACTTGTCGGGAAGGTATTCATTCCGACGGAGCACTAGGTATATGATCTTTACATTCATATTCCTATACACGTAACTCCCTTCTGGTCTTTCATTAAAACATGCTCATCATGGTTTCACATTTCTCATCATTAGTCCATTACACACTATTCTTTCTTCATATCTTCGAATGGTGTTATGGATTGGCATCCCTTGTGACCTAAACATGAATTTTCTAACTTCTCATGATCATTAACATTTTCCGTATGTGACCCTTTTAGAATTTCGTTCATAGGTTTCATTACGAACAGATGACACGTGTGGTGTTACTTGATCATTCCTTTCCTTTCTGGTTTCAATGGGTTCTTTATCGGCTTTTTAATTTCAGCAGTTTCATGTGCTATTGTCTTGACTTAATTATTGTAGAGTGTTTTCTGACTCGTCTTGAGTCCTTGCTGGTATTCATGCCACACTTCACACCATTGGGCTTGCCTTTCACATTCATCTTAAACAAACAATCCTTAGGTTAGATCTGGTTTCATTTGGTTTTGCCTGCACGACCTATTTAACATCGTTGTTCCGGTCATTTGCTGTTGTTGGTAAATCTATCTTCTCATCCCAGTGAATACTTGTGACATTTCGGGTTTTTATACACACTTTTATAATATATGTCATATAAACAATTTCTATTCAGTGAAATACAAGTGTATTTATTTAATTTTTGTATGTATATAATGTACAAAGTATATATTTTTAATTTATGGATTTAAAATGATTAAAATTTTGTAAGTTTTAAACTTATATAAAAATCTAAATTTAAAAGGTCCATATATAAATAAATAAAATAATCTATTTAAATAAAATAATTAACTTTTATAAAACCATTTAAATATAATTTAAATTAAAGAGAAATTTAATTAATTTAATTATTAAAGTTAAGGGGTCTGTTTTGAAAATTATTAAACTAAAAGGTTTTAAAATAGAAATAAGTCAAGGGGCTATTCGTGGACAAACTAAACCACAAGGGCTTATGGGTATAAATCGCAGGGACCATTTTAACCAAGAAGCAAACTTCAGGGACCATGATTGCCAAATCCCAGTTCGCAATTCCGGTCATCTCTCCCATTGTCCGGCTGTCCAAGCTCTTTCCGGCGAACCCCGACATGCTTGTTCCCTGCACCTCGACAGCCGAAAAAGGGCTTTCGGAGCTCGTTGTCTCCACGCGAACCTAAGCCCCCGACCAATTCGTCTTTTTAACTTACGAAAAGTCTGCTCGCATATGATCGAAAGTCAACGCCGCGAGATTGGCCTCGTCAATACACCTCAACTCCTGCAAGACGGCTCGATAGCTTCGGCTTGCCCAGACGAGTGTCTAGGCATACTCAATTGCATGTTTCACTGTCGGGATCAGGTTCGAGTATAAATAGCCATTACCGGACCTTCTCGAGCTCACTCTCCCTTCAACACTCGCTCTCACTTCAAATTGAAACTGTCATTGTGTTCGTCTCTTCTGTGCGAAGCTGTGACCGGATTTTCAGAGCCCAATTCATCCCGAGTCATAATTTTCCCATTCTTGGTATTTTCGGACTATCGCACCAGTCATCTCGGCCCTTCGCGATCAGGTAAGAACCTCAAATGCGTTCCTTTGCCTTCGGTTATCGACTGGCTATTTGTTCCAGGCACCATCTCGGCCTCAGGCCTCCGATTACCGAGCAAACCAGTGCTCTCGGACACTTGCTTGCCGGTTGCCGAGAACCCAGTGACCAAAATCTTGAATAGTTATAAATTAAACACCCCACACATAACCAGCGATGGGCGATAGCCCGGCTGGTTAGGCGTATGCCGGTTTGTGTCCAAGGTCCCAGGTTCGACCCTTGTTGGCCTCCTGCCCAACCATTTTCTTTTAGTTTATTATTTTCTTTACACACTAAAGATTATTTCGAACCTGTTAACTCGTTCGTTTATTTTGAAACCATTAAACGACTGTTTACACATATTTAACCCGTCAAGGTTTATAAAATATTAAGCCCAATATTTTTATAAACTTGTTTAAATAGTTTTAACTCACAAAAAAAAATAAAAAATAAAAAAAATAAACAAATAGAAATTTTTATAAATACAAAAAAACATAATAGCTACTTATTTAAAAATATAATATTTTAACAAGATTAGAATATATTTTAGATGTTAAGTTTTACTAAAATCGTTATCATTTACTATAATATTTTATAAAAATAATTTCAAGGAATTTTTTTATTTATAAACCCATACACGTTTAAACACGAATACACATGCACAAACATACATTAATACATATTTATCTACATAGGGTTTCAACGTGCTTAAACATCAATATCCTTATCACATGCACGCGTGGATTTAAAACACCCGCTAGCAAGGTCAGTTACATAGCCCCTATTTTACATTTTTACATGCTTTGGGGTGAAACATTATTACCTATACACTTCATGCTACTCAACAAATTGTTTATACGTGTTATACATGTGGATTATATGCTTGTTCATCGTGAATTATCTTGGGTGTACATTCATTAACTGTAAAAACAAAGAGAGCCAACGGTGATATTGATAGATCTATTGTGCCTGACCAGCCCACCCGGGTAGGGTGTTTATTACTGCATACTCGGGTATAGCCGCGTGTTATATTCAAACATATCGGATATAGTGGATAACTATATTCAATCATACCGGGCCTAGCAGTTGTGCTATGTTCAATCGTGTCAATCAAGGTTTGAATTGTACTTAGATAAACATAAAGGATTCAACCATATATGCTATGTCTAACAAGTTAAACAATGAGTTTGCAAAACGTTTTTATCTACTATTTATCGGGTCCACAAAACCTATGTACTCACCAACTTTATAGTTGACACTTGATTTAACTAATGTTTTAGGTTTGGATATGTGATTGCTTGCTGAAGATTCTTCCACTTAAGAACTTATGGATCTAGTTAATTAAATCAATGTTTTAAAATAGACTAGGTTATTTGACTCATATTGTACTTGAATATTTGTTACTTTTAATTAAATTAATGAATTATGCAACGTTTTGGTTATCATGTGCTTTTGAACAATCACCCATTGTCCGCCTCGATGATTCCGCCATCGGTCGGGGTGTGACAGATTGGTATCAGAGCCATGGTTATAGGGAATTAGGTTATTAGACACAATGACCTAGACTATAACCCTAGGACTCCCTTTTACGTGTTTCGTGCTAAATGTTTATTTGCTATGTGAATTATTTGTAGTTAGGTATTATTTGAATTTCCCCAAGTTTAGTGCATGAGACTTATACACATACATACAAGGCTTTAAACACACAATACATACTTTACATACACATTTGACAAACAAACATATGCAAACAAATACACTACACATCCTTATCCATACTCTTTACTCATCCATACTATTTGCAACATTCCTACATATTTAATTATACTCATAGACTCACAAGTCTATTAATTTCTTGAAAATCTCGTCAACGACTTAATTTCTTGAAAATCAGTAAAGGACATGTGCAATCCGGAAGGGTGACACCTGTACATTGGGTTTTCTGTCTTGGAAAGCATTTCGTATAAATCCAAATAAAAGGACCCGTATGCTTTCCTGGGAATTCCTGAAGTGAGTGTTTACCTATAGGCTAAAGCATGTCTCCTTGAAAGTTTTGAGAAATTACTAAACGTTGATAAGTCATTGTATTCGCAAGAATACGATCCGAACCTAAACTCAAAATTTGGGGACATTATAGTAAGATAGGGAGAACTAGATGAACATGCAAAGAGAATCATTATTACGGGTGCACACGTAATAACGATTTGTAGTGCATGCGAATCCCGGCGATTCCTATTACGCGAATAATGATCTATGACATCATATCCTACAAGGAATAGATGGCTTATTTCCCCTATCAACCTTGAATAAATATACATACATTAGCACGCGACATGATGAATCTCGGATTTCCGCTTGCATCATTCCCACTGTGGCACATATATATCCACTTTATCTAAAATATTATAAACTTTTGTCTTTTCTTATGGTGTTAGAATGCCTCCTCGACGTGCGGTCAATACAAACTCTAGCACTTCCAATCCGGATCTTGCTACTCTTCTTGCCCAACTGGTGGGACAAATGACCCAAGCCAATAACAATAGTGACGGGTCTCATAACATCCAAGGAAATGGTAGTGCCAACCCGCCTCAATGCACTGCAACCCTACAAAATTTTACGGGACTGAAGGTGCTACCGGCCTTCTACAATGGTTTGAAAGCATGGAAAGCACGTTCTTAAACAGTGACTGCCCCGATAATCTTCGAGTTCACTATGCCACAAGTGTACTTCAAAAGAGAGCCCTCACCTGGTGGAACGGTGAGAAACGCACTCATGGAGTTGAGGTTGCTACATCTTTATCATGGGACGACCTGAAGAAAGCCATGACCGATGAATTCTGTCCTCGAAATGAAATGAGGAAGCTCGAGACTGAGTTTTGGGATCTTGCCCAAGACAGCGGGGATAATCTGGCTTACACCACCCGATTTCAATAGCTGAGTCTATTGGTACCTCATATGATCACCCCCTTGCTCGGGAAATTGAAAAATACATAGGCGGGCTGCCTATGCAAATTCAGGATGCCGTATTAGGAAGCAATCCTCCCACACTTGAAGCTGCTATCCGTCTATCCGCTACGCTATCCGAAAACCACGTCAAAGCCGGAACCTTATCCAGAAAGGGTTCCAAGAAGGTTGTTTCTACTCTTGCGGCCGTCAAAGATGTAAGGCCCGAGTCTTCTAACCGCAACAAGAAACTAAAGGGTCGAAACTTCACAGCCGTAACTCCCACCGTACCTCCTATTCAAGTGGCACCTTTGGGCCAAAACCCAAAACCTTATATGGGCCCAAATCCCCAATGTCAGACCTGCATATACCACCATCCTGCCAACGTACCATGTCGATTGTGTTCAAGCTGCGGACGATATGGACACGTGGCCACTACTTGTCGTACCCGTCCTCCCGTCCATCAAACTGCTCCAGCCAACCGTCCAAACTATCCAGCACCTCTCAATGGTCGGGCATGTTACGAATGTGGAGACCCAAGCCATTTCCGTGACCGATGCCCAAAACTTCAGCAACAAGGTGGTCCCCAAGGACGAGCGTTTAATATAAACGCTAATGAGGCAAAAGCAAACAACGACGTGAAAAACGATACGTTTCTCGTAAACAATCATTAGGCATCCGTTTTATTTGATACCGGTGCCGATAGGAGTTTCGTGTCTCTTACCTTTGAATCTCGACTTGCTAAACAAAGAACGAAACTTGACAATTCTTATTCTGTGGAGATAGCAAACGGGAAATCTATTACTATAAATTCTGTTATCCGCGACTGCAATCTCGATCTTAATAATCATGTGTTCTCTGTTGATCTCCTTCCAATGCAATTGGGAAGCTTCGATATTATAATTGGCATGGATTGGTTATCCAAGCACCATGCCGAGGTTATTTGCTACGAAAAGTGCATTCGTATACCTCTCCCTTCGGGCGACACGTTAGTTATTTTCGGTGAAAAACCTTGTCGTGGTCTTCAACTCATGTCTTGCACACTGGCACAAAAGTACTTGTAGAAAAAGTACGTTGCTTTCTTGGCCCACGTAATTGACACGAAAGACAAGGGTAAGAAATTGCAAGATATTTCGATCATTCGAGACTTTCCCGAGGTATTCTCCGAGGATTTACCCGGTCTTCCTCCCCCTAGACAAGTAGAGTTTCGTATTAACCTTGTGCCCGGAGCAACTCCCGTGGCAAAAGGTCCTTATCGTCTTGCACCTTTTGAGATGCAAGAGCTCGCTAGTCAATTACAAGAGCTCTCATCCAAAGGTTTCATCCGACCAAGCCATTCGCCTTGGGGTGCTCTCGTGCTTTTCGTAAAGGAAAAGGATGGATCGTTTCGAATGTGCATTGATTATCGTGAACTCAACAAGCTTACGATCAAGAACCGTTACCATTTACCCCGTATCGACGATCTTTTCGACCAAATTCAAAGTTCAACATGTTTTTCCAAGATCGACCTTCGTTCCGGATACCATCAATTTCGTGTTCTCGATGAAGACATTCCGAAGACTGCCTTTCGGACTAGATATGGTCACTACGAGTTCATGGTCATGCCTTTTGGTTTGACTAATGCACCTGCAGTTTTCATGGATCTCATGAACCGCGTATGCAAACCTTATTTGGACATGTTCATGATCGTTTTCATTGACGACATTCTCATCTATTCTAAAACGAAAGCGGAACATGAACAACATCTTCGTTTGATTTTGGAGCTCTTGAAGAAAGAACGACTATACGCCAAGTTCTCCAAGAGTGAATTCTGGCTAAAGGAAGTTCAATTTTTGGGACACATAGTCAACGAAAAGGGGATTCATGTGGACCCGGCAAAAATCGAGGCGGTAAAGAATTGGAGTACTCCTAAGACTCCTACCGAGATTCGTTCCTTCCTTGGACTAGCGGGTTACTATCGCCGCTTCATCTCAAATTTCTCCAAGATTGCGGTCCCGCTCACTGCCTTGACCCACAAAGGTAAACCTTACGAGTGGGGACCCAAACAAGAGGAAGCTTTTCAAACTCTCAAGCACAAGCTCTGCAACGCTCCTGTTCTAACTCTTCCTAGTGGTAATGACGACTTTGTCGTTTATTGCGATGCATCCAACCAAGGTCTTGGTTGTGTTCTTATGCAGCGTGGCCAAGTAATTGCATACGCATCACGTCAGCTCAAAACCCACGAGAAAAACTATACGACCCATGATCTCGAGCTTGGTGCTGTCGTTTTCGCCTTGAAAATTTGGAAACACTATCTTTATGGCACCAAATGCGTGGTTTTCACCGACCACAAAGTCTCCAACATATTTTCAATCAAAAAGAGCTTAATATGAGGCAACGACGATGGGTCGAACTTCTTAACGACTACGACTGTGAGATTCGCTACCACCCCGGCAAAGCCAATGTTGTAGCCGACGCCTTGAGTCGTAAAGAACGTATCATGCTTCATAGTGTTCGTATTCATAGCAATATCCAAGCCCGCATTCTCCAAGCACAAAATACCTCGGTTACCGAGGGAAACATGTATCACGAGATGGCATGTGGTGTGGAACTCTTGTTAGAAACTAAAGCCAACGGCCTGTTGTATTACTTGGATCGTACCTGGGTTCCTGATCGCGACGACCTTCTTATATTTTTGATGAACGAGTCCCACAAGACTCGATATTCGGTACATCCCGGGGCTGATAAGATGTACATGGGTCTTCGTCAACAATATTGGTGGCCCGGCATGAAAAAGGATAATGCCTTTTTTGTGGCAAAATGCTTAACTTGTTCTAAAGTAGAGGCCGAACACCAGAAGCCTTTCGGACTTCTTGAACAACCTGAAATTCCCATGTGGAAATGGGAGAACCTTGCTATGGACTTCATCACCAAACTCCCACACACTTCCAGTGGGCACAATAGTATCTGGGTTATTATCGATCGACTGACAAAGTCTGCTCATTTCTTGCCTATTCGTGAGGACTATCGAGTCGAGAAATTGGCTCGGATCTACATTGATGAGATCGTAAGTCGCCACGAAATCCCATTGAACATCATCTCCGATCGTGATTCACGTTTTACTTCCCGGTTTTGGCAATCATTACAATCTGCGCTTGGTACTCGTTTGGATTTAAGCACGGCTTACCATCCTCAAACCGATGGACAAACCGAGCGAACAATCCAAACTCTCAAGGATATGCTTAGAGCTTGTATCATTGACTTTGACGGTAATTGGGATTCTCACCTACCGCTGATCGAAATTTCCTACAACAACAGCTACCACCCAAGTATTAACATGGCACCGTTTGAAGCTCTTTATGGACGAAAATGTCGTTCACCGATTTGTTGGAGCGAAATTGGTGAAGCACAAATCACAGGTCCCGAGCTTATCCAAAAGACCACCGATAAAATCTCTCTTATTCGTGACAACATTCGAGTAGCTAGGAGTCGACAAAAGAGCTATGCCGATAAACGACGAAAACCCTTGGAATTTCAAGTTGGGGATATGGTTCTTCTAAAGGTATCACCTTGGAAAGGCGTAGTCCGATTTGGAAAGAAAGGAAAACTTTTCACGTATCTAATTTGAAAAAGTGCCTAGCCGACGAGAATCTCCACATCCCTCTTGATGAAGTGCGCATTGACGAGAAAATGCACTTCGTTGAGAAACCCGTGGAAATAATGGACCATGAGGTCAAGAAACTCAAGCGTAGCCGCATCCCCATTGTCAAGGTCCGTTGGGAGTCTATAAGTGGACCCGAGTTCACTTGGGAACGTGAAGACCAAATGAAGACCAAATATCCGCATCTCTTTTCATAGCCTCCACTAGTTGAATTTCGGGGCGAAATTCCTTTAACTTAGGGAGACTGTGACATTTCGGGTTTTTATACACACTTTTATAATATATGTCATGTAAACAATTTCTATTCAGTGAAATACAAGTGTATTTATTTAATTTTTGTATGTATATAATGTACAAAGTATATATTTTTAATTTATGGATTTAAAATGATAAAAATGTTATAAGTTTTAAACTTATATAAAATTTTATATAAAAATCTAAATTTAAAAGGTCCATATATAAATAAATAAAATAATCTATTTAAATAAAATAATTAACTTTATAAAACCATTTAAATATAATTTAAATTAAAGAGAAATTTAATTAATTTAATTATTAAAGTTAAGGGGTCTGTTTTGAAAATTATTAAACTAAAAGGTTTTAAAATAGAAATAAGTCAAGGGGCTATTCGTGGACAAACTAAACCACAAGGGCTTATGGGTATAAATCGCAGGGACCATTTTAACCCAGAAGCAAACTCCAGGGACCATAATTGCCAAATCCCAATTCGTAGTTCCGGTCATCTCTCCCATTGTCCGGCGGTCCAAGCGCTTTCCGACGAACCCCGACACGCTTGTTCCCTGCACCTCTGAGCTCGACGTCTCCACGCGAACCTTAGCCCCCGACCAATTTGTCTTTTTAACATACGAAAAGTCTGCTCGCATTTATGATCGAAAGTCAACACCGCGAGATTGGCCTCGTCAATAGACCTCAACGCCTGCAAGACGGCTCGATAGCTTCGGCTTGCCGAGACGAGTGTCTAGGCATACTCAATTGCATGTTTCACTGTCGGGATCAGGTTCGAGTATAAATAGCCATTACCGGACCTTCTCGAGCTCACTCTCCCTTCAACACTCGCTCTCACTTCAAATTGAAACCGTCACTGTGTTCGTCTCTTCTGTGCGAAGTTGTGACCGGATTTTCAGAGCCCAATTCATCCCGAGTCATAATTTTCCCATTCTTGGTATTTTCGGACTATCAGACCAGTCATCTCGGCCCTTCGCTATCAGGTAAGAACCTCAAATGCGTTCCTTTGCCTTCGGTTATCGATTGGCTATTTGTTCCAGGCACCATCTCGGCCTCAAGCCTCCGATTACCGAGCAAACCAGTGCTCTCGGACACTGGCTTGCCGGTTGCCGAGAACCTAGTGACCAAAAGCTTGAATAGTTATAAATAAACACCCCACACATAATCAGCGATGTGTGATAGCCCGGCTGGTTAGGCGTGTCCCTGTTTGTGTCCAAGGTCCCAGGTTCGACCCTTGTTGGCCTCCGGCCCAACCATTTTCTTTTATTTTATTATTTTCTTTACACACTAAAGATTATTTCGAACCTGTTAACTCGTTCATTTATTTTGAAACCATTAAACGAATGTTTACACGTATTTAACCCGTTAAGGTTTATAAAATAATAAGCCCAATATTCCTATAAACTTGTTTAAATAGTTTTAACTCACAAAAAATAAATAAATAAATAAATAAATAAATAAACAAATAGAAATTTTTATAAATACAAAAAAACATAATAGCTACTAATACGTGTAAACTATATATATATTTTTTATAAGTGTTTTACACAATTAGTTTTAAAAAGGGTTTTCACCAAAAACTAATCACACACACCGGGCAGTGTACCCGTCGGCTAGCAATATAGTAAAGGTAAGAACCGGATATCAATCCGTGGACACGGTGGGATGCGATAATAAACCGGGACTAAGATTCAATCAAGTATGGGTAAAAGATGTTTAAGTTGATTTTTAATTAAACTATTATGTAAGAATATAAAACTAGACTAAAGTCACAAATCAAACAATCAAAGAGAAAATATCACTTCGGTGTCGAATCCATTTAGAATACATTCATAGAAACATGGCAAATACATGATACATAAATTGACTAAATTCTCGCCAAAGATATCTAATCAAATGACTGTTCGGAAAGCTAGCATGAATTACACAAACCAACCACCTAAAGTCATACAATGAGGCTCACGTGTTTAATAATCATGTTAATGTTTATAAAGATTGAACTAGCTTCCGATTAAGGTATACTAATCCGACAACTAGTTGGAAAGATAATATGAACAACACACTATCCACCTCAAGTTGATTAATTTAGACAACAATATGCATTTCTTCGACATACAATGTTCATATAAAGATTATATAAATTAGGAGGATGTGTCAACAATTCCTAGATAAACACAATACTAAATATGACACATCATAACAAATACTTTGTCTTTCCAAACATAAGCATAAGGTTACACATACAAATATAATGAATCATAAACAAGACTTCATTCACCATTCCTAGTCAAATGCCATAAACTAGTATAATTACATACACCAATCCATGAATATAAGCATAAATCATAAGTTTTCCAACATAATATGACATACACAAATGCAAGTCTTGTAAACAACTCAAAATACTTGAATACATAATTTCATCAAAGAATAATCATACGGTTGTCATAACATTAACACAATAATTGCCAATAATCCATGAATGTTGTCAAATGTATCTAAACTTCATCTAAACCAAAGTGAACAGGAGTTTTAGCTCATCATGAGCATCAAAATTACAAATAAGCAGGGAAAAATAGAGGGAAACATGATATGAAAACAAGAATCAAACCACTCCTCCAAGCCTAGATGTTGTTGTTGATGTATGATGATCCTCTTGATGTTGTATCCTCTCCAAGAATCTTGAAATATTGCTGGAACAAAGAAAACTCGAGCAGGAACAGTAGGTTTCTCCCCTGGTTACTGAATGTCTGAATGAGAATTAAGTTCTGTTTAAATAGAAAAGGGGAGGCACGACCGTGCCAGGAGAGAAGGCACGACCATGCCTAGGACATGGACGCGATCGTGTCTAGGTCTTAGGCGCGACCGTGTGACAGAGGTTTGACCGATCCGTAGCTTCCATTGGGTACCACTGATCGAGGATGTATGGCTGTTCAGACTCACGAGATGACATGCGACCGTGGGCGGCCAAGGCATGGTTGTGCCTTGGAATTTGGCTTGGCGCGGTCGTGCCAGATGTGGGCGCGACCGTGCTTAGGGTTTTGGATCTTGGCACGACCGTGCCAAATAGGGGCACGACCATGCCTCCATCACAGAAATCCTAAAACTTCACTTTTTTTATCCTGGAATCTTCTTGTTTATTTACCAAGCTTCACAAAAACCTACAAAACAGGAAATGAAGCAAATAAGTGTCTAAACATTGAATATAACCAAGAATTGATCATTAAATGAGCAAAGTTTTGTGCCAAAAAGATGTGTAAATACTAACACATCAAACAACCCCACACTTGAACATTGCTTGTCCTCAAGCAAGAAATCAAAATGAAACAAAACTTCCAATGACACTATGGATCAAATCGGGAAAACCATAAGCATTAATAAACTTATAAAGGTTTGAAGAGATTTTCAAATAATGCAAAATTAACTAAATGAAACCCAATGAGCCCAATGACGTGATAACCGAATGAGCAAATGAATATGCCTAGGAAATCATTAGCATGCAACTTTATGCTTCTCATAATGTTCACACACACTCGGGAATATATATGATCATACAAGTAATGGAGTATGTATAGAACACTCAAATGCCAAGACAATGAATCATGCATAAATCATAAGCTTGCTAAAAGATCAAATCTCTACCAACTAACATGAAACAAAGCACAAATCAAGAGGGCTTTAAATGGGTTGTAACTTGGCAATGGTTAAGGGTGAGGAAGTGGAATTTTAAAATGGCTAAATGGCTAAAAACCGGCGGTTATGCTAACTCAAAAACTAAAACAACTTCTAATATGAAAAATAAACTAACTAATACTTCCGTATAGATAAAAGCTAACAACCGATTTTCATCTTTGCTCACAAAATTGCTCTAATCGGCTATAATTCACCTGATTTTGGTATTTTTTTTTCTTCTTTTGAAGGAAACTAAGTCAATATGCATCTTTCCTTAGCTAAAAACTTCTCAAGCATTTAAAAATTACAACAAAATAAAAGCTATAAAATTAACATTAGCCGACCGGATTTCTAACACGGGCGAAAAATAAATGAAAAGGCTAATAAAGGTTTAATGGCAGTGTAATGTGGGTAATTAAAGAAAAGAACATGATAGGCTCAACGTGGCTAACTAGTGGATGTGTTCGGTTGAGGGAAAATAAAAATAAAAGGCTAACAAAGTGGTTTATCCTAATGTCTCAATCATTTTTTATGCAATATTTATGTTCATGATTTCGAAATGTATACTAAAAGCAAGTTCTAATAAGCATGAAACATCCGGCACACTCAAATCCGCAAAAACGAGAGCAAACAATGTCTAAAGCTGTCAAGGCTCAAAAATAAACTCACGGAAACGGAAAGGAATGGGTGTAAGCAAAAGGTTACATGCAATTCATTCGTTCAGCCCACTAAAACTCATGGTTATCACAAAAAATTGGGTTTGACTCGATGGAATTTCTATTTCATTTGCTTTCGAAAAATCAAACCTCTATTATTTACTAAAAATTGTGAATGCTAAACGGTTAACTTTTATTTTAAACATTGCCCTCAATGTATATAAAAAACATGCAATGCAATGGAGTGTGAAGGGAGAACTGAAACTTCCCTCGTGTCGATCATGGCACACTCAAAAAGCCTACCCACAAAAATGACGTTCCACGTAGTTCCACGATTCCAAGATCTAATCAAGACTAACCACATCAAACAGGATCAGTAACATCAAGCCAAAAGATAAACATAAATGTAAAGACAAATATATACAATAGTACATGGAAACAAAAGTACAAGGAAACAACAACAAACGCCGAAGCGTGTAATAAGAGTTTGTACAGTACAACAGAAGTACAACTCACAAAAGGTTCAGCCCACTAAAACTCATGGTTATCACAAAAAATTGGGTTTGACTCGATGGAATTTCTATTTCATTTGCTTTCGAAAAATCAAACCTCTATTATTTACTAAAAATTGTGAATGCTAAACGGTTAACTTTTTTTTTATTTTGGTGTTTTTCAATTTTATAAAACTGATTTAGTGTCAATAAAAATTATGAAGGAAGATTTTGCAAAAAATGAAGTGATAAAATGCTCAAAAGGACAAACATCGCGTGAATAAATTCCCACCCTACACTTAGAATCGTACATTGCCCTCAATGTACAACAAAAATAATGTAAAGCGAAGAATAAACACCCAACCCCACACTTAGAAACAAACATTGCCCTCAATGTATATAAAAAACATGCAATGCAATGGAGTGTGAAGGGAGAACTGAAACTTCCCTCGTGTCGATCATGGCACACTCAAAAAGCCTACCCACAAAAATGACGTTCCACGTAGTTCCACGATTCCAAGATCTAATCAAGACTAACCACATCAAACAGGATCAGTAACATCAAGCCAAAAGATAAACATAAATATAAAGACAAATATATACAATAGTACATGGAAACAAAAGTACAAGGAAACAACAACAAACGCCGAAGCGTGTAATAAGAGTTTGTACAGTACAACAGAAGTACAACTCACAAAAGGTGATACCAAAACAGTGGAGGGCACTACTCCTCCATCTCAAAATCCTCGAGAGCCTGGCCGGCACCCTCGGCTCCATCTCCTCCAGGTGGTGATGGTGGTGGGGACTGATGCTGCAGTGGCGATGGTGGTGGCTGGATGTGCTGCTGTGGTGGTGACTGATGCTGCGGTGGTGATGGTGGTGGCTGATGCTGCGGTGGTGATGGTGGTGGCTGATTGGGCTGCTGCCCTGGCTGCATAAAGAATGGAAGGGGAACCACGTATGGTGCCCCGCCAGCGGCAGCAGCGGCGCACTGGACCTCATACTGCCAGGCCCAATAGCGCATGAATAAGTCATGGGAGACGGTAACCGGAGGTGGTGGTGGAGACGGAGGAGGTGGAGGAGCAATCGGAACCTCAACATGGTGCTCGTGGTCCTGCCCGTGCTGCTCATACTCCAGCTGAGCCGCATGCTCCTGATGGGCAGCGGCGACGGCCTCGGCCTGTACACGATCTGGATCGGGGCCAGGACGGTCTGGATCCCAAGTCCGTCCCCATCGATCAACCCATCTAATCCCTCCTGCGCCATGACGAGCGACGTGTATGTTGCGCAATGTCTGCACGTTCATCACGACGGTCTCGGCCACAGGGGTCAGATCCCCTATCAAATCATCTGTCAGCAGATGGAAGTGTCGCGCCAGCTTGGTCACGAAGTGACCTCCACAGATCGCGCTGGTGACGTCGTGACCCGGGCTGTTTACCAAGTACCCCGCGATAGAGTGCGCAAGATTGCAAGTGCGCTGGCGTACAAGGCAAAACAGATAAAACAACTCCCTCAAATTCACTACTGTCTCTCCCTGCCCTCGTCCAGATATAGAATAAACAATGCAGCGATGAAGAACATGGTGCAGAGGGTCCCGAAGGCTCGAAGCCTTGGTCAGACTCGGATCGTAAATCCCAAAACCAAACTGGTCCTTATCCTCCTCTGTCGGAAACTCGGTGATACCGTCGGTGAATATCTCTGTCTGGAGCTCCTGCCTCGTGTATAAACCTAAAAGTCTCCCAAACCGGGCAACCGACATCACGCGCCACTCCCCGCCTAATCTAAACCTAATCGTCTCAGGCTGCTCTAGGTCTACGCAAGGATAATCGAACTCATATGTGGAGAAAAACTCCATTACAAGCTCTATGTACTGGATAGCGTGGAACCTGAACAAACGGCGCCAGGGAGCGGTGACAAGATCGTTCCATCGGTCCCGCTGACTGATGGCGTCAATAGCAGCTGGCTCCAAACGGCGAGCAGCTAGAATACGGCCTCTACGGGGCCACAACACATCCAGACGAGCCTCGTACTCATGCTCGTTCATATCAAACTCGAGGTACGGGTGGTCCCTGTTGCCTGCCATCTGCAAGACAACAACAAAGATGAAATCAGAACGGTTATGAAGACGCTAGATGGAATTATGAAGTTTCTACCCAAAATTTATGAAGGGGCACGACCGTGCTAAAGAATAAGCACGACCGTGCCTAGGTTAAATTGGGAAACCTACGACCGCGCTTGGCTGACCAAGGGCACACAAACAAGACAGACACGGCCGCGCCTGGTCTAGGCACGACCGCGTCAAGGCAAAACAAAGAAGGCACGGCCGCGCCTTGAAATGGGCACGACCGCGCTAAAGCAACCTCTAGAGAACACGGTCGTGCTCATAAGAGGCACGACCGTGCTTGACCAAACCAAGTTTTCCTGAGATTCCAAAAGCCGAGCACGACCACGCCTGGTCATGAGCGCGACCGTGCTCAACCCATTTTAGGGTTTTCAGAATTCAAAAATCATAATTTCCACACGTTTATGAAGGGGCTTTTGCAAGTAACTATCACAGGAACTAAAACTCACAAGTTCTACTTATTTACAACTAAAATGAAGTTCAAAACAAGAAAATCTATAAAACCCTAGAAATTCCAACATAAAATGATGATCCTAATCATAAAACGAAGAGATTAGGATTGCGGGGGCGTACCTGAAATCGAAGAAACGGAAACAATGAATCTGGAAGTGGAGACGGGGAAGAAGATCGCCGAGGGGAGGGAGTTTCGTCTGCTGGGAGGTTATGGGGGTGGTTTGGAAAAATATGCCGTGAAAAGTAATTTAAATCGCCCCCAATAACTGAGGCACGACCGCACCAAGTGCTTAGGCACGACCGCGCCTAGGTTAGAGGCACGACCGCGCCTATAGGGAGGCACGACCGTGTCTATTGCCCAGCAGACAAAAAACCCTGATTTTTTATGCAGCTTGTACCAAACCCGACTGCGATTCTTCCAAACTAAAATTGCTAAAAATTCAGAAGACATACCTGAGACATTCCAAACATTATCCCAAATCCGCTCGATCCAAAATACGTTCCGATCACCTAAACTCAAAAATAAATGGTAAAATCCAAAAAAACATAAAAATAAAAATATGAAGATAAAAATCAAACAAAATCTAAGAATTGTTACCGAAACAGGCTAAGTTTATTAACAAGTCCTTAGCTAGACTCAAGTCCCCGAATTCATTTGTCCTTGGGGTGGAGGTCAACTACCTCTAATGCCGGGTCAACCAGTCCGTCAATATATGGCTTAAGACGATGACCGTTGACCTTGAAGATCCTCCCATCTTCATGTTCAATCTCGACGGTCCCATAAGGAAACACCTCCTTAACCGTGTAAGGACCCGTCCATCGGGACTTCAACTTCTCGGGAAACAATCGCAACCTAGAGTTGTAAAGCAACACACGACCACCCACTCGGAATTCCTTCTTGTCCTTCAAGTGTCGGTCATGTAAACTCTTAGTGCGCTCCTTGTAGATCGTGGATTTTGCATAGGCTTGATTCCTCAACTCATCAAGCTTATGAATCTAAGTGAACCGGTTCTCACCCGCGCTCACCAAGTCAAGATTCACCGCCTTCAATGCCCAATAGGCCTTATGCTCCAACTCCACCGGAAGATGGCACGCCTTCCCATAGATCAACCTAAATGGTGTGGTACCAATAGGCGTCTTATAGGCAGTCCGAAAGGCCCAAAGTGCATCATCTAATCTATCCGACCAATCCTTACGGTTCTGACCAACCGTCTTCTCTAGAATCCGCTTCATGCTCCGGTTTGTGACCTCTACCTGTCCACTGGTCTATGGGTGGTAAGCTGTGGAGAATCTATGGTTCACACCATATCGTGATAGAGCCTTCTCAAACTGGGCGTTGCAGAAGTGGGTCTCACGGTCACTGATAAGGGCTTTGGGGGCACCAAAGCGAGAGAACAGCTTCTTCAGAAATTAAACAACCACCCTAGAATCATTAGTAGGCAAGGCTTGAGCCTCGGCCCACTTAGAAACATAGTCAACAGCGACTAGGATATACCGGTTGCCACGAGAAGCTGGGAAAGGTCCTATAAAGTCAATACCCCAGACATAAAAAATTTCACAAATCTGGATGCTGTTCTGGGGCATCTCATTCCTCGACGAAATGTTGCTTGCCCTCTGGCAAGCATCACAAGCTCAGATAATCTCATGAGCGTCCCGAAAGATGGTAGCCCAGAAGAAACCGGCATCAAAGACCTTCTTCGCGGTCAAGGTAGCTCCATGATGTCCACCTATCGGGCCTGTGTGGCAGTGTCTAAGAACCTGACGTGCCTCACCTCCAAAGATACACCTACGCATGATCTGATCAGCCCCGACTTGAAATAAATAGGGATCCTCCCAAAGATAGTGCTTCACATCCGCAAAGAACTTTCGCTTCTGCTGATGCGTTAAGCCCTTAATCACAATCCCACTAGCAAGAAAGTTTGCAAAATCAGCAAACCATGGACACTCCTCATCATGTGTCTGTATGTGCATGAGAAACTCGTGGGGAAAATTGTCATTTATGGATGACCCCACAAGTTCAGATGAAGCTGAGCACTCAAGACGGGACAAGTGGTCCGCTGCGACATTCTCCGCGCCCTTCTTATCGCGGATCTCAATGTCGAACTCCTGAAGCAGCAAAACCCACCGGATTAGCCGGGGTTTGGCATCCTGTTTGCTGAACAGGTGCCGAAGGGCTGCATGATCGGTGAATACAATGGTCTTTGATAGTACGAGACAAGACCGGAATTTATCGAAAGCGAAGACAACAGCTAGGAGCTCCTTCTCTGTAGTGGTGTAATGCTCCTGTGCGTCTTGCTCGCATAATAAATTGGGTGAAACTGCTTCTCTCTCCTCTATCCTAAGACCGCCCCAACAGCGAAGTCACTCGCGTCACACATGATCTCAAATGGCAGCTTCCAATCAGGAGCCACCATGATAGGGGCATTCACCAACTTCTTCTTTAACAAATCGAATGCACTGAGGCACTCGTTGGAGAACACGAATTGGCTTCCTTCTCAAGAAGCTGGGTCATCGGTCGGGCAATCTTAGAAAAATCTTTGATAAAATGCCTGTAAAAGCCCGCGTGACCAAGGAAGCTCCGAATAGATTTCACAGAGGTCGGCGGGGGCAGGTTAGATATGGTGTCAATATTAGCTCTATCAACCTCAATCCCCGCGCGTGAAACCTTGTGCCCAAGCACAATGCCCTCCTTCACCATGAAGTGGCATTTCTCCCAGTTCAACACCAGATTGGCCTCTTTACACCTAGCCAACATCCTCTCCAGATTCTCGAGGCAATGATCAAAGGAACTCCCAACACCAGATTCTCCAGATTCTCGAGTCCTCAATCATATCATGGAAAATTGCCACCATGCAACGCTGGAAAGTGGCCGGAGCATTACACAATCCAAAGGGCATCCGCCGATAAGCAAATGTGCCATAGGGACATGTGAATGTCATCTTCTCCTGATCCTAAGGAGGAATGGGGATCTGGAAGTAGCCTGAGAAGCCATCCAGGAAACAATAGAACATCTTTCTCGCTAATCTCTCCAACATCTGATCAATGAACGGGAGGGGAAAATGATCTTTCCGAGTAGCATCATTGAGTTTGCGGTAATCGATGCAAACTATCCAATCGGTGACTGTACGAGTAGGAATCAGCTCATTCCTCTCGTTGGTGATGACAGTCATGCCTCCCTTCTTAGGGACAACCTGAACCGGGCTAACCCAAGGAGAATCGGAGATAGGATAAATCAAACCAGCATCCAGTAACTTAATCACCTCCTTCTTTACTACCTCCTGCATGTTCGGGTTCAACCTCCTCTGGTGCTGCACAGCGGGCTTGTAGTCATCCTCCATAAGGATCTTATGGGTACAGACAGAGGGATTAATTCCCTTAATGTCCATAATCCTCCATGCAATAGCCTGCTTGTGCTGTTTCAGCACCTCCAGTAGCCTCTCCTTCTCATTACAGTCAAATCAGAGGCGATAATGACAGATAATCGAGACTCACCATCTAAAAAGGCATACTCCAAATGGCTCGGGAGCTCCTTAAGCTCAACAGGTGGTGGGTCCTCAATAGAAGGTCGCTCAATCGGCTCAGACTCTCTATCAACCATAGCAAAAACCGCTGAACACTGGGGAAACTCATAGCTCACCTGGCTATGCAACTGCTCATCAAACTGATCCTCACCAACTGGATCAAATGTCTCCCCCCTACAATCTGGGTGTCTAGGGACTCCTCCTCAGCTGTGTCCTGGAGATGATCACTCACACAAGAATAAACAGCCTCAACAAAGTAGAGTGAATCATCCTGATTCTGGGTATGCTGCATGGATCTCCCTACATCAAAGGTCACTTCCTCTTCATCCACCCTCAGTGTAAGCCTCCTCGAATACACATCAATCAGGGCCTTGGCAGTGGCCAGGAACGGTCGACCTAGGATAATAGGGACATTCTTGTCCTCATCCATGTCCAGAATCACAAAGTCTACAGGAAACACAAAACGATCAACCTTAACCAACATATTCTCTACTATCCCTCGCGGATACTTGACCGAGCGATCGGCCAGCTGGATACTCATGCGTGTCGGTGTAGGTTCTCCTAACTCAAGCTTAGCAAAGACCGCATATCGCATGAGGTTAATGCTAGAACCAAGGTCAGCTAAGGCGTTGCTAACCGACAAGCTACCTATCAAGCAGGGGATGGTAAAACTCCCCGGATCTCGTCTCTTCTCCGGTAGCTTGTTCTGAATCACCGCTGAACACTCCTCATTCAGCGTCACCTGAGACAACTCCTCCAATTTTCTCTTATTTGTGAGGATATCCTTCAAGAATCTCGCATACTTAGGCATCTGAGCCAGAGCCTCCACGAATGGTAAGTTGATATGCAACTGCTTAAACAAACCTAGAAACTTACCATATTGATCCTCCATCTTCTGCTTCTTCAATCTGCCTGGGTATGGAATGGCGGGAGTATAATCTCTCACAGGCTCGCGAGGGCGCGATGTGCTCGCCGATTTACCCCTCGACGGTGTCTCATCCGGAATCTCAATCACAACCTCCTCCTTAGATGGCTCGTGCACAGGAACCTGTGGATCCGGTCCTGTGTCTCTACCGCTCCTCAAATTGATGGCCTTCACATGAGCATTGGGATTGGGGTCAGTGTTGCTAGGCAGGCCACCTGGCTGTCTCTTAGAAAGAAGCTTCGCGATCTGCCCGACCTGGTTCTCTATGGTCTGGATCGAAGCTTTCTGATTCCTCAACTCAGTCTCATGCGTGTGGAAACGCTCCTCCATGTACCGGTTCTGCTTCTCTGCAACTGATTCTGACTCCCTGAGTTGGCAAGTAGCCGTGCAACCATGTCCTCCAAACTGGATTTACCCTCAGGTGTGGGTGGTGGACCGCTGCTAAAACCTTGGCCTTGAAACTGGCCCTGCTGGGGTCGAAACTGGGAACTCTGTCCCTGAGACTGGTGGGACTGATGCTGGAATGGGGGTCGCTAAGTGAATCCGGGTGGTTGCTGGCTATTGTTGCGAGACTTCCAACTAAAATTTGGGTGTTTCCTCCACCCCGGATTATATGTGTTGCTGTAGGGATTATTCTCGGGGCGATTCTGGTTGGACATGAAATCAACCTGCTCGTGGGCCCCCTGATCCCCAACCTGACAAGCACTCGTGGGATGCGCCCCACCACAAAACTCACACAAGGACTAGGCCTTGTGGACGTGCATCTGATCAATCTTGGTGGAAAGTGCTTCCACCTGGGCAGCTAAAGAGGTAATTCCATCCATGTGATGGACACCCTACCTCTGGGTTCTCGCTCGGGAAGTATGCTGAGTGTAGCTCTTCGCTGCCACCTTCTCTAGCAAGTCATACGCCTCCTGGGGTGTCTTTGTTCCAATATCTCCACCCGCGTATGCATCAATCAGCTGCTTCCCGGTCATCTCCAAACCATTGTAAAAGGTCTCACACTGCTGCCACTTCAACAATCCATGGTGGGGAACTTTCCTCATCAGTTCCTTGAATCTCTCCCACGCCTCATAGATCGTTTCCCCGTCGTCCTGCTGGAAAGAAAGAATCCTAGCCCTCAACTTTGATGTTTTCTCCGGATGGAAGTACTTTTCTAAGAATTTAGCAGCCATCTGGTCCCAAGTACTAATGGACCTAGGGGGAAGTGACAGTAACCAAGCCTTGGCTCGATCCCGTAAGGAAAACGGGAACAAACGGGGCCGAATAGCATCGTCGGTAGCGTCACGAATTTTGAAAGTGGCGCAAATCTCTAAGAAACCGGCCAAATGAGTATTAGGATCCTCGTGATCCTTGCCATCGAACTAACACATGTTCTGCACCATCTGTATAATGCTGGATTTGATCTCGAACTGATGTGCTCCAACCGTCGGCCTATTGATGCTCGACTCCAAACCCTCAAGTGTCGGTTTGTCAAAATCCGAAAGCGTCCGACCCGCATCCTCGTTCGCCATCTCCTCTACCTCGTCAACAACAACCTCGTCAACAACAACCTCGTCAAACTCGAGTAACCGGGCCACAAATCGGGAACGGGCTCACAATCTCCGATGAAGATCACGCTCCGGCTCGGAAGACGGCTCAGGAACCTCCTCGACGGGAGTTGAGAACATACACGATCTGCACGACAAGTTAGATTTAAATACGCGAACCAAGGACAAAGAAAACACAAGTTAGACAAATAAATATAAAATAAAATAAAATAAAATAAAATAAAAAATTTTTTGAAAAAAGATAAAGATAAAAGAAATAAAATGGGATAAAAACCAAGATATATATATATACAAATGAAGCTAAAAATAACAAGTAAAATGCGAAAAATATCTATACACACAAAATTGCAAATAACAACAAGAAAAACACGATATTCACAAAAATATATATACTAAATAACTAAAAATTAATTCCAATGGTTCTCGCAAAACCGTATCCCCGGCAACGGCGCCAAAAACTTAATACGTGTAAACTATTTATATATTTTTTATAAGTGTTTTACACAATTAGTTTTAAAAAGGGTTTTCACCAAATACTAATCACACACACCGGGCAGTGTACCCGTCGGCTAGCAATATAGTAATGGTAAGAACCGGATATCAATCCGCGGACACGGTGGGATGCGATAATAAACCGGGACTAAGATTCAATCAAGTATGGGTAAAAGATGTTTAAGTTGATTTTTAATTAAACTATTATGTAAGAATATAAAACTAGACTAAAGTCAGAAATCAAACAATCAAGGAGAAAATATCACTTCGGTGTCGAATCTATTTAGAATACATTCAATACATTCTTAGAAACATGGCAAATACACGATACATAAATTGACTAAATACTCGCCAAAGATATCTAATCAAATGACTGTTCGGAAAGCTAGCATGAATTACACAAACCAACCACCTAAAGTCATACAACAAGGCTCACGTGTTTAATAATCATGTTAATGTTTATAAAGATTGAACTAGCTTCCGATTAAGGTATACTAATCCGACAACTAGTTGGAAAGATAATATGAACAACACACTATCCACCCAAGTTGATTAATTTAGACAACAATATGCATTTCTTCGACATACAATGTTCATATAAAGATTATATAAATTAGGAGGATGTGTCAACAATTCCTAGATAAACACAATACTAAATATGACACATCATAACAAATACTTTGTCTTTCCAAACATAAGCATAAGGTTACACATACAAATATAATGAATCATAAACAAAACTTCATTCACCATTCCTAGTCAAATGCAATAAACTAGTATAATTACATACACCAATCCATGAATATAAGCATAAATCATAAGTTTTCCAACATAATATGACATACTTAAATGCAAGTCTTGTAAACAACTCAAAATACTTGAATACATAATTTCATCAAAGAATAATCATACGGTTGTCATAACATTAACACAATAATTGCCAATAATCCATGAATGTTGTCAAATGTATCTAAACTTCATCTAAACCAAAGTGAACAGGAGTTTTAGCTCATCATGAGCATCAAAATTACAAATAAGCAGGGATAAATAGAGGGAAACATGATATGAAAACAAGAATCAAACCACTCCTCCAAGCCTAGATGTTGTTGTTGATGTATGATGATCCTCTTGATGTTGTATCCTCTCCAAGAATCTTGAAATATGGCTGGAACAAAGAAAACTCGAGCAGGAACAGTAGGTTTCTCCCCTGGTTGCTGAATGTCTGAATGAGAATTAAGTTCTGTTTAAATAGAAAAGGGGAGGCACGACCGTGCCAGGAGAGAAGGCACGATCGTGCCTAGGACATGGACGCAGTCGTGTCTAGGTCTTAGGCGCGACCGTGTGATAGAGGTTTGACCGATCCTCCATTGGGTACCACTGATCGAGGATGTACGGCTGTTCAGACTCACGAGATGACACGCGACCGTGGGCGGCCAAGGCACGGTTGTGCCTTGGAATTTGGCTTGGCGCGGTCGTGCCAGATGTGGGCGCGACCGTGCTTAGGGTTTTGGAGCTTGGCACGACCGTGCCAAATAGGGGCACGACCATGCCTCCATCACAGAAATCCTAAAAATTCACTTTTTTTATCCTGGAATCTTCTTGTTTATTCACCAAGCTTCACAAAAACCTACAAAACAGGAAATGAAGCAAATAAGTGTCTAAACGTTGAATATAACCAAGAATTGATCATTAAATGAGCAAAGTTTTGTGCCAAAAAGATGTGTAAATACTAACACATCAGCTACTTATTTAAAAATATAATATTTTAACAAGATTAAAATATATTTTAGATGTTAAGTTTTACTAAAATCGTTATCATTTTACTATAATATTTTATACAAATAATTTCAAGGAATGTTTTTATTTATAAACCCATTCACGTTTAAACACGAATACACATACACAAACATACATTAATACATATTTATCTACATAGGGTTTCAACGTGCTTAAACATCAATATCCTTATCACATGCACGCGTGGATTTAAAACACCCGCTAGCAAGGTGAGTTACATAGCCCCTATTTTACATTTTTACATGCTTTGGGGTGAAAAATTATTACCTATACACTTCATGCTACTCAACAAATTGTTTATACGTGTTATACATGTGGATTATATGCTTGTTTATCGTGAATTATCTTGGGTGTACATTCATTAACTTTAAAAACAAAGAGAGCCAACGGTAATATTGATAGATCTATTGTGCCTGACCAGCCCACCCGGGTAGGGTGTTTATTACTACATACTCGGGTATAGCCGCATGTTATATTCAAACATATCGGATATAGTGGATAACTATATTCAATCACACCGGGCCTAGCTGTTGTGCTATGTTCAATCACGTCAATCAAGGTTTGAATTGTACTTAGATAAACATGAATGATTCAACCATATATGCTATGTCTAACAAGTTAAACAATGAGTTTGCAAAACGTTTTTATCTACTATTTATCGGGTCCACAAAACCTATGTACTCACCAACTTTATAGTTGACACTTGATTTAACTAATGTTTCAGGTTTGGATATGTGATTGCTTGCTGAAGATTCTTCCACTTAAGAACTTATGGACCTAGTTAATTAAATCAATGTTTTGAAGTAGACTAGGTTATTTGACTCGTATTGTACTTGAATATTTGTTACTTTTAATTAAATTAATGAATTATGCAACGTTTTGGTTATCATGTGCTTTTGAACAATCACCCATTGTCCGCCTCGATGATTCCGCCATCGGTCGGGGTGTGACAGATTGGTATCAGAGCCATGGTTATAGGGAATTAGGTTATTAGACACAATGACCTAGATTATAACCCTAGGACTCCCTACTTCATTCTGCAAAACAGGCCCGAAAGCTGTCCCCGAGGGTTTCTCCACATAAACTTAGCAAGATGGGTTACTTAGTTAGCCGGATTAGGGTTTAAGGGCGGAGGTGGGGCGTGGAGTTGCTGGTTCTGAGAGGACAAAGGTGGAGTTTGACGTTGGATTGTAAGCGGAGAAATGAAATCGATATGAAACATGCTTGGCGGCTGGATGCGATAGAATGGCTTTTAGGTTTTTAGGAAATTTTCAATTAGGGCCCCACAACTTGTAGAAATTACGTTCCAGCCCTTTTATTCAATTTAATAGTTAAATATTTTGTGCCGTGTTTTCGTTCTTTGATAACTCTAGTCCTACATGAAGTCTCGTGTTTTAAATAAAAAGAATTTGGGATGTTACAATACTCCTCTCTTTGTCATTCTTTTGAACAACATGGGCTAAGAAGGCCACATACTTCTTTCGTAAGTACTTTCGGGTTGTATTGCACGACATGAGTTTAAGTCCCCCACATGGCTTTTCACCAAAGACTTTTAATGTATCACCCGATGGGAGAGGGATTCGGATGCATTTCTCATAACAAACGACTTAGGCATGATGAGTGGATAACCAATCCATGCCTATGATGATGTCAAAGCTTCCCAGATTCATAGGGATGAGGTTGACGGGAAAAGAGTGTTCATTAAGTTCAACGGAACAGTCGCGGATAACAGATTCAATGATGATGGGGTTTCCATCCGCTACCTCAACGGTAAATGTTGTCTCTAATTTATTTCGTGTTTTAGCAAGTAAGGGTTCAAACTTAAGTGACACAAAACTCCTATCAGCACCGGTATCAAATAGTATGGAAGCATATTGATTATTAATGAGGAACGTACCATTGACCACGTCACTGTTGACCTGGGCTTCATTGGCGTTTATGTTGAAAGCACACCCACGAGCTCCACCTTGAATAGTATTGACAAGTCTTGGGCATTGGTTTCGGAAGTGGTTTGGGTTACCACATTCAAACCAAGCAAGCCCATTAGCAATAGCCGGAATCACTTGATTGGCTACTTGTTGATTGGCTCTGTTTCCCTGGTTGACTTGATTACCAGGTGGCTTAGATCTGTAAGTGTTGGCTACATGCCCATATCTTCCATAGTTGGCACATAGTCGGCACGGTATGTTCGGGAAGTGATGGTAATTGCATGTGCTGCACAAAGGATTGTTGCCCACATATTGCTTCTTGACCAGATTATGAGTCATAGGAGCAACCTAGTTAACTGGGGCAGCCAGAGTGACAACAGCAAAAATTTTAGCCTTTCGCTTCTTGTTGGTGTGATAAGGTTTGGGCTTGATTTCTTTGGTGGGTGCAAAAGGGGTGGTTGTGTCAGTGACTTTCTTTGCACCTTTACTTGTTAATGTGCCCGTCTTCACATGATTATCAGTTAACGTGGCGGCTAGACGGATAGCATATTCAAGGGTAGCAGGATTTCTTCCAAGAACAGTATCCTAGATTTTCATGGGCAAACCACCGATGTATTTCTCAATGGACCGGGTCAGTGGTTTGACCATGTGTGGCACAAGAAGACTCAACACATGGAAATGAGTTGTGTAGACCAAGTTCTCACCACTGTCCTGGGTAAGATCCCAAAACTCAGCCTCTAGCTTCTTCATTTCATTACGAGGATAGAACTCATCGGTCATGAGCCTCTTAACTTCATCCCATGGCAAGGCCATTGCCACATCCACACCCCAGTTCCTTTTCTCACCATTCCACCAAGTGAGCGCCCGTTTTTGAAAGACGCTAGTGGCATAGCGAACCCGGAGATTGTTAGGGCAATCACTATTAAGGAAGGTGCTTTCAATGCCTTCAAACCATTGAAGGAGACCTGTAGTTCCTTCGGTTCCATAGAACTTGATGGGGTTGCACGAGTTAAAGTGCTTAAAAGTGCATGGGGGTGGGTTGGCACCACCACCACCACCATTAGGATTAGCACTGCCACTAGTGCCACCATGATTGTTGTTATTGGCTTGGGTGAGTTGGTTCACAAGCTGGGTGAGAAGAGCAGCAAGGTCGGTGTTGTTGTTATTGTTGGTCTCGTTGGCACGACGGGGAGGCATGCTAGAGGTTTAAACAACACAAGGAGAGATGTAAGAATTTATGAGTTTTGCTTGGATTAAAAGAACAAGATAATAATAAACATAAGTAATCATAGTTTGGATTGTACTCAAATAGTAACATAACCACTTGAATACTATGACATATTAAGGTTAATTAAACTTATATAACTTTCAAGGAGACATGCTTTAGCCTATAAGTAAACACTCATCCCGAGAATTCCTAGGAAAGCATACGGATCCCTCTATTGATTGGGATTTATATGAAATGCTTTCCTAGATAGAAAACCCACAATACAGGTGTCACCCTTCCAGATTGCACGTGTCCCCTACTCATTAACAAAGTTTAAAACCTTAATGAGGTGTAAAAAAAAGTTTAATAGTATGATGTTCCACATGCTATGATGATGATGACATAGAAGATGGTAAGAAGGATTGAGGCTTAGGATAGGGTATAGGTATATATGTTTAGTTTATTATTTAGATGAAACCTAGTAAATCATGAACTCTAACAAATAGGGCATCAAATAAATTATCACATAAGGTAGTAGGCATGTAACACATAACATGTAGCAAATATCATATAATCATAGAGCATGGCATAGATGGGTGTCCTAAGGTTATAGTCGAGGTCAAAGGTGTCTAATAACCTAATTCCCTATAACCAAGGCTCTGATACCAATCTGTCACATCCCAACCAACGGCGGAACATGTTGGAGTGGGACATGGAGACTGTTCATAAGCTCATGGTTTACTAAAGTTGAAATATTTAAACAACCAATTTCATTTCATAATTCAAATAGTCAAATCCAACATTACAAGAATTGAAAATACATAGACAAATTCATTAATTTCAAATACTAGGTCCTCAAACTTATGTGAATCAACTTGATCATAAGTCAAATATTCATACCTGAAACATGATAAAAAAACGAGGTCAACTAAAAAGTTGGTGAGCATACATAGGTTTTGACATCACATAAAGATTTCAAATGTTTTATACAATTCATATGATACATGGTATATAAGGCATTTATGGAGAATCTATAGTTAAACTAAGTGCACAATCAAACCCTGTGACTGAGGCATAACACACAGGTTACCCTAACGTATTATCGGTAATAATCACCCTACCTTGATGGGTTTGTCAGACACAATAGATCTATCAATGTTACCGTTGGCTTGTACAGAGTTAATGAATGCACGAGTGTGTCATGTATAAGTAGTCTTAACTCATAGCATTCAAGCATAAAGCACAAATAACACATAGAATCATATTATAGAATTGTATATTTGTAAATGTAAAGAGTTTTCTAAGAGTAATCATGTTTCACTCCAAAATGTTCAAAAATTTTAAAAAGGGCTATGTAAAACTCACTTGTATTAATTGTGTAGCTAACACGAGCAATATGTAGCACAAGTGATTCTCAAATCACAAGTTAACCTAGAGTGAAATGTATGAACTTGGATTAATAATATGCACAAAGTCTAAGGCAAGATATAGGGTTCAATGGGTATTGATGTCTGTGGATTTGTACAAAACGTTATGTCATTTCATGTAACGGATGTACGTAAGTTGATGTTTGTATTTTGATAAAAGTTTAATATAAAAAAATATAGGTTCAAAGTATATATGAATTTTAACGAAAATAATAATTGTCTTAAGGTTTAGTTTATATAACTTAAATAAATAAATTAACCCTAAATGAAATTATTAATGTAAAAGATAATTAATTTAAAAAACTAAATTCTTTTTATTTAGTTATTATTAAAATAGTGTGTCTCTAAAAGAAACATGAGAATAGTAAATATATATATATATATATATGTGTTAATATGTATTTGGAAATGTTTGATTTGTTTAAATAAAATTTTAAAACTTTAAATAGATAAAAAAAATGATTTATTGTTTTATGAAATTATTTAGACATGGTAAGAGTATTTTATAAAATCTTAGCAACATTTTATAAAAAAGATATTTTGTTTTGTAATTTAATAACTTAATTTAGAATAAACTTTTAATTGTTTTTATATTGAAAAAAATGGGTTTTAAACCATTTAAATTGTAAATGTAGTTGTTTTATGTTTAATTAAAATGGAAAATTATTGTATTAATTAGTTCTAAATAATGTTGAGTTTATAAAATATTTTTTGTATAATTTTTGGAGCCTAAAAAACGGGTTAAAAAAAGTAATCAGGCCACCCGGGTCGCTCCTATATAAGGCGGGTGCGTTACCACCGGACCAAGGAGACTGATGTTGTTACAGGTCCGGTTTGAAAGGGTATTAACACGTAACTGAGAGGGAGCCGGTCAAGTTTTAATGAACACGCCAAAAAGGGGCCGGGATTGTGGGTTTCGAACCCACACCACTCGGTCCAATGGTGCAATGACTTAACCAGTTGGACCGAGTGGTTTAGCTGGTATAACATGAACCCATGAAAATTAAATCAAATCGAAAACCCCAAATTAGATTTGTATGAACAGGTTCACGAATTCAATAGAAATCGAATCCGTTGTAACCGATTCACGAACATTGATATGGGGCTTTCAACATCCGATCAAAAACGAATCAAACGAGAATAGTCTCACCTGATTTGGTTAGGTAACGAAGGCCGACGGCTAGAGGCACAGGGTCGGTGTTCCTGGCACTTGATCGAGGTGCAGAGGTGTAATGTGGATCAATAGAGGATTGATAGAGTTTGTGAGGGGTTGTGCGATGGTGTGTGAGTGGATTAATTCGCTCGATTTCACCCTAAATGTACGATTCGATTAGAGGTTTAAGGATGACAGCTGCAGGACGAATTTTTCGCTAATTCGATTAAATGCAGATGAATTGGGTCGCGAATTTGGTTTGGATACATGCGCGGACTGATTGTGCGTGATTAGCGGACAATAACACGTCCTAATTCCCTGATTTGGAAACGAATTAGACTCGGTTTGACCTTGAGGAGTCAATTTTGTCCGAATTGGTTTGAGTTTTGAAATTCGTCACTCCAAGACCGAATTGAGGTGTACGTTTAGTTAGGAAATGGTCGATAAATGTTTACGCAATCAGGGAAAGTCCAAAACAATCGAATTGATCCAATTTGAATGTCGAATTACCTCAATTAGGCCGTGTTTAACTTTTAAAAGTCAAAATAGGTCAAGGGATCAAAAATGAAATTAAAGGTTCAATTTCAAGGGTGGGGGGGGGAGGGTTTCAAGCTTGTGAGTCCAAGAGTCCAAAGGGGTTCAAAATAAATGTTTAAATTGTAAATAACCTTAAAGCTTTATAATTTTTATAAATAAATGTTTTAGCATATGTATTTTATAAAGATTCAATACCTATCCATATTCATATTTTATATGTAAAAATACTTTTGTATATATATATATATATATATATATATATATATATATATATATATTAATTTGTTTCTTGTTAAAAATAAACTCTAAAACTTTATAAACAATTTTTTAATGTAATAAGGTTTTATAAATATTTTATAAAATTAACTTTTATTTACAAATATTTCATATGTAACAATGTATATATATATATAGAAAAAATTGTAAGAATATATTTAAAAATCTTACCAATTAACTTAAGTGAAAATGTAAAAGTTGGGATTGTATTGAATGAAACCTTGGATAAAAATGTGTGAATAGATAATACAAAGTATTGCATTAGAATTGGGATGGAAATATTGTTTATTGCAATAGGACAAATACAAGAAAATCAAGAATGTTACACAACTTGCAGTACATACAACAATTCTGGGATACAGCGGAGCATGACTGCATAGTAGATCCAAATGTAATTCGTGCCACGGTGAATAATAAGCCTCTAGCAATATCGGTGCAAACTATTAGGGAAGCATTATCTCTTGGAGGTGCTGATACTGATCCTATTATGCTCCCGGACACGCTCGTCATGGGGTGTTTCCATCATATGGGCTATAGAGGAAAGGCGAATGATTCACAAGCAAGGAAAGGAGGATTGGTTGGTCAATGGAGGTATTTCATGCATGTACTCATACAATGTTTGTCTCCAAGGAAAGCTGGTACACACGGTTTGAAGTCTTCACTTCAGGCTGCTATGGTTGCTCTTACTCTGAACAGAGGGTATAACTTTGCTCTCTACATCTACAAGGAGATAGTTGCTCATATTACACCACCTGAGGGACAAGGATTTATTATGTATCCGAGATTGTTACAGGTGATCATAAATCATTTGATACTTAATCTACCTCCTGTGGGACAGCGTCTTACTCTTACTCCGATGACCAAGAGGATTTTTACTGATTGTAACAATGTGAAAAGGGACAATCGTGCTTTGATTCCAGTTCCTACACCGTTATTCGGGCATATAATCAATCCGGATTATATTGCTCCGGTCAATGACAATTGGATTAACCCTGATGAAGAACAAGCACAGCAACAAGGTCAAGCACAGTAATAAGGTCATGCACAGCAATAACAACCACAACCCCAAGTTCCTGTTCAACCTCAAGTTCAAGAACCACATGTTATTCAACTTGAACAGCCAGTACAACAAGCAGAACAACATGTTCAAGATATTCAAGTTCCTGATCCTGTTCAAGATGAAGCTCATGGTGAAGATATTAAAGTTGATGAGAATGTTAATGCTGATGTGAATGTACCGTTACCCCCACAACAAGAAAACATTCAGGTTGAAACTACTAGTACTAGTTCAAGTAGTAGTTCAAGTAAAAATGATGTTGGAGATAAAGATAAAGAAAAGGAAGTTGATTCTAAAGAAACTGAGCCTAATTTTGATTCAGATCATTATGAACAGTTAGAGAAGAATCCAAGGGTTCCAGCAACTAAACAAGGGAGAAAGAAGTCTATTCCTAGACGTAAGTCAGTCTGAGGTCCTCTTTTCGAGTCTGTACTTGGTAAAAGAACTTTAAGAGACGATGCGTCACACTATGACTACGTACCTGACTCTCCCAAAGGTAAAAAGAAGGTGGCAAAGACATCTACTCAAATTGATGATGATATTGCATTTGTGGATTCTTCGTTGGTCACTCCTGCACCATCAACTCAAACTACTCCACAACCTACTTCTTATACTCAGATTACTCATGTTGGTCAGTCATCATCTACAGATAAAGGTAAACACATTAAAGCCTTAGAGGCTAGAGTAGCTTGCCTTGAAGCTCAAGTTGTTGGCTTGCAAGGTCAAGTTGATGTACTTCAAGCTAATGATTTTCAACGACAAAATGGAGATTCATTCTCAAAATCATCAGTTGGCAGAAATGCAAATCTTAATTTCACAATTGGTTGAGCGTGTTGACGCTCAGGGTGAGAAAGCTCCTAATAAGACTTGTCACACTAAAGTTGTTCATAGAAATGGTGATGAGGATGATGATCCTAATACAGGAGATAAGGGTGAGCGTCAATCCGATGTTATCCCGACCTTAACTGTTCAAGGGGGAGTCTGAATCAAATCTTGAAGCCGACAAGTCAAATGACAAAGATACAACAAATGTTGAAGGTGTTGATATGTTGGAGAATTCATCATTCTTTGATAATTCTGATAGTGAAGAAGCTGACAAGATAGAGTGGTTAATGGGTTTAGATAAGATGAGTGATGATGATGATAATGATGGTGTAGATGTTGATTCTGAATTAGAAGATGAAGAAATAGTGGAACATGAAGTTGAAAAGAATACAAACTCTATTACTTATGAAGGGTGTAACGGGTTGAATATAACACTTGATTTTATCCATGATCATGAAATTCCTGAGGAAAGTTCAAAGGGAATAAATGATGCATTCGATCATGATGATGAGGTAAACAAACCTAGTTCCCCTGTTACTGCAACTCCTGAAGGTCAAAAAGAAAAGGAAAAAGAACTAGTGATGTACAAGGATACTGGAATGACCACGGAACAATGGCTTGATATGGTAAGAAGCTTGAAGAAAGTTATGCAAGTTACTCCAAAAGAATCGGTGCATAAAGAGAAATATGTTAGTGCAGTGCACTGTGTTGGGAGAATAATAAGTTGGTTCTTTGATTAAAAATTCAAGGTATTGACATTGAAAAGAACAGACGGTGTTCAATATCTTAAACCTAGACTAAAGTACTTCACTTCTCTTCTAAGATGAGAAGTTAACGGTCTTGCTACTAAGCCGTTAATAAACATATCGAAAGATGGAATTGCCGATGTGATTTCCAGGTTAATTAGTAAAGAAGGGTCAACAGGAAAATATGAAAGACTTAAACCACATAAGGGTAAATTGGTGTTTAGTGGTGAGATAGACCCGTTGACGAAGAAAAATTCAAGAGATATAAATACAAACCCGTCAAAGCAATTTAGAAGATTCCATTGAAAAAGTTTTATTAAGATTACATTGGAAACATGAAGTGGTGGTATGTTGATGTAGATACTGATGAAGCTATTATTGAAGACAAAGACGGACAGATTCTAGCTAAGTTCTATGATGTTATGAATCTTGTAAATTTCTCAAGAAAAGATCAGCTTATTCTTAAAATGAAAGAAATCATGTACACCAAGGAGTGGAGAGAACAAGCCTTGCAGTATAAGACAGTTTTGTATGTGTGCAAAGAGAAGAGAATACATGCGGGAAGTCAAGTGCAAGAGAGTCAGAAGAAAGCATGAAGACCGAAGACACTGAAGATAAATGAGCAAGCTATTCTCAAGGGGGAGTCAGTAGAGACATGTTTTGTGACAATGAGCTTTGTAATAGATTAGGTCTTTCTATTGTCTTTATGTTTCATGTATTGTCTTTTAGGTTTGAATATGTAATAGATTAGTTAAGTTTTGTATTAGGCGAACTTAACAAGTTCACATAGGACAAGTTCTAAAGATTGTAAACGAGTTCATGTATACGAACCCAACGACCGAGAAGGTAAAAGCACACGCTAAACGTTTTACGTTAATTATTACAAAAGTTAAGCGAGTGTGTGCGATTAAACACATTGAGCCCTAAACGACTTATTAACGATAAAAATAAATATTAACTTAAAAATTAATATTAACGGACCGTAAATGTGTATATCTAATCTAAAGAGTTCATTAAGACTACAGTATATAATTATTATTAAACGGGAAAGTATATTCGTAAATGTATAATCAGATAAACGAGAATTTTTAATACTATTGACGAAAGATACGTAACATTATTAAATATTGTTACTTGGACATGAAAACAAATATGTTCTGTTTGTAATATGAAACATGTTATACAAATTAAATATTATTGGACAATTTTAACTTTAAATGTTTTGTAAAAACATAAATACATAAATCTACCTAAGACGTCAATGAATAGTATCCAAACGTATAACCAAACGGACTAAAAAAGGGTTAATACAACTACATGTGTCATAAATATAAATATGCCATATAAATATATCTATACCTATATATTATATATATATATATATATATATATATATATATACCATTAAGATGTTCGGATATATGACACAACCAAATTGTAAACTTAAACAATTATGTTTTGAATAAATACATAAACCATGATATATATATGAACTCGAACCAAATACTTTATCACGTATATATAATTGTAATTATATATAAATGTAAAGTCATAAATGTTTATATTTCATATTATATAATACGAGGATTATTACAATCACATATATATGTATACGTAATAATGTTAAGATGATACATGTATCTTTTGCATAAACATGAACTCGTGATATCGAAATACAATACGGTACAAATATATTTCAAGGTTTTGAATGTATATAAATACGTATAATTATATATATTATTATGAATATGGATATATTATAAAAACCTCAAGATAGTTATATTAAATCATACAGTTGCATGCGTGTGGTAAAAAGACGCACGGACATGAATTATTATTATTAATTATACGTGCACTTAACTGTATACGTTTGTGTACACGACAAAGTAATATTTTGGAATATAACTATTGAAACATATTCGACTCGAGAAACCCGAATTTTACCGAATGTTAAACCAACATCGTATACCGAATCGCGACCACACACGTGATAACTTGACCCGAGTTTAGACCTACTTTATAATAATAGGTCTAGTCCATAATTATCATTAAGTACCTACAAATATTGTATGACTCGAATAGGACATAGACCCGCTACTACACGATTACGTGAACTTTGGTTTCCGTTGTTACATGAAGGACGTCATCATTCCTAACAAATTACTAGGTGAGTTCACTGCCCCCTTTTAACTTTTAAATGTTTTAGAAACACCGGGGGAGAAACGTACTTACTTTACACATTTGAAAACATGAAACACCATTGTTTAATACATTTGGGAACATCATTGCTTGATACATTTGAGAAAACATGAAACATACTTGCTTTATTATGTTTCAAAACATGAAACATACTTACAAACATTTTCATATGTTAACAAGAAATCAAGAACCATCCTTTATGTTTGCATGCGTTAACACACATAAAGTGCTGGAAATCCCCTGTATCAACACATTTATAACCAATAGCTATGGATTTAGCTTGGGATTCTATGGATAGTACTATTTGGATTGACGCCCCCAGTCATGGTTAGTTGCACTAATCGTCGTTCCACATAGTCGAATGGCCGCATAGTGTCTAAACACGTACTCGTGAGGAACAAGGTAGGGGAAAAACACGTGTGTCATGGTTTGGGTATGCCTCATGTATGAACATATTATCGTATTTCTAGCTAGTTTACGAATGGGTCAAACATTACTTGTTTTGTTTATCAAATACATTGAATCATTTTCATGTTGATGGATCTGCCAATCGTTTACACACAAATGGTTTTGCCATTCGTTTATGTGCGAATGTTTATATCAATGTTTTCAAGGAAAACATTTTCATATTATTGACATGTACACATTAACAATGTTTTCAAGGAAAACGGTTTTATATTATGACCATGTACACGTTATCAATGTTTTCAAGGAAAACGGTTTATATTATGGCCATGTACACGTTATCAATGTTTTCATGGAAAACGGTTTTATATTATGGCCATGTACACGTTATCAATGTTTTCATGGAAAACGGTTTTATATTATGGCTATGTACACATTATCAATGTTTTCAAGGAAACTACTTTTCATTACTACAATCAAACTTGTGAACTCACCAGCATTGCGTTGACATTTTTAAGTATATTTTTCAGGTAACACATAGCTATGGCACGATTGGAATAGGTTAACCATTCAGATTAAACCCTAGAAGTCGAAGAAGCATGATTGTCGATTTTGAGAGGGTAGTAGTGGTGGATCGAAGGTTGATTAGTGTAAGAACTGCTGTGGTTCTGAGAGTGTCAGTGGTGAAAAGAGTCAAGTGGTTGGTCAGATTCTTGATGACCAAATTGCATTGTTTGGTGCGTTCATGAATAGTTACAATGCTTTTGTGACTGGCAAACTTCAACCAGCCACTCTGGATGCTGAAGATCTTGTGCAAATCAATCTAGATGACATTGAGTACATGGACTTACAGTGGCAGATGGCTATGATTACAGTCCGGGCAAAGAAGTACTTGCAAAAGACTGGAAGAGATAAACTTCAGTTTGGAAAGAAGGTTGACTTTGATAAGGCAAAGTTGAGAAGTTATAACTGCCAACAACTTGGACATTTTGCAAGAGAGTTTCCAAAGGAAAAGGAAAAGAAAATTGAAGGCAATGGAGTTAAGCTAATTGAGCTTATTAATGAAGAGGATAAATCAAAGAAAGCTCCAACAGCGCTCATGTCAAAGCAACTATGAAACTGTGAGTGGGAATTTCAGATCGAGGATGCAGTGGAGGATTTTGATGAAGCCTTGATGGCTGAAGTTGAAAGTTTGGTGAAAGAAGTTGTTGGTAAAAGTGAAAGTGCAGAGTCTATGAAAGCATTGAAAACTGACAACAGGGGAAAAGCTGTAGTATCTGATTCTGGAGAGAATTCTGAGACTGATAGTGAGATAAATTCTGAAGATACTTCACTTATTTTTTCTTTGGAATGCATTACTCGTATGCAGAATTATCATGAAGCAAATGTGTTTTTGATTGCTGAGAATGATAAGTTGAAAAGGGTTAACAAGGAAATTAAACAGAATGAGGTCACTTACACAAGAAAAATTAATACTTTGTTAAAAGATAACATGAATTTTAAAGAATTCTTAGATAAAAAGGATGTGTTAATCAATGATCTTACAGGCAAACTTATTGCTGCCCAATCCAATCTTGTAAAAGAGAGGGTGTTGATTTCTAAATGGGGTATGCAAAGAAAGATTTTAGAAGATTGTGTTGATAAGCAAAGAAGTTGTTTTATTAAAGATGGTGTTGGTTACAAAGCAGTACCTCAACCTGATCATTTCGAATCATTTCCTGAACCTCATGTTTCGAATGAATTCCTTAGAGATTATAACTCTAATTTTCATGATTTGCATGTAAGTGCAGCCAATAACACAGGTCATGTAGATGAGAAGGTTTCCGTTGATGATGTGAGGAGTTTTAATGAATTCACTAAAATTTGTGTGAGAGAGACAATCAGGGATTGTAGGTAATTTGTGGTTGATACCTGTTTTGCAAACAAGTTTGTTAAGTCACGAGTTGACACTGTTTTTAATGTTAATAATTCAAATGTTTCTGATTACAATACTAATTCTGATTGTGTGTCTGAGGTGTCATCTACATCTACTTTCTTTGATAAAGTGGTACACACAACTAGAGATTATGTGCCAATTCATAAAGCTAAATTTGAAGCTAAAGATGTTGTGCTAGATGATCATGGGAATCCTTTGATTAAAGAATATGATTTATCTCATGAAAAGCCTCAGAAAAATGACCATATTGCTCCCGAAAATCATATTATGACGAGTGAATCGGAGAGAAAAGTCAAAGTCGTTATAAAGTCACCAAATCAGAGTGTAGTCACAAAGTCTAATCAACTGGAAGTCAAAGGAAAATCAATTGATGTCAAAGATAATTCTGTACAATGCAAAGAAAAGTTGGTGAGGAATGAGTGTGAGTCAAAGTGTGATCAAGTAAAGCCGGTGTTTGAAGTAGGCGAAAGTTCAAAGTCACAGTCAGAGTCAAAGTCAAAGATTAAAAGCTACAATTGTTTCACATGTGGCAAAGTCGGGCATTTTACAAGAAATTGCAAGCACAAGACATTTGATTCAAAGTCTAAAGTTCACAATGAGAAGTCAAACATAAAAATCAACAAGAAAGCGTCCAAGAAATCCAAAGTGTTAGAGTCCGTAGTGATTCGAAAATACAACCGTGATTATATGCTTTCTATGTATTGTTGTGATTTTTATTCAAATGCGTGTCATGCTTATGTGTTGCCAAAGTTTGTGGACAGAAAAGTCCAAAATGGACCGAGATATGTGAAGAAACCCATCATTTCAAGAAATTTTTCAAAACAAAAATTCATTAAGAAATGTGAAAGAAAAGATGGTTGTTTTTGGAAACTTAAAACTCGTAATTTGTCTTCACATAACTCTGGAACAAATGATGATTTGAATGTGAAAAAGAACGAAAAATTCGTTGGGACTAAGACTGCAAAAAGTCAAAGTCAGACCGGGTCTAAGATGATTTGGGTACCTGTTTCTCATTGAAAATTTCTTGAATGTGCAGAGTAAACTGGGGAGGACTATCAACAATGCTTGGCATATTGATAGCGGTTGCTCAAGGCACATGACATGCCAAAGAGAAATACCGAGTGATTTCAGACCTTTTGATGGAGGATTTGCTACTTTTGCAGGAGACAAGAAGGGTGGTAAAATTTCTGGGCAAGGAACCGTGTCAAATGACCTTATTACACTTAAGAAAGTGAATTATGTTTCACAGCTGGAATACAACTTATTGAGTGTGTCACAAGTTTGTGATAAAGACATTCTGGATTATTTTACTGCCAAAGAGTGCTTATTTCTGAAACCTGGAATTGTAATTCCTGAAGATATGATCCTGATGAGAGCCCCTCGAAGATTTAACTCATACGTAGTGGATATGAATGATCATTCATCACCCGTGAATACATCGTGTTTATTGTCAAAGGCCACTGATTATGAGTCTTACTTGTGGCATAGACGTCTGGGGCATGTGAACTTAAAGAATATCAACAATTTGGTGCATAAAGATCTTGTGCGAGTCTTACCAAAGAAAGAGTTTGCACTTCAAGATAGTTGTTTATCATGTGCAAAGGGAAAGCAGCATAAGAAGTCTCATCGTACAAAAATCATAAATTCTTTCACTAGACCTTTGTTTTTAATTCACATGGACTTATTTGGTCCAGTTGGTGTTCGTAGCATTGCGAAGAAATCATATTGCTTTGTCATCACAGATGATTTCTCATGATTTTCATGGGTGTTTTTCCTTGTTTCCAAGGATGAAACATCTAAAACAGTCATTCAATTTATCAAAAAGATTGAGAACATTTGTGATACTAAGGAATAACACAAAAATGATCTGATAAATTCGTAGTGATAACGGCACGGAATTCAAAAATGGTCTGATAAATTCGTTTTGTGTAGAAAAAGAAATAACACAACAGTTCAGTGCTTTGAGGAATCCTCAACAAAATGGAGTTGCTGAAAGGAAAAACCATACTCTCATCGAAACAACAAGAACAATGCTGGTTGATTCTCGTCTTCTGATTATTTTCTACGCAGAAGTAGTCAATATAGCTTGCTACATGTTGAACAGAATCTTAATGATTAAATAGCATGTGAAGACTCCATATGAGCTGTTTTTCAAAAGGAAGCCTTATGTCAAGTTTTTTCGAACGTTTGGGTGTTCGTGTGATCTCTTGAACACTTTAGATTCTTTGCTAAAATTCACAGCAGTTGGAGATGAATGTTATTTCTTGGGCTATTCATCTTACCAGAAAGCGTTTCGGGTTTATAACAAGGGAACTAAGATAGTTCAAGAATCATACTACGTTGAATGGCAAGAGTCCACAACTCCTCATGAACAGAATGGACCGAATTGGTTTTTTGATGCGGATGTCATCTTCAAAACTTTTGATCAGAAATTTTCAAAAGGTTTAAATATTGCAAGTTCTTTAGGTACAACTGATGAGATTTCCACCAGTATTGATCAGAACTTGTTTAAATAGAGAATTCAGAGGAAGTTTCATCATCAACACAGACTCAAGAAGTACAAAATGAAGAAAATTCGGAAGCAACTCAACCTGTTAATGATGATCAAGTCACTCAAAATGTTCAGTAAGAAGATTCTGTTTCTTCTGATAATCAAGTTGACCACAAACTTCTTCGAATGTTGATGAATCTATCAATAATACATCTAATGAAAATGTTACGAATTTGTCTGAGACTATTCAAGTAGAAGATGTTCCAACTCACTGAATCAATTCAATTCATCCAGTTGAAAATATCATTGGACCAATTGAAGATGGAGTAAAGACAAGAAGCCAATTGGGAATTATAAACATTTGTTTGTATTCGTGCTTCTTATCTCAAAAGGAACCCAAAAATTTTACTGTTGCACTTCAAGATTCTATTTGGATTGAAGCGATACAGGAAGAACTTTTGCAGTTCAAGAAGTTATATGTTTGGCATTTGGTGGATTTGCCGGAAGGAAAGTATCCTACTGGTATAAAATGGGTTTTTCGGAACAAAAGAGACGATCACGGGATTGTTGTGCGTAACAAATCCAGATTGGTTGTGCAAGGTTTCTATCTAGAAGAAGGTTTGGATTATGATGATGTCTTTGCCCCTGTGTCCAGAATAGAAGCTATCATAATTTTTCTAGCTTATGCTTCGTATATGAAAATCAAGGTGCATCAAATGGATGTGAAAACTGCATTTTTATACGGGGTGATTAAAGAGGAAGTTTATGAATCAACCACCAGGATTTGAAGATCCTGAGCACCCGTTTCAAGTCTATAAGATGGATAAAGCACTCTATGGTTTACATCAGGCACCTCGTGCTTGATATGAAACTTTGTCCACACATCTGGTTACAAATGGTTTTTCACGTGGAACAATTGACAAGACCTTGTTTTTGAAGAAGTTTGGAGAATATCTGTCGCTGGCACAAGTTTATGTGTATGACATTATATATGGTTCGACAAATGAGAAACTCAATATAGAATTCGAGGACGTCATGAAGCTAAAATTCGAAGTGAGTCTTATGGGTCAGATGCAGTTTTTCCTTAGTCTACAAGTAGAGCAGTCAGAGTTAGGTATACTGATTCATCAGGCGAAGTATATCAATGACATCTTGACAAAGTTTAACATGAAAGACTGTAAAGCTGCTTCTACTCCCATTGCTCCACATGAACCTCTCTCTGGATCCAACCAGAGTTGAAGTTAATCAGAATTATTACCGCTCAATGATAAGATCTCTAATGTATTTGACAGCCAGTCGACCAGACATTATGTTCGCTGTATGCTCGTGTGCTAGATATCAAGCGTCACCCCGAGAATCCTATGAGATTGCTGTCAAGCGGATTCTACGTTATCTGAAAGGTCGGGTCAATCTTGGTGTTTGGTACCCAGCAGAGTCTGACTTTAATTTGTTTGGTTTTACTGACTGTGACTATGGCGGTTGCGGTTTGGACTGAAAATCTACATCTGGTGGTTGTCAGTTTTTGGGGGAGTGATTGGTGTCATGGCAGTTCAAGAAACAGATGAATGTCTCCACATCAAATGCTGAAGCTGAATACACAGCTGACTTGAGCTGTTGTTCCCAAGTAATCTGGAATCAGCTTCAACTCTTGGACTTCGGGATAAATTTTCTGGACACACCAATTTTCTGTGATAATGAGGCCGTGTTGGGCATTGTGAAGAATCCAATCCAACATTCCAAAACCAAACACATTGCAATCAGGTTACATTTCATTCGTGATTGTTTTGATAATGGCTTGATAAAGGTGGTCCACGTTAATACCTTAGAGCAAAAAGCCGACATTTTTACAAAAACTTTTCCAACTGATTGGTTTAACTCCCTGGTAGAAATGTTGGGGCTGATTTCGTTTTGAGGACATATCTTAATAAAAATAAATAAAAAAAAACAACGCGGTTTTGAATAAACTATGATTTTGATTGAAAGAACGTATTTGTTCCTCAAAAAGTTTTTTGTTTTTCTTTTAATGATAAAATTGTGCTGTGTGATTTTTGTGTGTTTTGTATTTCCTGTTTTGTTACATCCTGTAGTTATTGTGTTTTGTTAAACAGTACATCACAATTTTAGGGATTCACATATCTGATCTAGAGTTAAACACTTTCTTACACAGTTGATGGTTCCGGTGAAAATCTCAGATGGAAACAAGGAAGTCAGTTTGTTCGCCCTTGATTCAATCTTTGAATTCATTGTACATTCAGATAAGAGTTGGAAACCCATTAACTGAATCATCTGATTCATTACATACATTCATTCATCTGAATTGTCAGAATATCTTGCCTCACCAAATTCACAAACCAAGACATTTGATTCCATATACAAATCCACTTTGATTACATTTTTCTGTGCTAAGAATACTACCTTCATGATGGTGATTGGATCATGAGTTAGTGAAACCTTACATTGTGTTGTATTTCATTCCATCTCTATTATGGGGTACACATTGTATTGTTTAAAACTTACCTTAATCATCACACGGTATTTGCTGAAATATGATGCATGAGTTTAAGTGGATAATTGTACTGGCAATCGATGTTGAACTATTTCAATCTTGATTTGATATGAAGTGTAATGAGACAGTATGCATTTATGATCCTATGTCATTTTCAGTTCATCAAAGTGCAAAATAAAATGAAATAAAAGGATTGTTATATGTTCTTGTGGTGTTTATATGTGTTATTGTAAATAATATTGTTTTTATATTTCATGGGTGTGTTTTGAGTTTATGATAGTTTGTCTAGTTTTGTTAGTCATAGATATTCTAGTTTGCTATTATAAATTTGTTCGTGTTTGACAGAATATGCCACGTGTTTTGTTTCTTGTGTGTGCATGTGTGTTTTTAGTTTTACAAAGTATTTTGGAACATGTCTTAATGATATCAAAATTGGACATGTGAATTAAAAGTTGGAATTTTACATGTACAAAGTTTTTGGTCGAAATCTCTTGCCCGAAATCTTTTGTCAGAAAAGTGTTGATCGAAATCTGTTATGTCCGAAAAGTCTTTTCCGAAATTGTTTCCGATCGAAAAGTGTTTGTCCGAAATCGATTCCGATCGAAATCTTGAAAGCTATATATATGGACATTTCGATCGAAATCAGTTTCACCACCATTTTTCAATTTCCGATTGGGTTTAGAGCGAATTATCTTGAGTACAAAGTTTTCAAGCGAAATCATGTGTTTGTGACGTCATCAGTGTTCTCCGGAGTTTTTGATCATCGAGGTACATTTTCGTGACTCGTAGAGGTGTATAGGTTAGATCCATGGCCTTAGATTATTTTTTAATTTGAATTGACCAAAATCTCACATGAATCGTCCGAAAAGTCCTTGAAAGAACCGAAATCTTTTCGGATGGAAATGAAGAGACACTGATATGTTCAAAAAGAGTTTTCGATCGAAAAGTGTTATGACCATGAGTTTTCGATCGAAATCTTTAAAATTGGAAAGTTTTGTTAAATCTGAGTTTTCGATCGAGAAAGGTCAAGTTCAAGGGTTTTCGGTCGAAAAGTCTAAAGTTGATATTTTTTTTATCATGTTTGAGTTTTCGATCGAAAAGTAGTTTTTGTTCAGTGAGTTTCAACCGAAAAGTTCTTAGATATATTCTGTTAAGTTTTGAGTTTTCGATCGAAAATTGTTTCGACCAAGAGTTTCCGATCGAAATCTTTAAAGTTGTAAAATTTTCAGAATGTTAAATTTTTTTATGTTTTTCTTTTCAGTCATGAATCAATTGAAGTTTGAATCGAGGCACAACATCTGTGCATGCCTTACAACATCAACAAGGAAGTTGAGAGGATATGAACAGATAGTGAAGTTTCTAAACTGCTCAAGGATTCATACAGCCATATCAACTCAAGTGCAAGTATTTGAAAATCATGTTCGAGAGTTTTGGAATAATGTTGTAGATCGTCATGTTAACAAGGAAATTTGGATTGAAAGCACAGTGGGGGGAAAACAGATCAAAGTTACTGAGCAAGTCATCAGAGAGGTGTTGAACTTCAGGGATTCACCAGATTACCCGTATAAAATGAGTTACACAAGAGTGTCAGGTATAGTAATGACTATGGGGTATTAAGGGGACATCCAGAGATGTCAAGTTACTAAGACATTATTTGGGAAACAGTGGAGGTATTTTGTACACGTACTTATTCATTATCTGAGTCTGAGAACTGCAGCGTTTGATCAGATCGGTTAAGTGTTTAGTCGTGCTTTGGTTTATTTGGCTACACACCGAAGATTCAATTATTCGAGTATGATTTTTGAGGCTATGATAAGTAACTTTGTGGGTCGAAGGCAAAATTACAAGTTTCTACTGTATCCGAGATTTGTTTAGATGATCATAAATACTATATTACAAAACTTACCAAACGATGGAATTGAATTACCTTTAGAGCAAATGACCAAAGTTATCTTCAGTAGCATGAACACCGTGAGGAAGCGAAGCAAGTTCAATGAAACCGAGACTCCTTTATTTCCAAATATGATCACAGATAATCCAGATCCAGACTTTAACGTGGATGATGAAGTTGACGACTTACTGGATAGTGATGTTGAGGATAATGAAGGTGATGATGATGAAGATGGATGATATAATAATGACGGTGGAAATGATGGTGGTGTTGGAAATATGGATCAAGTAGATCAACACGTGGAAGTTGCACAACCTGTCAATGTTGAACAACAGGTGGGTGAAAGAACTCAAGATGATACTGAACATAATATGAATGTTGAGGTCAATGAACCTGCTGTTTCTCAGACTGAAGAAGTTCATGAAGACGTTCAAAATGAAGAAGTTGTGACTAATGATGTGATTATTACGCGACTAATGATGTGATTATTACGCCAGAGGACAAGCAACAGAAACTCCACCTACAAAGAAAAGAAAAGAAGCTAATAAAGAAAGAACTGTGCCATCTAAACCTCCTCCGTCTAAGGGTATCGCGTTTAAAAGTCCTGAAGGCAAGAGAATGAAAACTATGGCTAAAAGAGATGTAGCTGGCAAAGGCAAAGGAATAGAGGTTCCAGAGAAATCTAAATTCAAGCCATCGGGAGACTATAACTTGGTAGATGAAGAGTTTATTAACTTTGCAACTAGAGAGACTTCTAATACTGTGAGTCAATTGAAGACACAGATTGCTAATCTACGGAGCAGAGATGCATTTAATTCAAGAGAAATAAGAGAACTACGTGCATAAGGTAGTCGACAAAAGATGATCATTGAACAACAACAAGTTCAGATCAACCAATTGCAAAGTATCGTACAAGATCTACTGAAACATCTTGGCCTGCAGTCACAAGCAGAAAATGTCACTCCTCAAACAAACCCTCCTTAAACAAACCATGTTGAACAAGTTGTTATGAATCAAGAAGGACCATCTACATCAGAACAATAGAATATTCCATCTCCTGTGAATAAAGCAAATGTGTATGGATCACAAGATATGTTTGATGTTGATTATCTAATTAACAATCAAGGTAAAGGAATGGAAATAAATGATGGTCAAAATAAAGATACTGAAGAAGGTGACAAAGATGAAGAGAAAGAGAAAGATAAGGAGGAAGAAGAGGATGTGGTTGTAACAGGGGAAAAGAAAGGTGACGACAAGCCTTCGGATGACGATGATAGTAGTAGTGATGGTGCTAGTGATTGGTGGTGGATCAAATGAATCAGAGTCAAATGATGAAGGTTAGCAAAACAAAGAATATACCAAGATTGGATATGAACAAAAACAGACTTATGTTGAAGATGACCGGTCGATGATTGGAAAGCTTGAAAAGATTGTAAGTGATCGTGAATCATATGAAATTCCTGATGATGAAGATCAATCAACTAAAGCACCAAAGGCCAATGTAATTGAAAAAAGTTTGTGGTGGAAGATTAGAGAGAAACCATCTATTGTTGAAAAGGTCACTCAAAAGATTCATAGTCCAAAGAAAGCATTAACTTGACAGATTCTTGGTTAGATGTATGATCATGAGAATATGATGTTCATGATAAAGACGGTTGAGGGTGACATACAATATTTTACAAGCAGTGGCAAATTCAAGACGTTGCCTAGATGGGACATCAGGGATTTGAGTCATCTTAAGTTGATTAATCCTTCAAATGATAGCTATACTAAAAAAATTGAGAGGTATTTAAGAAACTAATGTGCCTTAGACAAGTTTGGAAACTTTCAACCACAAATCCCAAAGTGTGTCAAACTGAAGAAGAGAGATAAAGATGGAAAGAAGCAGTATAAATACATTATACAACCAGCTGAGACTGTATCAACGGTTCATATTCCAGCATGAAAAGAAAGTTTCATCAAGGCCTTTATCAGATGGGAGTATGATAGTTTAACTCATGAGGCAGTGATCACACAAAAAGACTTACCAGAAGTCAGAATCTTTGATCTGATGGATTTGTTCAGTTTTCCGATGAAGATCTGAAAATTCTATATCACTATCCAATTCAGTGTGACATGAGTACTATGATCAAGAATGAAGGAAAATTGTACATGCGTGTGGTGGTAAGATGTCTCTCGATGCACTACGAAGCGAAAATAATAAAGAAAAGATTAGCAGAGCTGGAATCCAAGCGTGTTAAAGTTGAAGCCAAGCCTGCAACACACAACAACTGAGGACTTAATACTCAATGGACTAGGGGGAGATTGTTGGAACTTATTAGTCCATAGAAATCAAGTTAAAGATTCAAATTGTACAAGTTATACTTTTTCAGTCGGAAACGTTTTTGGTCGAAAACTTTTTCGGTCGACAAAGATTTCGGTCGAAATCTTTTAACTATATATAGTTGTTTGTTTGAACTTTTTGATAAGAGATTAGTCATTGTGTCAATTTGTGATAAGATTCTATCAGATTGTAATCTTTTGTTATTCTCTCAATTAGTCATTGTTATTATACTGATTATCAATGGAAGATGCGTATTTGATATTATATCTCGTTTATATGGCGTTTTTCGTTCTTATTCTCGTTTGATTCGTGTTATTCGGCTGTTATTGGATTCTGGATTGATTCCGCCTATCCAGGAGCATTGTTGCAGGTTCTAGGCTTGAATATCATAGGATTAAAGGGATTCACAAACTTCTTCATCCAAGCAACCTCTTTTGCAGCATCTGAAGCGGAAATGTATTCTGACTCGGTGGTGGATTGATCAACAACGCTTTGCTTGGTACTCTTTCAACTAACAGCTCCACCATTCAGAATAAACACATATCCCGTTTGAGATGGAGAATCATCTCAATCTGTCTGCAAGCTAGCATTAGTATAACATTTAACTGCTAGTTCTTCTTCCAGTCCTCCATACGTCAAGAATATATCCTGCGTCCTTCTCAAGTACTTAAGGATGTTCTTCACAACTGTCTAGTGACTCTCACCAGAATTCTGTTGATATCTACTTGTCATGCTTAACGCGTATGATACGTCTGGTCTAGTACATAACACAGCATACATGATGGAACCAATAGCATAAGCATATGGAACTATTTCCATCTTCTTCTTTTTTTCCTCATCCGATTAAGGGCACTACTTATTATTCAGTATGGTTCTGTTTGCCATTGGCAACAATCCCCTTTTGGAATCTTGCATTGAAAAGCGTCGAATGACCTTATCAATATATGTACTTTGACTTAAACATATAAGCCGCTTCGATCTATCTCTATAGATCTTTATTCCTAGAATATAGGCGGCTTCGCCAAGATCTTTCATCGTGAAACATTTCCTTAGCCAAACACTTTACGTCTTGCAGCATAGGAACATTGTTTCCAATGAGCAGTATGTCATCTACATACAAAACCAAAAAAGTAATCAAGCTCCGACTTGCTTTCCTGTAAACACACGGTTCATCTTTGTTTTTGACAAAACCAAACTGTTTGATTTTCTGCTCAAAACATATATTCCAGCTTTAAGACGCCCGTTTCAGTTCATAAATGGATTTGTTCAACTTGCACACCTTTTTAGGATTCCTTGGATCCTTAAAACTTTCTGGTTGAACCATATAGACATCTTCAGAAAGGTGTCCATTTAGGAACACGGTTTTGACATCCATTTGCCATATCTCTTAGTCATAATATGCAGCAATGGCAAGAAAGATCCAAATAGACTTAAGCATGGCTACAGGCGAGAAGGTTTCCTCATAATCAATTCCTTAAGTCTGAGCAAATCCTTTCGCTACTAGCCTAGCTTTGTAGGTTTGCACGTTTCCATCCATGTCAGTTTTCTTCTTGAAAATCCACTTGTTTCCTATAGTCCGACACTCGGGAGGAAGATCAAACAAGTCCCATACATGGTTTTCATACATGAATTGTATCTCGGCACTCATGGCTTCTAGCCATTTCTTAGATTCTGAATCTAGAATCGTAGACTTGTAACTAGTTGGTTCAGCCAGATCAATTATCAGGATGTTGTCATTTTCATGAATCCCGATATACCTTTCGGGTTCATACCGATCCTGAGTACTTCTGTGCATGCTTGGTGTTATAGTTGAATCTTCAACTCTTTTAGATTTAGTTTCAATAATCTCATGTTGATTGGCTGTTACAACTTGAGGTTCGGTTACTTGTGGTTCTCGGACTTCTTCTAGATCCGCGCTGTTTTTATTAATCCATCGCGCAAGCAGTTCCTTTTCCAAGAATGTAGCTCTGGTTTTCAGTAGGATTAAAGAAGTAGTAACCAATTGTTTTAGGGTATCCGACGAAAACAACTTTATTGCCATATGGATCCAGTTTATCAGAAGATTCACGTGTAACATAAGTGTTACATCCCCAAACCTTAAGGTAGGACACTTTGTGTTTCTCTCCATGCCATATCTCATAAGACGCTTTGTCCACCTTCTTTGTTGAAGCTAAATTAATGATTCTTGTGGCAGTATTAAGAGCAAAACTCCAAAAGGAGCGTGGGAGATTTGTACGACACATCATAGATCGAACCATATTTAATAGAGTTCGATTTCTCCTCTCAGACACACCATTAAGATGTGGTGTTCTAAGTGGAGTAAGTTGTGAAATGATCCCACATTTCTTTAGATGTTCGTCAAATTCTAGACTAAGATATTCACCACCTCGATCTATTCGAAGCATATTAATCGTCTTACCCAACTGATTATGTACTTCGTTCTAGTCTTGTTTAATCATTTCAAACGTTTCATGTTTATGCTTCGTAAGATAAACATAACCATATGTACTGAAGTCATCAGTAAATATGACAAAGTATCTCTCTCCATTCCTAGACATTGTTCTGAATGGACCACACACATCAGTATGTGCGAGTCCTAATAGATCCTTAGCTCTTTGACCGATACCAAAAAAGGAGCTTTGGTCAACTAACCACGTAAACAAAATTCACATTCATCAAAAGACTCTTGTCCGGTGGAAATCAAAATTTCTACGGTTTGGAGCTTCTTTATACGATTCTTGTTTATGTGTCCTAGTCGACAATGCTATAAATACGTATCACTGAAATCTAATTTAGTACGTTTAAAGGAGATATTGTATAATATGTTATTGTTATGGACTTCTATCTCATATATTCCATTATGAGGCTTTGCAATAAATTAAAGCAAACCATTCTAATATGCAGAAATAAATCACCATTAAAAGCATATTCAAAACCTCGTTCACGCAAAGCAGAAATTGAAACAATATTCCTAGATAAACTAGGTATGTAGCAAACATTGTTCAAAACCATTAGGAAGTAAAAGAACAAATTCTCCAACAGCCTTCACTACCACTCTCTGTCCATTGCCAACATAGAGCTCCAAGTCCCCTTGTTTCAGCTTTCTAACCTTCCTTAGTCCCTACAAATCATTACAAATGTGAGAACTATATCTTGTGTCAAACACCCAAGATTTCCTATTCAATGAGAAGATTTCAATATACCTGAGACCACATCGTGTGTCAAACACCCAAGATTTGGTAGACAAAGAGCTTTAGTCCGAGATGGTAACGTCTGTCAACATTTCGTTAGATATCTACAAAATTCAAGATAAAAATTTAGCATATCCATGCTTAACATCCTACTTGAATTATGACCCAATTGCAAAAATATAATTAGGAATGAGACCCCGGTTCACCATTGCTCAGTGAATGGCTGAAGCACTCTCCACTGGCATGACTATGTAGGTAGATAACAATTACCGATTGAGTTAACTACACAATTCTCGGTTTGGGATAGCAAGACGAGTGTTGTCGACCTTGGATATCTTCCCCCAACTACGCCTACTTAATACTACTTTAAGTGATATTTTCCCCTCAATTGAAAACTATAGAACCGGCCTAAGTGAATCACGAAACGTGGTTATACCTTCAACTAAAACCGTAGGGCCGGATGTAGGATAATCACTAACTCCAAGGGTTCATATAGATCGGTTGAAGTGTCACAATTTAGGGTAGCGCAGAAATATCGACTTTGATTTGGGATTTGCTTTATTGTTTCAAGTTACCGTATTAGGGCTAAACACACATATTGGACGACTTGAAGCATGTGTCAAGTCGTGTAATTTAGTAAAACCAATTTACTTATTAGTTCGTGATAAATTGAAACGCCTTTCAACACTCGACACGATCCAATTTTAAATACCATATTTAATCTAAATTGGTCATTAATCGCGAACCAAATTTTAAACTAATAAACTCTTTTATTAATTTATATTAGTTTTAAAATAAACAATTTAATTTAAAAAAAAAGTTTTATCTTTTAAATAAACAACTTTTATTTAATTTTACCTTTTTGAGAAATCTTTAAACGTTTTAATTTTATCGTCGTTTTATGATTGTGTCAAAAACGTTTTATAATTTTTTGTGGTTTTAATTATAATCCTAAACATTTGTTATCAACCACAAACATACAAATTAAAGTAAATCGATCCCCTAGTTTGAAATAGTTCGGTTTCGTTTGACCCATCAAACGATAACCGAACCGGTCTAAATGGATACAAAATAACTGATTATCTTGCCGGCTCCCACTTAGTCCAAAATCGGTATCTTGTCGTCCCGGTCGTCTCCCTCTTCAGTCTTCAAAATCTTTGACTTGTTCGATTTACAATTTTACAATTACAATATATAATAAAAAAATAAATCTAACTATTACACCGGGTTTCAAATAACTCGTAAAAATACAAAGATTACCAAATCAAAAATAAACAACCATAGATCACTAGGGCTCGACTTATCAACACAATCATCTAAAAACGTAAAGGTTTGATCACTTTGTCAAACAAAAGTTTTTGACAAATAAAACATAAGATCGATTAAACGCAATTAATGTCTAAATGCGCGTGAAGGTGGCTCTGATATACCGGTTTTAACCTTTAAAACGGTTTTATTAATCAAATTAATTTAACAAAATCATATTTGCGTTTAGCGGAAGCAGTTGTACACGTTAGTGCTTCTAAACCGGGATCCCGTCAGTGATCCGATTACACACGAATAGACAATTAAATTAAGCAACCATAGTGGGTTAGAAAGTTATCCTTCGACGATTTCCAAAAGACTCGCACTTTGAATCAACGAGCGTCTTGCTAGTGACACGTACACGAAAACCCACAATCAATGAAACCCGTCAAACGGTTTGTGCAAAACTTGATCCGCAAAACGAACCCGGTTCGCGACAGAGGATTGTGGCTCGGCTGGACACGGTGGTGGCGGGCAGCAGTTGCGGGCGGCAGCGGGAGGTGGTGGCTGCTGGTTTCCGGTGGCTTCAGGTGGTAGCCAGCGGGAGGCGGTTACGCAATGGGAGGGGTCGAAAATTGGGTTGGGTGGAATTGGGGTTAGGGTTTTGATTATAAGGTTTATTTATAATCATTATATTTACAACTCACACCCCGGGTAATTAACTGTTAATCCCCTAGTAATTAACTATTAATTACATTAAACCCTTGACTTTACTAATTAACAAATAATTAGTAAATAATAAACGTTTAACGTTTACTCTTAAACCCAAAAAAAGCGTTTAACCCTTCGTCTTTTAATTATTTTACTAACTAATTAATCATCGAATTAAACGGTTAAATATTTCACTAAGTATTTATCCTCCTAATTTAGTGGTATTTATAGAGAATTGAGAGTATGGTTTATGTAGTATTTAATTCAAAAGTGAAGAGGTATGGTTTAGATGTCGTGTGAATCTAGATCAAAGACTTGAATTGATGAGGCATGGCCTCTCTTTCTTCCCTTTTGGCCGTAATTTTTTATGTTGGGCGAGGGAGTAGGGTGGTGAGGTGAGGGGTAGTGTCATGTTAGCTGTAAGGCATGGTGTAGGTTTTGACTAGTTTTTTTCAAAAGGTTTTATAAAAGATTTTATACAAGCTAAAGAATTTTATGTATAGTCTTTTATAAAATACTGTAGGCATCAAGATTATAATACATAGTCTTGGTATTTATAAAATGTTAAGGTTCTTAAATAAATAAAAGTTTTTGTTAGTTTAAGTTTACATAAAATAACACTAATGTAGTTTAGTAAAATGTTGCATGCATGTATAACCTTATATTATACATAAAATAACAAGTTTACCATATCAAAATGGATATGTATGTACATATATTATACATGAATTAACAAGTATATCTTATGAAAATAGATATATATTTGATTATCGATATAAACGGTGAATGAATATACATGTACATAGTTAGACCTATGTTCATGAAACAATGAATTCTTCATTTTAATTTCTGTAACTTATGGGTATTTATGTTTATACAAGACTTGAAAATATTGAAAGCAGTATACTTTGTATCACCAATGTTTGTTAAGTTATCTAATGAATATGAAAGATCCCTCCAATTGCAGTGCATTTCACTTGATGCACTTGATGACCTAGTTTGTAATCAACTAAGTCCTAATGATGCGATTAGTCTAGTAATTACATATGAATTAATTATTTATAATGTATACCTGAAAATTTAGTGGATGTTATACTCTGGTGGTAGAGGTCCTGACTAATGTCTCATGCATCACCGCATTCTGTGCCTTTAAAATTCGCAACACTTCTTCCATGGTCATTCGGAAAAGTTCTTGGAACTCCCTTCGCTAAGCCTCCTGCTTCGCCTGCATCACCGCATTCTGTGCCTTTAAATTCGTCTGTGTCTTTTGCATCTCTGTGTCCCATGCCTCCTGATCCCTCTACATCGCCTTTAGGTTTTGTTGTAAGATAGTAATCTACAAACCTTAAATAAATGGTTAATAATTTGTTAGTGGTAAAAAAATAATTGCATACCTTCATAGAAGGACAATGAGCGTAAGATCTCATGGAGCTGAAAATGTAGGCATCACCGGTAATGGCATAGTAGGGATCGTGAGTGGTCCCAAATCCGAACAGGAACCTTTTGTTCCAGCCTCCTTGCCACACCCCACTAAAGCGGAACATGAGGTGTAACGAGATATGGTCTCACAACAACATTGTTTATACAAGAATACATAATGTTCCGAGAAATATAAATCTTCTATCGTTTCCATGACGTGTCTAAGTATGTGTTCCAAGTTTAGCTAGGGGTTTGTACCCGAAAAACATGTTTGGAAACGGTCAACTAAAAATAGTTGGTTAGTTTGCAGGTTTTAATTACTCAAGTTTACAGTTTCGAAATCACGTATAGCTTTAGTTATTTGCATAAGTATAACGTAATTACAATGAGTCCACAACCGAGCCTAGTAAAAGTTTCAATGCCTAGCTAATGTCTTATCATAGAACATTAGTACGTATCAATTTAGTAGAAATATGCATTCACTTAACGCTTCAATATTACGGTTTGGCGTGACCAACGATGAATGGGGGTGTCAAACCCAATAGTACTATTCATATTATCCATCGGCTCAAATCTATGAGTTAACCGGTTGTGTTTAGTATGTAGGGCCTTAAGTGTGTGATAATTTAGTCTCATGTAATGTACATTTAGCATACAGGTAAGCTGTGAAAGTATAGGTAGTACGCATTTAGTATAAACAAAGTATAATTTGTTTTACCCTCGAAAACAGTTTAAGTAAAGGTGGGGCCGTGAAGACTCACTTGATACTGCGGTGTAGTCGTCGGTCATCCTCACAGAGAGTTATGGGTTAATGTCCTACTTGAGTCCTACAACAAAGTGGACACTAATGAGATCTATGGACTAACCCTGAAGTAACAATGCAAGTCTAGCTCGTGTCACCATTCTAGTTTCTAATATGCAAAAATAAATGCATGTAAGATGGTGATTTGAAAGATTTTTTCTCTAAGGAGTCAAACAGACGACATTTTGGCTTATAAAAGAATATACATGTCTTGTTCGAAAGGATGTTAGATGATCATATTTATAATGCTTTGATGAGAACGAAGTTTGTGTTTAAAAATGAGATAATAATGCCATTAAAAGTGTAAATGTTCGGTTTTAAAAAACAAGAGCTTTTACTAAGTTTAGATCTTCACAAAGAACCAAGACTTCATGTTTAAACTAAACTAAATATATATTTACAAAACTTGCTAGAAAACAACAACTTTTGGGTTTTTACGGTTTTAGTCCCTACACTTTATTTATCCATGAAAATAACTTATATTAATGCTTTTCTTGCAAGAGACTTCTTAAATATCAAAAATATTTTTAGATCTAGTCATAAGACAAAAGTTTATAAGGTTTTAAACCCCGAGTTTGTAAGATTATTCTTCATATTTTTAAATTTTGGTTTTGGACAAAATAAGGATTTTTGTTGTTATTTAAATGGCCAAAAATTAAAGATACAGTAATCCAACTCTAAAAATCAATAAAATTTACTTATAAGTCTCCTATGACATGTAGAACTTTAATATCCTGGAAACCGACAAGTCAATGGTTCTTGTTAACGGATAACCCGAATCCTTGTAAATCAACATTGTTAAGAAGAATTTTCACGTAAGGCTTAGATTAACGGAATTAGAAGAACCAATTAGTCGTTTACTTCATAATTCGAGATAAAAATGCGCCAAATGAATTAGGAGGGACCCGAGACGTAATTAGTGGTGGTATTTAAACCACTTTAGCCCAAACCCTAGGACATTCTTGACCTAGGTATGTGACGGTAAGGGGACCGACGAGAAGAGGAGGAGTGGCCGGATAGGAAAAAGAGAGGCCGACGGCCGAGTGGTGCACCGGTTGTCATGCGGTGGTGTGATCCCCGGAGCGTGTTCAAGTAACACCGATCCTTATTTTTTTCCTTTTCGTATTGGTTTTAAAGGAAGACCTACTTAGGGTTTTTGGTTATGTTTGTGGAGATTGGATAAAAAGGCGAGTACAATGATCCGGTGATGGCTACTGGTAGTGCGTGACGAGACGTGGAAGTAAACGGTGGTGATTCGACGGGTTGTAGTTGTTAGGACATGTTTTGCAACTATTGTTAAAATTCTATGTTGTAAGTTAGCGAACTTTTTAAGTTCGCATAAGATTCTTAGAGAGGCGAACTTAACAAGTTCGCATAAGCTTCTTAGAGAGGCGAACTTGTATCTTGAGGGGCGAACTTACTAAGTTCGCATGTGGCACATGTGGTCTTTGTGTTTCCCTATAAATAGATGTTTACAAGTTAGAATTAAGTAGACTAAAGACCAGAGTAGAGAGAGTCCAAGTGTAAACAAAGTTTCTTAGTGGAAATACAAAGAGGATTATTTACTCTGTGTTGTTGATTACTTTACAAGTTGCACGTTGATCATGGATTCCGCACGTTATCACTGTGTCGTACTGCGAGTCTAGAGATCCGTCACGCCTACCGGGACCTACAATTGGTATAAGAGCTTTTGCTCTCTATTAGCAACAAATTCGTGGTGTTTTCGTGTAAAATCAACAACAAATTTCATTGCTTTTAAAGACTTTTTCATCATTTTCGTTTTCTTGACAAAAATGGATTGATTTTGATCATTTTGGATTGATTTTGGACTAGTTTGAAGATTTTGATCCGATAGGATTGTTCCTAATCATCTCCTGATCATTCCTACTCTTCAAATTTGTCATATTCGATCATATACATCAGAAATCATGATTTTCAAAGGTCTGAGTTCGTGAAATTTTTTGAGTTTGGAGTTTCAGCGTTTCAGGCGAACTTAGCATTCAGTTACAGGCGAACTTGTCCAGGCGAACTTAACAAATTCGCTTAGGCAGTTCTAGGTGACCTTACTCAAGTTCGCTAAAGCATCTTCGCTAATTTTCTGATTTAGGCGAAGTTACCAAGTTCGCTTAGAGGTTGTTTCAAGCGAACTTACCAAGTTCGCTAGAGTTTTTTGGCGGGAAAACTTTTCTTGGACAAAATTTTGAGGGGGCCTTTATATGAGTGTTTCACACTGTTTTCGAGAAGAATGTAATTTTGCAATTTCATTCACCAAAATTCATATTTTTGGAGGAAAATATTTTCTTTATGCCATTTTCACAAGATTCTCAAGATGTCAAATTTTTCTGATGATAATGAGATCGGAACACAGCCACCGAGGCTTTTGTGCATAGAAGATTACACTAGCTGGAAAGACCGGTTCGAGCAGTTCGTGTCAGACACTCATGCAAATTTTTGGATACCCATTTTGGAAGGATATGTGCATCCTACATGTGAGTTCATGGGCTATGATGATCTTCCTAAACCATTGTCAGCTCTTACTAAAACAAAAAAGAAGATATATGATCGAGAGATGAAGATACGTGCGACTTTACAAATGTCTTTACCAAAAGAACTCTTTCATAGTTTCGGGAAGTGTCCAACTTTGAGAGATCTATGGGAAGCATTGAAGAAAAAGTGTGAAGATCCTACTCAAGCGTTTGTAACCTTGATCACAAAAGAATTAAAGAAACAGAGTGATTCTAAAAGTGACTCTTCTGTAGTATTAACTAAGAGTGAGAGTGTTCAATCTGGTGAAAGCACTCAGTCTAGCGAGAGTGATGTGATGACTGAAGAAAGCTTCCAGATAGTTGAAGAGGATTTGAGTGAATCAGATAAGGAAATTTATGCAGAGCCTGTCAATGTTGAACAAATGACAGAAGCTAATTCTCACGTATTCATGACTCCCAATGCATCGTCTTCGGAGGTAAAAGCTGAGGTAGTTTCTAACTTTGAAACTTTTTGTTCTAACTGTGTTTCTGTGAAGGATAAAATGATGAGGGTTATGGATGAAAACACAAACCTCATTTGTGATATGAAATTGATGCACACGGTAAATCAAACCTTGAAGGATAATGAAAAGTTGTTCATGGAAAGGATTGAATCATTGAAGAGGGATATAAATTCCCTTACCTTGAAGATCAAAGAAAAGGCGTATCATCTGGATATGTCTTATGCTGAGATTGAGAAGAGAAACAACGATCTTGCAAAAAAGAACAAAGAACTTGCTGAATCTGAAGCCAAGGTGATTCGATTGAATAGGAAACTCGATGGCTACAATTCATCATTTTTGGTTGAGTTGTAAGGCCCCAAACCCGGGAGGCCTCACTTGTTGGATTTACTCATTCACAAATAGTTCTTAAACTTGATTATCAAATAACGCAGCGGAAAATACTTCAATAAAACATAACCATTACATTGTTTAACAACGGAAGCGTAACATAGTCTATTACATAAACATATCTTAATCTAATCATAACGGGATGCCAGTCTTCATGATCAACCGGGTAACTCTTCTCGCTTGCCAAGCATCACCGTCCATCATCCATACCTGCCTTAGCCTGAATGTGCATACTAAAAAGTCAGCTACGCTGGTGAGTTCTAGTTTTCATTCGATTTAAGAAATAGTTCATCATTCAAAACATTCATTAGGGTTTAACATCACATATAAGAAAACAGGGCCTTTCATTCATCATTTAAAACCTTCAAACATTTTTCCTCATCATAAACACATTGAACGGATCATTTGTTTAAAACATTTAACATTCATTTAAGTCATACATTACTATCTAAACCTGTGTTACCATTAATACCGTCATTTAGTATGGTATTGCCCCTAAGGCTTAACTGCACGAAGACCGACAATACCATACATTCTGTCAATTCCCTTTTGTATTGCCCCCAAGGCTAACTGCACGAGGACCGACAATACCCATTCAGTTGCCCCTATGGCTCTCATGTCCATAGACCGACAACCTCCATCGACGGCTATGGCTCACGGCCATAACACCGTCGGATCATAATTTAACCTTACATAGGGTCACGTTAACCCCTGAGTAACCGTCGTTACTCCCTACCAGTTGTACAACATCAAACCATTGACATGCCACAAAGATACTGCCCTGTTGTTTTTATGGCAACTATGGCTCGCTGTCCATAATCTACCACAAGGCTGGGAATTACATTCCCAGACTTCATTCGTCAATTCCCTTCATTCGAAAGATTAGATTTGTAATGACTTCTTTAAAACCTTTGCCCTTTTTCTTTTCTTTTCATAAAACCTTTTCATTCATTTTCGAAACCCTTTACCTTTAGTTTAAACCATTTCTTTATAAACATTTCGTTCGTAAACATTTCATTCAAAAAACTTTTTTTCCATAAACCGTTCATTACAAATCATTTCATTTCGTAAATATAGTTTCATAAGCATCATTTTATAAACATAGTTTCATAAACATCGTTTCGTAAAAATATCATTTCATATGTATGCACACCAGCCCGAAAACATTATATAAAAACATTTAAAAGGTTTAACCATTCTAAACATACTAACTTTACATAAACAACCTGATGCCTGCGCACTTAGCAAGTGCGCAGACCCTGCTTCCTGCGTACTTGATAAGTACGCAGGATCCTCTTCCTGCGTACTTGATAAGTACGCAGTGCCCTCTTCCTGCGTACTTGATAAGTACGCAAGACCTGCTCCATGCGTACTTGATAAGTACGCACGATCTGTTTCTTCGCAAAACCCTAACTTTCGCATTCAGGTCTGATCACGTCAAGATCCCGAACCTGTTTACATTCAAAATGTTCGTTTTCCATTAAGGAACTCAAATCTATGTTTATCTTTCAGTTTTATCCGTGAAAACGTTACTTTTTCACCCAAAACCCGAAAAACCCAAAAACGAACAAAAACTCAGATTTAGGCCCGATCATTACCTGAATCTAGTTTCTGATCCGGAGGTTCTTCTCACGATCTATGGAGCAACACTTTGCTGAAATCTCGGGTCGATCCGCCAACTTTCTCTCTCTACGGTTTCTCTCTCTAGAACTTACAAATGAGAGAAATGATGGAGGTCTAAGCTATTTATATGGGAGGCTCCCCTTCCGGCCCGACCCGACCCGACATGCCTCGTTTGTTTTTTCGTCATTTTAACTGTCGTTTTATTTTTGGGATGTTACAAGTCTACCCCCCTTACAATAGGTTTCGTCCCCGAAACCTATCCCAAGTCAAATAGATGAGGGTACGACTCCCTCAACTCCTTCTCCGTTTCCCAAGTGGCTTCCGATACCTTACGATGTTTCCATTGGACTTTAACCAATTGGATAATCTTATTACGCAAACGCTTCTCCTTCTTGTCTAAGATGGCCACGGGTTCTTCGATGTAATTAAGGCTGTTGTCGACCTAGATGTCAGTAAGTGGTATGTGAGCTGATTCATCCGCCAAACACTTTCGCAAGTGTGATACATGGAAGGTAGGATGAATCCCACTCAACTCATCAGGCAACTTTAGCCGATAAGCGACTTCACCAACCCGTGCCATTATCCTGAATGGTCCGACAAACCTCGGACTTAACTTTCCTCTCTTCCTGAATCGTATTATTCCCTTCCAGGGTGACACTTTCAACATTACTCTGTCCCCAACATCAAACTCAATAGGCCTTCGTCGTTTGTCCGCATAGGATTTCTGACGATCTTGTGCGGCCTTCATTCGTGCTTTGATTTGATCAAACCTTTCTGACGTTTCTTTTACTACTTCAAGACTCCCTAATTCCTTTTGTCCAATCTCACCCCAACAAATCGGGGTCCTGCATCTCCTCCCATACAACATTTCATAAGGCGGTATGCCTATAGTCGTGTGATGACTATTGTTGTATGAGAATTCGGCTAACGGCAGATGACTGTCCCAACTGCCGCCAAAATCGATAATACAAGCACGAAGCATATCCTCCAATGTCTGAATGGTCCTTTCGGACTGACCATCCATTTGTGGGTGGTATGCCGTGCTGATATTAAGCCTCGTGCCCATCGCCTCGTGAAATCTTTTCCAGAACCTCGATGTGAATCGTGTGTCCCGGTCAGATACGATCGTCAAAGGCATCCCATGCCGTGCTACTACTTCGTTAATAAATACTTCTATTAACCTTTCCGACGAGAACGTCTCGTGAATAGGTAGGAAATGAGCACTCTTCGTTAAACGGTCCACAATTACCCAAATGGTATCATGACCTTTAGCTGTGCGAGGTAGCTTGGTTATGAAGTCCATGGTAATGTGTTCCCACTTCCATTCCGGTATATCAAGTGGTTGAATCTTTCCATACGGTTTCTAGTGTTCGGCCTTTACTTGTGAGCAAGTCAAGCACTTGCTTACATACTTTGCCACCTCATGTTTCATCCCAGGCCACCAGTATTCCTTTCTCAAATCTTGGTACATTTTATTGGTGCCAGGATGGATAGAGTATCGAGACTTATGAGCCTCATCCAATATTTTGGTTCTAAGCTCGCCACTCATAGGTATCGATACCCGCCTAAAATGTGTCCTAACACCCAGGGTGTTATATTCCAACTTGTCCTGTTGGCCAACCATCCTTTCCTTCTTAATGTTTTCTTCCTTAAGTGCTTCATCTTGAGCTCTTTCAATTTCTCTCATCACATCTGATGTTACCACTAACTGGCAAGTTTTCACTCTAATAGGAGTTGGCACATCCTTTCGGCTTAGAGCGTCAGCCACCACGTTTGCCTTTCTAGGATGGTATATGATCTCACAGTCATAATCCTTCAGGAGTTCCAACCATCATCTCTACCTCATATTAAGCTTTCTTTGTTCGAAGAAGTACTTCAAACTTTTGTGGTCAGAGTAAATAGTAAACTTCACCACGTACATGTAGTGCCTCCAAATTTTCAATGCGAATACGACAGCAGCAAGTTCCAAATCGTGGGTTGGATAATTAGCTTCGTGAATCTTCAACTGTCGTGACGCATACACGATCACTCTTCCGTGTTGCATCAACACGCATCCCAATCCCTGACCCGAAGCGTCAGAGTATACCACTAAGTCTTCATTACCCTCGGGAAGGGCCAAGACTGGAGCTTGGGTTAGCCTCTTCTTCAATTCCTTAAACGCCTCATCTTGGGTCGAAATCCATTCATACTTTACCTCTTTCCGAGTCAACTTTGTCAACGGCGAAGCTATTTTTGAGAAATCCTGGATGAATCTCCGATAGTAGCCTGCCAATCCCAAGAAACTATGGATTTCAGTTGGCGTCTTAGGAATATTCCATTCCCTTACCGTCATTATCTTCGCTGGGTCAACCATAATGTCGTTTGGGTTAATGACGTGACCTAGGAATTGGACATCCCTAAGCCAGAATGCGCATTTGGAGAACTTAGCATACAACTTTTCCTTTTTCAGAGCCTCCAACACCTCCTTTAAGTGACATACGTGATCACCCTCATTCTTGGAGTAGATGAGGATATCATCGATGAACACAATTACCGATCGGTCCAGAATCGGTCGACACACCCTATTTATTAAATCCATGAAAGCTGCGGGGGCGTTCGTCAATCCAAAAGACATCACGCAGAACTCGAAATGTCCATAACGCGTGTAAATGCGGTTTTCGGTATGTCTTCTTCCCTCACCTTCAACTGATGGTACCCGGATCGAAGGTCGATTTTTGAGAACCAACTTGCGCCCTGTAATTGATCGAACAGTTCGTCGATCCTTGGTAAAGGGTACTTGTTCTTCACCGTACGTTTGTTCAACTCGCGATAATCAATACACATTCTCATCGAACCGTCTTTCTTCTTCACAAACAACACCGGAGCACCCCACGGCGAGATGCTCGGTTGGATAAATCCCTTCTCAAGTAACTTGTCTAGTTGTGCCATTAACTCTTTCATCTCCACTAGTGCTAGTCGATATGGAGCCTTAGCCACGGGCTGGGCATCTGGTACTAAGTCGATTCGAAATTCAATCTCTTTGTCGGGTGGTATCCCAGGTAAATCCTCTGGAAACACCTCCGGGTACTCGCGTACCACGGGTACATCGTATAGCTCCTTCACTTCCTTACACTCGTCAATTACGTACACCAAATAAGCCTCGCATCCGCACCTCAAGTAATCTGCTGCCTTAATCATCGAGATGACGTTTGGCATCGGGGCGTCATGATCTCTAAGAACCTCAACTTTGCTACCGTCCGGAGCCTTGAGTCGGATTATCTTTCGTTTACATATAATTTGTGCTTCATTGGCAGTTAGCCAATCCATTCCTAACACGACATCAAACCCACCCAAAACCATAACAAACAATCTGACAGGGAACCTATGACCTTCTATTTTTATCGTGGAGTTGTCAAATAGATCGGTCACTCTCGCAGTTCTACCCTCAGCGGTTTCTACGCTAAAAGCCCTTCCTAGCTTACTGACAGTGTACTTCACTCGTTTACAGAAAGTCGCAGATATAAAACTCTTACTGGCACCCGAATCAAATAACACAGAAACAAAAGTGTTGTCAAGGATGAACGTACCTGACGCCACGTCGGGGTCTTCCCTGGCTTGGTCTTGCGTCAGTGCGTACGCACGAGTCTTTGCTCGGGGCCTCTCTTCACTCCTTTCCGGGCCTTTCCCTTTCCCGGCTTCACCCATTCTCGGTTTCAGGCACTCCCTACTCAGATGACCGGCATCCCCACAGTTATAGCACTTGAAGTGTTATGGGCATTCACGGAAGTAGTGCCCGGTCTTGCCACACATAAAGCACAAGTTAGATCCTAGTCTACATTCACCTGCATGCTCCCTTCCACACTTCTTACAAACAGTCGGCTCATTCACCCGAGCCTTCTTATCGCGAGTCCCAAACATCCTTCCACCAGTTCGCTTGTTCGAGAAGCTCGGTCTCTTCTTCGGTTCCTCAATGGCAACGACATTCAGCGCCAGATCATCGAATACCACGCCGCTCAGTTCTACTACCGAATCATAGGTCGTAGGGGTGTTTGCCTTAACATAGGTGCGGACCTGGTCCGGCAGCCCTTGAATGTAACAGGAAATCTTTCTTTCCTCAGTCGTGATAAGGTGTGGCACCAGACATGCCAGTTCATTGAATCGAGTTGTGTACTGCCAGGGCGTCATGCTCCCGGCCTTCAAACCCAGAAATTCCCTCTCTACCTTCTCAATCTCGTTCCTTGGGCATAAATTCTTGATCACCAAAGTTTTCAAGTCAGCCCACATCATCGCATCCACAACCTCGCTCCCTTTTGCTTGACGTACACCTTCCCACCAATGGGATGCTTCCCTCTCTTAAGGAGTTAGCAGCAAATTTCACAACTTGATCCGTTCGACATTCACTCAGACGAATGGCAGCCTCCATACGAATCACCCAATCAAACATAGCTACCGCGTCTTTCTTCCCGGTCAAGACTGGCGGGTCACATGCCTTGAAGGACTTATAGTCGCAACCATGGTTAAGCGGTGCGTTGATTGCCTCAGTGTTTGGGGTATCAACCGCCGTGTTAGTCCCACCCATCTCATTAACCTTCTTTAATGCTTCTGCCAATAGTCCAGGAAAAGAAACTTTCATCAAGTCTGTGAACTCTCGAGCTATGGCTGCTCTCACTTCTGGTTCAAAAGTGAAAGGTTGTTCTTCAACCTATGTCTGCTCGGTTCCATGCACACCAACCGCCGATTCAGTGTGAACACTTCCATCTTCACTATACTCTTGGCGCGTAGGGGTCCTGCCGCGACCGCCGTTACGACCACCGGTACGGCCTCCACCACGCCTTCCGTTTCCTCTTCTTGCCATTTTGTTCTATAAGACAAGAATCCAATGTCATCACGCTAGTTAACAAATAAAATTCAATAAGTACTGTAAGATGTTAATATACACTGGTCATCTGCAATTAAGCATTACACTACCTTTTGATTTTTATTTGACCACCTTTGTGATTTCATCATAACACAAGTCCTTACCTAACCCTTTCTAAGGCATACTACATACGTAAATATATACTACCTTCATACCTGATGCTGTGGCTCGAGTTACCCGTACTGGCATCCGCTTTCGGTCCCATTCACAGTTTAAGTTCAGACACTGGGAGTGTCCGAATCTCTCAAACTATTGCTCTGATACTAACTTGTAAGGCCCCAAACCCGGGAGGCCTCACTTGTTGGATTTACTCATTCACAAACAGTTGTTAAACTTGATTATCAAATAACGCAGCGGAAAATACTTCAATAAAATATAACCATTACATTGTTTAACAACGGAAGCGTAACATAGTCTATTACATAAACATATCTTAATCTAATCATAACGGGATGCCAGTCTTCATGATCAACCGAGTAACTCTTCTCGCTTGCCAAGCATCACCGTCCATCATCCATACCTGCCTTAGCCTGAATGTGCATACTAAAAAGTCAGCTACGCTGGTGAGTTCTAGTTTTCATTCGATTTAAGAAATGGTTCATCATTCAAAACATTCATTAGGGTTTAACATCACGTATAAGAAAACAGGGCCTTTCATTCATCATTTTAAACCTTCAAACATTTTTCCTCATCATAAACACATTGAACGGATCATTTGTTTAAAACATTTAACATTCATTTAAGTCATTAAATCTGTGTTACCATTCATACCGTCATTTAGTATGGTATTGCCCCTAAGGCTTAACTGCACGAAGACCGACAATACCATACATTCGGTCAATTCCTTTTTGTATTGCCCCCAAGGCTAACTGCACGAGGACCGACAATACCCATTCAGTTGCCCCTATGGCTCTCATGTCCATAGACCGACAACCTCCATCGACGGCTATGGCTCACGGCCATAACACCGTCGGATCATAATTTAACCTTACATAGGGTCACGTTAACCCCTGATTAACCGTCGTTACTCCCTACCAGTTGTACAACATCAAACCTTTGACATGCCATAAAGACACTGCCCCTGTTGTTCTTATGACAACTATGGCTCGCTGTCCATAATCTACCACAAGGCTGGGAATTACATTCCCAGACTTCATTCGTCAATTCCCTTCATTCGACATATTAGATTTGTAATGACTTCTTTAAAACCTTTGCCCTTTTCTTTTCTTTTCATAAAACCTTTTCATTCATTTTCGAAACCCTTTACCTTTAGTTTAAACCATTTCTTTATAAACATTTCGTTCGTAAACATTTCATTCATAAAACTTTCTTTCCATAAACCGTTCATTCCAAATCATTTCATTTCGTAAACATAGTTTCATAAGCATCATTTTATAAACATAGTTTCACAAACATCGTTTCGTAAAAACAACATTTCATATGTATGCACACCAGCCCGAAAACATTATATAAAACATTTAAAAGAGGGCTTCTAGAACTCACCAGATAAGCTAATCCGGGTTGCCCTAAACAAAGGTCCCACTACGTCACTTCCGATCTGAATTTGATAGTTAAATACACATCAAACCCAATCCTGACTCTAACGGTTTAACCATTCTAAACATACTAACTTTACTTAAACAACCTGATGCCTGCGCACTTAGCAAGTGCGCAGACCCTGCTTCCTGCGTACTTGATAAGTACGCAGGATCTTCTTCCTGCGTACTTGATAAGTACGCAGTGCCCTCTTCCTGCGTACTTGATAAGTATGCAAGACCTGCTCCGTGCGTACTTGATAAGTACGCACGATCTGTTTCTTCGTAAAACCCTAACTTTGGCATTCAGGTCTGATCACGTCAAGATCCCGAACCTGTTTACGTTCAAAACGTTCGTTTTCCATTAAGGAACTCAAATCTATGTTTATCTTTCAGTTTTATCCGTGAAAACGTTACTTTTTCACCAAAAACCCAAAAAACCCAAAAACGAACAAAAACTCAGATTTAGGCCCGATCGTTACCTGAATCTAGTTTTTGATCTGGAGGTTCTTCTCACGAGCTATGGAGCAAAACTTTGCTGAAATCTCGGGTCGATCTGCCAACTTTCTCTCTCTACGGTTTCTCTTTCTAGAACTTGCAAATGAGAGAAATGATGGAGGTCTAAGCTATTTATAGGGGAGGCTCCCCTTCCAGCCCGCCGGCCCATCCGACCCGACCCGACATGCCTCGTTCGTTTATTTCATCATTTTAACTGTAGTTTTATTTTTGGGATGTTACATGAGTATTACAATGATAAGATTGAAGGAGGCAAACAGAAAGGTGGTTTATGTCACACCCCGCCAAGGTGGAAACGCGAGATGTCACACATTTAGTTCATAGCACAAGGTATAAAGACAACACTAAGGCAACACATAAATTATTAAAATTTCATAATTGATAACAACCCTTGTTTCAACAAGTCAAACAACATCCAAAATAAAAATAAATATAATGTTTAAATTTATTAGCTAAGTCCCAAAAGCAATCCTATGTGAATCTTCATCTCTTAGTTATTAGTTCCTGAAACATGTAAAGTAAATGGGTCAACAATAAGTTGGTGAGAAGCATAGGTTTTATAAGTTATAAAGATATAAACAAATTTAAATCAAGTTCAAACAAGTGTACAAGCATATTAACACAAACGTTTTGCAATCAACCCTAAATGTTATATGTTATAAGCATCCACAATCCACGATTATGCCGCTAAAAAGTTATATGCATCCACAATCCCTATGATTGTGCCGTTGTTATATCGGTTTCCCCTATATGGCCATACTAGTACTTACTTAGGCCGCAACAATGTTATAGTGTTCAAATATCAAGCACAAAATTGAAATTACTTTTTTGAGAATTTGTTTTGATAAAAAATAGTTGAGTTATCAAGTCATAGATACACATGTTTCACCCCAAAAGTAGTAAGGAAAAATGGGCTATGTTCTCACCTTGATAAGTAGAGGATGGAACTTGTAATTTGTAGCAACGAGAATTAAGGACGCCCTAAGTTAAATAAGACATGTTATTTAATGTATAGAAACGATTAAAGGGAATAAGAACAGAGCGATTGGGACTTAGAACGAATGAACGAACGAAAGAATATTAAAGGTTCGAGTTATTAACGATGCCAAATAACTAAGGTGAATAATATTTGAGATAATGTTTATAAATTTATAAATTTATAAAAACAAACTTGGTGACAAATATCACATAAATCAACCATAGTGTAGTACTACCCTTGTATAATTAAGATGATGACAAAAGTAAATAAAATTAAGCTATTATCATTTTAAAATATTATAAGATAATAATATGCACAAATATATAATTTTGGAATAAATAAAGTAGTTAAGCGATTTGTAATTTTATTATTTATGAAAGCCTAAATTGTAAGATTATTTGTTTAATATCTACTAATTACTTAACTAAGATAAATACTCTAATAAAACAATCATTAAAATTCTGTACTATAAATAATGCAAATTAAAGTTTTAAAGGTTTAAGAAATATATGTATATAAATTTCTTTCCACCAGATTATATATATATATGCTAAATAAGAACAAAGATAGGAAAAAGAAGTAAAAAAAAATAAATTGAAGGTGTGCACAGGTTTAGAACCGACGACCTTAGTGTGGGATGTAAGGACTTTTAACCATGTGATCTAGCCTCAGGTCTTTAATAGAAATCAAATGATAAACTTAAAACAACCACACCATAAACTCTCTTTACGGATTGAAGCAAATTAGAGGTTGATTTGGGCACGGTTGACTTTCTGGAAGTCAAAATAGGTATAATCAAGTCCAGGGTTCAATGGATGTGAAAGGGGGTTCAAACTGTTATAGGGGGTTCAAAAGGTTATTGAGAAGGTTCAAGTTTCAAATTTCTTTTAATATCTGCATTTAGTTTAGGAATTTTATAAAAAGAGAAACAAGATATATATATATTTTTTTTTCATTTTTAACACTTTACTTTTATAAAATATATATATATATATATATATGTATGTATATATGTTAGGATATAGATTGAATGACAAAAGCTTTGTAATAGTTTAGGTCTTATTGTCTTTATGTTTTTATGTAATTGTTTAGTTTTGTCTAAGTATTATTACAAGTTCTGCTAGAGGCGAACTTGATAAGTTCGCCTAGTCTATTTGAAGCGAACTTGTTAAGTTCGCCTAAGCATCTTTGAAGCGAACTTGTTAAGTTCGCCTATTGCAGAACGTGTGGCTATAAATATAGAGTTTACAGAGTCTGTTTAGTACGTATTAGAGAACGATTGAACGATCAAGTATTCTGTAAACTCAATTTGGTGAAATAAAAGAGAAAGTTTATTTACCTGTTGTTTCTATTGTCAATTGATATACATACGTTAACACGAAGGATTCCGCACTTCGTGTTATCGAGACGTCCTGTCATGAGATCGATCTGAGATGAGTCATGTGGACCTATAAGTGGTATCAGAGCTTTTGCTCGTGATTTGCTTTTTGATTCTTGGTGATTAGAGACGTTTTTTGTACAATTTGACAAGAAATTGATCATTTTTAGATGTTTTGTATCCATGGAGTTTTCAAGTTCTTGAAGCAGATTTTGCTGCTGAATTCGTGGATTTGAGGTGGATTTTGGTGAAATTAATCCGATAGAAGTGTTCTAATTCATGAAATACTAAATCCTACGGTTTAATTTCTTCAAATTCCTTCTAATCTGTGAGAAATGATGATTTTTGGTGTTGTTTGTTCGTGTTTGGGTTAAAGTTCTTGCTGAGTTTGTTTCAGCTGTTGTAAATGAACTTGCTGAAAGTTGTTGCAGGCGAACTTAGCAAGCGAACTTATTAAGTTTGCTTCTCTCAGGTTAAGCGAACTTAGTAGGAGAACTTAATCAGCGAACTTACTGGATTTATTGGATAAGTGTCAAGTTCTCTTGTTTGGCTGAAGCGAACTTATTATCTTCGCCTAAGGGGAGTTTGTGTTCAACACTTGGAAATTTTTTCTGAAAATGGCAAATATGGTGCAAGTTACTAATATGTTAAATTACGACAACGAGATTGGTACATCTCAGAAACCGCCCAAATTGTTAAGTCTTGCAGATTACTCTAATTGGAAAGATCGGTTTGATCAGTTCGTATCTTTTACGGATACAAGTTTATGGATTCCAATCTTGGAAGGTTATATGCATCCGACATATACTTGGATGGGAAAGGATGATGTTCCTAAATCAGTATCTGCGTTAACCACAGAAGAAAAATCATTGTTTGATAGAGAAAAGAAGGCAATGGCTAGTATCTCAATGTCTCTTCCTAAAGAAATTTATCGCAACTTTAAACAATTCAGAACTTCTCAAGAATTGTGGGAGGCGTTGCAAAAGAGGTGTGAAGGTAGTTTGGATGTTAAGAAAAGCCAAAAAGAATTACTGAAGAAGCACTTCTTAGTATTCAAGCACTTTCAAATGAATCTTTAGATGACCTTGCAACGAGATTCTATCATTTGCTGAGTGAGTTGTCAAGTGCTTCAGTGGTTTTTGAGGCATTACCATCTAAATTTGATGTGTATATGGTTTTGATAAAAGAGAATGTCAAGTATAAAACTATGTCTCTTGAATAGGTTCTTGGCAAGATTCAATCACATGATTTGAATATGAAGAAGGAAACCAATATGAAGCATATTCAAGATCCTTCAATGTATTTTGCTAAGTCTTCTGGAAAAAATGGTGCATGGGTTGCATTTTTTTCTGGTGATACTCAAGATGTTTCTCATGATCATTGTTCTGGGGTTTCAAGTCATTTAGGTTTCTATGCAAATACAACTTCTTCATCATCTGGAACACATAATATGAATCAAAGAGTTGCTGATGATTATTTAGCGATGTTTTATTCCTTTATGGCTTCTTATGAAAATTTTATTGGAGGAAAGATTCATGATCCAGATGTTATCGAGGAGGATTTCAGACAGATTGATCCTGTTGATCTGGAAGAGATGAACATTCAATGGAACATGGCTATGCTGATGCGACAAGCAAAGGATTTTTTGAAGGAGACTGGAAGAAAGTATATTGGGTCTAACAGTCGTTCACGTATGGGATTTGATTAAACCAAAGTTCGTTGCTATAATTGTCAGGAGTATGGTCATTTTGCCAAAGAATGTGTGAAACCGAAAGTTGAATTTGATTCTCAGAAGAAGCCTAATAATTTTCAGAACAATTGTAATCAGAAACATGCCTCCTCTGGATCTGGAAATTCTAATCAAGCATCTGCATCATCTGCTTTGGTTGCTCAGAATGATGAAAATTATGACTGGGGTATTCATCTTGAAGATTTGATTGGTTCGCTAAGTCAAGCGTTTGTAGCTGAGATTCATTCTACAAAATCTGAAGAGTCAACTGATGATGATAGCGCAAGTGATGGTGAGAGTTTGCCAAGTGTTGATGAAGAAAGTGATCAAGTACAAAATGGTGAGATCTGGTGTATCTGAAGATGGTATTGTTTTAACTCAAAATTCTTCTGATGGTGCTGATTCTGAAAATATCTCGATTACAAAAGTCTTCATGGCAGATATGTCAGATCCTTCAAAGGTAAAAGATTTGGTCTGTCACATTTATTGCTCAAATTGCATAAGTATAAAAGATAAAATGCAAAAAGTAATGGATGATAACACAAATTTAATGAAATCGATGCATTCAGTTAATCAAAAATTGAAAGATAATGATAAATTGTGTATAGATAGAATTGAGTCTTTGAAAAGAGATTTGAACTCTTTGGGATTGAAATGTAAGGAACAAGCATATCATCTTGATATGGCTTATGCTGAGAGTGAGAAGCGAAATGAAATTGTCGCTCAGAAGAACAAAGAAATTTCTGATAAAGAATCTGAAGTGATCAAATTACATAGAAAACTGGAAAACTTTGAAAATTCATCTGTGGTATTGGATTACTTTAATGCTAATGCTGATCCTACTAAGAGGGTTGCTGGAATTGGATTTGTTCCTCCACCATTCAATGCAAATTATGTGGTTGAACCAGAAATTATTCATGAAGAGGAAATTGATCCAAAGACAGTGTTGAAGGTGAATCCAGTAACTGGTGAAGATATGATCTATGATTCTGATTCTGTGGTTGAGGTTTTTGATGATAATAAGGCTGAAGGCATTCCTAAGGAAGTGCAAATTGATGAACCAAAGGTAGTGAAAACTATTACCCGTGATAGATGCATTTTAACAGAACCGGATGAGGTGAAAGTTGATCAATCTAAACTTTCCAAAATGCTACAATCAAGTGGTTTTGTTGTTGTTGGTTATCAGAAGAAGAATTCATCAACGGTGACTAAACAAGTTTTTGTTCCAAAGAAGCCAGTAAACTGTTCAGAAAAATCTTCTAAAGCTTGTTCATCAGACGGGTCATCAAATTCAAGAAAACCTCCTTATATCAGAAATCATCAAGATAGAAGAGTTTGTTTTCATTGTAATGAGGCTGATCATATTCTGATTAACTGTCCTTATAAGAATCAAGGCAATTTAAAGTGTGATTCCTCACAAAAACAAGTGGTGATGATTCTGAAAAGACATAATGGGGAAAAGCCTATGTTTATTGTTGAAAAGAATATGCCTTGTCAATCATTTGCTAAATCTTCGAGATTTAAGCAACATGATAAGCGTATTTTTAAACCCGTTGTTTTTCAAAAGAAGTTTGAGATTCCACATGTTGGAATTCCAAAAGAGTCTCAACCTGAGGTCAAACTTTCTAGACCACAATGAAGAAGACGTAACAGAAAACTAAAGAAATTTTTGGAAATACCTAAATCTGATAATCATAAATCTAATAATTTTTTCCAACAAATCATACTATGTCTTCTTTAAGAAAGTCTAATCATAAATCTTATGTTCCAAAGGTTGATGACAATGTTGATTGTGAATTGCTTGAAGTTGTTTATTTTGATCCATCTGGACGACCCAAGACCACAATGGCTTGGGTTCCAATTTCTAACTGATTTTCTTTGTTTATGTAGGGACAACCAAGGAGGACTATCAACAATACATGGTATGTGGATAGTGGTTGTTCTAGAAATATGACAGGGAATATTCGTTTGTTGGAAGATGTGATTAATATTGATGGTGGTTATGTCGCTTTTGCTGGAAATAAAGGCGGGTACATATCTGGTCAGGGTACTTTAAAGAACGAAAAAGTCAAATTTGAGAAAGTGAACTATGTGGAGCAACTTGAACATAATCTTTTAAGTGTATCTCAAGTGTGTGACAAGAATTTTTCATTTCATTTCATTGATTCTGAGTGTTATATCTTGAAACCGGGCTTTATCATTCCTGATGAATGGATTCTAATACAGGTTTTAAAGAGACTGGTGTTTTTGATGTATGCTCACATTCCTGTTTTATTTCTCAGGTCGAACCAAAGAATATCGAAATGGCATTAAGTGATAACAATTGGATAGAGGCCATGCAGGAAGAACTTGCTTAGTTTGACAAACTTAAAGTTTGGAATCTTGTAGATCTTCTAAAGGGTGTGTATCTAATTGGTACAAAGTGGGTGTTTAAATGCAAGAAAGACGATCGAGGTGTTGTGGTGCAACATAAGGCAAGATTAGTTGTACAAGGTTTCAATCAACAAGAGGGAATTGATTACACCGAGGTTTATGCGCCTGTTGCTAGGCTTGAAGCTATAAGGTTGTTTCTTGCTTTTGCTTCATACAAAGGGTTTAAGGTGTTTCAATTAGATGTAAAAAGTGCTTTCTTATATGGTAAAGTCAAGGAGGAAGTTTATGTGTGTCAGCCGCCGGGGTTTGAAGATCCAATTAATCCGTCCAAAGTTTTCAAGCTTGATAAAGCTCTCTATGGTCTTCATCAAGCTCCTCGAGCGTGGTATGAAACGTTCTCTACACATCTTCTGGAGAATGATTTTGTTCGTGGACATATTGACTCGACTTTATTCATTAAGAAAGCAGGGGGAGAATACCTACTGGTACAGATATATGTAGATGATATTATTTTTGGCTCTACAAATGAAGGGTTATGCAAATAATTTGAGAGTATTATGAAATCATAGTTTGAGATGTCAGCTATGGGAGAGTTATCATTTTTCCTAGGTCTTCAAATTAATCAGAAGGAAGATGGTTTCTTTATTCATCAGTCCAAGTATGTAAAGGACATCTTGAGCCAGTTCAAGATGGAGGACTGTACCCCATATGATACTCCGATTCCGGTAAACCATAAATTGAATTCTGACCCAGATGGAAAAGAAGTTGATTGCCGACTCTACCGTGCAATGATTGGATCTCTCATGTACTTAACCGCTTCAAGGCCAGATATAATGTTCGCTGTGTGTATTTGTTCCAGGTTCCAAGCAAAACCAAAAGAGTCTCATTTGATTGCAGTAAAGAGAATCTTTTGTTATCTAAAAGGAAAACAAAGATTGGGACTATGGTTTCCTCATGGTTCTAACTTTGAATTCAATGCTTACAATGATTCTGATTTTGGTGGTTGTTGTTTAGACAGGAAATCTACTACAGGTGGTTTCCAGTTCTTGGGTAATCGTCTAGTTTCCTGGCAATGTAAAAAGCAAACTACGGTCTCCATTTCAACATGCGAAGCAGAATACATTGCTGCTGCAAGTTGTTGTTCACAGATCTTGTGGATCCAACAACAATTAAGAGACTACGGTTTGAACTTTACAAGAACCCCCATGTTTATTGATAATAATGCTACAATGTCTATTACAAATAATCCTGTTAAGCACAATAAAACAAAGCACATTGAAATTAGATATCATTTTATTGATGATTGTGCAGATAAGAAGTTGATTGAGCTGGTAAAGGTACATACAGATGACAATTTTGCTGATCTTTTTATCAAAGCTTTGATAGTACCAGGTTTGAATTTCTGATCAAAATGATCGGTATGATCAATCCCGAATAAAAGTTTTTCAAAACAATTTTCATGGAAGATTTTGTTTTAAATTTCTTTCATTGCTTTATTACATTTCTGCATTTTAAATTTCATTCAAAAATTGTTATTTATAAAAATTCAAAACAAAATGAAAAATATAAAATTGACATCATTTGAAGTTATAGAAGAAATGATAGTACATCAGTGAATAGTTCATTACACATGACCTTAGTATACCTTTGATATATGATAGTTTAAAGTAATTTGATTTGATCTAAATTTCAAAGTCTGCATAAATAAGAAATAATAGTTTTTTGAATGCTCTAATCTTGATAATATGTTTTAATTTGAATATGAGTTTTAAACTTGAATTGTCAATAGACTAGAAGCATTTTTGAACCAATAGTAGTGTGAAAATTAAATATGATATGATTACATCTGTGATTTGAATCCATTATATGCCTGAGTGTGTGTGTAAAAGATCATTATCAGATATAGAACATATGGTTTTAAGAATTTCATGAGACCAATATCGAATTATGTCTTTAGCACAATCTCTTTCTGTTCACTTCACTACCCATGCCCCGAAAAACATGTAATGTGTTGCTGAACTAAGATATGTTTCGGACAACATCTGTTAGAACATATATTCACCCTTGGATCAGTTAGATACATCATCTATTCTGATTTCATTAAAATTTATCCAGATAATAGTTGGATCCTCCTACATGAATCTATTGATTCTCATTATAAAGCTAATTCATTAGAATCATTCGATTCTGAGTCATTTTGATTCTTATATCCTGTGGGATCTGCTATTCTATACTTGTGCTAATAGAGATAATTTCATCTTGGAGATTGATCTAATCTTTCAATAAACTGTGTATGTGTTGAAGATAATGCAAATTTAATTTATGTTGGCATATATGTGGGTTACACGATGTTTTTCATCTAAATGATACTAACTCAGATGAATTTGGAAGAAAAATGCTTATAGTTTCAAATTATATAATATTGAAAATTTAAAAATTCATGCTTTGTATTGCAAATTCGGAATGAAAATTTGAGCATTTCATGACCTGATCTTCTTTACTTTGAAATTTATCGCGTATCATTTCAAATATTATTCAAATTGATTGCAAAAGTTACATAAAATTTGAAAAAGTATTAAGTTACTTAAGTATGAGTTTGATTGTTTCATATCATAGGTTACCCATAGTTGATAATAAACTGTGTGATGAATTGCTCATATACTGATATGATATTCTTGCTCATGATGTTCATCCAAAAATATGTATTTTACTTTGCTTAGATAAAAACCAAAAATATGTGATTCCGTTTGTACAGATAAAATCCAAAAATATTTTGTTTCTATCTTCCATGAGAATTTTATTTTTTATTAAAATGATTCGGGATTGGATCGGATACATGTCACAGATGGAAGTTCACAAGAATGTGTCGTGTTGAAAGTGAAGAATTTTGTTCAAAAGAAAAGGTTTGGAGCGAACTTAATATGTTTGCCTGGTTCTGAGTAAGCGAACTTAATATGTTCGTCTGGGGCTTGTTAAGCGAACTTAACAAGTTCGCCTAATGAAGCAAACTTAAATGTGAATTAATATTGTGTTCAGGTGAACTTCTTCATTTATCTTATTCACTGTTAGAGCAAACTTATTAAGAGCAAACATACGGAATATTTAGCGAACTTGAGTTTTCAGATCTAGGGTTTCTGATTTGAACTTTGTGTGTTTGTTTCTGGATCGGTTTTTGATTGCGAGTAATTCTAAGGTAATCTCAACGAATTCTATCCGGTAAATTGTCTGGAATTTGATATTTTTACTCTGTGTTCTTCGGTTTGAAAGTTATCACGTTTTTCTGAGTTTTGAACAAATTTTATGGATTAAATCTTGAAATTGATGATTTAACTTGTGTAGTGAGTGTTAATCGATGATAGTGTTATACTTGAATTGAGAATTTATACATGATTTAGACATGTTTGTGATTCTGATGTGGAAGTTGTATCGACAAAACTGGTTCAGGCGAACTTATTCAGGCGAACTTGTTCAAGCGAACTTGTTTAAGCGAACTTATTATGTTCGCCTCTTGCAACACTAAGCGAACTTAGTAAGTTCGCCTAAGGGCTCAGGAGTGTTTTGGACTTGTATTTTTTTGTGTTGAAAATTTTTGTGTTAAATTTTTTTTAATTCTTTTTGTTTGTTTTGCTTACTAATGTGTTTTTGTCCTCTACATTTACAGATGGCTCGTTGTGTTGAGTACAAACATAATCAAGTGGCGTTATTGGATCCAAATATGTCTGAAGCTGTTAATTTTCAAGGAATTATCAATTTTCTAAATCGTTCACGATTGCATGTGGCTTTATCTGCTAATCCGTATATCAGTTTAGCATATATTCAACAATTCTGGGATACCGTTCATCAAGATACGGATGTTGAACCTCACGTACTTCGTGCTAAAGTAAATAATACGGAGGTCGCTATTTCAGTGGAAACTATTCATGTTGCATTGGCATTAGGAGGTGCTGTTGATGATCCTATGTCATATCCTGGAACACTTATTATGGGGTGTTTTCAGCGGATGGGTTATAGAGGAGACCAAATGATACACAAGCAAGAAAAGGAGGTTTAGTTAGCGAATGGAGATATTTTATGCACGTCATCATACAATGTTTGTCTCCACGAAAGGCTGGTACTGATGGGTTGAAGAGTGCACTACAAGCTGCTATGGTTGCTTTGACACTCAACAAACGGTTTAACTTTGCTTCATATATCTACCGTGAGTTGGTCATGCAAATCAACACTCTAGAAGGTCAAGGATTCCTTATGTATCCTAGGTTCGTGCAAATGATTTTGAATCATTTAATTCCGGATTTACCTCAGCATCCAATACGTTTGTCTTTGACTCCTATGTCAAAAAAGATCTTTATTGATTGTACTAAAGTGAAACAACAAAACGCTGCTCTAATTCATGTTCCTAATCTTTTGTTTGGTCACATAATCAATTCTGATTATGTTGAGCCACCTAATGATCATTGGTTTCATCCTGAGGAGTTAGTACAAGGACAAGTCCAGAATCAAATTCCAATTCAACAACAAGTTCAAGCTCAAGTACAACAAGTTCCTGAACAACAATAACAACAACAAGTTCCTGCTCAACAACAACAATAAGTTCCTATTCCACAAGAACAGGTTCAAATTCCTGTTAATGAACCAGTTCAAGATGAGATTGCTCAAGATAATGATCAAGATTTAGGTATGAATATGGATGATTTTGATCATGATGCTGTGAACTCACCTATTCATGAAGCTGAAGGAAATGTTGTAGATACGAGTTCCAGTGATGCTATCTTACCTAATTCTGAAGCTACTGATACTGATTCATCTAGAGACTTTTGCTCAGATCATTATGCAAGGTTGGCTACGTTACCATTGGCTAATGTGGGGAAATGTATTAAATCTAAAGCCAGAAAACCGAGACTTAAGTCTGTTCAGAATCCTCCTTTTGGATCAGTACTTGGCAAGAGAACTTTAATAGATGAAAGTTCTGACTCGGATAATGATGCTATTCCAGTTCCTAAAGCTCAGAAGCTTATGTCTGCTTCTATTGCCGCTGCTCATTCATCTTAAGGTGTTGAGGATGCTAATTTTGTTGCTTCCTTATTGATTACACCTCCTGCTTCTAAACATACATCTCTGGTTCTTTCTCCACATGTTCCACACACATCTGAAGCTGGTCCTTCAAAGCCGTCTGATTCTGAACGAATTACATTCCTTGAATCACAGGTGCTAGCTTTACAGACTCAAGTAGATACTCTTGTGTCTACTAATTCTCAGAGACAGTTGGTCCTTCAAGCTCAAGCTACACAGAATGCAGTTATTGGTGTCTAAGCTTGTTGAGCGTCTTGACGCTCAGGGGGAGTTAAGGCTACATGATAAGTGTCATGCTGAATCAATTCAGCGAAAAGATAATGATGACAATGATCCTAGTGGTAAGGTTGAGGGTGATCGTCAATACGCTGACGTGAATCCAATATCCAGATCTCAGGGGGAGTCGACATCACATACTATTGAAGGAACCAAGCATGATTCTAGAGTGAATAAAGAAGTTTTATTATTGGAATTCTTTCAAGATTCTGAAGAAGAAGCTGAGAAATTAGAATGTCTGGATGATATAGACGAGTTATTTGATGATGATGAAGAAGATGTGTTGGATAATGAAGTTGAAGAAGGATAGATTGTAGAGATTGAAATAGAAAAGGGTAAATCTAAGGTTACATATGAAGGAAGTGATGGTCTGAATGTTCCATATAACTTCATCCAAAATGATGTTATTCCTGAGTTTTCTTATGATGGAGTAACAGATTCTATGGACTCTGTTGAAGACATCACTACACCTGATGATACTGGTCAATCCAAGAAAGATTCTGATGTTGATACTACTCATATTGTGTCTCCTAAGCTGAATGAAGAACCTGTGATGTATAGAAATACAGGAATGACTATAGAACAGTGGAGAGAAGTAGTTAACAGTTGGATGAAAGTACTACCAAACTCACCTATACAACCTGCTCAGAAAGAAAGATATGTGAATAAAGAGAGGTGTATTGGAAAGATCATAAGATTGTTTTATGATGATGAAACTAAGTTGTTTGTTCTTAAAAGATCTGATGGTGTTCAATATTTAAAGCCTAGGATCAAGTATTTCAATACCTTGCCAAGGTGTGAAATGAATGGTCTAGCTACGAAACCATTGATTAATAGATCTAAGTGTGGATTAGCCGATGTGATTGCCAATTTGATAAAGAGAGAATGTGGATCAGGGAATTATGAAAGGTTAAAACCACAGAAGGGAAAAAGAGTGAAGATCGTAGATAAAAAGACTAAGAATGTGACTTGGAAGTATAAGTTCAAGCCAGTACGTGCTGTTTACAAGATACCATTGAAGAAAATTCCACAAGATTTTCTGTTAGGACATAGATTGAATGACAAAATTTGTAATAGTTTAGGTCTTATTGTCTTTATGTTTTTATGTAATTGTTTAGTTTTGTCTAACTATTAGTACAAGTTCTGCTAGAGGCGAACTTGATAAGTTAGCCTAGTCTATTTGAAGCGAACTTGTTAAGTTCGCCTAAGCATCTTTGAAGTGAACTTGTTAAGTTCGCCTATTGCAGAACGTGTGTCTATAAATATAGAGTTTACAGAGTCTGTTTAGTACGTATTAGAGAACAATTGAACGATCAAGTATTCTGTAAACTCTGTTTGGTGATATAAAAGAGAAAGTTTATTTACCTGTTGTTTCTATTGTCAATTGATATACATACGTTAACACGAAGGATTTCGTACTCCGTGTTATCGAGACGTCCTGTCATGAGATCGAACTGAGATGAGTCATGTGGACCTACAATATAATCTCATTTTCATTAATTTATTTTATAATATTTAATATGTGAAGGTGGGAAATAAATCTTATAAACTTCGAATCGTTTAAACGTTTGAAATATTAATTGGTATGACAATATATACACGTATGATATAACAGGAAATGATGAGTCGCGATGTTTTTATTGTACAAAAAAAATGAAATAAAAAATGTTACACGCAAATTTCACGAGTGTTACAGTTTAGGATTTCCTCCTCCATTCAATGGTAATTACACTGTTGAACCAAAATTTGTGAAGGATTCAAATTTAGAACCAAAATTTGTGAAGGATTCAAACTTAGAACCAAAGACGGTGTTGAAAGTCAATCTAGTTACTAGTGAGGACATGGTGTATTGATGTTGTCCAAGCGGTCTACGAAAACTAAACGAAAACCTAACCTAGACACTCTAGTAATACTATAGAAAACCTCTAAACTAGACCGCACTGACAGGCAAGTGTACCTATCGAATGTAGTAAAGCCTAATGGTAAACCGGATATCGAACCCTAGAGACACGATAAATAACTAAACTAGACTCTGAGTAGAGTAAGTTTATTTAGATTGGGTGAATTCTAAAACTAAGATTAAACTAATGGAATCAAAAGTACTAAGAACTCTCGATCAACAACTAACTATCAGACAGAAAACTTGGGTAATATCAAGGATGAGAAAAGCACTACATAGGCCGGAATCCTACTTGCAAAACTCAGAATTTCTATCGGTTATGGTAACTGTGACGGAACTGGGGTTCTAAGGATAACAACTCTAGACGACCTAGTGGATCCCTAATCACTCTCAGGGTGTCACCAAAAGGAAACTCTAAGGATGTAAAACGCTCACCAGATGTTGGATTACCTTTCAGTCTCTCCAACGACAATAAAGTACCCTACAGACAGATCACCTCTCGGTCTCCCTATCACAGTACATTCAAGGAATACGTGGGGTAATCTGAGAATAAAACAATATGACACAGAATAACAACGGATACTAAGAACCTAATGGAAACCTCCTTTCATAGCGTTTACAACTACACCCCTAATATTGAAGACTAACCGACTACCTCTCACATTTCAGCTATCGAGAAAGGAAGAACACTCAGATCTAATGAAACATCAACTACTACTCCAATGGATCACTACGTCTAGCAATACCACCACAGTTACAAACATAAAGCAAGTAACCTAAACATGTGTCTATAACTGAAAGACATTCAACAAGAACACATGCAGAGTAATAATTAATACTAAATCAGATTTAAGCATGCAAATACATCATATCAGTAACCATAAACCGAATAAAAATACAATCTTTAACAAGTACTCATCATAAACCTAGGTAGCAACAAGTGTTTAGCCAATAATCATAATCAAAAACATCAAAACAGAAGTAAAGATCATGAACATCAAAACTGAATACACAAGAATGAGAATTGAAAACCGAACAAGTTAGATCTAACCAACCCGGATCCAAAAGCTTCAAAATTTAGCTTCAATTACTTCTCCTACTCTGGAAATCACCCAAGAATCCCTCACTGATGGCTTGAAATTGAACTTCTTTGATAATGGCTATCCAATTCTTTTAATAATTCGATTAGGGCTTTTTGAGGATTTATAAGGCTCTCGCGTACCACACCAAAGTTTGTTGGGCCCTTCGCGTACCGCGATGGCCAAAACAGTCGGGCCTAAATCTGGAGTTCCTCGTGTAGCGCGCAGGCTTCCTTCTCCCTCTTCGCGTACTGCGAAGGTATGAAATTCTAACTTTTTGCATTCTTTCTCTTGGATCTCCTATCGTGCTCAGTTTCTTCATGATTTCACTTCGTATTCCATAAGAGCACATGTAAACACAACATAGACTCAAATACAAACTAAAAACGAACGAAAACAAATACAAAACTAGTAAAAACGCATAAATACACAAGGATAAAAGACGTGTTTTGCAACACATCATGTATGAGGATGATAGTGATGATGAATGCTTTGATGAAGTTAAAGTGAGGGTATTCCTAAAGAAGTACATATTGAAGAAGAAAAAGTGGTGAAGCATGTTACACGTGATCGATGCATTTTGACAGAACCTGATGAGACTGAGCAGTCAAAACCAGTTTTTGGTCAACATGGTTTTATCAAATTTGGAGATATCAATGCAGAAATTTCAAAAATTTCAAACAAGACCACACTGGATTTTATAAAAGAGAATGTGAATTTGGAGAAATCTAAGCTTGCTCATACTCAAATTTATGGAGGTTCTTTTTGTCAAAAGAATACAGGTTTTCATGCTAGTGAATCATCTGGAAGTCAGAATAGTTCAAGGAGGGTTCCTTATGTTCGATAATATAAAGAGAGACGTGCTTGTTTCCATTGCAATGAGATTGGACATATTCTGATAAACTGTCCTTATAAGAATGAAGGAAAGAAGCATGTCATCACAGAAAAGATTCAACCAGTGGTTAAGCATATTGTCAAATCAAAGAATTCTTATGTTCCAAAGAAACAAGAGACTGTGTTTGATTATTCATCTGGATGTTATACATCTGGGAGTTCTTCAAGTTCAAGGAGAGTTCCATATGTGAGGCAGTTCAAGGAAAGGCGTGCATGGTTTCATTGTAATGAAGTGCGTCATATTCTAATTAGTTGTCCTTACAAGAATAAGGGAAAGCAACATGACATTCCTGAGAAGATGAAGCCTGAAGTAAAACCAAATGTTGTTAAACCAAGTGTTGTACCAAAGGGTAATTCAAAATCTCAGGTTAGGCTGTCTAAACCTCAGCGACGGCGGAGAAACAGAAGATTGAGAAAACATTTTGAACAATGTTCAAACACATCACATTTTAAGCAGAAAGAACTTAATGAATAGAAGAGAGTTTGCAAATCTAAAGTTTCTGTTTCGGATTCGTCGGAGCAATCTCCAAAAATCGATGGGAGATTCGACTGTTGTCACACCCCAACCGACGGCGGAAACGTCGGGGCGGGACATGTAGACTGTTCATGAGCACAAGGTTCACTAGATTTCAATATTTAATCATCAATTTCATTTTAAACCATTCAAACACAAATAGCAAAATTCAACAAGTACATAAATAAAAATACAAATTGTTCTTTGAATTTAAATTAACTAAGCCCAAACTTAAGTGCAGCATGTCTTGCTCAAATTCACACGTTAGCACCTGAAACATGAATAAAATAGGGTCAACTAAAAAGTTGGTGAGCATACATATGTTTGTACATAGATAATGTATAAATATGAATAAGCAAATCCTTACATGTCATGATAAATAAGGCATTTATGGGGAGCAGCTATTGTGTAACTAAAGTACAATCAAACCTTTGTAACTAGCATGCAAATTGTGTTGTCAGTAACAATCACCCCAATCTGGGTGGGTTTGTCAGACTCAATAGATCTATCATTGTTAACCGCCGGCTTAAATAGTTAATGATCGCACATAATTTGAACACAAAAGTTAACACACCTAGCACTCAAATATAAAGCTCAGATTTGCACACATGAATGTAAATAGGATTTGTGTTTGTGTAGTTTGTGTAAATGTAAGCTATTGTTTGTATAAAATTCATGAATCACCCCAAAAAGTGTAAAAGAGAAAAGGGGATATGTAATACTCACCTGATTCAAGAGTGTTGCTAGTACGCAAGACTAGGTAGCAAAACGGTCCTTGTAACTCACCACGTTACCCTAGTGTGTAATGTAGATTGAGTTAATAGTGGGTACAAAAGTCTATGTCTAAGTCTAGGGTTCAACGGGTTTTGATGTGTGTGGATTTGTACAAAAAGGTTTGTGTTATTTCATGTAAAGGCATGCTATGCTTGTATAAGAATTTAATTTATATTATGAGTTCAAGGTGTCTATGTATGAACTTAATAGTCACTGACGTAGGGTTGGATTTAAATAAATAAAATAAATAATTTTATTTATTTAATTATGAAAAATATGTTAAAATATATAGAATGTAAATATATATTTATGTTTAGAAAAAGAAATTTGATTTATGTAGATAGTGCTTAATTTAAATAAATAAAATAAACAAATAATTTCATTTATTTAAATAAATTAAATAAGTAAATAATTTTTATTTATTTATTTTATGAAAAATATGTTAGAATATATAGAGCGTAAGTATATGTTTAGGAAAAAAATTCTACTTATGTGGATGGTGTTTAATTTAAATAAATAAAATAGCCAAATAATTTCATTTATTTAAATAGATTAAATAAATAAATAATTTTTATTTATTTATTTATAAACAATATGTTAAAATATATGGAACGTAAATATATGTTTAGAAAAAGAAATTCTACTTATGTGGATAGTGTTTAATTTAAATAAATAAAATAAATAAATATTTTCATTTATTTAAATAAATTAAATAAATAAATAATTTTTATTTATTTATTTGTGAAAAATATGTTAAAATTTGTAGAATGTAAATATATATTTATATTTAGAAAAGAAATTTTTATTTGTGTATTGTAATAAATAAATTTTTATTTATTTATCATCTTTAAAATAACTACTAGTTTGCTTTAAATGAGTTAATATTTTATAAACTTTTATAAAAACAATGTCCTTATTTGGAAATTAATCTAAATATTTTAAAATTTTTGTTTTAAACCTTTAATATACAATTCAAATCGAAATTTCAAAACAAAAATGGATTTATATTGAAAATTAATGGATCTGGTTTTATTCTGTTAGAAATATTGTGAGGTTTTATAAAATAATTTTTATAAAATTTTTGAAGCTTTAAAAATCGGTTTAAAAAATATATGCAGACCACCCCGTTCAAACCCGGGTGGTTTCTGTGTGGGTAGTGCGTAACACCACTAGACCAGGAGGACTGATGCTGATACTAACCCGGTCCGAAAACTATCTATGGTGAAATCACAGAGGGTCGGTTGTAACATGTCAGGCAAAAAGGAGATTAACAATCCAGAATTCAAATACGAGATTAACCCGCTATGAACCCTAGTTCTAATCGGTAGCGATACCCTCTGTCATCACGAATTGGCAGAGGGCTATCGATAACGATGTGATTACGAATCGAATGATACTATTCTTACTTGAAATGATTAGGGCACGAATATAGACGGATACGAGTTTGATGCGGCTGTTCTTGATGATCTTCAGACGTCCAGAGATGAAATGTAGATTAACCAGAGGCTGAGAGAGTTTGTGTGGGGGTATACGCGAGAGAGAGGGAGATTTAATTTGATTAATTTTGTGTGTAATTGCCGATTCGATTTCAATTTTGTCTGAAATGGTTATGGCGACTGATTACGCGTTAATCTATCGAAGCGGGAATGAATTAGGTCTGATAATAGTCCAGGTACTCTTGAGATTGACCGGTGCATGATTTTTGGGATTGATTACGCGTCATTTACATGAATTAAATGTAAATTGATACGGTTTGACTTTCAGGAGTCAAATTCGTTTAAATTTGAATTATGCCCGCTTAATTGGTTGAATTGGATTAATGTTTGGGCCGGGACCTGGTCGGTTCTTGTTTGGGTAAACACGTGAAGTCCAATTCAACAAAAACTCGTCGATGGCCGCCTTGAATTTTCACGGTTTGGGTTGTTTGACTTTTGAATGTCAATGGTGTCCAAGGAAAGTCAAAATTGGTGTTTTTAGAAGTCAAAATTGGGTGTAGGGTTCCAACTTAGGGTTCAAATGGTTTGAGTTCAAACTAGTGTGCATATATATGTGTATGTACTTGTATAATGCTTGAGTATATATATATATATATGTATATATATATATATGTACTTGTATGATGTATAAATGTATATATATATATACATATGTGTTCAAATATTTATATGTATATAGGGATTCTAGAATAAATGCGGGGTGGAATTTGTGAACTTGTATTGATAATTAGGGTTTAATATAGTCCTTTGTTAAGATTGGAATTCAAACATGATTTTATTGTACTAAAATGACGACATGAAAATCAGAAATGTTACAGTATCCCCATGTTGAGGGAATTTCGTCCTGAAATTTAGCTAGTTGAGGCGACTGTATCAGCAAAGAGGTGAGGGTACTTGAGCTTCATTTGGTCCTCACGTTCCCAAGTAAATTCAGGACCACGCTTAGATTCCCATCATACTTTGACAATAGGGATACGGCTTCACTTGAGTTGCTTGATCTCGCGACCCATGATCTCCACTGGTCTTTCCACGAAGTGCATCGTTTCGTCAATGCGCACATCGTCAAGAGGTATATGGAGATTCTCATCAACAAGGCATTTCTTTAGGTTGGACACATGAAATGTAGGATGCACATTGCTGAGTGATGGAGGTAACTCGAGTTTGTAAGCCACTTTCCCAATCCTCTCAATGATCTTAAATGGACCCACATAGCGAGGTGCTAATTTGCCTTTCTTTCCAAAACGGATCACACCCTTCCATGGAGACACCTTTAGAAGAACAAGGTCACCGATTTGGAATTCCAAAGGTTTCCGTCATTTATCGGCATAACACTTTTGCCGACTCCTCGCTACTCGAATATTTTCACGGATCTGAATAATCTTATCGGATGTTTCTTGGATTAGCTCGGGACCGGTGATTTGTGCTTCACCAATCTCGTTCCAACAGATAGGAGAACGACACTTATGGCCATAGAGAGCTTCAAATGGGGCCTTATTGATGCTTGTGTGGTAGCTATTGTTGTAAGAGAATTCAATTAGGGGTAGATGTGAATCCCAATTGCCACCAAAATCAATTACACAAGCTCTAAACATGTCCTCAAGAGTTTGGATTGTATGCTCGGTCTGACCATCAGTTTGGGGGTGGTAAGCTGATGTGTTAGTATTTACACATCTTTTTGTCACAAAACTTCGCTCATTTAACGATCAATTCTTGGTTATATTCAACGTTTAGGCACTTATTTGCTTCATTTCCTGTTTTGTAGGTTTTTGTGAAGCTTGTGAACAAACAAGAAGATTCCAGGATAAAAAGTGAAGTTTTTAGGGTTTCTATGATGAAGGCACGGTCGTGCCCCTAATTGGCACGGTCGTGCCTAACTTGCAAACCCTAAGCATGGTCGTGCTCCGTATATGGCACGACCGCGCCAAGCCAAAAGGCAAGGCACAACCGTGCCCTGCCTCCACACGGTCGCGTGTACACCCGTGAGTCTGACACCTCGAAGCAAGAGAGCCAATGAAAGAAGCAGATCGGTCAACCACCTGTCCCATGACCGTGCTTTACCCTAGCCACGGTCGCGTTCCCTTGTCTGGCACGGTCATGCCTTCCCACTAGGCACGGTCGTGCCCCTTGTTCTATAAATATCAGAAGTTTTCCTCACATCAGAAGTCTGGAGACCTGGAGAGTTGAAGCCCTTAGCACTATTTTGTGCTCCGAATTTCCTTGTTTCTAGCCACATTTTAAGCTTCTAGGAAGGACTACAACATCAAGAGGATCACCATACATCATCATCATCATCTAGCTTGGGAAAGTTGTTTGATTCTTGGCATTTCTTTATGAGTCTTGTAACTTTTCCTTGTTTTGTTCCTGTTCTTATACTCACCATGAGCTAACTCTTGACATCACTTTGGTTTAGATGAAGTTTAGTAACGTTTGACAACATTTATGGATCTTTGGCATAGTTTATGTTAATGTTATAACAATGGCATGATTATTCCTCAATGATATTGTGTATTTGGGAGTTGATATTGTTTGCAAGACTTGTATATGTATTGACTTTGTATGTTGGAAAACCCATGGTCTATGCATGTATTCATTGATTAGTGTATGTATGTATGCTAGTTTATGGCCTTTGACTAGGAATGGTGGATGAAGTCTTGTTTATGGTTGAAAACTCTTGAATGTGCATCCTTGTGCTTATGTTTGGAAAGACAAAGTGCTTGTTATGATGTGTCATGTTTAGTATTATGTTCATCTAGGACTTGTTGACGCAATCTTCTAGTTTATGTAATCTTGATATGAACATTGTATGTTGAAGAAGTGCATGTTGTTGTGTACTTTAATCAACTTAAGGTGGGTTATGTGTTGATTCGTGTAATCTTTCCAACTAGTTGTTGAATTAGCCAACCTTGACAGGAAGCTAGTCCAATCTTTATTAAACATTTACGTATTCATAGCACGTGAGCTTCATTGTATGATTTTAGGTGGTTGGTTTGTGTTATTCATTCTAACTTTCCGAAGAATCATTTGATTAGATGTCTTTGACGGGAATTTAGTTAACTTATATATTGTGTACGTGTCATGTATTTATAGTTGTTGTTGGATGTTTACTAAATGGATTCGAGGCCGAAGTGATATTCCTTCCTTGATTGTTTGATTTGTGTTCTTAGTTTAGTTTTACATTCTTGTATATTAGTTTAATCAAAAATCAACTTAAACATATTTACCCTTACTTGATTGGATTTTAGTTCCGGTTTATTATCGCATTCCACCGTGTCCACGGATTGATATCCGGTTCTTACCTTTACTATATTGCTATCCGACGGGTACACTGCCCGATGTGTGTGTGATTAGTCTTTGGTGAAAACCCTTTTTAAAACTAATACTGTGTGATAATTCTTTATTAAAATATATATATAGTTTCACACGCATCAAGTTTTTGGCGCCGTTGCCGGGGATACGGTTTGTGCGAGAACGATTGGGATTATTATTTAGTCATTTAGTACATATTTGTCTATATATCTTGGTAAATAGTTTTCCTTATTTAAATTTATTTTATTTTTATTTTTATTTTTATTTTTTTTATTTTATCATCTTCGTCTTATTTTTTTTTGTGTATAGTTCGTCGAATGTTATTTTATTTTTATTTTTTATTTTTATCTGGTACCCGTGATCGTTTTGTTTGACTGTTCTTTGCAGTGATTTTCATGGATCGCGACTATGGGAGTTACAGTGATGAGTACTCGTTTGATCTATGGGGTTACCACGAGGAGATTTGGTGTGAGATTTGTGGGGGCCCACATTACATATTGGATTGTTGTCAGTTCCCGGGCTACCCCGTACGACGCTATGAGGACCCTATATTCGGCCCGGTTGGTGATTTGGATGAGTTGGAAACATTATTGTTTGAAGAGTCAACCGTAGTAATTGAAGAGGAGCCGCACCAAGAGGGAGATGTGCAAACAGATGGGTTCACCAACGAACCAATGACTATGGTGACACCCGATCCTCCGTTGTGCATCAAGAAGAGCCGGCCCGCGATTGGTCATGATCACGACTCATCATACGAGTCATCCGAAAAAAGGGAGAAGGCGAGACATTTCACGGACCAACCGACTTGGAAGGCGCAACATCAGTCCATAAAGCATGGCAAGTCAACACTATCTTGCCAGGATGATCGCCTCCTTTACTACATCATGTACCTCAGGTTTGGTCAGGGCAAATACAAGTGTTGGTGGCACGACCCGTCACTTTGTTTTTGCATTTACTATTGGTTGTCACTAGCCGGTGGTAAATGCACTAAACCAAACGGGTCGGATGGGTATTCAAGAATCATAGGCCACCCGTTTGTTGGTTTGTCCCATCATTTGTCCTAAATTGACACGCATAAGGACACGAGTCTAGCTAATGACTCGTTAATAATCTTAGCATGTCCGGGTTTCACCCGTTAGTTATGTGTGTTCATTTTATCTTCCAATTATTTTCTTAGTTTTTATTTCATGTTTTTCTAGAATTTTACCATTTATTTTTGAGATAAGGTTATCGAGGCGTGTTTTGGATCGATCGGATTTGGGACAATGTTCGGAATGTCACAGGTATGTCTTCTGAATTTTTAGAAATTTTAACTTGGAAGAATCGCAGTCGGGTTTGGAATACTCCTCATAAAAAATCAGGTTTCTGTGTCTACTCGGCATGCGACACGGTCGTGCCAAACCAGAGGCGCGGTCGTGCCCAATACCCTAGCCGCGGTCGTGCCTATGCCCTTGGCGCGACCGTGCCTATGTTATTTTGGGTGGGTTAAGTTAAGTTGAAACGACATATTTCTTTTTTTTTCTTTCACCTTTTTCCCCAAAACGAGAAAACCCCTCCCTACTTGCGATTTACTCTTTTCTATTCCGCATTGCTAATCTCCATTTCTTCGAATCCAGGTACGCCCCTGTCCTAATCTTTCCGTCTTTATATTTAGGTTTAGGATCGTAATTTTGTTTTTAAAATTCTAGGTTTTTAGTGATTTCCTGTTTTAAGCCTCATGTTAGATGTAAATAAGTAGAAATAGGTAGTATTACATCCTGGAATTGTGTTGTGTTAAATGCCCCTTCGTAATCGTGCTTAAACTGTGTTAAAATCGAATCTGAAACCCCAATTTGGGGAGGAGCACGACCGCGCTCTTGACCTAGCACGGTCGTGTCTGGCTTTAATAATTTCCAGGATGAAGGTTTGGATTGAGCGCGGCCGTGTCTTCCACTAGCGCGGTCGTGCCGGCTTAGGTTTGTCCAAGGCGCGACCGTGTGTTGCACTAGCGCGGTCGTGGCCTTCCTTTTTGACCTAGGCGCGGTCGTGCCATTCTCAGGCGCGACCGTGTCTGCCGGGTTTGGACTGCCCGTGGTCGGCCACAGCGCGACCGTGGGATTTGTTTTTTTGCCTTGGCGCGGTCGTGCCCCTTCTCAAGCGCGACCGTGGGCTTGGATTTTGGCCTAGGCGCGGTCGTGCCTCGTCCTAGGCGCGACCGTGCCCCTTCATAATTTTGGTCAGAAACTTCATAAATTCAGTCTAGAATCTTCATAACTGTTCTGATTTCATTTTTGTTGTCGTGCAGATGGCAGGCAACAGGGACCACCCATACCTCGAGTTTGACACGAACGAGCACGAGTACGAGGCTCGTTTGGATGTTTTGTGGCCCCGCAGAGGCCGGATTCTAGCTGCTCGTCGTTTAGAGCCAGCCGCCATCGATGCCATCGGTCAGCGGGACCGGTGGAACGACATTGTCACCGCCCCTTGGCGCCGATTGTTCAGGCTTCACGCCATACAGTACGTCGAGCTCGTGATGGAGTTTTTCTCCACTTACGAGTTTGATTATCCTTGCGCGGACCTCGAGCAGCCCGAGACTGTTAGGTTCAGATTAGGCGGTGAGTGGCGCGTGATGTCTGTCGCCAGATTTGGGAGATTACTAGGTTTATACACTCGCCAGGAGCTTCAGACTGAGTTGTTTACTGAGGGGATCACCGAATTCCCGACAGAGGAGGATAAGGATCAGTTTTGGCATGAGTTTGGGTTCGGGATATATGATCCTAGTTTGACCAAGGCTTCTAGCCTTCGGGATCCATTACATCGTGTTCTTCACCGCTGCATCGTTTATTCGATCTCTGGGAGAGGTCAGGGGGAGACGGTGGTGAACCTCCGGGAGTTATTTTACTTGTTTTGCCTTGTACGCCCGCGCACTTGTAATCTTGCGCCTTCTATAGCGGGGTACTTGGTAAACAGCTCAGGGCGCGACGTCACCAGCGCGATTTGTGGAGGTCACTTCGTGACCAAGCTGGCACGACACTTCCAGCTACTTACAGATGACTTGATAGGGGATCTGACCCCTGTGGCCGAGACTGTCGTGATGTCTGTGCAGACATTGCGCAACATGCACGTCGCTCGTCGCGGCGCAGGGGGGATGAGATTGGTCTATCGATGGGGACGGACGTGGGATCCAGACCGTCTGGGCCCCGATCCAGATCGTGTACAGGCCGAGGCCGAGGCCGCCGCTCAGCAGGAGCAGGAGCAGGAGCACGTTCATGAGCTTCATCAGCCCGATCAGCCCGATCAGCCGCCTCCTCCGCCTCCGCCGCCACCACCGCCTCCGGTTGTCATTCCACATGACATGTTTATGCGTTACTGGGCCTGGCAGTATGAGGTCCAGTGCGCCGCCGCTGCTGCTGGCGGGGCACCATACGTGGTTCCCCTTCCATTCTTCATGCAACCAGAGCAGCAGCCTGATCAGCCACCACCATCACCACCGCATCAGCCACCACCATCACCACAACTTTATCCACCACCATCACCACCGCATCATCAGTCACCACCACCATCACCACCAGCGGCAGGAGGCGTAGGAGGCGGGGCCGCCGACATCGACCTTGAGGGTATGCAGTGGGAGTAGTACCTCCCACTGCCTTTTGGTATCATTTTTGTGAGTTGTACTTTTGTTGTATTGTACAAACTCTTGTATCACGCTACGGCGTTTATGTTGTACTTTTGTTTCTTTGTACTTTTGTTTTCTTGTACTTTTGTTTCCATGTACTGTTGTATATATTTGTGTTTATATTTTGGCTTGATGTTACTGATCTGTGTTTGATGTTAGTCTTGATTTGATCTTGGAATTGTGGAACTACATGGAACTACGTGGAACGTCATTGTTGTGGGTTGGATTTTTGCGTGTGCCATGATCGACACGAGAGAGGTTTCAGTTATCCCTTCACACTCCATTGCATTGCATTCCATTTTGCTTTGCATGTTTTTGTATACATTGTGGGCAATGTATGTTTCTAAGTGTGGGGTTGGGTGTTCATTCTTTGCTTTACATTATTTTTTGTTGTACATTGAGGGCAATGTACAATTCTAAGTGTAGGGTGGGATTGTATTCGCGCGTTGTTTGTCCTCTTAGCATTTTATCAATTCATTTTTTACAAAATATTCTTTCATATTTTTTTATTGGCACTAAATTAAAAGTTAACCGTTTAGCATTCACAATTTTTAGTAAATAATAGAGGTTTGATTTTTCGAAAGCAATTGAGATAGAAATTCCAGTGAGTCAAACCCAATTTTTTGTGATAACCATGAGTTTTAGTGTGCTAAACGAATGAATTGCATGGAACCTTTTGCTTACACCCATTCCGTTCCGTTTCCGTGAGTTTATTTTTGAGCCTTGATAGCTTTAGACATTGTTTGCTCTCGTTTTTGCGGAGTTGAGTGTGCCGAATGTTTCATGCTTGTTAGAACTTGCTTTTAGTATACATTTCGAAATCATGAACATAAATATTGCATAAAAATGATTGAGGCATTAGGATAAACCACTTTGTTAGCCTTTTATCTTTGTTTTCCCTTACCCGAACACATCCACTAGTTAACCATGTTGAGCCTATCCCATGTTCTTTCTTTTATTACCCACATTACACCGCCATTAAACCCTCATTAGCCTTTTACTTATTTATTCTATTTTTCACCCGTGTTAGAAATCCGGTCGGCTAATGTTAATTTTGTAGCTTTTATTTTGTTGTAATCTTCAAATTCTCGAGAAGTTTTTAGCTAAGGAAAGATGCATATTTACTTAGTTCCCTTCAAAAGAAAAGAAATATAATAAAAAAAAATAAAATAAAATAAAAAAATAAAAAAAATAAAAAAAATAAAAAAAAAAAGAAAAAGAAAAAAAAAATTATTATTATTATATCAACAAAATCAGGTGAAATATAGTCGATTAGAGCAATTTTGTGAGCAAAGATGGAAAGAATTCGGTTGTTAGCTCTTATCTATACACGGAAGTATTAGTTAGTTTATTTTTCATATTAGAAGTGTTTTAGTTTTTTTTTGAATTAGCATAACCGCCGGGTTTTTAGCTATTTAGCCACTTTTAAATCCCATTTCCTTACCCTTAACCATTGCCAAGTTACAACCCGTTTAAAGCCCTCTTGATTTGTGCTTTGTTTCATGTTAGTTGATAGAGATTTGATCTTTTAGCAAGCTTATGATTTATGCATGTTAATTGTCTTGGCATTTGAGTGTTCTATACATACACCATTACTTGTATAATCATATATATTCTCGAGTGTGTGTGAACATTGTGAGAAGCATAAAGTTGCATGCTAATGATTTCCTAGGCATATTCATTTGCCCATTCGGTTGTCACTTCATTGGTTTTCATTTAGTTAATTTTGCATTTCTTGTCAAACCTTTATAAATTATTAATGCTTACGGTTTTCCGAATTGATCCATAGTGTCATTGGAAGTTTTGTTTTATTTTGATTTGTTGCTCGAGGACAAGAAATGTTCAAGTGTGGGGTTGTTTGATGTGTTAGTATTTACACATCTTTTTGGCACAAAACTTCGCTCATTTAACGATCAATTCTTGGTTATATTCAACGTTTAGGCACTTATTTGCTTCATTTCCTGTTTTGTAGGTTTTTGTGAAGCTTGTGAACAAACAAGAAGATTCCAGGATAAAAAGTGAAGTTTTTAGGGTTTCTGTGATGAAGGCACGGTCGTGCCCCTAATTGGCACGGTCGTGCCTAACTTGCAAACCCTAAGCACGGTCGCGCTCCGCATATGGCACGGTCGCGCTCCGCATATGGCACGACCGCGCCAAGCCAAAAGGCAAGGCATAACCGTGCCCTGCCTCCACACGGTCGCGTGTACACCCGTGAGTCTGACACCTCGAAGCAAGAGAGCCAATGAAAGAAGCAGATCGGTCAACCACCTGTCCCACGACCGTGCTTTACCCTAGCCACGGTCGCGTTCCCTTGTCTGGCACGGTCGTGCCTTCCCACTAGGCACGGTCGTGCCCCTTGTTCTATAAATATCAGAAGTTTTCCTCACATCAGAAGTCTGGAGACCTGGAGAGTTGAAGCCCTTAGCACTGTTTTGTGCTCCGAATTTCCTTGTTTCTAGCCACATTTTAAGCTTCTAGGAAGGACTACAACATCAAGAGGATCACCATATATCATCATCATCATCTAGCTTGGGAAAGTTGTTTGATTCTTGGCATTTCTTTATGAGTCTTGTAACTTTTCCTTGTTTTGTTCCTGTTCTTATACTCACCATGAGCTAACTCTTGACATCACTTTGGTTTAGATGAAGTTTAGTAACGTTTGACAACATTTATGGATCTTTGGCATAGTTTATGTTAATGTTATAACAATGGCATGATTATTCCTCAATGATATTGTGTATTTGGGAGTTGATATTGTTTGCAAGACTTGTATATGTATTGACTTTGTATGTTGGAAAACCCATGGTCTATGCATGTATTCATTGATTAGTGTATGTATGTATGTATGCTAGTTTATGGCCTTTGACTAGGAATGGTGGATGAAGTCTTGTTTATGGTTGAAAACTCTTGAATGTGCATCCTTGTGCTTATGTTTGGAAAGACAAAGTGCTTGTTATGATGTGTCATGTTTAGTATTATGTTCATCTAGGACTTGTTGACGCAATCTTCTAGTTTATGTAATCTAGATATGAACATTGTATGTTGAAGAAGTGCATGTTGTTGTTTACTTTAATCAACTTGAGGTGGGTTATGTGTTGATTCGTGTAATCTTTCCAACTAGTTGTTGAATTAGCCAACCTTGACAGGAAGCTAGTTCAATCTTTATTAAACATTTACGTATTCATAGCACGTGAGCTTCATTGTATGATTTTAGGTGGTTGGTTTGTGTTATTCATTCTAACTTTCCGAAGAATCATTTGATTAGATGTCTTTGATGAGAATTTAGTTAACTTATATATTGTGTACTTGGATGTTTACTAAATGGATTCGAGGCCGAAGTGATATTCCTTCCTTGATTGTTTGATTTGTGTTCTTAGTTTAGTTTTACATTCTTGCATATTAGTTTAATCAAAAATCAACTTAAACATATTTACCCTTACTTGATTGGATTTTAGTTCCGGTTTATTATCGCATTCCACCGTGTCCACGGATTGATATCCGGTTCTTACCTTTACTATATTGCTATCCGACGGGTACACTGCCCGATGTGTGTGTTATTAGTCTTTGGTGAAAACCCTTTTTAAAACTAATACTGTGTGATAATTCTTTACTAAAATATATATATAGTTTCACACGCATCATAAGCCGTGCTTAAATCCAATCGTGTACCAAGAGCAGTTTAGAGAGATTGCCCGAACCGGGAGGTGAATCGAGCATCTCTATCAGAGATTATGTTTAATGGAACACCGTGATGGCTCACGATTTCGTCAATGTAAATTTGGGCCAATTTCCTAAACCGATAGTCTTCACGGATGGGTAAGAAATGAGCAGATTTGGTGAGGCGCTCAATGATCAACCAAATGCTATCATAACCACTTGAGGTGCGAGGGTGTTTGGTAATGAAATCCATAGCTAAGTTCTCCCATTTCCACACGGGAATTTCTGGCTGTTCAAGTAACCCGGAAGGACGTTGATGTTCGGCTTTGACTTTGGAGCAAGTTAGACATTTGGCAACATAGAGAGCAATGTCTTTCTTCACACCGGGCCACCAATATTGTTGGCGAAGGTCTTGGTACATTTTATCCGCACCAGGATGGATAGAACAACGAGTCTTGTGGGCCTCATTCATGAGAAATGTATGGAGATCATCGCGATCGGGGACCCAAATACGGTTCAAGTAATACAATAAGCCATTGGGTTTTGATTCAAGCAGAAGTTCAACACCACAGGACATTTCCCCGTACATGTTACCCTCGGTGACGGAGACGTGTTGAGCTTCTAATATGCGATTTTGAATGTTGGTTTGAATTTGGATACAATGAAGCATGACATGGTCCTTTCGACTCAAAGCGTCGGCTACAACATTCGCCTTGCCAGGATGGTAACGAATCTCACAGTCATAGTTGTTAAGGAGTTCAACCCAACGTCGTTGCCTCATATTGAGTTCTTTTTGGTTGAAGATGTGTTGGAGACTTTTGTGGTCGGTGAACACCACACAATTTGTGCCATAGAGGTAATGTCTCCAAATCTTCAATGCGAATAGAACCGCACCAAATTCGAGGTCGTGCGTTGTATAATTCTTCTCGTGAATATTAAGTTGCCTTGATGCATAAGTGATTACTTTACCTCGTTGCATGAGGACACAACCGAGACCTTGGTTGGAAGCATCACAGTAGACAACTAGATCATCATTCCCGTCGGGGAGAGTCAAAATAGGGGCATCACACAACTTTTGCTTGAGAGTTTGTAAGGGTTCTTCTTGCTTTGGTCCCCATTCATAAGGTTTACCCTTGTGGGTCAAGGCGGTGAGTGGAACAACAATCTTAGAGAAATTTGAAATGAAACGACGATAATATCCCGCAAGACCAAGAAATGAACGAACTTCGGTGGGGGTCTTAGGGGCATTCCAATTCTTAACAGCTTCGATTTTAGCAGGGTCCACATGAATTCCTTTTTCGTTGACGATATGACCCAGGAATTGAACCTCCTTTAGCCAAAATTCACATTTGGAGAACTTGGCATATAGTTTCTCTTTTCTCAAGAGGTCCAAAACCAATCTAAGGTGTTGTTCATGATCGGATTTAGTCTCGGAGTAGATTAAGATATCATCAATGAAGATGATCACGAATTTGTCGAGGTATGGTTTGCACACACGATTCATGAGGTCCATGAAAACCGCGGGTGCATTGGTTAGCCCAAAAGGCATGACCATGAACTCGTAGTGACCATACCTTGTTCAAAAGACAGTCTTTGGAATATCTTCCTCTTGTACACGGAGTTGGTGATAACCAGATCGAAGATCAATCTTCGAGAAACAAGTAGAGCCTAGAAGTTGATCAAAGAGATCATCAATTCTAGGCAATGGGTAACGGTTCTTGATGGTAAGCTTGTTGAGTTCGCGGTAGTCAATACACATGCGGAATGATCCATCCTTCTTCTTGACGAATAAGACGGGTGCACCCCACGGTGAATGACTTGGACAGATGAAGCCCTTGTCGGAGAGTTCTTGGAGTTGGCTTGCAAGTTCTTGCATTTCAGAAGGTGCAAGACGGTATGGAGCTCTAGCCACTGGGTTAGCTCCGGGTACAAGGTCAATGCGAAATTCTACTTGCTGAACGGGTGGAAGACCGGATAAGTCTTCGAGGAATACTTCAGGAAAGTCCAGGATGATACCAGCACTAAAGCACCAGATCCCATCAGAACGGGTGGAAGACCGAAATTCTACTTGCAATCATACCAGCACTAAAGCACCGGATCCCATCAGAACTTCACAGTTAAGCGTGCTTGGGCGAGAGTAGTACTAGGATGGGTGACCCCCTGGGAAGTCCTCGGATGATGGGGATGTCTTGAATATTCTTCTCTTTGACATCCTTTCGAACAATATGAGCTAAGAAGGCCACGTACTTCTTTCGTAAGTACTTTTGAGCAGTAGCGCATGCCATTAATCTGAGTCCTTTGCAGGGTTTTTCACCAAAGACTATTAACGTTTCTCTCGACGGAAGGGGTATTCGGATGCTCTTCTCAAAACAGATGACTTCGGCATGGTGATTTGACAGCCAATCCATGCCTATGATGATATCAAAACTTCCTAGCGGCATTGGCACGACGTTGATTGGAAATGTATGATCATTAAGTTCTAGAGAACAGTCATGGATAACGGAGTCTATTGTAAAGGAGACAACATTTGCTACTTCGACAGTGAAGGTTTTCTCTAATTTAGACCTTGTTTTTGCAAGTAAAGGTTCAAAGTTAAGTGACACAAAACTTTTATCTGCACCGGTATCAAATAAAATGGAGGCATATTGACTATTAACAAGGAACGTACCATTGACCACATCATTGTTGGCTTGAGCTTCATTGGCGTTTATGTTGAAAGAATGCCCACGAGCTCCGCCTTGTCTAGCATTGATGAACTTCGGGCACTGGTCACGGAAGTGGTTCGGGTTGCCACATTCATAACAAGCACGCCCATTCGCTATGGCGGGAACACCTTGATTAGTCACTTGTTGATTAGTCACTTGTTGATTGGTTCGGGTGGGTGGGTACCTGCTTTCACGTGGTTGTCGGTTAATGTAGCAGATAAATGGATAGCATCTTCGAGTGTTGCGGGATTTCTCCCTAAGACGGTATCCTGAATCTGCCTAGGTAATCCACCGATGTACTTTTCAATGCAGCGGGATAAGGGTGTGACCATGTGGGGCACAAGAAGACTCAGTTCATGAAACCGGGTCGTATAAGCCAGACTTTCACCACTGTCTTGGGTAAGATCCCAAAACTCAGCTTCCAGCTTCCTCACTTCATTCCGAGGACAGAACTCTTCGGTCATTAGTCTCTTAACCTCATCCCATGGTAAGGCCATGGTTGCCTCTACACCTCTGGTTCTCTTTTCCCCATTCCACCATGTGAGTGCCCGTTTTTGGAAGACACTTGTGGCATGACGGACACGAAGGTCATCGGGGCAGTCACTATTGATGAAGGTGCCCTCAATACTTTTGAACCATTGAAGGAGTCCCGTAGCTCCTTCGGTACCATAGAACTTGAGAGGGTTACACGAATTGAAGTGCTTGAAGGTACATTGCGGTGGGTTGGCACCACCACCACCATTAGTTCCATGGTTACCGTTTGTGGCACCATTAACTTGAGTGAGTTGAGTTACAAGTTGTGCAAGGATAGCAACAATATCAGTGTTGTTGTTGGCCACGGTAGCACGACGGGGAGGCATTCTATAGATTTGCACAACACAAGAAGATATGTAAGAACTTATGAAGGTTGATTGAATTTAAAAGATAAGATAACAAATAAAATAGTAAATCATAGTTTGGATTGTACTCAAATAGTGATATAATCACTTGAATACTGTGACACATTAAGGTTAATTAAACTCATATAATTTTTCAAGGAGACATGCTTTAGCCTATAAGTAAACACTCATCCCGGAATTCCCAGGAAAGCATACGGGTCCCTTGGTTGATAGGGATTTATATGAAATGCTTTCCTAGACAGAAAACCCAGAATACAGGTGTCACCCTTCCAGATTGCACGTGTCCTCAAATAATTAACAAAGTTTAAAAGCCTTAATGAGAAAATAAAGAATTTTTTTTTTTTAGATTTAACTCCATGAAGTTTCCACATGCGATGATGATAATGATAAAGAAGTAGGCAAGAAGGTTATGAGGTTTAGGGTAAGGTAGGGATATTGTTTTATTTAATTTATTATTTAGGTATAGTCTAGTAAGTCATGAACTTTAACAAATAAGGTACTAAAATGAAATAAATATTAATATAATAAGCATGTAACACATAGCACGTAGCACATAACACATAATCATGAAGCATGGTATAAGTGGGTGTCCTAAAGTTATAGTCTAGGTCAAGGGTGTCTAATAACCTAGTTCCCTATAACCAAGGCTCTGATACCAATCTGTCACACCCCAACCGAAGGTGGAAACGTCGGGGCGGGACATGTAGACTGTTCATGAGCACAAGGTTCACTAGATTTCAATATTTAATCATCAATTTCATTTTAAACCATTCAAACACAAATAGCAAAATTCAACAAGTACATAAATAAAAATACAAATTGTTCTTTGAAATTAAATTAACTAAGTCCAAACTTAAGTGTAACATGTCTTGCTCAAATTCACACGTTAGCACCTGAAACATGAATAAAATAGGGTCAACTAAAAAGTTGGTGAGCATACATAGGTTTGTACATTGATAGTGTATAAATATGAATAAGCAAATCCTTACATGTCATGATAAATAAGGCATTTATGGGGAGCAGCTATTGTGTAACTAAAGTACAATCAAACCTTTGTAACTAGCATGCAAATTGTGTTGTCGGTAACAATCACCCCAATCTGGGTGGGTTTGTCAGACTCAATAGATCTATCATTGTTAACCGTCGGCTTAAATAGTTAATGATCGCACATAATTTGCACACAAAAGTTAACACACCTTGCACTCAAACATAAAGCTCAAATTTGCACACATGAATGTAAATAGGATTTGTGTTTGAGTAGTTTGTGTAAATGTAAGCTATTTTTTGTATAAAATTCATGAATCACCCCAAAAAGTGTAAAAGAGAAAAGGGGCTATGTAATACTCACCTGAGTCAAGAGTGTTGCTAGTACGCAAGACTAGGTAGCAAAACGGTCCTTGTAACTCACCACGTTACCCTAGTGTGTAATGTAGATTGAGTTAATAGCGGGTACAAAAGTCTATGTCTAAGTCTACGGTACAACGGATTTTGATGTGTGTGGATTTGTACAAAAAGGTTAGTGTTATTTCATGTAAAGACATGCTATGCTTGTATAAGAATTTAATGTATATTATGAGTTCAAGGTGTCTATGTATGAACTTATTAGTCACTGACGTAGGGTTGAATTTAAATAAATAAAATAAATAAATAATTTTGTTTATTTAATTGTGAAAAATATGTTAAAATATATAGAATTTAAATATATATTTATGTTTAGAAAAAGAACTTTGATTTATGTAGATAGTATTTAATTTAAATAAATAAAATAAACAAATAATTTCATTTATTTAAATATATTAAATAAGTAAATAATTTTTATTTATTTATTTTGTGAAAAATATGTTAGAATATATAGAGCGTAAATATATGTTTAGGAAAAGAAATTCTACTTTTGTGGATGGTGTTTAATTTAAATAAAGAAAATAGTCAAATAATTTCATTTATTTAAATAGATTAAATAAATAACTAATTTTTATTTATTTATTTGTGAAAAATATGTTAAAATATATGGAACGTAAATATATGTTTAGAAAAAGAAATTCTACTTATGTGGATAGTGTTTAATTTAAATAAAATAAATAAATAATTTCATTTATTTAAATAAATTAAATAAATAAATAATTTTTATTTATTTATTTGTGAAAAATATGTTAAAATTTGTAGAATGTAAATATATATTTATATTTAGAAAAGAAATTTTTATTTGTGTATTGTAATAAATAAATTTTTATTTATTTATCATCTTTAAAATAACTACTAGTTTGCTTTAAATGAGTTAATATTTTATAAACTTTTATAAAAACAATGTACTTATTTGGAAATTAATCTAAATATTTTAAAATTTTTGTTTTAAACCTTTAATATACAATTCAAATCGAAATTTCAAAACAAAAATGGATTTATATTGAAAATTAATGGATCTGGTTTTATTCTGTTAGAAATATTGTGAGGTTTTATAAAATAATTTTTATAAAATTTTTGAAGCTTTAAAAATCGGTTTAAAAAATATATGCAGACCACCCGGTTCGAACCCGGGTGGTTTCTGTGTGGGTAGTGCGTAATACCACTAGACCAGGAGGACTGATGCTGATACTAACCCGGTCCGAAAACTATCTAAGGTGAAATCACAGAGGGACCAGGTTCGGTTGTAACATGTAAGGAAAAAAGGTCGTTGATGGTGGGTTTCGAACCCACGCCATATAGCCCGGCGATGCAGTGGCTTACCGGCTGGGCTAGATGGTTTCGCTGATAAATTACGGATTCTAATTGATTAAAACATGGAATTAAAACAATCCAGAATTCAAATACGAGATTAACCCGCTATGAACCCTAGTTATAATCGGTAGCGATACCCTCTGTCATCACGAATTGGCAGAGGGCTGTCGATAACAATGTGATTACGAATCGAATGATACTACTCTTACTTGAAATGATTAGGGCACGAATGCAGACGGCTACGAGTTTGATGCGGCTGTTTTTGATGATCGACACGTGTCCAGAGATGAAATGTGGATTAACCAAAGGCTGAGAGAGTTTGTGTGGGGGTATACGCGAGAGAGAGGGAGATTTAATTTGATTAATTTTGTGTGTAATAGCCGATTCGATTTCAATTTTGTCCGAAATGGTTATGGCGACTGATTACGCGTTAATCTATCGAATCGGGAATGAATTAGGTCTGATAATAGTCCAGGTACACTTGAGATTGACCGGTGCATGATTTTTGGGATTGATTACGCGTCATTTACACGAATAAAACGTAAATTGATACGGTTTGACTTTCAGGAGTCAAATTCCGTTAAATTTGAATTATGCCCGCTTAATTGGTTGAATTGGATTGATGTTTGGGCCGGGACCTGGTCGGTTCTTGTTTGGGTAAACACGTGAAGTCCAATTCAACAAAAACTCGTCGATGGCCGCCTTGAATTTTCACGGTTTGGGTTGTTTGACTTTTGAAAGTCAATGGTGTCCAAGGAAAGTCAAAGTTGGTGTTTTTAGAAGTCAAAATTGGGTGTAGGGTTACAACTTAGGGTTCAAATTGTTTGAGTTCAAACTAGTGTGCATATATATGTGTATGTACTTGAAAATGCTTGAGCATATATATATATATATGTATATATATATATATATGTACTTGTATGATGTTTAAATGTATATATATACATATGTGTTCAAATATTTATATGTATATAGGGATTCTAGAATAAATGCGACGTGGAATTTGTGAACTTGTATTGATAATTAGGGTTTAATATAGTGCTTTGTTAAGATTGGAATTCAAACATGATTTTATTGTACTAAAATGACGACATGAAAATCAGAAATGTTACAACTGTGAACGGTGTGAAGTCATGTATTTTGATATAGATGGACGACTCAGGACCGCCATGGCTTGGGTCCCTCTTTCAAATTAATAATTCTTGTTTGATGTGCAGGATTAACCAAGAGGGACTATTAATACCATTTAATTTGTTAATAGTGTTTGTTCATTGCACATGACACGGAATAGCATCTGCAGGAGCAAAGAGTTGTTTGATTACTGATAAATCTATTTGATTCAACGACTTGATGCTCAGGGGGAGAATATGTCATACACAATGTTGGTTTGAAAAGATTTTGACCAAGTCCAAAAGACAACCTAAAACTTAGGATGACGATGGTGAACATAAAGTCGTTGATGCAACAATTTTACTAGTTGAGGGGGAGTATACAGGACAGGGGAGTACAGTATTATGTTGGTGACAAAGGCAAAGGCATTTGATTACACTAGTTTGAGTTTTTGATTGATTGGAATGCTAAATCCTGAATAACCGAGTAATATGTTTTTAAAACAAAATGTTTTCATGGAAAATTTTTTTTTCTTGTATCAAAAAGATTTTGAAAATCCAAACAAATTTGAAATTTTTTAAAATTGAAATCAACTGAGATATGAGAAGAAATGATAGTACATCAGTAGATTATCATTCACACATGACCATAGAATGACCTGAAGTTACATGATTCATATTCCGTGTTTGTGTATATATGTTTTGATCTAAACTTCAGAGATTGCACAAAGAGGAAATGATAGTGTTGTGTATGCATATAATTTGAATTGTCAATAGGCTAAAAGCGTTTTTGAACCATTAGTAGTGTGAATACATAATTGCATATGTTACAACTGTGATTTGAACCCATTTTATGGCTGGGTGTGTGTGTTGCAGTTATACTATCAGATAAAGAATATTAGCTTTTAATAAGGATTGTCCTATGAGACCAGTTTTGGGTTATGTCCTTAGAACAATTCATTCGGTTTGCTTCATTGGCCATGTCCCGAAAAGTATGCAATTTGAAGTTGAACTAAGATATGTTTTGATAACATCTGTCAAACATATACTAGCCCTTGGATCATATTGATACTCTATCTATATTGATTCCATTGAATTCATAATCCAGATAACAGTTGGATCCACGTACTCGAATCTTTTGATTCCACATAAATAAGCCAAGACATTTAATCATTCGATTATGAATCTCATTGATTCCTATACAATCCAATTTGGATTTTGCAATTCATGTGCTAAGTGATGTCTCCTCATTCTGGAAATTAGAATAATCTTTAGTAAAATCTTGTATGTCTTGAGATAGTTGTAATTATTTTTCTTTGGCATACTAGTGGGGTACACGTTGTATTTCATACTTAAATGGTACATGTTTTCTATAATATTGACAATTTAAATTTGAGTGTCATAGCATGATCATGTTTTCTTTGAATGTTTATCGCGTATCATTACATGAAATATGATAATCTTGAAAGGATATTAGCTTAATTGATCAAGGTTTGAAAGAATGGCATAGGATACCAAATTACCTTGATATACAGATTTTTATCCATGATGTGTGATTGATATATCAAATACTGATCTGATCTTCTTGCTCATGATGTTCAACAAAAATATGTGCTTTATTGTTTTACAGTTCATTTCATTTCAGTTTGTGTACAGATATACCAAAAAGATTTTATTTTGTTTTTGCTTTATTTCATTTACAAAAACCAAAAAGATTTTGTTTTTCCACCTTCCATGGAAATATTATTTGTTGGTTATACTTGGTTGTTATCTTTGCCTAAACTGATAAGTGCAGACAGAAGTTGACAAGGGGTCCTTCTCCCGAGTTTTTCTTCTAGAAACAGAGAGTGTGCAGATGAACAACACGAGGACTATAATCTGTTTGAAGACTGATGACAATCTTCTCAAGCTGTTGTCAAGGGGGAGTTTGTTGGAGCATATTCTGGTGACAAGGAGCTTGAAGATTCTATGTCTTAGCCTTAGAGTCTTTGACTTGTAATGTGTTAGAATTGTTAGCAATAGTTAAGAGGGAGTCCGTTAGGACATGTTTTGTAACTGTTGTTAAAATTCTATCTTGTAAGTTAGCGAACTTGTTAAGTTCGCATAAGCTTCTTAGAGAGGCGAACTTAATAAGTTCGCCAAAGCATCTTGAGGGGCGAACTTACTAAGTTCGCCTGTGGTGCATGTGGTCTTTGTGTTTCCCTATAAATAGATGTTTACAAGTTAGAATTAAGTAGACTAAAGACCAGAGTAGAGAGAGTCCGAGTGTAAACAGAGTTTCTTAGTGGAAATACAAAGATGATTATTTACTCTGTGTTGTTGATTGCTTTACACGTTGCACGTTGATCATGGATTCTTCACGTTATCATCGTGTCGTACCGCGAGTCTAGAGATCCGTCACGCGTACTGGGAACTACAGTAGTGACCCACTAGGGTTGAGGGTCAACTACCGAGAGGAAGAGTGGTAGTGGGCGACAGGTTACAGTGGCGTGTCATAGAGACAGATGCTGGCATCAGTCGTGGTGGTGCACTACGGCGGTGAGAGGCGGTGGCAACGATGATGGTGATGATTCCAACCTACGAGGAGGCTCAGGTAGAGTCCTCTGGCGTGGCGGTGATGGGAGGTAACCCATTAGGGTTGATCACGATGAGAGAAGGCAAGGACGACGTGCCCGGTGGAGAAGCCGGCAAGAACCATGGGTAGTGCATGGTGGTGTTCGACGAAAGGTTTTGCATGACAAAGAGGACAAGGGTGACAGGTGGCACTGTGGTTCTTGATGGTTAACCCAGATGACGGTGACGATGAACGGCTGGGGTTTTCCGGCGAGGGTCGTGCATGGCATCATATTTGCACATGCATGGGGAAACTGGTTTGAGCGTATGGTTTCTAAATGGGTGTGTGATCCAATACGAGTTGGTATTTACGAGAAGGAGAGGGCTAGGGTTTGCATGGCGGGTTACGTACATGCATGGAGACCCAGTTCGGGTACACGGGTTCTAAGCCGATCAAGAACGACCCGACTCTTGTAAACTTGTGAAAGTAGAGATCGGGGAAGAGGATGATGAGAAGATAAGATGAACTTTGGGATTTATTTATATTATGAGTTATTCAAAATACCGGTTTGAACGTAATCTGATCATGTGATCATACGTTGACAGGTTCGGATTTCGAGCGGGAAGATGGTGGCAGAGCAGGACTGGGATTTTCGCAACCAGTGAGTTTCTAATCCTTTAATTTTAAATGGTTTACTGTTTTGGGGCTATCGTACATACTTGTAAGAAGTGTTTACTATATTAAATGAGGTAAGAGTTTTGGGTTTAACCCATTGTGTATTATAAACCAGACCTTTCATTAATTATTCGGAGGGTTTACGGGGTGTCAGTGTAATCATGGAAGCTATGGTTAAGTGTAGGTCCCGGTAGGGTGTGACGGATCTCTAGACTCGCCATACAACACAGTGATAATGTGCGGAATCCATGATCAACGTGCAACGTGTAAAGCAATCAACAACACAAAGTAAATAATCTTCTTTGTATTTCCACTCAGAAACTATGTTTACAAATTCTCTGTTCTTGCACTTTCTAATTCTCTCTACTTTGTCTACCCTTGAAACTGACATGTAAACCTATTTATAGGGAAACCACAAAGACCACATGCGAACTTAACAAGTTTGCCTCGTAAGATGCTTAGGCGAAATAGACAAGTTCGCCACTCTAAGAACCTTATGCGAACTTGATAAGTTCGCTATCTTTACAACACAGAGTTTTAGCGAAAGTTACAAAACATGCTCTAACATTAAGAGATTTTTTGATGTGTGTGTCGTGTTAAGGGTTAGTCGGGGCGACTCGGGATTTAAGCTAAATGCTTATGAATACGTGTAGGATACGTTATCCTAGTGCTATGTGTGGGGTGCGGGTGTAGTTAATGAGTCTTGTGAATGAAGTAATATGTTGTGTATATTGTGTCATTGTCTTTGTGACACGGCGGGTATTGTGCTTGCATCGTTGTCTTTATGACACGGCAAGCGGGATTTTGAAGGACGAAGTCCTTCGGGAATTCACCTAAGGTGACTATATTGAGCATGTTAATGATGAGCTCGAGGTGTGTCGAACGCCCTGACGAGGGTGCAGTGATGAGGTATGTGCCTGTGTGCATATATATGTGTTAAATTGGATACAAGTGTTGAGTTATATTTATTATGTGTGCAATAATATTAATGCGATGTGTAGATGATATTAATGAGGCGAGTATAGTTAGATTGGATGTTGTGTCGGGATTGTGATGTGGTGTTTATAACTGTCGTGTCAGTTGAATTTTGAGAGCCTTGGTCAAGGCTGAGTAAGTCGATGTCTATGGATTTGTGGTGTTAACCTGGTTTTCGGGTTATCATGAATTGTGGATTATGAGTACTCGTGTAGTAAGATTGATCTACGCCGGTGAGGTTTAGGAGGTTATGATTGTGGGATGAGTCTGGTAGGTGAGCCTTTTTGGATATCATCAGATAACAGATGTTATCTCTATGATAATAAATTATTAAACTACTTTATAAGGATCGGAGGGCCCTGAGTGAAGTTTAGATAACCTTTGTGATGAGATGGCTTTTAATTAAATTAAACTAGTAGAACTCACTCAGCGTAGCTGGCTTTGTGTGTATGTTAGATTGTGTTGGAGGTGAGCTTTGGGGTCGGCGTATCTTGTCTTGGGAACGGTGCTACTCGGATTGGTGTGCATGCATTCGTGAGGTATCTTAATGACGATAACGATATTAAAGAGTAATTATTGTTTTTTTTAAAACTTCCGCTGTAGTTTGATTAATAACACTAGTATTTTAAAGAGAATAACCAGTTATGAGAAGTAACTGTAGGATGCTCGGGTTGGAGTCTTACAAGTTGTTATCTGATCCGTGGTTTAAGAGAAAATCGGTGTTTTTATAACAATAAAATACCTTAACTTAACCTGAAAATAGGACGAGGGTGAAACGAATGCCACCATGAGTAACCGGCAGCCAAGAGATACATCTTTTGAGTTATGCATTAATTGTTAGAATGTTAATTGTGTAGTGTAACACTACGTGGAGTTGTGAGATATGATTAAGTGAGGTTATGATGTGACTGGAGTGATGTGGAGTAGTATTAATTGTAACTATGTGAGATAGTTTGGTGCGTCGACATGGTTTAATGATTTTGTGTGTAACCATGTGTGGTGTGTAATTGTGATAAATATGACGATTTGCTAGATTATTTCGTAGTGTTATGTGAGTTGTGTGGGATGCATGTGCATCTGATGTGTGTGAAAGGTAGAAGGCTAGTTTGAATATGATGGGAAAGGTTTAGTATTCGAGCCGTAATGTGGACCACCAAATTGTATTTGATCACCGTGATTTGGCAGTCTACGATTACTCTTATATTCTGAGTTTATTCCCTAGAGTAATCACTCCAACGTTCTATCTGAGTTTGTTTCCCAGAGTAATCACTCTAACGTTCTATCTTGAGTAGGATTCAGTGGCTAAGACAAAGCGTACGAGATTGGCAAAGCGCGGGACTCTTACTAAGAGGAATGCAGATCGACAGGTCAAGTCGACGACTGCCATGTATAGAGCTGACATTGAGGAGAGGGTGGTGTTACGCCATGTGTGACTAGAGCTTCGGTCAACGACATACCGCGTGGGGCTGTGATTGTAAAAACGGGATGGAAAAGGAGAGTAGTGTCAGCTGTACATGATTTTCCTCCAGGATGTGGACCTGCATGGTTGAGAGATCGACCACTTGTGGCAGTTAAGAGAACTCTGTGTCGGGAGGAACAAGAGGGGACACGCCAGATGCACCTAACGTGGTCTAGCAGTGATTTTGCGGGCAGTGTTCGGGATGCTCGATTGCTTGATGATTAATTAGTGTGGCAGTTGTCACGAGAGATTTCGGGGTGATTTGACATTCTGACTAATTAGATGTTTACATGGGGTGATGCTCAATTCAAATATTAATGATTTGATTTTGACATTTATTTTGAGTCTTAATTACCGCATGGTGATTTGAACATAATAAATGATAATTATGTTTGTGACGGCGTATGATTGTGTTTACAGTAGTGGAATATTGTCACACCCTAACCGACGGCGGAATACGTTGGGGCGGGACATGTTGACTGTTCATGAGCTCAAGGTTGACTAAATTGTAATATATTAAATCCATTTCAATTCAAACAAACATAAACCAATTCCAAGGTACATAAAAGAAATACAAATTATTCTTGATTTAAAATTAACAAAGTCCCAAAGCCTATGTGTAGCAAGCCTTGATCAAACTTTAGCACCTGACACATGAATAAAATAAGGTCAACTAAAAGTTGGTGAGCATACACAGGTTTGTACATAGATCGCGTATAGATTGTAAATAAACAAATCCTTACATAACATGATAAAATAAGGCATTTATGGAGAGTAGCCATTGTGTAACCAAAGTACAATCAAACCTTTGTAACTAGCATGCAAAATTGTGTTGTCGGTAACAATCACCCCAATCTGGGTGGGCTTGTCAGACTCAATAGATCTATCATTGTTTACCGTCGGCTTGAATAGTTAATGATTGTACATAAATTGCACACAAAAGTTAGCACACCTAGCACTCAGGCATAAAGCTCAAATTGCACACATGAATGTAAAGAGGATTTGTATTTGTGTAGTTCGTGTAAATGTAAGCAATAGTTTGTATAGTGTTCATGTTCCACCCCAAAAAGTGTAAAAGAGTAAAAGGGGCTATGTAATACTCACATGATTCAAAGACGTAGCTAAGAAGGGAGACTAGGTAGTATCGTGATCCTTGTAACGCACAACGTTAACCTAAAGTGTATTGCGTGTGAACAAGAATTAATAAAATGTCTAACTCAAAGTCTAGGGTTTCAATGGATATGAGTATAAGGAATTGTATAAAGAGTTCGTGACGAATTATGAAAAAGGGTTGTGTAGGTGTTGAATAAAATGAAAACAATTTGAAATGAAAAGTTTAAAATGTTTTTAAATTAGGGTTTTGATTTGAATAATTAAATCAAATAATTATTATTTAATTATGCTAGTTACAAAATAATGTAATTATTCGGTTTATTTAAGTGTGGCCTAAATAACCAATTTTGTTTAAATATAAATTAAATAAATAATTTTTACTTTATTTATTTATTTATAAATGTATGTAACTTATTCATTTAGTTATAAAAATATAGTGGGTGTATTATATTAAATATAAATTTTATAAATAATCTTTACGCTACTTTTATAAAGATGAGTCAATAAGTTGTGTAACTAATATTTATGTGTAGAGTTTAATGATAAATATAAACTTAATTTTGTCGGTTATAACAAATAACTTCTATTTATTTAGAACTAAGAATTTGATCTTTTTAAATAAAGTTAATATAAATTTTTATAAAATCAATTGTTTTTATTCGAGAATTAATTTAAATACTTATTGTTTTGAAAATATAAAATCAAACAATCTGACAAGGGTTTTCTCACACACGACCGTTGGCGCGACCGCGCTGGTCAAGGGTGCGACTGTGTTGATCAAACAGAAGACACAACAAGGTTGTTCACTAGGTAGGACCGTGTCTGGGCCAAGCACGACCGTGTCTATGGTTCTGAGGCACGACCAAGTCTAGCCAAGGGGTACGATCGGGTCTGAGTGTGAGGCACGACCGCGCTTGGATTGGCACGACCGTGTCTCCATGAGGCACGACCGCGCTAGGAGATTAGCGCGACCGTGTCTGTTCCAAAACAAAATGAATTGCTTAAATCATATGATGTTAATGTTGGAAATCATAGGGCTTTCATCCATTAGGTGATTACTAGTCTATTGGTATAGGTTAATTGCATTTAAAACATGTCCAAAGTAGGATTCGATTAAACCATTTTAGAATGAACCCTAGATTCGGGTTGTTGAAGCACTTTCCTGTGACAAACACTCTGGATAGATAGAGTCTTAGTCTGTATTTTCTTGTTTGTAATTGTCTTTGTATGTAAGAGTCTTTATGTATTAGTTTATCGAGTTGTATTTACTTTTACATATTGAATGTTGTAAAATTCTCTAAGTGTTTTGCGCACTTGTAAGTGCACAGGAGAAATCTCCTGCGTACTTAGCAAGTACGCAAAGCATTTTGCCCTGCGCACTTTCTAAGTGCGCAGTCATCAGGTCTTGTATAAATAGGATAGGTTGACAGAAGTTAAGTACGCAGTCATAGATTCAAATACGCAAAGTGTAATATCAGTACTTCTCTCTGTAACCTTCAAGTGTTTATAATACAAAGAACGTTTAAAGTGATTATCTTGTCGGTTTACTTTGTTTAGTTTGACTCTCCACCTAGTCACGGGCATTCCGCACCCGGTTCGACTAGTAGACCCACTTGCATGTGACGATCCGCCACACCCGAGGGACCTACAAGTGGTATCAGAGCTTTGCTCCTGATTTCGAGTGTTGTGAGTGAGTTTGGAGAGTTTCTACCGAGTTTTTACAAGCAAAAAAGAGGTATTTTTGTGATAAAATAGGGGTAGCTCTTGAGCACTATTTTAGAAGCAAAAATCACTCAAAAACTGATTTTTGTTTGTGTATTTGAGTGATTTGAGCATCAAAGTTTGGTTAGAAACAAGTTTCTGACCCTTTGGCTCATTTGCATTGATCATCAGTCCAATTTTTACCATCTCCGGCGATTTTCAGGTGACCAGAATAGTTTGGTGAAAGTTGCTGAAAAGGTGTTCTGCGTACTTATCATTTCTGGCAAAAAGTACAGTTCTGTTGCGTATTTGTTAAATACGCAAAACTAATCTCATGCGTACTTACAAGTGCGCAATACTGATCTTGTGCGAACTTAAGTTATATCCTGCGTACTTATCATTTACTCCTGCGTACTTATCAAGTACGCAAGAGCAAATCTAAATATCCAAGACCGTTTCTCAAGTGCGCAAGGCCAAAATCAAGTGCGCAGCTGTGTACTTATCATTTACTCCTGTTCACTATGTCGAATCTTCAGAATTTAGGAAACCTGTTAAACTATGATAATGAGATCGGTACACCACAGAAACCGCCAAAGTTGCTGAACGTAAATGATTATTCTAATTGGAAAGCACGTTTTGAGCACTACATTTCTTATACCGACTCATCGCTATGGATACCAATCCTTGAGGGATATAAGCATCCCACACACATCTATCTTGATGAAACCATGCCCAAACCTACCTCTAAACTTTCTGACGAAGAAAAGAAAGCTTATGATCGTGAAAAGAAGGCACTTGGTTCGATCACTATGGCATTAACTCGAGAATTGTTCCACAGTTTATGAGGTTATGACAATTCCAAGGATCTTTGGCAGGCTTTACAGAAAAGATTCGAAGGAAACAGTCACATCAAGAAGAGTAAGAGGGATCTTCTCAGGAAGCAGTATGAGTGCTTCAGATTTTTTGAGGACGAATCTTTAGATGACCTCATCTCTAGATTCTATCATCTACAGACTGAGTTGAAGGCTTTTGAACTCAGGTATCCAGATGAAGAGATGGTAGAAAAGTTTTTGGATGCTTTACCACCCAAATTTGAGATGTACACAACCCTGATGAGGGAAAATCCAAAATTCTATGAGTTGACAGTAGAGGAGGCAATAGGAAAGGTTCAAGCTAATGAGATGAACCTAAAAAGAAAGGAGAGCTTAGGAAGACCTCAGATACAAGACCCTTCTATGTATCATGGGACGGCTTCTACATCCAAGTCATCGGGCTCTAGAATTGCCCTTTTCACTGGAAACTCTACTAATGAAGACCACTCAAATAGTTGTGGTGGTCATGCATGCTATGCATCTGGATCAGGGTTGGGGTCTCATCATCAACATACCTCAAGAAATCCTCCTGCTACGTCTTCAGCTAACCAATCAGCTATAGCCAGAATAGCTGAAGATCATGTAGCACTATTCTCATCATGTATGCTTGCGTATGAGAATTTCATAGGTGGCAAGCTTACAGATCCCGAGACGATTGAAGAAGATTTTAGTCAAGTGGATCCTGATAACATGGAGGACATGGATATTCAATGGAATATGGCCATGCTATTGAGGAGAGCCAAGCGTTTCCTGAACAGAACAGGAAGAAAGTTTATTGGCGGGCATCCTAATGCCAAGGTCGGGTTTGACAAATCTAAGGCCAAATGCTATAAGTGTCTAAATTTTGGACACTTTGCTCGTTAGTGTCAGAAAGACAGAGCACCGGCCTCTGGTTTTACCAGACCTAGCCAAGGAAACAGCTATGGCCACAACAACTCAAACCACCACAATCAAAGCCAAGGTGGAACGTCCAATGCACTGGTAGCTCAACAGGACGAAAGCTTTGATTGGGGTGTTCATCTGGAGGATGCCATCATCGCACAAGCACAGGTTGGTCTCATGGCTGAGATCAAGGAGATGATGGAAGCAGAGAAAAGGGAAGCTTCTATGGCTGACCTAGAATAGTCTATTACTGCTGCTACAGAGGAAGAGAAGGAAGTTGAAGAAAGGGAAGCTTCTGTATCTGAGAAAGAGGAATCGACTACTGTTGTTGCTCTCATGGCCATTGGAGTAGTAACAAGTTCATCTTCTGAGGTAGACTCTAATCCTTTTTCTGTTATTTCATGTTCTAAATGTCTAGGGCTAAAACTTGAAAATTCTAGGCTCCAAGACAAAATCGAACCCCTAAGTATGGCAGCTCTAAACTATAAAGAAAACGAAAAACGTTTTAAAGATTCAATTGAAACGTTGAAAAAGGAAAAATGTGAATATTCTCTAAAAATAAGCGATCAACAGCTTCACTTAGATGTTGCATACAGGGGGTTGGAAAAACGGAACAATGAAATCAACAAACTGCAAAATGAGATCTTGCAGTTAAAGTGTTCTAATGAGAAGTTGAAAAACTCTCGTTTTGTGGTGGAACACTACGAATCTGTAGTGAGACAAATGAATGGGTTAGGGCTGGGTACTAATGCCATTCCTCCACCAGTAAGCGGGAAGTTTGTCAATAGCTTAATAGACATTGATCTCACTTGTCTAGATGAGTCATCTGATAAGGATGATTACCCTAAAAAGGATGAACCCTCAAGTACGGCTAACTCCACATCTAGTGAGGATTTCGTTGCTGCTTCTGAAGATGGGTCGGTTAACACTTACCCTGAAGGAGTAGTATCTGAGGAGTTGTTAACTGAACAGAAAGTAAAGAAAAACATTATCACTAATGGTGATAATTGCATTTTAACTGAACCCGATATCATTGAAACAAATGATAAACTAAAGGTAATGCTTTATGGGGGCTATAAAAAATCTTAACCAAGCAAAGAAAGAGGCTTTTTCAGCTCACTATAGGCTTGGTAACAAAGAAAATTTGGAAAAATATTATACTCCCAAAAACCAAACTATAAAGGTTCAGACTCCTGTTCATAAACCAACTCCTCCTGCTCATAATGATGAGTTATCTAAGGCCAGATCTAATGAGCCTTACAAGAGAACTTATATAGACAAGAGGAATTGTTTTTACTGTGGCATGGTTGGTCACATTCTTGTGAACTGTCCTTCTAAGAACCAAGGGAAACGGCCTATTGTTTCACAACCAGCTGTTATCCCTAAGTCACCATTAGTGAAACCTCCCAAACATCCAAAACAAAATGTGGTGAAACCACCAGTCAACCCGATGGTAAAGCCTAAGATCAAATCTGAAGCTAAACCATCTGTTTCAAGAAAGGTAACGTAACCTGCTGTACCTTGTGTATCTACCTCTGGTATTACACGTACTGGTGAGAAACCTGTGGCGAGACTTTCTAAACCACGGAGAAGGAACAAGAGGTTGAGAAAGCTAGAACAGCTGACTTCAGTTCAATCAAGTGAAGCTTCCACAAGTTCACCTGCTGTTGTTGAACCAAAGTCTCCTGTTCCGGTTAAGAAACAGAAGAGATCCTGGACTGCCAAATCCAAAACTTCTCAATCTCCTAGTTCTAATTCTTCTAAAGATTCATCAATTTTGAACAGTCATCACGACTATGAGTTAAAGGAAGTAGTTTATTTTGAAAAGGATGGACGACCCAAGACCACAATGGCGTGGGTCTCCAAATCTAACTAAATCTTTTGTTACTCGTGCAGGGACGTCCGAAGGGTACTATCTCTAATCACTGGTATGTAGATAGTGGATGCTCCCGGCACATGACATGAAACATGGCGTTGCTTCAAGATGTTAAACCATACAGAGGCGGCTATGTGGCCTTTGCCGGAGAAAAAGGCGGCAGCATCACGTGTCAAGGCGTGGTTTCAAACGGTTGTGTCAGCTTTGACAATGTCAACTTTTGCGAGCAGCTGAAGCATAACCTGTTAAGTGTCTACCAAATGTGTGATAAGGAGTACTCGGTGATGTTTGACAAGTCAGAATGCCTGATTCTCAAACCTGGTTTTGAAGTTCCCGAAGACTGGATCCTGATGAGAGCGCCAAGAACAAACGACACCTATCAGATCGATATGAACATGGCAACAACCACCTCATCAGTTGCTACCTATTTGCTTACAAAAGCGACAGAGCTTGACTCTATCTTGAGGCATAGGAAACTCGGACATATTTCTTATCGTAAAATGAATCATCTTGTCCGAAACGGTTTGGTAACCGGGATTCCTAAGCTGAGATTTACCGTTGCAGATGACTGTACGCCTATTAAAAGGGCAAACAGCAATGGAAGTCTCACAAGCCCAAGCTCCAAAACTCTATTGATACCCCTTTGGAGCTATTACACATGGATCTGTTTGGCCCCATAAGTATCAGGAGTATTGGAGGTAAGTCGTTTTGTCTAGTAGTAACTGATGATTTCTCACATTTTTCTTGGGTGCACTTTTTAGGTACTAAAGACGAGACTGCTGATATTCTTCAATACTTGATCCTGAGCTTGGAATCTCTTTGCAAGCTAAAAGTTAGAAGGATAAGGAGTGACAATGGAACTGAGTTCAAGAATAACTTGATGGAGCTTTTCTGTCTCAAGAAAGGGATCCGTCACGAATTCAGCGCGCCGTACACGCCTCAGCAGAATGGAGTTGCTGAACGGAAGAACAGAACACTGATTGAGACTGCAAGGAATATGTTGTCGGATGCAAAGCTTCCTGTCACTTTCTGGGTAGAAGCCGTTAATACAGCTTGTCACGTCTTAAACAGAGTTCTGGTTGTGAAGAGGCACAACAAGACTTGTTACGAGTTGATCAACAATCGACTCCCCAATCTTAATTACCTAGTTCCTTTTGGTAGTCCCTGTTCCTTGTTGCTACAGTACAAAGACCGCCAGTCTAAGTTTCATGCAAAAGCGGTGGAAGGCATCTTCTTATGATACGTTGCCAACTCGCCTTGCAAGAGAGTGTACAACATAGGAACTCGTACTGTCGAGGAATGGTTTGAAGTGGATTGCAATAAACACAACATTCCACCCGAACCAACAGGTCCAGCTTGGGGTTTTGATTATGATGCGCTATTCAAGTCATTCAATCTTCCTGATCTATCTGCAGTTGACGCCGCAAATGTTTATGAATTGTTGGGTGGCGACAATGACTCCAGCTTATCTACTCGTGCTACTGTATCGATTGTAACTCCTGATTCCAATGCTGCATCTGCATCTGGAACTCATGACAGTGATAACAGTGAAGATGTTCTTGTCGTTGGAGATCAAGCCAATCCTAACACAACTGTAGGAAATGAAGCCCCAGCTGATCCAATTAACATTGAATCTTCTTCTTCTGGAACACAGGAAATGGGGGAGTTAAGCACGAATCTCGATTCAGAAATTCAGGAACCGATTGTACCGGAGACGCGAGTGCATAGGAATCATCCAATCGACAACATTATTGGTGATCCTGGTGTTCAGACTCGTCATCGAACCATCACTAAGAACACCAGTCTTTACTCAGAGATACTTGACACTGGTGTCATGGAAACATGTCTGCATGCTGCATTCGTGTCCCAGTTAGAGCCGAAGAATGTGAAAGAGGCTCTCACTGACAACTGCTAGATTGAGGCGATGCAAGATGAATTGTCTCAATTCCAAAAGTTGCACGTATGGGATTTAGTTGACTTGCCAAAAGGCTTTCAGCCAATTGTAACCAGATGGGTGTTCAAATGCAAGACGGATGATCATCATGTTGTTGTGAAGAACAAAGCAAGATTGGTTGTTCATTGTTTTTATCAGCAAGAGGGCTTAGATTACACGGAAGTATATGCCCCAGTTGCTAGAATTAAGGCCATTCGACTGTTCTTGGCTTATGCCACATATGTCGGCTTGAAGGTCTATCAACTTGATGTGAAGAGTGCTTTCCTTTATGGTAAAGTTCATGAAGAGGTCTATGTCCCTCAACCTCCCAGCTTTGAAGATCCGCATAATATCAATAAAGTGTATAAGCTCGACAAAGCACTTTATGGTCTTCATCAAGCACCGCGGGCATGGTATGAGACTTTATCTAAGCATTTACTGTCTAATGGTTTCGACCGTGGACAGATTGACTCGACTCTCTTCATTAGGAAAGCAGGAGGTGACATTATTCTTGTACAAGTATATGTCGACGACATTATTTTTTGATCTACCAATGAAGGGATGTGTAGAGAATTTTAGCAGGTGATGAAGTCTAAGTTGAAATTAGTAATATGGGTGAATTGTCGTTCTTGCTGGGTCTGCAAGTCAGTCAAAGAAAGGATGGAATTTATCTACATCAAACCAAGTATGTGCAGGACATCTTGTCAAAATACAAGATGAATGATAGCAGTACTTATGGCACACCTATCCCAGTCAATCATGATCTGCATCCTGACAAAGATGGAACGGATGTAGATAGCAGATTGTACCGTGGGATGATCGGATCACTTATGTATCTCACAGCTTCAAGACCCGATATAATGTTTGTTGTGTGCTTGTGCTCAAGGTTTTAGTCTCAACCGAAGGAGTCACATATGATAGCCGTGAAGAAAATTTTCAGATACCTGAAAGGGAAACCCCGATTAGGTCTTCGGTACTCTAAGCAGCAGTCATTCGATTTCAAAGCCTACACTGATTCAGATTATGGCGGTTGTAACCTTGACAGAAAGTCAACTTCTGGTGGATGTCAATTCTTAGGAGACAGACTGGTCTCCTGGCAGTGCAAGAAGCAGTCAACGGTTTCTGTCTCAAATTGTGAAGCAGAATACATTGATGCGGCGAGCGGTTGTTCTCAGATAATGTGGATTCAGCAGCAATTGAGAGACTACGGCTTAAACTTCACTGGAACTCCTTTATTCATTGACAACAATGCCACCATGTCCATCACAAATAACCCGGTGAAACATTCCAAAACTAAACATATAGAAATTCGCCATCATTTCATCCGTGATTGTGCTGAAAAGCATTTAATTGAACTTGTAAAAGTTCACACGGATGACAATCTTGCTGACCTTTTCACAAAGGCATTTGATCGACCCCGTTTTGAGCATCTTGTCAACTTGATAGGAATGTTCAATCCTGAGTGAAAATTAATTTTTCTTAAATCAATTCAATTCATGGAAGTTAAATTTTATTTTTTTAGATTTTCTGTACAGTTCTTTTAATTTTCAAAATATTTTACAAAATCAAAAACAAAATAGAAAATGGAGAAAATTTCAAAGTTAACTTGAGAAAAGAGGAAATGATAGTACATCAGAAATGATCTAAACGTCACAGACTGCTCATATGAGAAATGATTGCGTCATGCTTACTTAATTGTTTAAATTATTATGTTTTTAATCTGCCTATTTACAAGTAATTTAAATTGTTAGTAGGCTGCATGCATCTTTGAATCACTAGTAGTGTGGAAACTAAATCTAAATTACAACTGTGATTTGAACCCATGTTTGCAAGTGTGTGTGCGTAAAAGAATAGAAAAGATCATTATCAGATAGAGGATGTTAGATTTTGGCAATAATTTTTTTTTGAGATCAGTTTCGAGTTATGTCGTTAGCACAATTAATGCGGTTCATCTCACTGCCCATACTCACAAGTATGCAAGGAGAGATTAAATCAAGACATGTCTCAACATCAACCGTTGAGCATGTATTCACCCTTGAATCACTCCTGATTCATTGAAATCAAATCCAGATAAAAGTTGGATCCCCTTACCTTATTCAAACACCATATATATTTTCCTGAATCATCATACCGATATTCAATGAAGAAAATCAAATGAAACCAAGACATATGAATCACTCGACTCTGAATCTTATGATTCCTGATAATCCTTATGGATTCTGATTGATTTTTCCTGTGCTAATATAGATGTAACTTCATTCTAAAAATTTAGAAAATTATTGGGAAAATCTTAGATGCCTTGAGATAGTGCAATTTACATTATTGTAGCATATTAGTGGGGTACACGTTGTATATCTTATAATTAATACATTAATACACAAGAACGAGATACAAAGATGCCTATAGTTTCAAATCTTATAATATTGTCAACTTGAATTACTTGTTTATGTGCTTATTACGTATGAATAAATAGTAATCCATGACATGATCCCATATTCTTTGATGTTTATATTGTATCGTTTTTGCTGAAAGATAGGCTGATATGATCCTCTGCTCGTGTCTTTGATCAAAAATAGTTTGTGTGAATACTTGTATATTTCTATGAGAAAAGATCAAAAAGATTTTAAGTTTATGCATAGTTCAATTTTATTTAGAAAAGCCAAAAAATATTTGTGTTTAACCTTCCTGAATTGTATTTGAATCCTCCTGATTGAATATTTTTTATCTTGTTCGTTATTTGACTTGAAAAACTTCATAAATTTGAGTTGAAAGTTTGCGCACTTAAGGGTTTGTGCGTACTTGTAAGTGCGCATGAAGTAAGCCCTGCGTACTTAACAAGTACGCAAGAGTTAAGTCTTGCGCACTTGTAAATACGCATGAGTTAAGTCTTGCGCACTTGTAAGTACGCAAGAGTTAATGCGTGCGCACTTGCTAAGTACGCACGGCCTTTTGGTGTTGGGTATAAATATGGGACTTAGAAATTTTTTGAGTTTTTCATCGCATTCAAACTAAAATTTTCCCTTTGCAAACTTTTACTCAAAATCCAAGTGTTCCTAAACCGTCTTTTTGTCCCATTACAAGTTTCATCATCTCATAACATCGATTTGGTGAGAATCTAGGCTCAATCCATCCGCAAAAACTCGTGATTTTGGACCGATTATCTTAGGTTTTTGTTCGAGATATTTAGACAATTTTTGGGTTGTTTGGGTAAAACCTAATAATTAAAACTTGTTAAGAATCATTAATCGATCACCTATGAGACCTTAATCGTCCAATTTCATCTTTAATTCTGACCCTGTGCTTGAATTCGAACCGTCAGTGGTTCGGTCGACCGTTTTAGGTCAAAATTGGTCATGTATAGCAGTGTCTTGGTGTTGATATTGGTCCCACAGGGTAGAATCTTCGATTCTGACCTAGTGGCGACCCAATACACACCGATTTTTGAACATCAGTTGAATTTCAAATTTCTGGAATTTTTCACCAAGTGTAGTTCTTGCGCACTTAACAAGTACGCAAGAAGCAATTCATGCGTACTTGTTAAGTACTCAAGAGGAAAATCCTGCATACTTGCTAAGTACACAGGACCAACACTTGGCAAAAATTCATAAGTCTGAAATTCAGTTCAAAGAGTAACTGCTATACTGAGTCATGTTTATCCATTTCCAATGATATGTGTTGTTCTGATTATGTTTTCTGTGTGTTTTTGCAGATTATGGCTCGGGCGTTTACTAACGAATTCAACCTATTAACTAACACTGAACCAGAATGGAAGGGTGCAACACTGCAGTATAGAGACATAGTTGATTTCTTGAATCATTCAAGAATCAGCTACGCCATTTTTGCTGACCCGATCGTGTCAAGACCCTATCTCGAGCAGTTTTGGGAGACTGCAGAGCACGATTGCAGGGTAACCCCCAACGTTATATGGGCTACCGTTGCTGGTCATGCTATCGCTTTCTCTGAAAATACTATTAGAAGGGTCCTTCAATTCAGAGATCTCTCGACCGACCCGACAGCCTATCCGGACTACTTTGTGGACGGCTGTTGGAGACAAAGAATGGGTTATGTCGGTGCGAGAGACTATGCTTCATATAAGAAGATGTGGGTGTTAGACCAATGGCGATACTTCGCCCACGTCAAGATCATGTGCATCTCATCAAGGAAAGCTAGAAAAGATGCCATGGGTCATGACCTTGCAGCAGCCATGGTCGGCCTTTCTCTCGATAAGGGCTACAACTTCTCCCGCTACATTTTCAAAGCCATCAATGACTAGATCAACACAGCGGAGAGGTTTAGGTTCTTATTATACCCTAGGTTTGTGCTACTATTGATTAATGATGCGTTGCGAAACCTACCTGCTATAGGGGAGAGACTGCAAGTAAAGAGGGTGGACAAAAGAGTATTCGCACAATTCCTAAAGCCAGGCAGTGTAGATCCTACCCCTGTGCATACAGAACTCTTTGGCCACCTCATAAATGAAGCATACATGGCACCAGGTGACTGGAGATGGTATAGTCACGATTCGGAGCCCGAATTGAGTGAACACTCCGACGAACAACAACAACAACAACAGGAGGAAGTGAACAGTGATGATGGATCGTCTGATGGTGGAGATGAAGAAGGGGGAAATGATGGTGCTGAAGGATCCGACTCAAAAGAGACTGAGTCAGATTCTTCTGATTCCGATGATGCACCATCGCAGGTACACCCAAGGAGAACGACAAAGGTAACCCTACCTGAGTCGTCCTCCAAGAGAAAGCGACAGTGTTCTAGCAGCGAATACGAGCCAGACTCTGACTCTGATGCTACTATACAAAGACAAAGACAAGAAAGCATTCACAAGAACAGGGGTGATAGGCAACAGGCCTCTATCCCCAGTGAGGTGGAGGCTCAACAGCAAGTACAAGTTTCAGCTGCTAGTCCTGATTCAGCCTCCACCCCACCTTCACAGCAACGGTACCGTAGGAGGAGGAGGCCACAGGTGCAACTTGACGTGGCCGTCACTTCCATCACAGAGGAGATCCCTGTGATAGTGATCCTCCCTACCACAACTGCTCAGGTGGCGGTGACTACTCCAATTCTCACGGAGTCAGTCACCATCACCCCTACCATAACTCCAATAACCCTCATCACATCCTCAATCCCAACCACCACCATTGATCCTCTAAGTCAACCCTTCAATTATGGAGATTTCACACAAGGGTTTTACTTCGATACCGTATTCTCCTCCCCTATTCACAATGCTGAGGCATCATCATCCAGACATCCTGATCCGAATGATGCAAGGATAGATGTTCTGGAAACCCAAGTTGCTGGATTACTGGAGACTATTCAAAAATCAAAGGAGGAGTCTGACGCTCAACAAGCACACATTAATTCTTTGGTAGATGAAGTTAGAATCCTTCATAGCCAGAGAACGGGGACTGATGAAAGACTAACAAACTTCATGGCCGTCCTTGGAGCTGAGGTTTGATACTCAAAGGAAAGAGCATGAGCTGATGGTCAAACTGATTGCTGATCTGACCAAGAAGCTTGATGCTCAGGGGGAGAAAGAGAAGGAGAAAGAGAAAGAAAAGAGGACTACTGGTGATGAGGCTTGTCATCCTATCGACTTGACTAAGGATGACGACAAAGACAAGGATCCTGAAGCCGGTCCTAGTGGAGGTGAGCACCAAGCTTTAGCAATCTTGCCCATCTCTGCTGTTCCAATGGCTCAAGGGGAGTCTACTCATCAAGAGGGTGGTGATACCTCTGGTGATGTTGGTGGTGACAAAGGAACTCAGTGGCTGAAGTGCTTAAGGACTTATCTGATGATGAGATCCTATACCTAGAGCCTGACTATTCCAATGAAGCATAGATCAATGCTCTCTTTAATCTAGAAGAAGGAGAGATCGACTCTGGTGACGATTGGGATGATGATGATGATGATGAGGATGTTGTAATCGAAATTCCTAAGGGTGACGGGGAAGGAGAGTACGAGTTAGAGGATGGAGAGATCTTTGAATTTCCATCCTTCGAAGCTCCGCTCGACACGGGTTCAGTCGAGCATGCTGGTAATGTGGAAGCCTCGACTAAAGCCTCCCCAGTTGACCCTACACCTGTGGACCCAGAGGCATCGAAAGATAAAGATATGCCTTCTACTTCATCAAAGGGTCCAGCTCCTGTGTGGCAAAAGACGTCTATAATAGACAAACACGGAGCAACAGGGATGATCTTTGCTGTAAGGTTCGAGGAGGATAAGCAGTTGTTCACAATCAAAAGATCTGGCGGGGTTCAATACTTGAAACCCACTAGTGAAGCGTTCAGCTCCTTACCCAAATACGACCTTGTGAACCTAGCAAACCGAGAGCTACTGGGTCATTCCAATCACGCAGTGGCGATGGGTTTGTGGGTGGTTCTGCAGCGAGAAGCAAGATCTAGGAAATTCGAGATGTTCAAGCCTCAAGTGCCCAAGAGAGTCAAGGATAAGGACGCTATACATCCTGTGACTAAGAAGCATTTAAAGAAATTGGTATACAAGCCAGTGCGATGTGAAACTAAGATTCCCCTGAGCAAGTTATCTCAGGATATTCTTGGTGACATGTGGTACTGGTACGTAGATCCAAAGACGGGCGAGGCTGTGATCATGGGGAAGGTACATGCAGAGAGTGGGAACATAGTGCCAAAGGAACTGATCAGAATATTTGATGAAGTCTGCTTCATCAACTTTTCTGTGAAAGATCTGGAGGCACTAGCCGACAGGTATTGCGTCTACACTGATGAATGGACAAAGCTCCTTGCTTCTAAATATGACAAGGTGATTAAGTTCTGCCTTGAATACAAGAAGAAGATGGAAGCTAAAGATCAAGTGCTGTGAAGACTGAAGATGTGAAGACTGAAGACTGAAGATTATCCAGAGCTGTTGTCAAGGGGGAGTTTGTTGAAGCACTTTCCTGTGACAAACACTCTGGATAGATAGAGTCTTAGTTTGTATTTTCTTGTTTGTAATTGTCTTTGTATGTAAGAGTCTTTATGTATTAGTTTATCGAGTTGTATTTACTTTTACATATTGAATGTTGCAAAATTCTCAAAGTGTTTTGCGCAATTGTAAGTGAGTAGGAGAAAGCTCCTTCGTACTTAGCAAGTACGCAAGAATACCTTTGCGTATTTGCTAAGTACGCAAGAGCATTTTGCCTTGCGCACTTGCTAAGTGCGCAGGCATCAGGTCTTGTATAAATAGGATAGGTTGACAGAAGTTAAGTACGCAGTCATAGTTGCAAATACGCAAAGTGTAATCTCAAGACTTCTCTCTGTAACCTTCAAGTGTTTATAATACAAAGAACGTTTAAAGTGATTATCTTGTCGGTTTACTTTGTTTAGTTTGACTCTCCACCAAGTCACGGGCATTCCGCACCCGGTTCGACTAGTAGACCCACTTGCATGTGACGATCTGCCACACCCGAGGGACCTACACGGGTTCGTGTTAAATTAGCTATTGTAAGCCCAAATTAGGTTGGGGCTTTTGATCTATAGGCTAAAACAAAAGTGTAGGAGGTTTCAATTACCTGGAAGGATGATGTATTGATAGAGTATGGTAGGAACTTGTTCCGACGACGACGGATTTGATCTCCGGTGCCCTTTACTACAACTTCAGCTAAATTAATGTTTTCGGGAGCTTCAGAGAGGATCGATAATGCGTTTGCTTGGGAGGATTGAAATCAGAAGGGTGGATTCGATGGTCTCTTGAAAGAATTTTATGTTATTAGATGAATCGACACAATTGAGTTTATTTGTTGTAAATACGATGATTAAAAGACTTAATTGTGTTTGTTAATAGTAGGGACGAGTGGAACGGTTATGAATTCGAACGTCACTGTCATTAAAGACTGTATTTACGTTTTAACTGACGAGAGGCGCGACCGTGCCCATAAGAGGCGCGACCGTGCCTATTAGGATTTTTGGTTATTTACAAAATCAGCCCTTGCAACTTCAGCTTTGACAGAATTAGCTTGGTTAGGATTTAACAGAACACCTAACGGGATTACTAACTGAGTTAACTCTAGGAGGTGTTACCACGTGATTATGAGTTCTAAAACTTTGAATTAAAATACGTTCAGTTAATAATTAATGAGGCATAGGTTTGAATAAGTATATGATTTAATGTAGTGTTGTTATTTTATTAAGTAAAATAAATTAAAATAGAGTCGAAAAAATCTGAGATGTTACAGTCTCCCCATGTTAAGAGATTTCGTCCCGAAATTTAACTAATGGAGGCTATTAAATCAGGCAAGAGGTGAGAGTTTTGGATTCTCGGTGAGTTTTGACTGTTAGATCTTGGGAAGTGTAACCTTTGACATAGCTTAGGCCTGATACTCAAGGTCGGATATGAATGATGATAATGAATTTAGTTTTGAAATGAACTTACGGAGGAGATCGTCAAATAATAATTTGGATTCTAAAGGTGGAATGCATTACTTGGAATGAATTTGATGGGTTCTTGATAATTAGGGTTTGTGTAAGATGTAGTCTAATATACTTAAATTTGGCAGCGGGTAAAAGATTTCACAAACATTAGTCTGGGTCAAAACTTCACGTGACATGAGCAACGATACTTCTGATAATATTATAGGACACTTATATATAGGAAGTACCATCGGCGTATCCATCATGCCCTTGTCATATCACATTAGTTTCGTTGTTACATATCATGATAAGTTTGAGGTCACAACACATGACAAAATTTCACTATGCTTTCCATGCGCTGATTTTCATAATTCCGTGTGCACCCCTAATTACTCAAATCATTGCATGGTCCATATAGATCTTTCCGTTGTGTGCGGGTCAAGGGGGCATAACTTTCACTCCGTTCATGTCCATTGTTTTCACATAAAAGTCGCTAGCAAGTAACTATGTCCTTAATCAGGTTAGTTCGCAACTAAAGAGTAGTATAACTTAAAGTTTCTTAGTTTGCTCGTGTTTGAACAAGAATAAGTCAAACCCCGAGTTGTTTCAGTGTATTATGGTCTTCAACTTTGGTGAACAAAAGTGCATGACCATGTCTTGTGTATAATGAAATCAATCAATTGCAATAATTGTAAGAAATTTTGTTTCGTGTATAAAGTAAACACACAAGTCTCATGTATGATCTAGTGTCACGTGGCTCATAATCAAATAGGTCTCATGTGTAGCGTGAACAATTTAGCATCATATATTTTGTAAATCATTAAGCTCCCATGTGGAATGTAAACAACATAGTATCATGTGTATTATAGAAAATGAAGTTCATGTATGGTGTCGGCAACTTAGTGTCATGTATTTTGTAAATCAATAAGCTCTCATGTGGTATGTAAACAACATAGTATCATGTGTACTGTAGGAAATGAAGTTCATGTATGGTGTCGACAACTTAGTGTCTTGTATTTTGTAAATCAATAAGCTCTCATGTGGTATGTAAACAACGTAGTATCATGTGTATTGTAGGAAATGAAGTTCATGTATGGTGTTGGCAACATAGCATCATGTATTTTGTAAATAAATATATTTCATGTGTAATATAAACAATTTAGTATCATGTATATTGCATAATGTGCATAATTTAGTATAATGTACCTTGTAACCAAATGGGTTTCATGTTTAATGTGGTCAATCTAGAATGATGTACCAATCAAACAATTGTTATGCATCATGTATATTGCAAACAACTAAGTTTCGTGTATTATGTGCTCAATCCAGTAGCATGTGTATTGCAAATAAACATGTTCTATGTGTTATGTGATCAATCCAGTAAATTGTGATTTGTAGACAAACTAGTTTCATGTATTATGTAATTTGTGTAGCATTGGATATATTGAGAATAATTGAGTTTTATGTACCATGTGGTTGTGTTGGGTTTATTGTGAACGTGCATACGTAAGTTATTGAACTTCGTGTGTGATGTATACTAACGGGTGTTGTATGTGATCGAGTGTTGCGGACAAGCGTGTTGTTTGGCGTTCCTGTATAATGTGGTAGTTAGGTTCTAGCTCTTAAATCTCATTGAGGTTGATGGGAGGGTTAACGTCTACGCGGTATGGATCGTCTCTTGAAGCGACAAGCGAAAGGTAGCGAGGAGGTTCTGAAAACATTCGGGGAAATGTGTTTACAAATACTGATCTTTGTTTGAAAATCGAAAGTGATAAATTGTTCTTGGTTGTAGATATATAAAGTAGTGAATCCATTGAGTCACATAATTTAAATAAATAGACAATTGATGGGAAAAATCTTTTAATTTAAATTCTCAGCTATTAATAAGAGAATATATTTTTTTAAGTGGGATTATTGGCTAAACAAGTAGTCGTATACTAATTTAGCCAGGGTTTAGAAATATTTACTTTAATGAGGGAAATCATAATTATTTATCAATTCAAAATAATATTTTTATAAAATAGATTGTATTAAGTTTCCTTATCAGATGAAAAGTTTTATGAAAAATTTATGTTTTTGATACTATCTAAAAGTTTGATAAACATTTTGTTTGAACAAGATAACGAGGTTTGTTTAAATCAAACAATAGGGTGATTTGTTTACGAAGATTGCTGGTAGCGCACTAAATCGTATTGAATGAAGAAGGTGATACTTGGAACATTTTGATGAAAATATGATGGGTGCGATTCACACTCAACGGGTCGAACCCATAAATAATAACTTTAGATTTGAAATATATAAAATTGATTAAATGCTGAAATGTTAAACATTACTCAAACATAGGGAATTGGTTCTCAAATCGAAGATTTAAAGACAATAATTAGAAATTTCTCCTAACGTCTCTGGTAGCTTTCCACTAGGACGAAGATAATCACCAAGATGAGTACCTCTATGGTCACTCGGGTAGCCGACCTGGCTTCAGCTCTAGCTGTCTCCGTGTGATGCTCTAGTATTTCTTTTTCGAGGATGGAGATTAACTCCTTTTGGTACCCTAATTGGTTTGCTAGGCTATCCATTCTTTGTCCTTGTAAGTCGTGCATTACCCCCTGCTCTATCCTTTGCCTCTCAAATTCTTAGGTTCTTACATATTGGTGAAAGTCATTGGTTGGAATTCCCATAACACCAGTGGGTGCCATGGTATGCCTTACCCAAAGGTTGGGAAGGTACGGGTCGGGCATTAGATATGGGTCTCTTAGTGGGGGTGGTAACTGATTGTGGAGATGGGGTGTCTGATACGGGTTTCTGGGTGCGGGTGATCCAGGTGTTCGAAGTCTTGGGCCGGTGTTCCTAATCCAATCTGCCCTTACATCAAACCTTGGTCTAGCAGCTGCGGGTGTTGGTGATCGATGCACGGTGATCCGATGTCTTCTTCCCAATCAGATTCTTCTTCGGGACGGTATACCGAGGAGGTAGGAGAGTAAGAGTCCATGTCTAGTAGGAAAACAATGAAAAGGTTATAAGTGATAATAAAATATTGAGTGTTAAATATAGGAGTTCTCATAGGTTTAGAGTTTGACTAGTCATAACACCGAGCCTTCACAACAGTATTTTAGAAATACAATTGACCTATAAGCAATGCATCCCTGAGGAGGATTCCCAGGAAAGAGGGGTGGGTCACTAGGACACACTTAAGTACCCTATCTTTCCTTAGCCAGAATCCCTCCTGGGGCTACACACTCTTCCAGCCATCATGTATTAATAACACTATTGTTGGGCTCATGGTCATGATGAGAATTATTGTGGACTGGGCTTTGAGGCTCGAAAGTGAGGCTTATATGTTGTAGTAGACTTCTTCTTCTTGGAGGGTTAGTGGGCTTCTAGTTTATTATTAATGAGCTTTAGGCCTAATAGTTTAGATTTAGATCACAAGAGGTGGTGACATTATATGTGTGACTTTAAGGGTGCATGAAGAACTAAGTGTGTATGAGTGTGTGTGGAAACTTAGGATAGCACTTTAAATAAATCAAATAGGTAGCAATGAATAGGAGACAAACGTTTGCAGGTAATGTGACACATAGACTATTAAGTATTGTATCATATGATGTAATTATATAGTATAACATGTAAAAATATTCACATAAGAAATAATCATGTAGCATATAGTAGCATGGCATAGTATGGGTGTCCTAAGGTTATAGTCTAGGTTAAGAGTATCTAATAACCTAATTCCCTATAACCAAGGCTCTGATACCAAGTCCCAAAGCCTATATGTAGCAAGCCTTGATCAAACATTAGCACCTGAAACATGAATAAAATAAGGTCAAGTAAAAGTTGGTGAGCATACACAGGTTTGTACATAGATAGCGTATAGATTGTAAATAAACAAATCCTTACATAACATGATAAAATAAGGCATTTATGGAGAGTAGCCATTGTGTAACCAAAGTACAATCAAACCTTTGTAACTAGCATGCAAAATTGTGTTGTCGGTAACAATCACCCCAATCTGGGTGGGTTTGTCAGACTCAATAGATCTATCATTGTTTACCGTCGGCTTGAATAGTTAATGATTGCACATAAATTGTACACAAAAGTTAGCACACCTAGCACTCAGGCATAAAGCTCAAATTGCACACATGAATGTAAAGAGGATTTGTACTTGTGTCGTTCGTGTAAATGTAAGCAATAGTTTGTATAGTGTTCATGTTCCACCCCAAAAAGTGTAAAAGAGTAAAAGGGGCTATGTAATACTCACATGATTCAAAGGCGTAGATAACACGGGAGACTAGGTAGTATCATGATCCTTGTAACGCACAACGTTAACCTAAAGTGTATTGCGTGTGAACATGAATTAATAAAATGTCTAACTCAAAGTCTAGGGTTTCAATGGATATGAGTATAAGGAATTATATAATGAGTTCGTGACGAATTATGAAAAAGGGTTGTGTAGATGTTGAATAAAATGAAAACAATTTGAAATGAAAAGTTTAAAATGTTTTTAAATTAGGGTTTGGATTTGAATAATTAAATCAAATAATTACTATTTAATTATTCTAGTTACAAAATAATGTAATTATTCGGTTTATTTAAGTGTGGCCTAAATAACCAATTTTGTTTAAATATAAATTAAATAAATAATTATTACTTTATTTATTTATTTATAAAGGTATGTAACTTATTCATTTAGTTACAAAAATATAGTGGGTGTATTATATTAAATATAAATTTAATAAATAATCTTTACGCTATTTTTATAAAGATGAGTAAATAAGTTGTGTAACTAATATTTATGTGTAGAGTTTAATGATAAACATAAACATAATTCTGTCGGTTATAATAAATGACTTCTATTTATTTAGAACTAAGAATTTGGTCTTTTTAAATAAAGTTAATATAAATTTTTATAAAATCAATTGTTTTTATTCGAGAATTAATTTAAATACTTATTGTTTTGAAAATATAAAATCAAACATTCTGACAAGGGTCTTCTCACACACGACCATTGGCGCGACCGCGCTGGTCAAGGGCGCGACTGTGTTGATCAAACAGAAGACACAACAAGGCTGTTCACTAGGCACGACCGTGTCTGGGCCAGGCACGACCGTGTCTATGGTTCTGAGGCACGACCAAGTCTAGCCAAGGGGTACGACCGGGTCTGAGTGTTAGGCACGACCGCGCTTGGATTGACACGACCGTGTCTCCATGAGGCACGACCGCGCTAGGAGATTAGCGCGACCGTGTCTGTTTCAAAACATAAACGAATTGCTTAAATCTTATGATGTTAATGTTGGAAATCATAGGACTTTCATCCATTAGGTGATTACTAGTCTATTGGTATAGGTTAATTGCATTTAAAACATGTCCAAAGTAGGATTTGATTTAACCTTTTTAGAATGAACCCTAGATTCGGGTTCGTGTTAAATTAGCTATTGTAAGCCCAAATTAGGTTGGGGCTTTTGATCTATAGGCTAAAACGAAAGTGTAGGAGGTTTTAATTACCTGGAAGGATGATGTATTGATAGAGTACGGTAGGAACTTGTTTCGAAGACGAAGGATTTGATCTCCGGTGGCCTTTGCTGCAACTCCGGCTAAATCAATGTTTTTGGGAGCTTCAGAGAGGATCGATAATGCGTTTGCTTGGGAGGATTGAAATCAAAAGGGTGGATTCGATGGTCTCATGAAAGAATTTGACGGTTATGAGATGAATCGACACAATTGAGTTTATTTGTTGTAAATACGATGATTAAAAGACTTAATTGTGTTTGTTAATAGTAGGGACGTGTGGAACGGTTACGAATTAGAACGTCACTGTGATTAAAGATTGTATTTACGTTTTAACTGACGAGAGACGCGACCGTGCCTATTAGGGTTTTTGGTTATTTACAAAATCAGCCCTTGCAACTTCAGCTTTGACAGAATTAGCTTGGTTAGGATTTAACAGAACACCTAACGGGATTACTAACTGAGTTAACTCTAGGAGGTGTTACCACGTGATTATGAGTTCTAAAACTTTAAATTAAAATACGTTCAGTTAATAATTAATGAGTCATAGGTTTGAATAAGTATAGGATTTAATGTAGTGTTGTTATTATATTAAGTAAAATAAATTAAAATAGAGTCAAAAAATTCAGAGATGTTACAAATATGTGTGACATGGTGTGATTGTGTGATTGTAATCTAAATGATGTGAGTTTGCATTAAATGTGACCCTTGCTGTGATACTAAAGCATGGTTGATTAGATGGTGTTAGTAGACTTGCATAGACATGAGTTTTGAATTTGTCTGTGTCTACGGTCTTAAGATATTGTCACCTATGTGTTAATATCTAGGTGATGTTTGAAGAGCAATGGGTGTATTGCACCTTGTGTGAGTATTCAGGACGGGGTCCTGTGGGGAGTTATGATTATACATCATTAGTAGGCGTAAATGTTAAGGACGAGATCCTGTGGGAAATTATGATTATAAATATTATGTGTATGAATGTGTAGAGTAATGATTTGTGTCTAGGATGAGTTGTGTGTCATCTTGAACCATTGGTACGACTCGTATGGGGTACGACCCGTATGGAGTATGACCGTGTGAGCTCTGTGTGAGTAGGTGATGACGTGTCGCAGGGGCTACCATTGGGGTGAATAGAAGGTAGGGTTCATGTGTTTGTGTGTCTATAAATGACGAGGTAATATTGTATACACGTAGTTTTGCTCAGGTCTAGCTACTGGTTTGTGCACTTTGTGCGAGTTAGAGAGATGGGGTACTATATTACTATATATACCTTAAATATGATGGGTTTGCTATTGTGACCTGACGTTAGTGTCCTGGTGGTACACGCATAGTCATGCATAGGACGAATGGTGGGTGTGTTTTGGCCTAGTTTTTCTATCTTGACGATTTTCTCGACGTTGATACATCAAGGTGATGCGAGGAGCGTTTACGTTTTCAAGACGATCGGTGAGGTGCTCTTATTAGATGCCTATACTTATATCTTGAGAATTCGGAGCACGAAGCTAATGGGTTGAGCTGTTAGAGTTGACGATGAAAGCGTTACGTGGACGCTTTATCAGAGATAGTTACGACGTGATCGAGATGACGACACCGAAGACTTCAGCACGGAGTGAACGAAGGGACGAAGGGCCTCCATGGAAAATGTTCCATAGCAGGAATCCGATCGAGGTGAGATACCAGAGGAATATGGATGTTTTCCCCGAACGAGACGATGGATAGCTGAGGCTTATGGTAGGGCGGACATCATGTTCACACTTGATAAATGAGACGCGGTCGGTGTCGTGTGGGACTGATAGAGTAACAACGAGGAAAATGAGATTCATGAAGGATAAGTGCATGATTGCATATAAGTTCCTGGAAAGGAAATGCCCACGTGGTATACGTATGACTAGTTTAAGGCAGGCCCCTGTGGGCCATTGGTTAAGGCCATTGTTTGGCTATTGACCAGACATGACGGTGTTAAGTGAGCTTTTGAGACACATCGAGAGCTGATGAAGATGACCCTAGTGTTGGGTGGTAAATACTTAAGGAGCGTACTGAACGCTTAATAATGAAGTAAAGAGATACTTTGGTAGAGAAATTTTGTGGAGACTAGCGTAGCTTGCACAAGCTCCTAGAGATCATCAGAGAGGGGCAGGAGTAATACCCTTATAGGTAGGGCAGTGGGCTTGAGTTTGAAAAATTATCGCAGAATGACGATCAAGGTATAAGGCGAGGAGTATGAGGACTTCAATTTGGAAGAACAATGAATATTCCTAGACATGAGAGGCAAGAAGCCTGTCTGGGAAAATGACTGTCGGAGTGACGAGATCATCGAGTTTGTACAAGGGATAAGTGCAATTGTGAGCGTGAGCTGAAGTGAAAACGTGACAAGTGAACGAGCTGGTAGTAGTGTTGTGCTACGTAATACTTGGGACAGTACTTACAACGAGGGTAGGGATAGCGAGAGGTGGAAATGCAGTCGTTTGATTAATGGTTGGAGAGACGAGGGATGAGGGAATGTGTTGGTGAAACCAACAAGTCACAAAGTAAAAGCGGACAATAAAGAAGACTTCATTGAACGCCAAGGATGGTGGTCTTGTTGGGAAGATTAACGATGAAATTGATGTATACGAAAGTGAGTTTATGGCACCAAAGGACTTTGGATGCACCTGTTGGGACATGAGGGTGAATTGTGTTGGTTTTTGCCAACACAGGATTCGAGGACGAATCCTCTTAGTCGGGGCGAGTCAGGATTTAAGCTAAATGCTTATGAATACGTGTAGGATACGTTATCCTAGTGATATGTGTGGAGGGCAGATGTAGTTAATGAGTCTTGTGAATGAAGTAAGATGTTGTGTGTATTGTGTCGTTGTCTTTGTGACACGACGGGTATTGTGTTTGCATCGTTGTCTTTATGACACGGCAAGCGGGATTGTGAAGGACGAAGTCCTTAGGGAAGTCACCTAAGGTGACTATATTGAGCAGGTTAATGATGAGCTCGAGGTGTGTCAAACGCCCTGACGAGGGTGCAGTGATGAGGTATGTGTTTGTGTCAATATATATGTGTTAAATTGTATACAAGTGTTGAGTTATATTTATTATGCGTGCAATAATATTAATGCGATGTCTAGATGATATTAATGAGGCGAGTAGAGTTAAATTGACCGTTGTGTCGGGATTGTGATGTGGTGTTTATAACCGTCGCGCCAGTTGAATTTTGAGAGCCTTGGTCAAGGCTGTGTAAGTCGGTGTCTAGGGATCTGTGGTGTTAACCAGGTTTTCGGGTTAACATGAGTGGTAGATTACGAGTACTAGTGTAGTAAGATTGATCTATAAAAGTGAGGTTTAGGAGGTTATGATTGTGGGATGAGTCTAGGAGGTGAGCCTTTTTGGATATCATAAGATAACAGAGGTTATCTCTATGATAAAAAAATTATTAAACTACTTTATAAGGACCGGAGGGCCCTGAGTGAAGTTTAAATAACCTTTGTGATGAGATGGCTTTTAATTAAATTGAACTATTAGAACTCACTCAGCGTAACTGACTTCGTGTGTACGTTAGATTGTGTTACAGGTGAGCTTTGGGGTTGGTGTATCTCAGCTTGGGAGCGGTGCTACTCGGATTGGTGTGAACATATTCGTGAGGTAACTTAATGATGGTAACGATATTAAATAGTAATTATTTTTTTAAAGACTTCCGCTATTGTTTGATTAATAACATGAGTATTTTAAAGAGGATAACCAGTTTTGAGAATCAACTGTATAATGCCCGGTTTAGGGTCTTATAAGAACTGATTGTAAAAATTTGAGATTTTTCTTAAAGGTCAAAGTATTTTTCCTATTTTTGTATTTGTAAATCTAAAACAAAATAAATAGTTATCCAACTCTAAAAATCATGAAATTAAAATTTATAAGCTTCTTATGACTTGTAGAAGTTACAAAAAAAGTTTGATAATTTTTTGAAAAATTTAAGTATTTTTCTTATTTTAGTATTTTTCTTATTTTAGTATTTATAATACTAAAATATTAATAATAGCTATCTAACTCAAACAATTATGAAATTTAATTATAGGCCTCTTATAACATGTATAAGCTACACTAAAAATTTGGGAATTTTCTGAAAACTCGAAATATTTTTCATATTTTAGGTCGAAATTTTGGCATTATAACGGCTTATTTTTAATAAAAAACCATGTAAACCCACAAACTTCAAATTTCTCATCCAACACAACAATAACATGATATAAGATGTAATAAACATAAATCTACCAAATATATAAAGATTTTGCATGTTAAAGTATATGTTTTCATCACCTTATGCATGTTTTTAGTTTATTTTTATACATCTCTTGTTTATGGATCTTTTTCCTTGACCTGTAAGGACCATTTTGAAATATGAACACATGTTTTAAGACCCAAATAAGTCATTGGTGATGTTAGAAGAAGAATCATGTAAAAACAAAGTTTTATGTTAAAGTTACCCATGTTTAAACATACTTGATTTTTAGGTGTTGAATGAAGGCTCATGGTTTAGGTTTGATCATGGATCTTCATCCTTGTATTATACAAGATTTATATGGAAGTATATCTACAAACCCATGAACATTTTCGTGTTTAAAATCAAAATTTAACAAGACAGATGTGGGTAGGAGATGTAGAAGCACTTGTTTCTCACTTTAGATCATGAAAACAAACATAAGAGTTGGTTTTTTACTTGAATCCAGCCCTTGAAGGCTTCAAGGGGTCCTCAAGAACACCATGAATATCTTTATAAGTGTGTGAAAGAGAAGAGAGAAAAGTAGGGAGATTACTTGGAAGGATGGGGTGATGTTTGAGTGTGAAGTGAGGAGTGGGAAGAGGTGGGTTCTACCCCCTCCTCTTATAGCCCAAAAAAAGAGGGGGTGGGGGTACGGGGGTGGTGAAGGTATGGGGTGAGATGCATGGGTGTGCATTTGAGTGTGCACTCCCATGCATTCTATTTCTTATCTGTATTGAAAGACTTTTAGGAGGTTAGGGTTAATTAGAATGGATTAGTATGTAGTTTAGGATATTGGTAGTTAATTAGTGAGATAATGTGTGTGTTTATTAATATAAAGCTGTCTTTTATAAAATGGTGGATAAAATAAGTAAAAGAACTGTTTTAAGCATTAGAAAATATATAGAATAAAATAACAATCATTTTGTAATTACTAAGTATAAAATGGTGTTGTTAGGGTTTAATAACTTAATATAATCATTAATATGATCTTATATTAGGGTTAGATAATTTTTGTAAAATTTAAAAATCACTAATACTTGTCGAAATTTTATAAAAGTCAAGAGAATTTTTATAAATTAATGCACTTTGCAAGGTGGTAAATGATTGCATGCATGGAACAATATTTATATATTTATGGCAATGATTTAATTGTTTTGGATATCCTAACAGATTGTATCTTGGCTTGTATGTAAACTAGGTCTAGTAATGCATCATGTTTGAGTCGTAGATATTTAGTTGCATGGAATAGGACCTGAAAAGTCGTGGTTGTCACACTCCTAGATTCTACTGCAACAATTGTGGGTCATTAGTAAGTCGATCGTTGGGATCGGTGTCGCAAAATTTTGAATTTGTAGTTGATCATATGTCTCCTGCAATTTCCCAAAACAAATTAGTTTATGAAAAATTTGACAACATACTATTATAAATTTCTTAAACAAGTATACTAATGTTTGTCCATAAAGTCGGGGGAGTCTAGATTTCCCCCTTCCCATCTCAGACTCTCTGTCTCTCATTTCCACATCAACGCTACATCAAATTTTTCCATCCCTTCCCAATCTATCTGTCCAGACCTGTTTTGATAAGAGCGCGGTTGTTCAAACGAATCGAGTGGCGGAAACACAAGATTCATGTCATTGTAGGATGTAGATTTTCAAGAAGTAATCAAGAACACATGAATGTAAATATCAATCTTATGGTTTATTTCATCAAGCTCTTGATTGTTACAAAGATAAATGAATGAAAAGCTCTACAAATTCAAATTATGACCTTCTATTTATAGCTTCTAAACAAACCTTAAGACCACTTGATAAGCTCACATTATCAACTCACTTAAACAAAAAGTCAAACCACTAACTATTACAAAGTGAACCAATTTAACTTGTCCAAACTAACTCGTCCTTAGTCCGATGTAATTCTTCTTAGTTCGATGTAACTGATAAAGGATCGGACTAACAATTAACAAGGATCGGACTAACCCTTCTATGGTTCTTACCAACACTTCAAAAGTTCTTACCAACAATTTGTTAGTCCAATGTATTGGGACTTGGACAAAATTGTTGTCTCAAAGGTTCTTACTAACAATTTGTTAGTCCAACGTATTGAGAGACAAATTGTTAGTTCGGACGTGGCAACTTTATCTTTGACTTGAACTTTGAGTTTGATCTTTGACTTCAACATTAACTTTGACTTTGATCTTTGACTTCAACGGTGACTGTGACTTTGATCTTTGACTTCAACGTTGACATTTACTAGGACTTTTAATGGATTTTGTGAGCATTAGACTTTTATAAACTCAACACTATCCCTAAAAGGGTGGAGTCCATCTTTCTCGTTAAACCATTTTTTAATTAAATTAAATAAATATTAATAATGACATAAAATTAATATAAAATAAATACAAACTAATAAAACTATTTAAAAAATAACATTTCATTAGTTTGAAAAAATTAATAATCCGTTTAGGTGCAATTCCAGAATATTAATTGTTTTCATTATCCTCCGAAACGAGTGAGATTTTTACCGGGTATTTTGCTTGATTGTATCCTCTGAAATGTCGATCCAAGCAAGAGTCAATGCCGTTTACGAGCCCATAAATACTTTATTTCGAACATAATTCGATTTTCATTCAAACTTATATCAAAATATTGATAAAAAAAATAAACAAAAATGTGTATTTAGATTTTTTTTTAAAGTTAACGAGCACAAGTTATTATAGAAAAGTCATATTAAATATTAAATGAAATAATATAATAATATCATTTAATCAACTTTTCTTCGGTTTAGGATTGGGTTGGTGAAGCCGACGTTGGTTGCTTTTTCTGGGTACGGATGGGGTGGGGCGGTGTTTCGTAGGCACCCCTTTCCCGATGGCTATCTGCATGCATTCTGCCTTCCCTAAGGTCATCCGATGTGGGAGGCGTGAAAAGGATTTTCACACCCTTTCATACGAGTGGGGGTGGTGTTCCATGCCCCTCACTCCTTTCACGCCCCCTCTCAACCAATCAGATGCCATCTTTCATGGCCAAATCCTTCACCCCCCTAACTTCCCGTGAGAATTCTCACTCACGCCCTTTTCACATGGGAAGAGGTGGTGTTTCACGCTCTTCACGGGGCTTCCACGCCCCTTCCCACGCCCATACCCGTTGGCCTAAGTGTCAACACATTAACATAAAACCGAATAGTAATCACTAGTACACAATTGATTTTTTAGAGCTATGCATTTGGGTTTTTAAAGCGATTTCAAACCGCCCTGAAAGATATCGCTCCAAAAAAAAAAGAAACTATTTTATAGAACGGTTTCATGAAACCTATTTTTTGAAGCGGTTCTTACAACCACTCTAAAAAACCAATAGTTCAAAACACAAATATCAAAACACTCTCCTACATTATTTAAAAGAACCGTCCATCCTTCGAAAACCCAGATCCAAACACCATCCAAACACGGATCTACACACACAAAATCTAGATCTAATTCATACACACGGATCTGCACATAAATAAATTCCAGATCTAAATCATAAACACGGATCTAAACACACGCAAAATCCAGATCTATAAACATATGAATATCCCTTGATAGATGTTGTTAAAATTAGCCCGAAGTTAGGGCAAAATTGAACTAAGAAAATTAAAAGTACCAGGAGGGTTCCGGCATCTTCATCTTCGTTCCCAAAATCCGGCGTCTTCATCTTCGTTCTCAAAATACGGCGTCTTCATCTTCGTTCCGAGAAAACTTAAAATTAGTTGGCATCTCTTTTCTTCTTTGATTCCACCACCGTCTTCATCATCGTTCCCTAAAGTCGGCGTCTGTTCTCTACTTTGATTCCACCACCATCTTCATCTTCGTTCCCCAAAGCCAGCATCTCTTCTCTTCTTTGATTCCACGCAGGAGGGTTGATGTCACCCAGACGGTCTATAAAAAACTAACAAATAAACCTAACATAGACTCCTAAGTAATAAATGGAGTACCTATGAACTAAACCGCATAGACAGGCAAGTGTACCTATCGAGTGTAGCACAGCTTAATGGTAAACCGGAATATCGAACCCTAGAGACACTACTATAGCTAACACTAGACTCAGACTCGGACTAAAGATGATTTTATTGGGGGTTTTCTACATTACTAATTAGACTAATAATGCAGAACTAAAGATTGACTCGAACTATCCAGACAAAGAACTCAGGGAAATATCAAGAATGGGAAGAATAGCACCTAGGTCGGTGTTTTGAGTAAAAATTAACAAGACTAATTTTGTGACCAAACATAGTCTGTGAGGTAGTGTGCTTGTAAAATCAATGTAAAATAATGTAAAAACGTAAAGAGTGACATGATTGTTTACGAGTAAAGCCCTTGATCGTTTAGGATCTCCAACATAAAACCTCGGGAGGTGACAATCGACACCTGCCTCGTTTCTTCAATAAATGATAAAGAATTACAAGTGTTGAGCAGAAAATGATCGATATCTAAGTGTTACAAGATTGATTGCGAGTGTATTCTATTGCTTAGTGTGTTGTTGTGTGTTTTCTAATCGACCAAGCTGCTGATTATATACAAAGATTATGCTAACTAACTATCCGAGAATCCCGGAATCGACTTAGTCTTCAAATATGACCGTTGGAGTCCAATCTACGCTTCTACAGGTTCTCCTTGACTTCAAGAGCGATTCTTCAGGGATGAACTTGACCACGCACGTTTTACCTGTGAATAAGTCAAGATAGAAGGAAGATACAACAGTTAGGTAATATATAAATTGAGGATACCGAAACCTGTCAGGATACCGAAGTACGTTGAAGATCCAGGATCCTTAGCTGCAAAATGACCCCTAACAATTATCCCTAACATTTGACAGTTGTCCAAGGAAGTTACAGCTGTGAGATTTTAAAATTCAAATAGTAAATGATGATAAGGTTCCGATATGACCGTTTCCTATTTCCAAGGCCATTTAACCATTGTTTCTTTGCAAGATAAAATCATTATTACCCCTTCTTCTCCATTCTTAGCTTCTTCAAAACCAAGGTTGGTAAAAATCTTCATTTCTGATTTCGTCTTTCTTTCTAATCTTTCACAATCATGGGTAAGAAAATGACCACGTCGACTTCCTCCATCATCGTCGAAACAATAGAGGACTTCATTGATCAAGGGATCCTTGATCACTCTGATCTTGAACTCTGTTCTTTCACTGATTCGGAGATCAGACTCTTGAAATCAAACAATATTTTTCCTCAAAAAACCGTTTTTAGGCCTTTCGATTCAAGAACAAAAGCGGATTCGATTTCTAAAACATGGGTTTGGTTCCATAGCTATCCTTTTAATCTAAGTATGTCATATCCTTTTCCTCCACTCAGCATCTAGTTTTTCAAACTTACTAGCCTTTGCTATTCCCAAATCATGCCTATGGTTTGGAGGATTTTAACAACTCTGGAAAAGTTGAATCATTCTCATTCTTTGACCATTGGCGTCCCTGAGCTAGCCTCTGTCTATAATTTGAGAACCCATGGTTCTTCTCGATTCGTTCTTCAACTCAAGTCAAGGCAAACTCATTTGTTCCCGAAAGCCACTCAAAATGATTCTGACTGGAAAGGGAAGTTCTTCTTTGTAAGGAGAGATTTAATCCCCGGTGGGAAACAATTGCCGCTTGAATGGGTTAAAAAGGGTAGGAAATAGCTAGGATCCTTGCAATTTATACTACATTTCACTTGTTGCTATTGATCTTTGTTTTATCCTTGTGCAGCTCCAAAATTCGCTGAACTGTGCAAGAAGTGACACAGAAAAGAGAATTGAAGTCTTGTTAGAAATACCTGTAGGGGAGAGATACCTCCGTTCTGAGTCCATTGTTAGTGAAGCGACCTTTGAGACCCAACATTTTGAATCTGAGATGTCTTCAGGTACATAACAATTAGTATTTGTGTTACCAAATGTTATGATTCTGAATTGCTTTATCTTCGTGTAGGAATCCCCAAGTCGAGTTCCTAGTTTGCTTTGTCTGATCTTGATAGCCTTTTGTCCGGGGCTGTTGTTGTCAAGAAGGAAGGTTCCACACCTGCCACCACCAAGTCTTGTATCCCGGCCCTACGGTATACGGCTTCTAGAAGCAAAAAGAGGAAGATAACGGATGTGATGGATCTGGAATTTTTTAAGGGTATGGATTCTGCCAAAACTACCAAGAAGCTGCAAGGATTGATGAACCTGGTAAGTAACTTTTGGTATCCCTAAGTTAATGTCAGGATCCCTAAATTACTCATGTAATCGAATCTTGCAGGGTCTTGAGAAGCTGAATGCCAACTTGGCTACGGTAGAGAAGAACAATGAAGAAGCTTTGGAGAAGTTTGAGGATCTGAAGAAAATTGCTGTCAACAAGTCCAAGTACTTGGAGAAATAGATCCAAACTTTGAAGAAAAAAATGGAGAAGGATCTAGCTCAGTCCGAGCAAAAGTTTCAGGAGACTATGGATAATGCCAAGAGGTCTACGACCATGGCTATTCTTCAATCCAGGATCCAGATGGCTGAGCAAGCTGCTACTGAAGGTTTTGATCCTGCATCCTGGGATCTTCAGGGACGGCGTTCTTATTTGGCTAAGCTTGGAGGTGAAGCAGTGGAGACTAACAAGGTTGTTGAGGATGTTGGAGCTGGTGATGGTGAAAAGCAAGCTAACCAGGGCAATGAGGGTAATGATGCCTAGGCCTGAGCCCTGGTATCTGTTGTTTTTCTGCTTGATTATTCCTGTTGGCACCTGTTAAAAACAACTTTTCTTTTGTGTTTGGGGATCCCTGCATGGGATAGACAATTTGACAGCTTGTGATTCCCGGTGGATGGGTCCAGGTTTCGGATGAAGCCCGGATCACTTTCTTTTCCTGCACTTTAAATATTAGTAGATGGATGATGACTATCTGCCATGATTGTTGCATGTTTGCCTTGATATATTTTTCAAAATTAGGATCCCGAGGTAATTAAAACTTAGAAAAATAGGTTCGAACATATTATCAGGATACCGGATCTTTAATAATAATTTTTCAGGTTTTTATCAAATTTAGACTTAGGAAAACACAATTTGGTTTTAATAAATAAGAGTACCAAACGTATCATGACTTAGCCATCCTGCTTTCAAATCTTCTTGTAATTGAGAAATTAGTAACACATACCTTTGTGGAGTACGAAGTCGGATATATATACATACCGAATCAGCACGAAGTTTAGAGTATAACAACTATTAGTTGTCCCCAGTGTTCAGTCGTTGAATACGTCATAGGCTTAGTAAGTACACTTCGGGATCCTCGTTAGTTTTTAATTTGTTCAAGGATCTTGAGTCAGCATATTGATGCTAAGTCTTTGAATTAACACACAAGTGTTACATATTTAAAATTGTGGGCCAAGCTAGAAAACGTAGGCTAAGCCAATTCTGAGTTAGCATGAAAATGCTAATAACCTTAGCTTTAACACGTAAGTGTTAAATGTTAAGGAGAAACTTGAGAAATAACACGTCTGTTATATTCGTAGCACCCAATATATAGCCAACAGTGATGAAATTATCAGCCACTGTTACATGGACTGGTCGCACCACCTTGAACTATAATTGGATATCGTGCGCTCCTGGCGGGGTGTAGAAACCCAATCTACTTAGAAAGGCGAAAGCCGTTTAAACCTTTGAGGTATTCAGGATACCCAAACTTAGGAGAGATAGCCAATCTCTTTCTTCTGTCGGGATCCCTTGAGATATTTCCTGCAAGACAGGAATCTTGGTGAAGGTGGGTGTTAGCCTGACTAACACCCCTCTGACACTCAAGTCAGTACTTTGATCAAGGGTAATAAGTATAAAATAGTCAGGGGTAGAAGACATACCAGTTTTAGTTAGAATTTAAGTTCTAACTTACATAAAGTAGGTTTTGAGATGGATAACGTTCTAGGATCTTGGCAGGATGTCTCCTTCCATAGTAGCCAACCAATAAGTACCCTTGCCCGCTTCTGAGTCGATCAAGTATGGGACTTCCCACTTTAGTGCAAGCTTTCCATCATTGGGATTGGTAGAATTTTGAAATGCCTTTCTTAATATGAGATCACCTGCTTGGAATCTTCTAACCCTTATGTTTTTGTTGTATGCCTTTGCTATTCTTTGCTGATAAGCTGCAATGCGAATTTTGGCAAGATCCCTGAGCTCATCCAAAGTGTCGAGATCCTAAGAGAGAGCTTCGTTGTTGGTCACTGAAGATTGAAAGTTGGTTCTGGCAGTAGGGATAACCATTTCTATCGGGATCATGGCTTCGGTTCCAAATACCAAGGAAAATGGAGTTTGTCTCATTGCATTCTTTGTGGTTGTCCTATTTACCCAAAGTACAAATGGTAGCTCTTCAGCCTATCTTCCTTTCTTTGCTCCTAATCTCTTCTTGAGGTTGTTAACGATGATCTTGTTGCTTTATTCTACTTGTCCATTGGCTTGAGGATGTACTGGGGTAGAAGTTATCATTTTGATTCCCCAACTGGCACAGAAGTCAGTTGTTCTCTTGCCAATGAAATGAGATCCATTATCACATACTATCTCCGCCGGGATCCCAAATCTCGTCAGGATATTGCGCTTGATGAAGGAGATGGCTTCTTTCTCTTTGACTTGGGCAAATGCCTCAACTTCGATCCATTTAGAGAAGTAATCCATCATTGCTAGCATAAATACCTTTCCTCCTGGTGCTTTGGGAAGTTTGCCAACGATATTCATTCCCCACTTCATAAATGGCTATGGAGAGATGATTGGGTATAAAGGTTCGGTCGGTTGATGGAGTTTGTTGCTGTGTCTCTAGCAAGCATCACACTTTTTAGAGTAAGTCACAACATCTTTCCTTATGGTAGGACAGTAATATCATGTCCTCAGGATCCTTGAAAATAGCGCTCTGCCCCCGATGTGATTAGCACAATCTCCTTCGTGTAGATCTTTCAGGAGTTCACGTGCTTCAGGATCTTCCAAGCATCTTAAGTATGGACCTGCAATTGATTTTCTATACAAAATATTTTCAAACATTATAAAACCAGACATCTTCATACGAAAAGCCTTGTGGTTCTTCTCATCACTCGGGATTTCACCATCCTACAAGTATTTATTAATTTGTGAAATCCAGGATCCTGGAATAGGTTCAAGATCCCGAATGCCTGCTTCTTCTTCAGTGTTGGATACTTCATTCACCTTCTCCATTGTTGGGCTCAGAACGTGTATGATAGGTATTTTGGTACCATCTGGTACTCTAAGAGCTGAAGCAAGGTTTGCTAAGGCATCAGCCTCAGTGTTATCTTCTCTAGGCACCTGTGTAATGTTAAAAGTTTCAAATTCTATGGATAAATGCTTAACTATTGTGAGATATTTGGCTAACTTCTCACCTTTTACTGCATATGAACCATTGAAATGATTAGCAATTAACAATGAGTCTACATACACTTGAAGATACATGATCTTCATATCCTTGGCTAATTGTAATCCTACTATCAGCGCCTCATATTCTACTTCATTATTCGTAGCCTGGAACTCACAGCTTATGCATTTAGGTAATATGTCCCCTTGTGACGATTTTAGTATGATTCCCAGACATGTTCCTCTTACATTTGATGCACCATCAGTGAATAAGGTCCATTCGTCATTCGACTCTTCTAGTTGTTAGGCTTCAAGATCTGCTTCGTGTTGGATATCGCTGCTGAAATCAGCCACAAAGTCCGCTAGTGCCTCAGACTTTATTGATGTTCTAGGTTCGTATATGAGGTCATAGGCGCTAAGCTTGACTAACCATTTAGCCATCCTTCCTGGCATCTCTGGCTTTCTTAAGACACACTTAATAGGGTAGTTAGTCTTAACATGAATAACATGAGTTTCAAAATAATGGCTTAGTTTAGTTGATGCCATTATTAAAGCTAAAATTAATTTTTCTAAATGAGAGTACCTGGTTTCCGCTGGTAGCAAACTCTTACTTACCCAATATACCAGATGTTGTTGTCCCTCATGATCCTTGACTAATACAGCACTTATGGTGCTTCGGGATACTGCCAAGTATAGGGATAATGGTTCACCGTCTTCTGGTTTCATCAATGATTGGAGCGCTTGTTCATGCTTCTCTTCCCATTCGAATTTCTTGTTCTTCTTCAGGATGTCGTAGAATTCCTTGCATTTTTCTGAGGATCTTTGTATAAATCTGTTGAGTGCTGCTACTCTGCCGGTCAATCTATGGACATCCTTAGTATTTGCTGGGGATTTCAGATTGATGATAGCTTTGATTTGTTTTGGGCTGGCTTCTATTCCTCTCTTGGTCACCATGTAGCCTAAGAACTTTCCTGCCCCCACTCCGAAGTGACAATTCAAAGGGTTCAGCTTCATATTGTATTGGTCCAGGATATCAAATGTGTCTCTAAGATCCCTGAGATGATCCTCAGCTTTCTTTGATTTTACCACCATATCATCTATGTAAACTTCCAAAGTGTCCCCAATCTTGTCTTTGAACATCATATTTACCAGTCTTTGATATGTGGCACCTGAATTTTTAAGACCAAATGGCATAGCTGTGTAACAATAAATACCTGTCGGGGTCATGAACGTCGTGTCTTCCTGATCCGATGGTTCCATTTGGATCTGTTGAAATCCTGAAGAGGCATCCATAAAGGTCAGGATCTCGTGGCCTGCTGTAGTGTCCACCATTGAGTCTATGTGCGGTAATGGGAAGGGGTCTTTAGGACACGCCTTGTTGAGGTCCGTGTAGTCTACACAAACTCTCCACTTCCCATTCTTCTTCTGGACTACCACCATGTTGGTTAGCCACATTGGAAATTTTACTTCCCTTATCATTCCAGACATGAGAAGCCTTTCCACCTCTTCTTGGATGATTACGTTTCTCTCAGGAGCAAATTTCCTTTGCTTTTGATGTATTGGCCTGAAACTTTTATCAATTCCAAGTTTATGAGTTATGATATCTTTGGATATACCTGTCATATCTTCGTGCTTCTAAGCGAAGATTGCTTTTCTGCCCCTAAGGAAATTCAGGATATCTTTTTCTATATCCTCAGGGATATTTCTCCCTACCAAGATCTTCACATCTGAATTCTCGGCATCCAGTGATACCTCTTTAACATCCTGCTCTTTAGTTTCTAGAACATCCCTAGCCTGCTTCGTTAATTTCTATGCTTGCCTAGTTTTGACAGAGGCTTTCATTGAAGAAGTGTAACAGTTTTTGGCCTCTTGTTGATCGTTGTTGATCTTCACCACTCCCCAGGGGGTTGGCATCTTGACACATTAGTGATATGTTAAGGGTACTGCTTTCATGTCGTGTATCAAGGGTCTTCATAGAATAATGTTATAGCAAGATAAAGAACCGATAACACAAAACTTTTGTATAGAATTTACCCCTCGATGTAAATTGGTAGCTTTATTTATCCAATAGTGTTCTTAACCTCTCCACTGAATCCTACTAATACTGAGGATTTCGAGATGATCTCAGAATCCGGGATCACCATTATTTTCAGGACTTCGTGCTGGATAATATTTACAGAGCGAATGAAGTGGTTTGCAATGTATAGTGTAATCACCAGGCCATCGAGATGAGGATCCTGTACGTCATCTCTGTCATCTTCATCAAAACAGATCACCTTTTCTTCAGTTAAGCTGGAGGTCCTGATAGGTCTGTCCCCATTCTCTGTTTTCGCTTCTTTGGCATTTGTTTTTGCTGCAGAGTAAGAAGTACCACAAATATCGGATCCACCAGATATAAAACTTATTACCTTGGCATCTGGCGGTGGGGATTTTGCTCTTTGCTAGATCCAGTCTTGATTCTTGTTCTTGTTCTTTCCTTTGCCCATAAATTATTTGAGATATCCCTTTCTTAGGAGATAGCTTATTTCCTTACGCAAAGCAATACAATCCTCAGTTATATGGTCAAAGTCTTCGTGGAATGCACACCACTTGGACTTGTCCTTTCCCCTGAGTTACTCTCAAACTTGCGAGGCCACATGGCTTTTTCTCCAAGATCCTGCATAGCAAATAGCAAACCAGTTGTATCAAGATAAAAACAGTATTCATACAACTTAGGATATTCTTCTTTGTCCTCGTCATATTCTACGGCGTTGACCCTGTGATTGTCCGGCTTAGAATACGGCTTGGATCTGTACGACCTGAAAGGTGCAGGTTCAACTTTCCGGTTAGGTTGAGTGTAGCTTGTCAGAGCATTCACTCTCTGCTAGATCATTTTATCATCTTCCAGCCTAATAAACCTCAATGCCCGGTTCCTTACTTAATCAAGGTTCCTGCAAGGATTCATAACAAGGTCTTCGTAAAATTGAGAATCCTTCTATAGTCCCATCTTGAAGGCCTGGACTGAAGTGGAAACGTCAAGGTTCGGGATATCTAAAGATTCCCTGTCGAACTTGTTGACATAATCCCGAAGGGATTCTCCGCTGTTGTGAGTTATCCTGTATAAGTCACTTGTTAATCTTTCAAAAGTTCTACTGCAAGAGAATTGATTGTTAAACATGTTAATTAAATGAGCGAATGAAGTAATAGAATATGGAGGAACATTAAGTAGCCATTTTAAGGCTGATCCTGTTAAGGTAGAGCCGAAGCCTTTGCATAAGCAGGTTTCCTTTAGGTCCAAGGGAATGGGGTTTATCTACGTTTGTTCCCTGTACTGCGCGACGTGCTCCTCGGGATCTGTAGTTTCATCGTACAACTTCATGTTAGGAGTCTGGAAGCGCTTGGGGATCTCAGCATCACATAACGGTGGAGATAATCTGGAGATCCTGTGACTGGTAGAGGACATCTCCGGTATTGGTTGGACCACACGTGGTACACTGGAGATCATCTCTCCCAATTTCTTTAACTCCTTGGCCATGGACAGAGTGATTCCTGTCTCTCGCACAAATTTGTTAGTATTTGAAAATTGATTGAATGTGATACCGTTCTCAGGATTTCAGAACGATGATCCCGGAGTAACTCCAAGATCCTGATTTGTCGTAACTCTGATAGCCGGGGTAGGGCCAACTGCAGTGATCCCTGTTTGCATGGGAAGGAAGTCTCCCTTATGGATTTCTGAGGATCCTGAATATCTAAAGTCCAAGATCCTTGGTTGCAGTGGGGTCATCACTTCGACTGGTTTCTTCAATTCCTTAACCTTCTCAATCTCCCGAAACAGCGCTTGGTTAGTCTTCCTCTATTGTTCCATTTGTTGTTTCATCTCCTAGAACATATCGAGGGTATCATTGTTTGATACGATCACAGGTCCACCAGCAGGTATTCCGAATCCCGAAAAACCCGCATGAGTAGTTTTTTCGGCTTATTAACACTTTTTTGAAATGGAGGAGGAGGAATAGGGTTGACCAACCCAGAGCTCGAAGATGGAGCAGAGACAGATATATTTTTGGATTGAGACGACATTTTTTAAAATAGCTTTAAAAGATAGTGATTGAACACAAACTTTAGTAGAGATTTGAAGATGAAAAGCACCACTTGCCCCACGGTGGGCGCCAAATTGTTTTGGGTAAAAATTAACAAGACTAATTTTGTGACCAAACTTAGTTTGTGAGGTAGTGTGCTTTTAAAATCAATGTAAAACAATGTAAAAACGTAAAGAGTGACACAGATGTTTACGAGGAAAGCCCTTGATCGTTTAGGATCTCCGACATAAAACCTCGGGAGGTGACAATCGACACCTGCCTCGTTTCTTCAATAAAGGATAAAGAATTACAAGTGTTGAGAAGCAAATGATCGATATCTAAGTGTTACAAGACTGATTGCGAGTGTATTCTATTGCTAAGTGTGTTGTTATGTGTTTTCTAATCGACCAAGCTGCTGATTATATACAGAGATTATGCTAACTAACTATCCGAGAATCCCGGAATCAACTTAGTCTTCAAATATGACCGTTAGAGGCCAATCTACTCGTCTTCTACACGTTCTCCTTGACTTCAAGAGCGATTCTTCACGGATGAACTTGACCACGCACGTTTTACCTGCGAATAAGTCAAGATAGAAGGAAGATACAACGGTTAGGTAATATATACATTGAGGATACCGAAACCTGTCAGGATACCGAAGTACGTTGAAGATCCATGATTCTTAGCTGCAAAATGACCCCTAACAGTCGGAATCCTACTTGTAAAGCTCAACTTCTACCGGTTATGGAAACTATGATGGATCTCGGTTTCTAAGGATGACAAATCTAGACCACCTAGTGGATCCCTAATCACTCTCAGGGTGTCACCAACTAAGGAACCTAAAGATGTACTAAAATCTCCAGATGGTCAAATTACCTTTCATTCTCTCCAACAATGATAAAGTACCCAGAAGATAGATCACCTTTCAGTCTCACTGTCCACAATACATCGAAGATGCATAGGGTAATCTCAGATCAACTACTATGACACGGAATAGCAACGGATACTAGAACCTAGGAAACCTCCTTTCAGAGCGTTGACAAGTAGACACCTAATACGAAGACTAACCGATTACCTCTCACTTTTCGGGTATTGAGATAAGATGAACGCTCGGATCTAATTAACTATCAACTCCAATTCCTATGGTTACTACGTCCAGCAAACCTTACATACAACCATAATCACACAAACTACGATCTAGATACGCTACTCAAGCTGGAAGACATCCACAATTAACATACGAGATTGAAATCAAACACATATCAGATTCAAACATGCATATTCATCAAAATTATCAAGCCAAGATTATTTACAAAGTCATTAATCCATTCAACGAATCCAAAACCGATAAAAACTGAAACTTTAACAAGCAATCATCATAACCCTAAGTAGTATTAAGGTTTTAGCCAAGATTAATGTTCAAAACATCAAACACAGAAGTATTAAACAAGAACATGGTTCAAATCAATCAAATCAAAGATAAAGATTCAAGCTTGCAAACCGAATACGCTACTACAACGAACCCGGATCTCAAAGCCCTCAACTTCTCACTCCGATTGACTTCCTAACTCTCAAAATCGCCCAAAAGGTTGCTCTGGACGGCAAAACAACCGACCTCTCTCACAATGGCATTCAAATTCCATTTAAATTCGAAATTAGGTTTTTTCTTGGAATTCTTGTCTCTAGCGTACCGCGAGAGAATGTGGCAAGCCCCTCGCATACCGTGAGGGTCAAAATAGTCACGCCCGGATTTGAGTTTCCTCGCGTACCACGAGACCTGGTGGCTATCCTTTCGCGTACAGCGAGGGAATGAAAATCCAACTTTTTTTCACTTTTAATCCTTAGGTTTTCTTTCTCGTGCTCGGTTTCTTCATGTATTGAGATTGTAATCATCACGAGCTCCTATAAACCTGACAAAGAGTCAAAACAAACCAAAAACAAGTAAAAACGTATACAAAACTATCTAAAAACGCCTGAATACAAAGGAATAAAGATGTGTGCTTTACACTACATCAAACATCCCCACATTTAACTTTTTTTCGTTCTCGAAAATGTCTGCAATGGAATCATAACTGGGATCTAGCTTAATAATCATCAATAACCAATTAGCACAAATATACTCACGTGTTAAAAAGCAATAATCGGTATTTCTATCCGATTAAACCCAAGCACCAACTTTCAAGCCCCCGTTTAGTGTTCTAATTCATATTACCAAGCATATCAATCAATCTATGTGACTCACACTTAAAAGTTACAGCTCTACCTCATCTCGTCTCATGGTCATGTCTAGGCACGGATTAAACCATATACATTTCACCCACCACGTTAAACTAAAATTTACAGGTTTTTAGAAATCAAGATGATCAATGAATGAATATCAATGAAATATGAGCATTATTAACAAATGAACTTTCGTCTAGAGTCGTTTCAACCAAGTCACAATCCCGGAAGTTAACACATAGACTACAGTTCGAATCAGTGAAGCATATAAGAATCTAACCCAGTGGTGTTTCAATCAGGCTAGAACCCGATATGTGACACGTAGGCGAAACTTAGATTTCTAATCGAATAAGCTCAAATATATGGAATATGGATGAGGGTGCCATCGAAACTCGGATTTATTCTCATAAAAAGAGAGTTGTGTGCCCAGAAATTTCAAAAACCTCTAAATTTTATCTTAACGTGGTATCTATCACCCTATGTTGACAATTTCAGTATTACCGATTACCCTAAGATGAATACCCACAAGATATCTTGATTTTAAATTCAATTAATTCCTAAAACAAAACAAACAGGCCATTTAAGATCTACTAGCTGGCTGGATCTACCAAAACATCACTATTCAGACGCATTTTCTATTATTTAAATCATTTAAAACTCAACAGCAGATCCAATTGTACTATCATTTTCCATTTATGATACAAAAACTTTTTATTTCAAAGGACATTTTTTAAAAAATCTTCAATTTTTTTCTATTTTTGTATTTATAAAAGAAAAAAAACTAGACTCACTAGACTTAGTCCCATCCCCGCACTTGAAACAAACAATGTCCCCAATTTGAACTGAGACACACAGAAAATAAAAAGACAGAAATAAAAGGAATCGACTTAGCTGGTAATGTAGCAGTGATAGTGTCCAGCTTCGCTCATCCTCTTGTGCACCGTATAGCATTTCGGTCACAGTTACACACACGATGTCAGGCTGCTCTTTAAGATCAGGATCATATCAAGATTGAATCCGTCCGAATGGAGATTGAGTACGGACAGAGCGATCAAAACCTGCAAAAAAAGGTCTCACAAACCCACGACATTAAACTGTCACAAAAACAGACTCAAACTAAAATGAAAGACTTAACTGACTCACTAAGACTCAAGATAGATAGCAAGGAAACATACCCGATAAGTGACCAACACATAGACATGAGTGCGACGGCAAAGTAGAACATCGGTTACGAATGGTTCTTAAATCTCCCATGGTGGTGGTAGTTGGTGAATGATATGATATGGAAATGAATGGTAGTGATGTATATGATGGATGATGGAATGATTGTTGTTATGGTATGATGATGATAATGGTGATATGGATGGTGGTGGAAGCGAGTGATATATGGTAATAGGTGGTAGATAAAAGTGGTAGAAGTGGTGAACGTGAAGTGGATGAGGGACACCACGGGAAACAAAGGAAATGGGAGGTGACTAGGGCTCCATCGCGTACCTTGAAGAACCAAGAGCCACTCCTCGCGTACCGCGAGGAGATAGAATTGAGGCCGGCTCATTCTTAGACCTCTCGCGTACTGCGAAGGTCTGGCATATATTCCTCGCGTACCGCGAGGAAGGTGTATTCACAGAAAGTTAAGGGGGATTTTTATACTTAGAAAATTTTTTCACCCCTTAATGTTTTCTTCACCAATTTCCTTAAAAACCTGTTCCAACTATAAAAACAACTATAAAAATACCTGGAACTTTGTTCCTGGTGATTTTTCTCACCGAATCAAGCGCAAATCCCTACAAGACACGACACAAACAAAACACAAATACCGAAAAACACAAAATGACATGGAAATAGAACCAAGAAATCTTCAAAGTAAACATCCTGTGCACTTGCCCAAGACTCAAACAAGCCTATCAGGAGGCTTCTCCTTGATCCTAACCGTAACCGTCTTCATCCTACGCGGTATCACGGCTCTCCAAACCCTCAACACACGTATATTCCTATCAAGCAATGAACTTATATCACATTTAGCACTCAGATCCTTCCACCACAGCTTAAACCTACCCGGTCCAAAGATAACACCGTTCAAATACCCTAGCAAGTTGTCACCCTTGAACATCCCCACACTTAGGGTTTGCACTCTACCTAGATCACATGACTTACTCGACTCTCCGATTTTCTTACGGGACGGCCTAGATTTAGGGGATGACTCGGTTTCTATCCCCTCAGCATGAACAACAGTAAAGGTCAAAGGCTCAAGATGTGATATCACTAACGGTGTGCCCTCTAACCTCTCGCCCGGATCTTCAGGATCCTCAACTCTCTCCACTACCCCCACACTCGGGGTTTTTCCAATCATCTCTTCTAACTCTGCCATCATCTCTTGCAGATCACTAGACTCATCAATAACATACTCCGTCTCATCCCCTAAATTTTTTCACCCCTTAAAGTTTTCTTCACCAATTTCCTTAAAAGCATTTCCAACTATAAAAAGAATTGTAAAAATAACAGAAACTTCGTTCCTGATGATTTTCCTCACCGAATCAAGCGTGAATCCGTGCAAGACACGACACAAACAAAACACTAATACCGAAAAACACAAAATGACATGGAAATAGAACCAAGACATCTACAAACTATACATCCCGGGCACTTTCTTAAGACTCAAACATGCCTATCAAGAGGCTTCTCCTTGATCCTAACCGGAACCGTCTTCATCCTGCGCGGTATCACGGCTCTCCAAACCCTCAACACACTTATATTCCTATCAAGCAATGAACTTATATCACATTTAGCACTCAGATCCTTCCACCACAGCTTAAACCTACCCGGTCCAAAGATAACACCATTCAAATACCCTAGCAAGTTGTCACCCTTGAACATCCCCACACATAGGGTTTGCACTCTCCCTAGATCACATGACTTACTCGACTCTCGGAGTTTCTTACGGGGCGGCCTAGATTTAGGGGATGACTCGGTTTCTATCCCCTCAGCATGAACAACAGTAAAGGTCAAAGGCTCAAGATGTGGTATCACTAACGGTGTGGCCTCTAACCTCTCGACCGGATCTTCAGGATCCTCAACTCTCTCCACTGCCCCCACACTTGGGGTTTTTCCTATCATCTCTTCTAACTCTGCCATCATCTCTTGCAGATCACTAGACTCATCAATAACATACTCATCCATCTCATCCACTAAATTTTTTCACCCCTTAAAGTTTTCTTCACCAATTTCCTTAAAAGCATGTTCCAACTATAAAAAGAACTGTAAAAATAACATAAACTTCGTTCCTGATGATTTTCCTCACCGAATCAAGCGTGAATCCGTGCAAGACACGACACAAACAAAACATAAATACCGAAAAACACAAAATGACATGGAAATAGAACCAATAAATCTACAAACTATACATCCCGGGCACTTTCTTAAGACTCAAACAGGCCTATCAGGAGGCTTCTCCTTGATCCTAACAGGAACCGCCTTCATCATGCGTGGTATCACGGCTCTCCAAAACCTCAACACACTAATATTCCAATAAAGCAATAAACTTATTTTACATTTAGCACTCAAATCCTTAAACCACAACTTAAACCTACCCGGTCCAAAGATAACACTGCAAAATTTCATAATCTAAATCCTAGTTGTTGGGCTAAAACTAACTAGGCCCAGCATAAATCCAAGCCCATTTAAGGCCCAATAAGGATTCAATCCCATTAGAGATGCAGTATACATTATTCATGTTTCCTATTTGACTTAATTGCATGTATTAGTTCATTAAGTCTAGCAAAGGTCATACGTTAGTTAAATATATACTTGGGTAATTTTAGGAATTACCGGTTCACGTATACGTATAACCCGACTAATACGAACGTTGGTGATTAATCTAATCATCCATAATAATGCCAAAGAACCCATAATACATAAACTATATGTTTATTCAACAAAATTTAAGGATTTAAAACGTGTAAAACACGTAATGAGCCGTAACGGAAAAATTCAAAGGTTTTAACGTATACCGTCATCTTTAAACGTCCATACACGAAATTAATCATGTCTAGAACTTAAATAACATGTAAATAGACATATTATTCATCAAGACTAGTTAAATACCCTTAAAAGTAATTAAGAAACCCTAAACCAAGTCAAATTACCGTTCCTAGCCGTAATAGAGATTTAACGCGTTAATGACCGGATAACCTACACTTTTAAACCACTAATCTACCTAACCACCCCACCCACCCCCTTTACCTCATTTCAGTCGAAACTCACCATGTGGGCCCCTATCACACTCCATTTTCTTCATTCTTTGACTTTATGATCCATTATCATGCCTTATTTTCTTATAAGTTATCTAAACTCCATTCCATCTATCATTCCATCACTCAAGATCAAATTCAAACTCTCCAACATCTCTCTCTCTCTTCCTTTGGATAGCACACATACTACACACATCCATTCTTCATTCAAACTAATTCCAGAATCAATGGAAATTCAAGTGTCTATCAAGGAGATCTAAGTGCTTTCAAGGTATTTTTACAAGAACTTAAACTTGGAACTACCTTCTATACCTTCTCCTTGCTTGATAAAGGTGAAAAACCCTTTCATACTCTTTCTTTATTCATTCTTTTAAAGAAAATACAAGAAACATCATGTAAAAGTCACCATCCAAGAGTTTATGCTAAAAAAAGTAGTTAAAAGCATGATCCAAGACCTTTGAACTTGAGATCCGCTACAAACACATGGTCATACTTTATGAACCTATTAAATATCTTAAACAAGAACTAAAATACGGTACATACATGTTTTTATATAAAAAGATGGTAAAGAATATGTCTAGTTGGTGATTTGGTGCATACATGTAAAACTCATACATATATGACTTTTAAAAACAAGACTTTAAGTTTTAACTTCTTTGAACTTATAAACATGTAACATATAAAAACAAAGTCTATATAAACTTAAAATGCTAGATCTAATATGAAACTATATGAAAAACATGAAATCTAAGATGAAAAAACTCTAAATTCTTGATTTTGAACATAAGTTGGAACTTGGACTTTAAACTCATGAATCAAGTGGTTGGTATAGACAAATCTGGACTATGGACTTTAGAACATGTTATATCTAAACATAAAATCAACTATTTGGTAAGCAAAACTCAAACAAGTATAAAATCGGAATAGTTGTTGAAATTGAGTGGTATAGAACCAAAACAGTGAGCTGGCAGAATTTTAAACCAACTTTAGCAGGCCATAAATCGGTCCATACTCACCCAAACTTATCCAATTTTTGGTCTAAAATCAAGTATAAAGAGTCAGTAATCTAACCCAAGTAGATTCACAAAATTTCGTTGAGTTTTGTTACCCCAAAATGGTCCTACGAGAAAAGGTATCATGGCTATTATTTTTGGCAAAAATTTCGTGTCAGTTTTGAAGGTCATAACTTGGTCATAACAAGTCCAAATAAGTTGATTCCACTTTCTACAGTCAACATTTTAAGTATAGAACAAGAGTTTTAGTGTCATGAAAATGGGCTTAAGTCAGTCAATGAAAAAGAATTTCCCAAGATACTCCATAAATGAACACTTCTGACCTCTCTTGTCCAAATGAATTTTAAAAAATACTTAATCATGTCATAAATTGTTGATTCATATATACATGTAACCCTAAGACATGTAGGTATCTTGGTATAAAATTTCGTAACTAAACGAGTTTGTTTGGTCAATCAAAAGGACAACGCACGAACAACCTAAAATTCTGAAAAATTGTGACAAACTAAGGTTACCTTGATAATACGATTTAAGAGAAATACCCATCAAAACCCTAACACGAGATATGAATAACAACTTATGGACACATATTTATACTTATAATGTCAAACTGGTATAAATTTCATGGTTAAACACGTATACCTATCATGAAACTCAAAGTCAAGTCACCAACGGTTTTCTAAACATGACACTTATGTTTTTGAGTCTAACATATTGGATGGACTTTGTACATGATCGACTTGTATGTTGACACTAAATCTTAAAGTCATAAAATAACCGTCACTATTTAGGTCACGGTTAGGACAATTTTGCATACACATCGGCCTTGCTAGCACTTACACATTGAAAGCTCATCAGGTGAGTTTACTGCCCCCTTTTAACTTTTAAATGTTTTAGAAATATCGGGGGAGAAACATACTTACTTTACACGTTTGAAAACATGGAACATCATTGCTTAATACATTTGAGAAAACATGAGATATACTTACAAACATTTTTATATGGTAACAAGAAAACAAGACTCGACCTTATGTTTGCATGAGTTGGCATGTGTAGAGCTCGTAAAGTCCCCTACATTACGTAATTTATAACTATTAGCTATAGGTTAGCCCGAGGCCCTATGAATAGTACTATAGGGATTGACACACCCCAGTCATGGTTAGTCGCGCTAACCGACGATCCGCATGATCGAATGGCCGCATAGTGTCTACGCAAGGGTGCGTTTGATACGAGCAAGGGGAAAAACAAGTGTTTGGGTTTGGTTATACCTCATGTATGAACATATATTCGTATTCCTAGCTAGTTTACGAATGGGCACACATTGCTTGTTTTGTTTATCATATACATTGAAACGTTTTTATACAGATGGATCTTCCAATCGTTTACACACAAATGGTTTAGTCATTCATTTACGTGCAAATGTTTTTATCAGTGATTTCAAGGGAAACAATTTCATGTTATGGCCATGTACATGTACCAATATTTTCAGGAAAAACAACTTATTTTATGACTATGTCATCATTACATGTTTTCAGTTGGAAAACGACTCATTTTATAACTATGAAGTCATCACATGTTTTCATTGGGAAAATTACTCATTTTATGACTATGATGTCATCACATGTTTCATTGGGAAAACTACTCATTTTATGACTATGAAGTCATCACATGTTTTCGAGGAAAACGGTTTCATATTTTGGCCACGTATACACCATCAATGTTTTCAAGGCAAACCACTTTACACTGATACAATTAAACCTGTGAACTCACCAACCTTTGTGTTGACATTTTCAAGTATGTTTTTCAGGTAACACATAGCTATGCCACGGTTGGAATAGGATAACCATTCAGATTAAAACCCTAGAAGTCGAAGACGTATGATCATCAAACCTCAAGCCTATTTTGACCTATATGGATTTTAGGTCAATGTACTAGTATTTAATGGTGTTCAATACTTTGGAGATCTTTACTTTAGCTTCCGTTGTTGTGTAATGTTACCAATCGTTGCAACCTTAATTTATTTATTTATTCATTAAGTAATGAATTTGGGGGTGTGACAGATTGGTATCAGAGCCAATGGTTTTAGCGAATTAGGTTTCCTTATCATCACCTAGGATCTAACCAGACTCATTTAGGGACCAAGATTTCTAAGACTTACATTACATTAAGAACACCCAAGATTTGAGTATAAAAATTCCAACCATTGTCGAACGACTTGAGTAGACCATTAGTGTATGTAGTTACACTAGAATATCATTATCTACACTAATACTTAATACAATTACATGTCACACGTAACGAACACTTAACACGTGCAACAATGTGGAAATAATAGACACCTACAACGTTTCTCAACAAAGTGTCATTGTCGGATTACGAATCAAGGATGACGGGTACTCAGAACACTGTAACCCTAGGAGATCGAGTTACGAGAAAAGCTTCGGCGACAACGGTAGCAATCGCTAATCACCGATCTTAGCATCACAATAAGCTAAACCCGTACCTGAACCTGTACCTATACCTGCACCACACTTACAACTACTCCAGCCGTGGAGTTAACTTTCTTTCTGATATATGTGCAGTATATATACTCTCCTTCATGAATTGCTCGATTGGATGACTAGGACTTTCGCCATGAAATATGGCAGACGGGACTGCCTAAGCAGAAGGGAACCCTAGGTGGATAAGCAGGACTGAACGGGAGAGAACTTTACTGGGCAGGAGACCCATAGACTCATTAGGATCATGTGGATCCACACGTACAAAAAAACTTGGAGCATGATTTGCTCGACACAAACTTGAGGATCTCTGGCCTAAAATAGTGTCTGACTTCCACCGCACACGTCCTATTATTAGAAGACACCGGTTGTGTCTCTCTACCATTAACTCCATCCAACAATAGCCTTAGTCGGCTAATTCATGAGTATTGGTACACATGATTAAGAGTAATCTGATAGAACATACACACTGCTGCGCGAAAGCGCAACACGATCTAATGAACATTTCAGATCCCGTTTAACTGAGAGCTTGGGATAGGAGAAACACTATAGGGACCATGCAAAGTAAATTATTATTGCGGGTGCACACGTAATCATAATATGCAGTGCATGAGAACTCTAGTGAGTCTTACTGTCCGAGCCAAAGTTCATGATTAATCTGTATCCCTAATCCCAATTCTCAGTCACTCGATTAATGATCGAAATCACTATAACCATAAGGGTTGAGCCAAAAGGCATCAGGTGATGTGACAGACTACCACAAGTGATGTGGAAATGTATATCAACTCCTTTATCTTCGAATTCTAATAAATCCAAAACCCTTATCGAAATTTCATTGGCACAATAATTGTTAACCAAAACTTTGAAAAGATCTATTCTTGGTGATTTGACTTCAGTATTTAGACTGAACATGGAAATTCCTTGTGGAGTACTGCTTCAACTTTTGAGATTGCGCTACAGGTTATTTCTTTTCGATTTTGTTATTTATCGATCAACGCACGTGACCGATCTTTGGTCTAGCATGAATCAGACCTTAACATTTCTAATTCCCCTACTAGATCTTCATATACCATTCTCGCAGTTCGGTAGGAATGAGAGAAACTTGAATTTGACGTTCCCAACTCTTAATGGATCTTTAATGATGAAGATCTCCCTCATCTGTTTGTACTTTCTAAAACATATCCTTTGGAAACAAGTAAATTCCAGGTTGCTCCTTGCAACGATCAACACTTACAGTAATTGTACAACTATTATCGGAGATTACGGCATAATCTCAGGTTTATCTTATAATTCAGTATCACACTTACTTGAAGTCTACTCGGTAGTGCTATGCACTAACTCCTATAATAGGATGGAAACTTACTTTGATCCTCTTTCACCTGACACCTACGGGGTATTGTGGAAACCCGACCTGAGACAATTAGGTAATCTGAATTTTTAGAACAGTTGTCAAACGGGGTCGTTCCTACCACCTTTGACATTCAGTACATCATCAATCTCGAATAATCTTCCGATGATAAATAAGCCCTGATTTATGATCAAGTGGGTATCAAGGAAACCTAAGTGGGAACTGTCGGCTATTGTCGGACCAGCAGGAGACTGGCATACAAGATTCTTAAAGTTGTCCCAAATGCGTGATTTCTTGCTAATCTCATTAGTTCATGTTATACATAAGAAACGTAAACATGAGTTGCTTCCAACAACCGATTGTCAACAAAAATCCGAATAGGATAAACTTATATCCTTTTGTACTTGCATTTCCCCAAGGATCATTTTGTTTGGCTGAGTCTCTGATCCTAGACAACAGGAGAGATGTGTTCACATCTCTTACTCCGACTTTTTAACACATGCTTAGGGAAAATGCAAAACTTTGACATTTGACTCCCATTATCTCAAATTTTATGGCTTAAACCCTTTGTGTTAAGGACTTTAAGGCTATAACCGATATGAGTGAAATACATGATGGTAAGTTATGATAATATCATTCGAAAGCCAGGGAAGTTGCAAACATATTGTACTATCAAGTTGTTGACAAATTCTGAAACTCCATGATCCATCCCGACCAACTTTGATGGGAAATCAAGAACCTAAGTTGAAATCTCAGGATTTAATTTAGTGTTCTACGATTGTTAACCGTTATAAGCCGTACTCTACCAGAAAAGTGAACAAAGGAAGAATCATATCTGACCTTTCTCTTTTGGAGGTCTACACTTATACATTTCCTTTAGACTTCTTAACTTTCCTTTTAAATTTATATTCACTTTTCTCCAAGATCTAATGGATGCCTACGCGTTACCTTTAAAGAACCTAAGGATATGACGTCCTCACATTCGACAAATCTTTGAAATTACACGTGATTGACATCTAATTTCCAGAGTCAAGCCCCAGATTAGATTGAAAATGATATCATATCATAGACTACCGACTTAATGGGCTGGCAAACCCATAATCAATTTTGGGAGACGCAAATTCTATGAGATTATTTCCACAGTCTCACTGTTTATTTCCCCACCTAGACGACTTGTGACTTCTTCCAAACAATATCGAACTTCTTAAGGCTCACATACCTCATAGACATGATGGTCAAGTCATGAATTCACAAAGCATGATATCACAACCTAAGTGCTAGGCTGCAATCGAGGTACGGTGCAAATGGTGGTTAATGGAGTATAGAACTCAATCTTCGCCAACGAAGGATAGACTATTCTCAAACATTTTTTCTTAAATCCCATGAAGATTCACTAATCTTTAGTATTTGTTGAGCAAAGTCAACTATGATACCTCAATTATTCTAACATCTCGTCCTTCATTATTCTAACATCTCGTCCTTCTTCACCTAGGTTCACCCTCATCTGTAGATGTACCACATAAATATTGTTGATTCAATGATACCTTGAGATTTTTGTTGTCTCGAGTTATGGTTAGACATCCATTTCATTAAGAAATCAATCTATGAAAAGTTACCCATAATGAGATTTGACAAAACCAAGGTCAATCTCACGAGATCATATCTCTATAAAGTTTTATTCCATATCTTAAGATGTCTAACTCACTACCTAGACAACTACTAATGGTTCCTCTAAACTATTTTGGCTTATTTTAGAGAAATAGCATACGAGGATGTTATTGAACCAATTTAACCTACATATTGATTTGACAAATGCAATGTCAGTTAGAATCTTTTGCGCTAGAAAGATTGAATGCATCAAGGCATTGACCGGTTGCAAGAAATAGTCAGGTACCTGATTTTGAACTAAGGCCTAAACATCTCATCAAACCATCTGACATATCTTACTAGACCTCCATTGATTTCTTTTAGAATCAATCATGATTTAGTCTTCATGCGTTAAGACACGTATATGAATAAAGAGTATGTGCCCAGATACATTCAGAATTTCACGTGCACGAATGCATCGTTTCCTTTGATTACCAATTATGGTTATCATACAATTCCAGGCTGATGAGAGTGATCACGTAATTAAATTCTCCGACATCTTATCCGGGATTATTTAAATTGGTGTGTGAATTGTCCACTTGGTTTATAAAAACACGTTATTTTAATTCACATCAATCACAGAACCTCTTAATGACTCACTCATTACATGGAGGTGACCTCTCTAATTGTAATTCTTTTTTTCATAGAACTCTAGTGATGATCTTATCACTTAGTGGTAGAGGCAATGGAGTTCACCCGATGACAAATTTGAAGAGTTTTCCTTAAGCTACTCATTTGATATAATGTATGCTCAACAGTAACGTACACTATTACATCATGCAATAATAATACAAATCCTTACACATCCAATATCATTAGTTAATGTGATATCCACTTTATATTCCAACACCGATTACTGGGTTGCTCGAGTTACAAACTCTCCCTAAGAATTAAAAGTGGTGCAAGGATATGAAATCCTAATCCAAGTAATTGTTACAAGTTTCGAGGAAGAAATTTCTTTAAGCAGGGGAGAATGTAACAACTGTAAAATTTCATAATCTAAATCCTAGTTGTTGGGCAAAAACTAACTAAGCCCAATAGAAATCTAAGTCCATTTGAGGTCCAATAAGGATTCCAGCCCATTAGAGATGCAGTTTACATTATTCATGTTTCCTATTTGACTTAATTGAATGTATTAGGTCATTAAGTCTAGCAAAGGTCATACGTTAGTTAAATATATACTTGTGTAATTTTAGGAATTACCGGTTCACGTATACGTATAATCCGACTAATACGAACGTTGGTGATTAGTCATCTCCTGCAGATCACTAGACTCATCACCAACATACTCATCCGACTCATCCACTAAATTTTTTCACCCCTTAAAGTTTTCCTCACCAATTTCCTTAAAAACCTGTTCGAACTATAAAAAAAACAGTAAAAATACCTGGAACTTCGTTCCAGATGATTTTCCTCACCGAATCAAGCGCGAATCCCTGCAAGACACGACACAAACGAAACACAAATACCAAAAAAAACAAAATGACAAGGAAATAGAACCAAGAAATCTACAAACTATACCTCCCGGGCACTTGCCCAAGACTTAAACAAGCCTATTAGGAGTCTTCTCCTTGATCCTAACCGAAACCACCTTCATCATGCGCGGTATCACGGCTCTCCAAACCCTCAACACACTTATATTCCTATCAAGAAATGAACTTATATCACATTTAGCACTTAGATCTTTCCACCACAGCTTAAACCTACCTGGTCCGAAGATAACACGGTTCAAATACCCTAGCAAGTTGTCACCCTTGAACATCCCCACACTTGGGGTTTGCACTCTCCCTAGATCACATGACTTACTCGACTCTCGGAGTTTCTTACGGGGCGGCCTAGATTTAGGGGATGACTCGGTTTCTATCCCCTCAGCATGAACAACAGTAAAGGTCAAAGGCTCAAGATGTGATATCACTAACAGTGTGGCCTATAACCTCTCACCAGAATCTTCAGGATCCTCAACTCTCTCCATTGTCCCCACACTTGGGGTTTTTCCTGTCGTCTCTTCTAACTCTACCATCATCTCCTGTAGATCACTAGACTCATCACCAACATAATCCTCCTACTTATTCAGCAAATCCTCTAAATTCAACCCCAGGTCAATCTCGGGGATCTTCATCTCCGCCCCCTTCTTCTTCTCCTCTGCCCTCTCGGCAGGCTTCTCAACCACTATCTCTTCGTCCACCGGCTCTTCCTCTTCTACTAGTGGCTCTTCTACCATCCTAGCCTCGATCGCAGCAAACCGGGTTCTCCAATCTATCTTTCTCACCTCTTCCTGTGACGGAATGTGACGAATAATGCTGTGGGAGACTTCCTCTACGGTAGGAACCAATGTATAAGTCACAGTCTCCACTACTTTTTCTTCCTCCTCTATTCTTCGACTCCAAGTCGACACGGCCATCACTGAAGCATTAGGGTCGGAAAACGGACCTCCCTGACCATTCTTCAAGCTCTTAGCGATGTATCCTACCGTGCATTGCAGATCCTGGAATGCGGAATGCTGATTTCTCATTAAGGTGTCGTGCGCATCTAGTCGCTGCTGAATCTCCTTATCCTTCTGCACCAAATGAGCGAGCATCTGAGTCTGGTTCTCCAGCATCTCTTCAATCTTCTTATCCCTAGCACTGCTCCCAGAGCTCGCTCCTGCTTCACCTCCACCATACTGATTCAAGTGGTCATTAAACCCAGGCGGGTTGTTTCTAGATCTCCATCCCGATCCAAATGAATTTTTATAGTTATTATAGCCTCGGTTCTTGTTGCCCGCAAAGCTCACCTGCTCCTGCTGACTAACGGGGCAGTCCCTGGTGTCGTGGCCTCCTCTGCACACCTCACACCGTTGAGCACTCAGCTTCAGCTCCTTAATACCATTCGCCAACGCTACGAGTGCAGCAGCCACGCTAGTATCAGGGCTGACCTGATGCACACCTCTAGGAGAAGAGGCGGGTGCCCTAGCACTAGGAATGGAAGTCCTAGTAGATGGTTGTTGTTGTTCCGCTAGAGCAAAGCTCTCGAACATCTCTTCACACTCAGTTGCCTCCAGCTTGTCCATGATATGGCCTCCCGTGGCTGTGTTGAACATTTGCTGCTTCTCGAAGGTAAGGCCATTATAGAACTTCTCCGCAATCGCCCAGTCAGAAAGACCATGCTGGGGACATCGGCTCATCATCGTGTTGAACCACTCCCAAGCCATGTGATAAGGCTCGTCAGGGTCCATCCGGAATGAATGGATCCGGTCCCTAAGGCGAGCGGCCCTCGAAGGTGGATAGTACTTTTTCAGAAACTTGGCTTGCAAGTCCTCCCATGTGGTAATAGAATTGTCGGGGAAGGTGTCAAGCCTTATAAATGAACGAATACAAAGGAATAAAGATGTGTGCTTTGCACTACATCAAGGGTGTGTGGAGAGGTTGAGGTAGGGGTGTGCTTGACGAGTGTGGAGAGGTTGAGGCAGGAGTGTGTTTGACTCTTCATCTTTTTTTATATCAAGTTTTTTGAACCATCTTAAAAAAACAAGTTTTGTACTAGTGAATTATTATTATTATTATTATTGATTTAAATAAATCCGACCCTAAAATGTGTAAATTATACTCTATTATTATTATTGTTATATATGATTTCATAATTTTATTTATCTTTCTTTTATAACAAATTCTTTTCTTCTAAATTTGACACTTGCAGGATTTAAAGTCATATCAATTTTACAAACAATAATCATCAATTCCACTAGACTAGAAGGCTCTTTTGACATAGCTAAATTACCATAAATCTGTTCCTATTTTTTTTTTTTGAACGGCCAACAAACAGAGAATTGCCTAGGTACTCCGTACGAGGTGACCCATTGACAAAAGGCCATCGCCAGCTGGCCCAACCCAGCCGTACGGAGCCCTTAAGCGCCCCAAGTTATCTCCTGTTTCGAAGAAAACCCACCCGCCTGAAAGCCCACCGGTGGTAAAACTCGGACGCCCTCTGGATCGAACCAGAGATCACAAAGATCACAGTCTTCCTTCATTGAGCCATCATGCCCCTCCCAAAGTGATGACTGTTGGTATAGAACCTAGGTATTTTTTAAAGAATACAGGTTTTCTACCAATACACCAAATTGAAAGTTGCATAAATCTGTTCCTATTAAAAAAATTGACGTTAAAAAAATAGGGTTTCAAAGACTGGTCAAACATGGATAAAGAAAGACGTGTTAACATGATAAAGTGACACGTGGTGGAATAGTATTGGAGAATAGAGGCTATGTGACCGCTCTTAAGCGAATATTTGTGTTTGTGTGCCATCAGATCATACAATGGAAAGTTCAGATTTTGCTATGTGACCGTTCCTAAGCGAATAAAAACATATAGATGCGATTCTTTTTTAAAAGGGTTTATTTAGGGAGCAGGCATTGCATGGACCGAAGTTTTCAAATATGTGGTTTACATGAAAAATATATAAAACTTTAAAATAAAGATTAAAATGTGTTTTACATGAAAATGAAACTTTATTAAATTACCCTTTTTAAATGTGCCCTTAAGATCTTATTTAGCTTTGAACTAACCGTGATGAAACTAGAAAGAATACACGAATCAAGATTGAAATGTCTAGATATTTAATACACTTAGAAAATTCAAAAAGTTAAACTTTTATAAATGTTTTTACTTAACTTTGCAAAATATAAATTTTGTATTTTTATTTTGAAAATCTATTTTTAACATTAGATTAAATGATATAAAAGTCATTTGTTGTTTCAAAATATGTTAGGTCATCACACAATATAAAAAGATGATTGACCTATATATAACGAGTATTGGTACTGTACGTTACGACAGATCGGTTCTGAACAACGTATTGCAAATTAAAGTTGCTTCAAAGATAGATATGTATATATAAAAAAATATGAACCATGCCTTAACGATATGAAAATTAAAAAAATAATAAATAAATAGAAGCATGCCTTAACGACTTGTACCACGTGCATTAGAACTTGTATGTGCGATGTGGACCAATCGCTACTGTTCATACCGACCTGTAATATATATATATATATATATATATATATATATATATATATATATATATAGGTGTTGTATCAGTTTTAAACCCTAAGTTGTTGTGAAAACCTTTAAACTCAATACGAACCACATTTCTTAGTATTTTAATATGTAGCTATAATTAATTCTGTAATTTTAATATATTTAATTCTGTAATTTTAATATATTTAATATAAAAACATATGGCTTAGATTAAATAGGGGGTTGTAGATATCTAAGACTGATAGCTTCAAAATATTCTAAGTATAGTTGTTGAAGACACAACAATTTTGCTACATATAGAAGCTGCTGCTGATAATAGTTTATGCTGCGGATGGTGGTAGTTGCTGCTGATCAACTACCTTGCGGATAGACCATTATCTACTGAAGTACAACGTTGCTGCTGATAGGCTTATCAACAGCATCTAACACTTATGTTGCTGAAAGTCAAATCATCATCATCATTGACTTTGCTACTGACAGTCCTTGCTACTACACTGAAAGTACTATCAGCTGAAGGAATGTTATTGGTGTAGAAGACAATGTTCTCACATCTGAACTCTCCTGCAAAGATTACCAACCGAAGACTTTTTGTTTGCAGTTGTCTTTTTGTTGCAGTTGTCTTTTTTGTTTGTAACCAATTGTAGCATAGCTTTATGTTTGTAAAAGATCAATGGCTTGTGTTTGATCTGATCCTTAGAATCAAGGATTTGTCTTGATTATAAGTTCCTATTTATGTATTGTTTCTCTTCATTGTATAGTGTGCTTCCTTAGAGTTTTCTCTGAAACTTGTAAACATTGAAGAGTAATACAATTTGCATTTATCAGTATTATCATTGTTTCTGGTTGCATTTTGTAGTTGTTATTGTTTACGCCAATATCAACTAAATAGAACCATTTTGTAATATCTCGATCATACAAGTGGTATCAGAGCTTTGGCTCTTAGATTAGGCAAACTAACATTTGTTTGATCACTTTCTGGTTCTGTTTCTGTTATCTCTTTGTTGCATATCATCTACTCACAGTATGGCATAGAACACTGGTTTTGATGACATTGGAAGCCTTCACAGACCACCAAGACTGGTGTCTGGTGAAGATTATGATATGTGGAAGAACATGATGGAAAGTTTCTTCTACTATCAAGAGTATGGAATGTGGAGATCCATAGTTGATGGTCCTTATGTACCAATGGTGGCCTCTGCTGATTCTGGAGGTCCATCTCTTCCCAAGGAAGCCTCAAAGTTCTCTGAAGAAGACATCAAGAAGATGGAGGTAGATTTCAAAGCTCTAGGAGCCATTCAAATGTATCTACCAAATGAAGTTTTCCATAACTTCAAGGAGTACAAAACTGCAAAAGAGCTATGGGAAGCTCTTAAGAAGATGTTTGTTGCATCTGAAGAAGTTAAAGAAAATCGAAGAGACATACTCAAGCAGCAGTATGAAAACTTTGTGTACAAGGATGGTGAGTCTCTTACAACACAATATAACAGGTATACTTATCTTGTTGGTGAACTGCAATGTGCCAAAGTAAAGCTGGAGAATGAAGATATTATCAAGAGGTTCATTAGATCTCTTCCAAACTGCTGGACAGTATATACAGTGTCAATTAGAAGAACTGAAAACCTAAAAACTCTCTCCATGACAGAATTGTTTGGCATGCTAAAGACCTAATAGTTGGAAATGATTCAAGCCAGAGACAGGAAATCAGGTTATCCATCTGCACCAACCTCAACATCTACGACCACCTCCACAGCACTTCACTCTAACCATACACCATAAAATACAAGAAACTATTATCCTCCCATAGTCACACATCCACAAACACCCAACACTCAGATGAACAACTCTCCTTTCCCACTTCTTGAACCAACTCCTCAAACTGCTGCTTTCATTTCTGATACCCCAAGCAACTTGTCTATCATCAAGGATGATCTGGAGTACTTTCATCCTGATGATTTAGAAGAAATAGACATACAACATTCTCATGCTATGTTGTTACTCAGAGCAAAACGATTCTATTCAAGAACTGGAAAACCCATTCAAAGAAATAGTTCAAATGCGAGAGTTGGTTTGGAAAAAAGTAAGTTGAGGTGTTATAACTGCAATCAACTTGGTCATTTTGCTAGAGAATTTAAGGCACCAAAAGCAAATCCAGCAGCGGCACAAATAAGGCAAGCTCAACAAGGTCAAGTAGGTCAAAATGCTCAACCTGCTCAAACTGCTGCTTGTGCAACTCAACAGGCTGGACCAACTGATTTTGACTGAACCTTTCAAATTGAAGAAATATCTGCTACAAATCAAGCTCTCATGGCAGATACCTTAGAAATTCCTCCTCGGGTTATATGAACATCTTTGCTCACAAGCTTGTATTGACAAAGTTCTGGGTTATAGAAAACATAACTAAAACTTGATAGATCAAAATGAAGAGTTTCATCAAATGAAATCTGAGTTTAAAAAGGTTGAAAACAGTTACAAATAAAAGATTAATTTCCTAAAGAAAGAGATTTCATCATTAAAACATGAGCAAACTAATCTTGAAACTCAGATTAATGGTTTATTAGTTAAGCTAAAAGCTACAAGAGCTGAGTTGACAGATCAAAAGGTTCATGTTGATAAATATGAATTTGCATCCAAAAAGTTACAAAGGTTGTTAGATGCTCAAATTCAAGAAAGGGTAACTATAGTTCTTGTCTATCAAGCTGAAAAGTATAAATATGTCCCACCACCCAGTGACTATGTAGCCATCCATGAACCAAATTTCAATCTTAACAATCTTGAAACCTTAAACCGAAACCTTGATCCCTTCAAAGAAAACATCTATGTGCAAGAATGCACCACCTCCACATAGTCTGATTCCACATGCTCAGACTCCTCTGAAAACATTGATGCTCCCTTACTTCCAACAAATGAAGTAATCATGAAAACCACCAAAACTGGAAAAGTAATTCAAACAAACTTTCCAAGTGATTTCATTCCATCCATTTCAGTTGTAAAGCCTAACCAACAGATCAAGATTAGCTATCCTCCTCGAGGAAGAAAGCTAACCATTAAAAAAGGTCAATCCTAAAAAATCACCAACACCCCAAAGAAAGTGTTTGATATTTTCTGTTCACCTGAAGAAAGAAAGCCATATGTTCAAAAGACCCTAGAAGAACCTACTTTTGAACATAACAAGAGTCATCCATGGAACTTCAAGGATCTGTTCAAAAGAAAGGATTATGTGTACTTTCAGAGAGACAAAATTGCAAAATCTTGTTTTGTATGTGGAAAGTATAATCATACAGCAGGCTCCTGCTTCTACTATCTTCAGCAACAAATAAATCTCAAACAACAAGCATTTGAGAAGACCAACAAGAACAAGAAGGTAAGAATCTTTGAATCAAGAACCCAACAGTTTCACAAAACTCACAAGAGTTCAACAATCTTGCATCATTTGTGGTGAATCATACCACTTTGCTGCAGATTGTAAATTCAATCCTTACAATCAGTTTACTCAACTTAAAACATCTTCTGAAACTGTCAAGACCATCCCTGATAGACACAAATATGTCTATGTAAGAATTCCAAAAGAAAAGCCTATCTTCAACAGGAAGAAGAAGAATGAACAGTCAGCAACAACATCCTCTTCAGCAAATGCCAAGTTAACACCATCAGTAGCAACAAAGTCTGCTGCTGATCAGTCTAAACCTAAGAAAAGCAAGAGGAAATCAAAGCTATCAGCAGTACTTTCAATTGTTGCTGACTAAATGAAGCCATCAGCAGCAAAAGCAACACCTGCTACTGACAGTGTTAAAAGAAAAACAAAAGTCATTCAAACATGGCAAGCAAAACCAAAGTTCTCCTCAAGTCAAAGCATTATCATTGGATCCATTGAATTCCAACCTACTTCTGATGACTTTAATACTCTTGAGTCACCTGTCAAACCCAAGTCTGTAGGTTCTTAGATCCCCCCTTCTAACTAAAACTACTCTCATATGCAGGAACAACCAAGTAACAAGGATAACACATGGGTTATAGACAGTGGTTGTTCCAGGCACATAACTAGCAACAGATCCATCCTATCAGACTTTAGAAATTTTTATGGTGGATATGTTGCCTTTAGGAGTAATTCAAAGGGAGGGACCATCACTGAACAGGGAATGTCTCCAATGAAAGAATGAGTATAGAGAAGGTGAATTTTCTGAAGGAACTGAAATTCAATCTTATGAGTGTATCACAAATTTGTGATCAGAAGCATTGGATGCTCTTCACAGATGATGAATGCTTTGTGCTGTCCCATAGTTTGAGTAAACCTCCTCTAGAGAAGATTCTATTAACTACTGAAAGAAAAGAAAATCTATATGTGCTGGATATGAACAAGATTACACCTTATGTCAGTGTGTCTTGTTTCCTATCCAAAGCATCAGTTGATGAATCTGCTCTATGGCATAGAAGACTGAGCCATGTCAATGTCAAGACTATCAACAAGTTAGTCAGAGGAAACCTAGTCAGAGGGCTACCTGATAAAGAATTCCAACTTGAAGATCATTGCTCGCATGCCTAAAGGGGAAGCAACACAAAAGTTCTCACAAGCCCAAGACAGTCAATTCAAATGACACTCTACTACAGCTGCTGCACATGGATCTATTTGGTCCTACAAATGTAATGTCTATAGGGAAGAAGTTATACTGTCTTGTGATAACTGATGACTATACCAGATACTCATGGGTATACTTCTTGAGAACTTAAGATGAAGCTGCTGAGATCCTCAAATTCATTTTGAAGGTTGAAAATCAAAGCAATCAAAAGGTTAAGATAATGAGATGTGATCAAGGGACATAATTTAAGAAACATATCTTGAACTGTTTTTGTGAAAGCAAAGGTATTCAATGACAGTACAGTGCTCCTAGAACTCCTCAGCAGAATGGAGTTGCTGAAAGGAGAAATAGAACTCTAATTGAGTCTGCTAGATCTATGTTTACTGACTCAAAGCTACCACTTACATTTTGGGCAGAAGTAGTGAGTACAGCTTGTTATGTGCATAATAGATTTCTCATTGTTAAACCTCATAACAAAACACCCTATGAGCTATGGTTTAAAAGAATTCCATATATTGGTTTTATCAAACCTTTTGGCTGCTCCTGCACCATTCTCATTACAAATGGAATTTTCCCAAAATTTGGTGTAAAATCTGATGAAGGATACTTTGTGGGTTATTCTTCTCAATCCAAAGCCTACAGACTTTACAATACTATAACTCGGATCATTGAAGAATCTGCTAATGTAGAATGTAGTAAGCATGTTCCATGTGAACAGGGTAAAGGACCAGATTGGTTGTTTGATATAGATTCCTTCTCTCAATTATTTGAGCATCCCATATTCTCATATATGGAGACTTAACAAGAAAAAGCCAGCTCATCAGAAGTTGACTATAGATTGGGATTCAATGGTCATTCTATAAGGTTCAAAAGACCCTCCATTGATACTCCTTCTGTAGCAGATGCCACTGAAGCAAGTGAAGTCAGAGCAAGCGGCTCCAATGTCACAAGAAACAACACATTAGAACCTGACAACACAATTTTAACAATTGATCAATCTGCAGCTGACATAGAGGTACCTGCTACAGATGAAGGCACTACATCTAATAATGTCGAAGACAGTTCTACAAATGACACTGAAGAAGCTCCTGAACAACACCACAACAATCTTGACTAAGGTCTACAACTTGATGTTGTCCCTGCTAAAGGAATCAACAAACAACATCCACTAGAAAATATCATTGGACCAGTTCAACAAGGGGTTCAAACCAGAAGAAAAACCCATGAAGCCAATGTATGCCTCGACTCCTGCTTCTTATCTCAAGTTGAACCAAAGAAAGTAGATGAAGCCTTGCAACACAGCAGTTGGATTGAGGGAATGCAAGAAGAACTTCTGCAGTTTCAGAGGCAAGAGGTGTGGAAACTTGTTGATTTGCCACCAGGTCAAACTGCTATAGGCACACGATGGGTGTTCAGAAACAAAAAAGAAGAGAGAGGGATTGTGATCAAGAATAAATCCAGACTTGTAGCTCAAGGCTACACCCAGGAAGAAGGCATTGATTAGGATGAAGTATTTGCACCTATTCCCAGGTTGTAGGCAATCAGGATATTTCTTGATTATGCTGCATCCAAGAAATTCACTGTATATCAGATAGATGTAAAGAGTGTATTTCTTTATGGGAAGATTAGTGAAGAAGTTTATGTTCGTCAACCTCCTGCTTTGTAGATCCTCTACATCCTAACCGAGTGTTCAAACTGGACAAAGCTTTATATGGGATACATCAAGCCCTAAGAGCTTGGTATGAGACATTGTCTAGGTATCTACTCAGCAACAATTTCAGAAGGGGAGCAATTGATTAGACTTTGTTTATCAAAGATTAATGGGGAGAGATTCTATTGGTACAATTTATGTAGATGATATCATCTTTGGATCAACAAAGAAGAAATTGTGCAAGGACTTTGAAACATTCATGCACTCAAAGTTTGAAATGAGTTCAATGGGTGAACTAAATTTATTTTTGGGTCTTCAAGTCAAACAAGTTCAAAATGGGATCTTCATAAGTCAATCCAAATATGTCAAGAGCATCCTAGAAAGATTCAAGCTGGCTGATTGCATTGCCACAAGGACACCAATTCAAGTGAATCATCAATTATCTCTAGATAAAAAGGGTCAAGATACTGATCAACATCAATATAGAGTAATGATTAGATCACTTATGTATCTAACTGCATCAAGACCGGATATCATGTTTGCAGTATGTCTATGTGCAAGATTTCAAGCAGCTCCAAAGTCATCACATCTCCAAGCTGTCAAGAGAATTTTTAGATACCTTAAAAGAGCTCCAAATCTTGGAGTATGGTATCCCAAAAATGAAAAGTTCAATTTGTATATATATACTGACAGTGACTATGGAGGATGCAACTTGGACAAAAAGTCCACATCAGGTGGATATCAATTTATGGGAGGAAACCACATCTCTTGGCAGTGCAAGAAGCAAATATGTGTGTCCACATCAATAGCAGAAGCAGAATACATTACAGCTTCAAGTTGCTATGCTCAAGTGATATGGAATCAAAATCAGATGCTGGACTATGGAGTGACCTTCATGGCAACTCCTATTCACATTGACAACAAGAGTGATATCTCAACCACTAACAATCTTGTGCAGCACTCCAAGACTAAACACATTGACATTAGGTATCACTTCATTAGAGATCAAGCTGAGAAAAGGAGAATTATTTTAACCAAAGTTCATACCAATGAGCAATATGCTGACTTATTCACTAAAGCCTTTGTTAGGACATGTTTTGTAACTGTTGATAAAATTTTGTGTAAGTTTATAGAGAGGCGAACTTAACAAGTTCGCCTAAGAATCTTTAGGAGCAAACTTGTAAGCATCTTTGAGGCGAACTTGTTAAGTTCGCCTATGGCAGAGCGTGTGTCTATAAATAGGAGTTTACAGTTTCAGTGTAGAAGAAGATAGCAGTAGAGGGACTTTGAACGAGTGTAATTCCAAGAATTTTGTAAACTCTGTGAATGTTGGAATACAAAGTGAATGTTATTTACCTGATTGTCTATTTCGAATGCAATCGTTGATTCGGTAGGATTCCGCACTCCGCGTTAACGATACGTCTTATCACGAGAACGATCCGTAGAAGAGACATGTGGACCTACAAGTGGTATCAGAGCTTATGCTCGTGATTCTTGGTGGTTTGAGACGGTTTTGTATGCAAATTGACAAGAAATTGATAATCTTTAAAAATTTTCATTTCCATGGAGTTTTCAAGTTCTTGAAGATTATTTTGCTGCTGATTTGGTGATTTTGAAGAAATTCATCCGATAGAAGTGTTATAATTGATAAAATACATAATCCTACGGTTCAATTTTGTCTAATTCCTTCAAATCAGTGAGATATGAAGATTTTTGGTAAATTTTTGTTCGTGTTTTTGGGTTGAAGCTGTTCTTGATTTTGATTCTGCTGAAGCAAGCGATTTGCTGATTCAGTTGCAGGCGAACTTAGGGAGGCGAACTTAATAAGTTCGCTTAGTGAAGATCAGGCGAACTTAATAAGTTCGCTTGGGGTCAAATTCGCTTGGGGTTAAGTTCGCTTGGGGTCAAGTTCGCTCAGTCAGGCGAACTTATTAGGTTCGCTCAGGCTGTATCAGGCGAACTTAGCTAGTATTTTGGCGGGAAATTTCATCTTGTTCAACTTTTTTAGGGAAATCTTATATGGTCGTTTTGAATCATTTTTGAAATTTTGAATTTTTGAAATAAAAAAAAAGAGCATTAGGAAATTTTTTTTCTGGATATTTTCACAAAAAATTCAAAATGTCAATTTCATGTGATGATAATGAGATTGAAACTATGCAACAGAGGCTTTTGTGCATATCAGATTACAGTAGCTAGAAAGTCCGGTTCGAATAGTTCGTATCAGAAACTGATGAAAATTTTTGGAGACCAATAACAGAAGGATATGTGCATCCTACTTTTGATTTTCTGGAATTTTGTGATTTTCCTAAACCAGGGACAACGCTTACTAAAGTAGAAAAGCAGAAGTTTGATCGAGAGATGAAAACGTGTGAAACTTTAACGATGTCTTTACCAAAAGAAATCATTCATAGTCTCGGGAAGTGTCCTACTTCAAGAGATCTATGGGAAGCATTGAAGAGAAAGGGTGAAGAAACTTCTCAAGCGTTTGTGGTCTTGATCAACGAAGTATTGGAGAAGCAACGTGATTCTCAAAGTGATTCTTCTGCAGATTTAACTAATAGTGAGAGTATTCGTTCTGGTGAAAGTACTCAATCTACTGAGACTGATGTGATGAGTGAAGAAAGCTTTCAGACAGTTGAAGATGATCTGAGTGAATCACAAAATTGATACAGCGCCTGTCATTGTTGCTCAAAAGGGTGAAGCTAATGATGACGTATTCATGGCTCCTGATGCATCTTCATCAGAAGTAAAACTTGATTAGTTTCTCACTCTGAAACGTTTTATTCTAACTGTATTTCAGTGAAGGATAAAATGATGAGGGTTATGGATGACAACGTAAACCTCATTTGTGATGTGAAACCGATGCACACGGTAAATCAGAAATTAAAAGATAATGAGAATGTGTGTATTGAGAGAATAGAATCACTGAAGAGGGATATACATTCTCTGACTTTGAAAATTAAAGAACAGGCATATCACCTGGATATGTCCTTTGCGGAAATTGAGAAACGAAATAATGATCTTGTTGAGAAAGATAAGGAACTAGCTGAATCTAAAGCAGAGGTGATCAGATTACACAGAAAGTTAGAAATCATTGGAAATTCATCATTCTTATTAGGACATTATCATGATAATACTAAAGAGGGGAAGGAAACTAATGGTATTGGTTATGTTCCTCCACCATTCCACGGAAATTATTCTGTTACCCCTGAGATTATAAAAGATGAGGATTTAGATCCTAAGACTGTGTTGAAGGTGAATCCAGTCACAGGTGAAGATATGGTGTATTCTGATGAGAGTGATGATGAATATTTTGATGAAGCTAAGGTAGAGGGGATACCGAAAGAGGTTAAGAATGAAGACTCAAAGGTTGATTCTAATTTATCTGGAAATTATACATTTGGATGTTCTTCAAACTCTAGGAGAGTTCCATATGTCAGAGATTATAAAGACATGCGTACATGTTTTCATTGTAATGAGATGGGACACATTGTGTTGACCTGTCCTTACAAAAATAAAGGGAAGAAGCATGTAGTTCCTAAGAAGATGAAGCCTGAATCAAAACCTGTTGCAAAATCTGGAGTTTCAGAGAAAATAAAGCGAAAAGAAGTTCATGTAGGAGAATCTTCTTCAAGTGCGTCTTATCGTGTGAAGATTCCTTATATGAGAGATTATCGCGAGACGAGATCTTGCTTTTATTGTGGTCTTGTGGGTCACATTAGGATTGCTTGTCCTCACAACGCCAAAGGTAACCGACATGTTACTCCAGGAAAGGTAAGAACTCCTTGAAGCCTTATGTTAACCCAAATGTGGTTAAACCTCGTGATACACCAAAGAGTAATTCAAAATCTGAGGTTAGGCTTTCTAGACCTTAAAGACGGAGGAGAAACAGAAGATTGGGAAAACTTTTAGAACAACAAGAGTTTTCACAATCTAAACATTTTTTAAATGAACGAAAATTTTCAAACACTTTACATTTTAAGCAAAAAGAACTTAATGAACATAAGTATGTTTGGAAATCTAAAGTTTCTGTTTTTGACTCGTCGGAACAATCTCCGAAAATCGATGAGAGATTCGATTGTGAATGGAGTGAGGTTTATTATTTTGATACAGATGGACGACCCATGACTACCATGGCTTGGGACCCAATTTCAAATTAATGTTTCTTGTTAGATGTGTAGGATTAACCAAGAGGGACTATTAATACCATTTTGGTTGTTGATAGTGGTGGTTCTAAGCACATGACAGGGAATGACATATGCATGAGTAAAGAGTTGTTGATAACTGCGAATATATTTTTTTCAACGACTTGATGCTCAAGGGGGAGAATACGTCACACACAATGTTATTTTGAAAGAGTTTTACAAAGTCCAAATGATAATTTGAAACTTAGGATGACGATGGTGAGCAAAAAGTCGTTGATGCAACCATTTGACTAGTTGAGAGGGAGTCTACAGGACAGGGGGAGTACAGAACTGTGTTGGTGACAGAGGCAATGACATTCAATTACATTACATCGGTTTGAGTTTTTAATTGATTGACTTGCTTAATCCTGAGTAACCAAGTAAAATGTTTTTCTTAAAATGTTTTCATAGAAGATTTTATTTTCGTTTGTTTCACTTTCTTTCATAAAGATTTTGAAAAAGCCAAACAAATTGAAAAAGATAAAATCGACATTACTTTAAGTTAAAGAAGAGATGATAGTACATCAGTAGATGTTCTTTCACACATGACCTTAGATTGATTGGTTGGTGCTTTATGTTAATATATCTGAATTATATGTTTTGATCTAAACTTCAGAGACTGCACAAATAGGAAATGATAGTGTTGTGTATGCATATAATTTAAATTTTCAGTAGACTAAAAGCGTCACTGAACCATTATTAGTGTGAAAACATAATTGCATATGTTACAACTGTGATTTGAACCCATTTTATGCATGGGTGTGTGTGTTAAAAGATCACTATCAGATAAAGAATATTAGCTTTTAATAAAGAGTGTCCTATGAGATCAGTTTCGGGTTATGTCCTTAGCACTATTCATTCGATTTGCTTCAGTGCCCATGTCTCGAAAAGTATGCAATTTGAAGTATAATCAAGATATGTACTTGACAACATCTGTCAAACATATACTAGCCCTTGGATCATATTGATAAATCATCTCTACTGATTCCATTGAATTCATAATCCAGATAACAGTTGGATCCACGTACCTGAATCTTATGATTCCACATATATAAGCCAAAAAATTGAATCATTCGATTCTGAATCTCATTGATTCCTTTACAATCCAATTTGGATTCTGCTATTCATGTGCTAAGTGATGTCTCCTCATTCTGGAAATTCGGATAATCTTTAGTAAAATCTCATATGTCTTTAAGATAGTGCATTTACTTTCTATTGGAATACTAGTGGGGTACACGTTGTATTTCATACTTAAATGGTACCTTAACTCACAAGGAAGTGGGAATGAGATGCTTTAGTTTCAAATCTTATAATATTAACAAATTGAATTTGTGTGTCATAGCCTGATCCTATTTTCTTTGAATGTTTATCGCGTATCATAACATGCAATATGAAAGTCTTGAAAAGATAGAGTGTGATAATCTTGAAAGATATTGGTTTGATTGGTCAAGGCTTGAAAGAATGACATAGGATACCATTTGATATTATATGGATTTTATATCCAAGATGTGTGATTGATATCTCATATATACTGATATGATCTTCTTACTCGTGATGTTCGACCAAAAAGATATGATTTTGTATTTTACATTTCAGTTTATATAGAGAAGAACCAAAAATATTTTGTGTCTCTTATGTTTGAAAAACGAAAAAGATTTTTTCTTTCTTATGTTTGAAAAACCAAAAAGATTTTATTTTTCCAGCTTCCATGGAAATTTTAATTGTTGGTTATTTTTTTTTGTTCTCCTTTGCAAAAACTGAATATTGCAGACAGAAGTTGACAAGGGGACCTTCTCCCAAGTTTTCTTCTAGATAGAAAGAGAGAGTGTGTAGATGAACAAGACGAAGACTACAGTGTGTTTGATGATATTTGAAGACGGATGACAATCTTCTAAAGCTATTGACAAAGGGGAGTCTGTTGGAGCATATTCTGGTGACAACGAGCTTGAAGATGTTATGTCTTAGTCTTAGAGTCTTTGACTTGTAATTGATAGAATTGTTAGCAACAGTTAAAGGGGAGTCTGTTAGGACATGTTTTGTAACTGTTGATAAAATTCTGTGTAAGTTCATAGAGAGGCGAACTTATCTTTAGGAGGGAACTTGTTAAGTTCGCCTAGCCTATTAGAGGCGAACTTCATATTTGAGGCGAACTTAAGAGCGTGTGTCTATAAATAGGAGTTTACAGTTTCAGTGTAGAAGCAGATAACAGCAGAGGGACTTTGAACGAGTGTAATTCCAAGAATTCTGTAAACTATGTGATTGTTGGAATACAAAGTGAATGTTATTTACCTGATTGTCTCTATTATCTATTTCGTATGCAATCGTTGATTCAGTAGGATTTCGCACTCCGCGTTAACGATACGTCTTATCACGAGAACGATCCGTAGAAGAGACATGTGGACCTACAGCCTTTGATGAAGCTAGATTTAAATGTCTAGTTGAATCCATTGGTAAGATAAAATTTGAATAAAATCCTTCTCTAAACTAAAAATAAATAATTGTGTGTTTGTTTTTCTTGTTGTTTTTTATGAAGTCCTTTTTGAAAATCCAAAAATATTTTTTGTCATTTTGATAACTTTATCTGTTAGCAGTAAACATTTTTGTTGCTGATAGGTTAAGTCATCAACAACAAAAGCCTTTGCTGCTGATTACTTTATGCCATCCGCAGGAACAATTCTGTTGTGGATAGCTTTAAGGCAATCAACAGCAACACCTTTGCTGTGGACCATTATATCCATCAGTAGCAACTAAGTTTGCTGCTGATAGATAACCATCAGCAGCAACTAACTTTGCTGCAGATGGGTAAAATTGGGTCAAATTAACCTTTAACCACTGAAAAAATTTTACTGTCAGTCTTACACCATGATTGCTACAATACAATTATAGTTGTAAAACAGTAAAACGGTTGTGGAACTGTAGACACCACACCTACGATGCTCTTCTTGTATGGTATAAGTGACCGTTGCTCAAACCCTTTAACCCTTCTGTTATAACAAAATCAAATTCCCTCCTTCACCCATTCACATTCAATTCTGACCTAACTCTCCTCTTTCACTCCCACATTCTCGCATTCAAAGCTATTCTCTCCATAACCAACTTTCAAAACCTCTATTCATCACCAAAAATGGCCAACCCTGACATCGAAAACCCTGGTGACAAATTCTCAACCTACCACAATCTGGTGGCATACCTAGTTAAAGGGAAGAAATCAAAAGGCTTTGACCATATGATCGACTTCTTGTGTCGATCAAAGATATACTTTGCTCTCATAGTCAACCCCACCATCTACATATCCCACATGGAGGATTTCTGGAACTCCGCCTCCTACTCCACTGAACAAGGGATCCCACAAATCAAAGCCCAAGTTGATGGCAAGGATATCATCGTCACTAAAGAAACAATCAGAAAGCACCTCAAGCTTCTGGACGAAGGTGGCGCCAACTCTTACTCCCAAGTTGACTACATGAAGACATTTGTGACTATTGGGTACATTGGAAATCAGAAGGAGTACACTATAGAGAAGGCTCTGCTTGGTCCACTATGGAAGTATCTATGCCACACTCTCCTTCATTGCATATCTCAAAAGAGGAGTGGCTGGCATCACATATCTTCTGGACTTGCATTTGCAGTCCATGATCTGGTAAATGCCCTGAACTTCAACTTTTCTCACCTGATTTTTGAAGGTTTGAGATATAACCTTCAGGAAGGGGCAAAACAAGCTTTTTTACATGTACCCTAGATTCTTGCAAAAGATTTTCAATGATGAACTAAAAGATTTATCCAAAACTGCAGGAATCTACATGATTAGATCCCACAAAAATAACATTTTCAAAAGCATGACAACTGTTTCAGAAAAGTTCTCAAGGGTTAATGTTCCATTGTTATCTACCATGCTGAACATGCACAATACCAAGGGTGACAGTTCAGCAGTCCCAGCTGATACTGATCCTACACTCTCCACTTCACAGCCTGAAAATACAACCTTTGCTATCCTTGATCAAACCCTTGTGCAACCTACTGAGGGTGCACAAGTACAACAAATAGTCACCCCTGCACTTCTTGCCTAGCTGGAACACAGGGCCCTAGTTGAGGTTAGTTATAAAAGGAAGAAAAAGAATAGCAAGAAGAATCCTTCTATTCTTGGCTTAAAGGCCCAATCCCAACCTAAAAGCCCTCATTCAGAGTCACAACACTCTGATGAGAATATCAAAAGGGATAGCCACATTACTAGGGAAACTTCCTTGGAAGGTTCCTTTTTAGGAATAGGACTACATCCTGAGTCCATAGTCATGCCCATCTCTGAGCCCATACCTCTTCCTTCTGAGAACTTAAGTACAAAGGCACCTAGTCAAGATGGTGTATCTTCTCCAAACACCACTATCTCAGAGATACTGATTGACTTGGCTGTCCAAGTACCTAGCCCATGTTCTTCACCCTCGAAGGTTCACTCTAGGAGTGATGATAGAGTGAATATGGAAGGGGTTGCCACTACTTCTGGTCCTTCAATTGATCAGAAGGACAGTGGTAACATATTTAAGTCCCCAACCATGGCAACTCACAATGAGAATGTTTCTTTTGAAACCTTCTTCACTGAGAGGAATCCCAGGATCCAAGAAAACCAGGCTAATGGGGATGCAGTGGCAAGGCCTAAGTCCCCATCTAGTTCCAAGGATTCCACAACTGTGGATGAGGACAGACTGGAACAGCAAAACATGGAATTGACGACAAGGGTAGCTCTGCTAGAGGCTGAAGTGTCTAAATTAAAGCACCAAGTTTCTATGCATGAGTCCCACAAATGTACCACTTCAACTTCTCTTTCCCTTGTGTCAGTGATCACTCAAACTAATTCAACTTTGTTCACTTATGCAACCAAAAAGGGGGAGGAAAGCTCTCAAGATGATCCTCAATCAGATGACAGCTTTGATGGATGGCTTAAAAAAGAGGAAGAATTTCAAAGAACCATCTTCAAGCTTTCCTTCATTCAAGTCTAGAGATTGAAGATTCCAGAGATGAAGAGGAAGAAGTCTATGAGGAGTGGAAAATAGTGGCCAGGGAAGAAGAGGAAGTGTTTCCTGAGGAGATGGAGATAGAGAGGGAAGAAGAAGAAGCATTCCCAGAAGTTAAGGTACTTGAAGCTGCAAACAATCTTTCCAGGCGTGTCATATCCCTCCAACACTCTCTTGCAGAAGAAAATCTGGAGTTTGATTCCATTTTAGCATGGGGGTATGATGGAAAGTCTGAGAGATTCTGGATAGAATGGGAGTTCTAATGAATAGTAGAACTTGAGTGGGACAACCTGAGTACATTTGCATACTGGCTTTGCACCTTTCTGAGTGCATTAACACATCTAAGAAGCTCTCTGCCTGGCTTACTATTGACCGCTTCCATGATTTAATGGAAGATAACATGCCTTGGTTTGAGAGATTTCTTCAAGAAGCCAAGAAGGTTGCCTATCACTGCCTTAAGGAAGAAGAAGCAGAGTCTTCAAGTGCAGCCCAAAGAAGAGCAGGTCAAGGCCTAGAGTTAGTGGAAAGCAAAGTGCTGACTAAAAACCAAGTATTGAATCTAAGGAGATATTCCTACAATGAACTAGTCAGAGGTCTTGAAGTATATGGATGGGTAAATACAGGGCTTAGGGGGATGAAATTTCTATTATGTGATGGCTCATCTATTCAGTTCAACAACATTGAAGAAGTCCTAATAATGAACTCTGATTTTCTCTTTAAAGTCTTTCAACTGAGATCTCAAGAGTTTTCAGTAGAATCTCCAAGAAGTCAGGAAATGATGCTCATTATTAAGTCTTTTTTAATGAAAGGTGGATGGATAGCATTGGAAGAATCATCAAGCTCATCTGAGTCATCTTCTTCCTCTCAAGATGACCTTAGCACAAGAATGAAAATCATCAAGGAATCTTGGGAATCTCAGTTCCCCGATGAAGAAGAAGATGTTCCTCCATTGTCCATTCCACATATTGCCAATGAAGCCTATGCTGAGGTCTCAATAGCAACATTCTCAACTGCTATTGTGGTCAATGAAGCAGAAGCTGAGGCATCCACACATGACAAAGGGAAGGGAATTATGACAGAAGAAGAAAAGAGAAGAAGAGAAGATGGAAAAGGAAAGAAAAAAAAAGAGGAAGAAAGGAGGAAGGGATGAAGCAAATAAAGAAGGATCAAGAGAGAAAAGTTGCCATGCTCTTTAGAGAGCAGCAGATCAGCAAAGTTGCAAGGTCTCTTGTCTCCTCAAAGATACAAGTTCCTGTGGGCTCTCAAATTAATGAGGATGAAGCTTTGGCACTCAGGCTACAGTAACAGTTTGAAAAAGAAGATGCAGATAGAGAGAAACAGAAGGCAAAAGAGGCCAAATTCAGAATAAAGGACTCCCAACTGGCTAAAGAGATGAGGAGTGAATGGATAAAAGCCCTAACTAATCAAGGTGAGGATGGAGACTACCTTGAGAAGTTATCAAATAAAGAGCTCTACAGAGCATATATGGGCCAAGAGGGTGTAGCCAAGAAGAAGAGGGCTGAAGAAGAAGAAAAAGCAAGGGAGAAGTCTAGGAAAGCCATTGCCTTAAACAAAAGAACTCATGAAGAGAGAAAGGTTTTGTTTGACTTTCTCGAGGCAAGAGGTGAGAGTGGAAAGATGTTGGGTCCAATGAGTTTTATGAACCTTCAATCCCTCTACAGACAAGCTAAAAAGGAAGAAGAGATAGGCTCAAGAAGACAAATCAAATCAAGAGGGGCAGTGATACTGAAGAAGAAAGAAAAAGAAAGAAGCCCAAAACCGAATCCTTGGCACATCCTCCTCCTACCGTACAACTTCCCTCTCCAAGAATTCCCTCCACCACTCCCATAGTGTCCAAAGCTTCTCACCCATCTCCTTCTTAACCACAACCTCCTCTTAAGAGACCAAAGCATCCTACCAGCCCTTCTGACTCAAGAAATATTATTCTATGGTTCTATAGTGAACAAGATGGGAGGTATGAAGTCTTCAGAGGAGAGAAAGAAAAGAAAAGATCAATTTATGTGTCTGTTGATGAGGTCATGCAACTAACTGATTCAGATCTAAAAAGAATTCTTGAGCTAAGTGAAGAGGAAGTCCCAGAAAATGATAGTGGCAAACATCTCTTGCTAGTGATAAAGCATCATTTTAATCCTAGCAAAGAGGTTGTTATTGATGCCAAACCTCTTCACTCCCACTATCCTCTTGTCAATTGGTCCTACAATGCTGATAAAGATGAGTACACTATCACAGATGTCAAAGGACATAAGATTAGGGGTCCCAGAAAGGCTATCCTCAATATGCCAAGAAGGGACATCCAATCCCTATCCGAACTTCCTTTGGACAATCCCAGCAAGGATCCTAGGGGATATGAGACTGCAAGGATCATCATCCAGATGCAGAAACTCTATGAGCAAATATAGAAGATATTTTGGTAGCATCAGTCTAGGGGGAGTTTGTAGATATCTAAGACTGGTGGCTTCAAAATATTATAAGTATAGTTGTTACAGACACAACAATTTTGCTACAGATAGAAGCTGCTGCTGATAGCAGTTTATGTTGCGGATGGTTGTAGTTGCTGCTGATCAACAACCTTGTTGCGGATAGACCATTATCTGCTGAAGTCCAATGTTGCTGCTGATAGGCTTATCAGCAGCAACTAACACTTATGCTGCTGATAGTCAAGTCATCAGCAGCATTGACTTTGCTACTAACAGTCCTTGCTGCTACACTGACAGTACTATCAGCAGAAGGAATGTTATTGGTGTAGAAGACAATGTTCTCACATCTAAACTCTCCTACAAAGATTCCCAACTGAAGACTTTTTGTTTACAGTTGTATTTTTGTTGCAGTTGTCTTTTTGTTTGTAACCAATTATAGCATAGCTTTATGTCTGTAAAAGATCAATGGCTTGTGTTTGATCTGATCCTTAGAATCAAGGGTTTGTCTTGATTCTAAGTTCCTATTTATGTATTGTTTCTCTTCATTATATAGTATGCTTCCTAAATAGTTTTCTCTCTGAAACTTGTAAACATTGAAGAGTAATACAATTTCCATTTATCAGTATTCTCATTGTTTCTGGTTGCATTTTATAGTTGTTATTGTTTCCGCTAATATCAACTAAACAGAACCATCTTGTAATATCTCGATCCTACAGGGGTAAAAAGGAAATTTCACTTTATATTATTCTTTTTTTTAAATCTAGTAATAAAAAATCAGTCTCTCTCTCTCATATCCATCATCAGAAATCTAACATCAAGAACAATTTCAAGAACATTTTTTATACACATGTGTAAAAAACACTGTCTATATTCAGTTTACAACATAAACACAAGAACGCTTGAAAAACGTCCTTTTTAAACATGTGTAAAATCCACATACACAAATCAATAAAAAAATCTACATCCAAATACCTAAATATCTTTACAAATTCGTAAAAAAACATATAGACAAATTAGGAAAAAAAAATTACATCCAAATAAAAAAAATCAAATACACATGGGTAAACTCTTTTACACATGCGTAAATTCAGTTAAAACATGTGTAAAAGAATCAAATACACATGTGCAAAAATAAAAAAGAAACTATTTTAAATAAAACTAAAAAAAAACCAATATCAAACCCTTACTTGTGTATCAAACCCAATAGATCTTGAACCCAAATCTCAAACTCGATCTTGAACCCAAATATTTTTCCATGTTCACAGCTCAAATCTGGATTGTTCAACTTGTTCTAAAAAAGAAACGAAGATTAAACGGTGAATTAGCAATGTGAAGAAGAAGAAGAAACAAATATTTAAACTGGTTTACACATGTGTAAAGAACTCCCAAACAGAGATAAAGAATCAAATACCCAATTTTAGGTTTCTATACACAGTTTACACTTAAGTAAAAAATTAAATAAACATGAAAAGTATTATTCTTCAATTTTGAGTCATTTTATCAATTATCTCACTGAAATCTCATGGACACTCGTTCAATTTTCACAAGTGTAAAAAAAGATGGACTATTAACACATGTTCAGATCTGAGTTAACATAAAAACACATGAATAACAACTCCTTACACATGTGTAAATTCAGTTTACACATGTGTAAATTCAGTTTACACATGTGTAAATTCAGCTTACACTTGTGTAATTTCAAATCTAGGTTTTTTCAAATCTGTATAAAAACTATGCTTCATGGTTGATATCTGGAAGTTCAAGTTATTACATAAATACCTGTTTCGATAGATATATGACACCATTAAAATAATGATTTCAATACCCTTTATGAAAGCTGTGATCAAATCATATTAACAATACCGTAAACAATTACCTCTTGGTTGATGTCAATTCCAATCTCATATAAAATGTTTAAAATAGAAAAGGCTAATCAAAGGGGGCGAATCCTAATGCCTCAATCACTTACATGCACAAGTTTAGTTCATAGAATTGGAATGTATTACCTAAACAAGTTCTAATTTAGAAAACATCATTTTGCCCATCACTCAAGTTTCAAATGAAAGCAGCATTGTGCTAACATTGTTATGCTCAAAATTCTCACTTGGAAGAGAATGTAAATGGGTAACGTGTGAAGTGTTTCCTATTTCTACTTGCTATGCCCCAATAATTCTTTTATTTATTAGTTTATCAATGGTGCCTCAATCATGTGGCTCAAATCACATCCATTACACAAAGTTTTCAGACAACACAAAAAATGGATTTTTATTGAAATATTTTTGGAGTTTTTTAAATTTTTGTTTGATTTTAGTGTTTTTTCTTTGAAAAATTAGGGCTTTTGAAACTAGCTTAAAATGAGTTTTGTGTGAGGCTCGAGTGATAAGTCAAAATGTCCATTTTCCTCCTCACACTTGAAATGCACATTGCCCTCAATGTGCAAAATGCAAGATGCATGCAAATGAAAACATTATATTTATAAGTGTGTGTTTAGAAAAGAAGACAAAAACTCCCTTGATTACCGCTATGTCCAACACATGTGGTCGATACCCATAGCCTTCGGAAATGCCATAATCACAAGAGAGTCATCAAATGCAAGACCTACAAACCACTCTACCACAAAATAAAAAAATATAAAGCCGATAGGTGATTAGTTCATTTAACACCCTGAATTAGAGGCAACAGTTATAATTACGAGAAAACAAACATAGCCTAAGCAAACTATGGAGTTCGTATAGTCTCAATTTTGAGTCCATAAATTTAGACGTTCGACCTAGAAATCCTAGAGGAGCAATTAATATTTAATAATAATAATATTAATATATAATAATAATAAATTGAATTCATACATTCCTAGAAACCACCATGTGAGGAAGGTAGTAAGAAGGTGCACATGACATGTGAGGAAGGTAGTACGAAGGTGCACATGACATGTGAAGAAGGTAGTAGGAAGGTGAACATGACATGTGAGGAAGGTGACATATGTAAAAAGGGTGAACAAATTTTCCTATAAATAGAACTTAGGCTTACTCTTAAGTTCTTATTTCAAACCTTCTCCCAATTCAAAGACAGGGGATAATACAGATAAGAGATGGTGATGTGATAGTGACCGACGAAATTATTTACAAAGGCATGGACTAAGACTTAGATTAGTAGGCCTGAATCTTTAGTTTTACAAAATAAAGTAACAGTTTATATTTCAAAATTTAAAATATCTTAATTTTTTAATAATTACAGAAATAAAGTTTTGATAAAAATATTAGGAAATAAACTAAAAAAACCTACGGAACTCTTTAAAATTGATTACTTCTTTTATACCGTGTATCAGTGCAACTCTTCGATTCATAGTACATTTATTCAATTTAAAGAGTTTAAAAATATTTTAGGTTAGTCTTCGTTAACCGTTCATGAACAAGTTAAATATTAAACGAACGAACATGAACAAGGTTTCGTTCAGTTCGATTCGATTCATTTACAGCCCTAGTGGTCGTCGTTACGAAAATAAATACAACTTGCTTAATCCCAGCCTATTTTATATTTTTATGGCTTGAAAACAAATTTTAATTTTAATTTTTTTTTTCAAATTTGACGTAAAATCTTTCTTTTATTTGAAATTGAAACCAACAATAACAAACTACATAATTTATGCCTAACGAAGTTAAAGAAACAAACATTTTTGTAAGAGTTAAGTAGAAGCATGATCCCCGTGGTATGTCTAAATTTTGGATTTGGTCTCTAAGCTTGAAAAATTACAATGGCAGTCCCAAATTATGCATAAACGTAACATGTTTGATACTTAAAGTGGATAACAGTTAAGTTTTCTGTTAAATATTTTGAAAATGACCACAATGCCCCTACTTCAAAAAACAAAAAAATTGAAAAAAATTTGTTTTAAAAAAAGTGTTGGATTTGTCTGATAACTAGGGGGTGGATTTGTCTGATAACTAGGGGTCTAAATATAGGTTTTTTTAATTTCTATTAATTTTTGATCTAGATGTATTTTGGACATTTTTTAAAATATTTAACATAAAATTTAACTGTCATCCACTACAGGGACCAAACATGTTACGTTTATACATAATTTGGGACTATTAGTGTAATTTTTTAAACTTTTAAACCAAACATGTTACGTTCATGCGTCTACTTTAACTCTTACAAAAATGTTTGTTTGTTTCTTTAACTTCGTTAGGCATAAATTATGTAGTTTGTTATTGTTGGTTTCAATTTCAAATAAAAGAAAGATTTTACGTCAAATTTAAAATTAAAATTTGTTTTCAAGCCATAAAAATATAAAATAGGTTGGGATTAAGTAAGTGGTTTATTTATTTTCGTAACGACGACCACTAGGGTTGTAAACGAATCGAACCGTATCGAACGAAGGCTTGTTCATGTTCGTTCGTTTAACATTTAACTTGTTCATAAACGGTTCACGAACACTAACCGAACAAAATTTCATGTTCGTGTTCGTTAATTAAGGAAATGTATGTGTTCACGAACGGTTCACGAACGGAACCAAACGAAGACTTGTTTGGGACTTTTGATATCAACCATAATGTCTTTCGAAATAAACATTTAATAAAATCATTTTAATATCAAGTTTTATGTACATGTATCGAACTTACTTTACTTACTTAATTGTTAGGGTAAAAAATAAAATAAAAATAAAATATTATAAAAAGTTTAGATAAAATAAAATAGAAATATACAAAAATCTTTAATGAACAACATCAACAAACAAACACTGACGAACACGAACGTAAATGAACATAAACGAACGTTCACGAACACAAATGAACGAACGAGACATCTGTTCATCTTCGTTAATTTAGTTAAACGGATGGAATTCCTTGTTCATGTTCGTTCATTTATTAAACGAACGAATGTAAACGAACTTCCTGTCGAACGATTCACGAACTCTTGGCTTAACGTTCGATTCGTTTACGGCCATTACCACCACTAATATTTGTTACTTTAAACAATCATGACTTTAAATTTGATTCCCCATGCCAGGAGTTTGTCTACTTCATATAAATAAAAGCATATTAATTACATTTTTATTTATTATAAATTTAATTATATTGAACTGAGGAGTTAATGGTACTTTTCTTCAACTATTTTGAAAATGAAATTCTAATAAGAGATATTTAGAAGAAACAAGAGAGAAAATGGAAGAAGATAACTCGTTTCATTCATATCTAATGGTTTGCTTTACATATACAATATATATAGTGACAGAGAGATTGAAGCCGACTCTATAATGAATATAGTACTAATTTGGGTATAATGTATGTATTAAGTGTATTAAAGTGAGAGTTTCATAACACTCCCCCTCAGTCATATTACCGCTATTATATGCTATTTGACAATATATTTCAGGATGATGTTAAGTCGATACTTCAGCACCGAAAAATATAAACTGATACTACTTCAATTATAATGCCTCGTTAAAAACCTTACTAAGAAAACCTAGTGGGAAAGAAACTTAGTTAAGGGAAAAAGAGTGCAGTGTGTATAATTCTCCCCCTCAATTTAACGAATATATATCTTTCATCATGCTGAGTATAATCTTCTATGACAATCCCTTGATTTGATTTTTGATGTAATCTTCTTTGATTTGAGCGACGCATGTGACCTTGTCTTCATAGTGTACTCGGGCTTCATCGACTCTAATCACTCTCTTCTTGAATATGTTGAATCATTGACCTCCATAAGTAAAATGTATCTAGATTGATAGTCTGATAAGTATAATACATTTGTATAGCCAACTAGTTTGGGACACCATATTTTCTCATAGAACAATCCCATGTCTCGAGTCCTGCAAGGAGATCAACTTATCATTTAATATGCTTACCGATGTTTCCCTGTAAATTTTGATAAATACAATGGACAAATCTATAACATATATACTCGAACTACTTGCCGAGGAATAATCAAGTTATGTCAAATTATTTAAAAATTCTCTCGCTAGTAGTTTGACAATTTCTCTCGTTGGTGTCTACATCTGTAACATCCAGAAAACCCGACACTTGTAAATGGGTCGGAGGAGAGAAAGGAAGGCTAATGGGCTAGTGAAAGATTACGGGCTTGGCCCATGAAGGGTTTCCATAACCTTACTACAGCCCCAACACATCCTCATTTCCAGATTGTGCACCCAAAAATTGTCTAAAGAGAGAAAGTTCAAGAACAAGATTTTGAGGCTCAAGATCTGCTCCAATCCGTGTCTCCGGTGTTGCAGAAGGAGAAACCAACGTTTTAAGGTTAAAATCCAACCTAAACCCTATGTTTTCAGCCTAAATGGGTTTTGAGGTAAACTAGGGTTTGATCTTTAAAAACATGGATTTTACATATGAAATGGGATATAAAGCCCAGATCTGAGCCCATGGGAGTTAAACAAACGGTTTGGATGTAAAAAGTTTTGAACTTGGGGTAAAAACGGGTCTGTAAATGAAGATTTTCAAGTGGCGACACTATTTCTTGAGGCGACACTAGTCGCGGCCAGTTGGAGAAGATGATACCCGGTGGGATGACACTAAACGTGTGGCGACACTAGCAGGTGGCGTCGTCCCCAAGGTTTCCAATGACTGGGACACGTGTCATTCTATCAGCGACACTGTTTTGACTACCTTACGCAGTGTCGCCATGCATATGAACGACACTAGATCTCACGACACTAAGTCCATAACAAAAGTACTGGCGACACTGATAGTGTGCTTAGCGACATTGATCATGTGTCTATGACACTGATCATGTGTCGACGATACTAAGCCTGGTGACACTGATCTTTTCCCGGCGACACTGATAGGCGACACTAGTTAAATGATATTCGGGTGTTGACTTATGTGTAGATCGGTTAGCAAGTTAGCACCAACTAGACGTTTGATTCAGGTTAAGTTACGAACGAACAGGTGAGTCAAGAATCCCTATTTACTTGTTTCTATAGTGATGTGCATACTTAACGAATGTTTACGAAAGGATGAATGATATGAAATGTTTATGAATGAACGGTTTTTGAAAGAAACGATGTTTGAAACAAGAACGTTTAACGAAGTGAATGTTTACAAAAGGAACGATGTGTAGGAGTGGTTTTATATGAATGAAAGGGGTTTTGTGAATGAATGTAACATTTTATGAAAATAAATGGGCGAATGTTTGTAGAAGTCATTACACGTCTAATCTGTTAAACGAAGGAATTGACGAACGAAGTCTGGGGATGTAAGTCCCTAGTCATATGGCATGAATTGCCATATGTATAACAGGGGTAGCACCTATGTGGCCTATCAGTGGGTATAACGGTTGTCAACTGGCCGGGAAAGGGTAACGACGGTTACTCGGGGTTAACGTGACCCGAGAATTAAATCACTTGGGGCTTGCGGGTTTTAAAGGTGATAGCAGGAAATGGATGCCCTTGGACCGATGAGTCCCAAGGGCGATAAATGTTATTACCTTGTGGGCCTATGAGCCGTAAGGAAGATGATGTTACCTTATTGACTAACGAGTCGTGAGGGCAATGAATGAATGAGAATGAAATGGATGGAAGGAATGATGATACAGATTTAGACAAATAAATATATGACTTGATGAATATGTAAATGGAGAATGTAAATGTTTAATGAATGTATGCCCTATTTACTTATGAATGTTAAAAACCCTAACGAAATATTTGACGAATGATAAACCATTTCCTTAAATGAATGAAAAACTTGAACTCACCAGCGTTAGCTAACTTTTAGTATGCATGTCTGGTTAAGAATGAGGAGGTTGATGATTGGATGCGGCTTTGTTAGGACATACAACCTGATACAACTCATGTTGTGTCTCCTAAGAAGAATGAAGAACCTGTGATGTATAGAAATACAGGAATGACTAGAGAACAGTGGAGAGAGGTAGTTAACTGTTGGATGAAGGTACTACCAAAGTCACCTATACAACCTGCTCAGAAAGAAAGATATGTGAATAAAGAGAGGTGTATTGGAAAGATCATAAGTTGGTTTTATGATGATGAAACTAAGTTGTTTGCTCTTAAAAGATCTGATGGTGTTCAATACTTAAAGCCTAGGATCAAGTATTTCAATACCTTGCCAAGGTCTGAAATGAATGGTCTAGCTACGAAACCATTGATTAATAGATCTAAGTGTGGATTAGCCGATGTGATTGCCAATTTGATAAAGAGAGAAGGTGGATCAGGGAAGTATGAAAGGTTAAAACCACAGAAGGGAAAAAGAGTGAAGCTTGTAGATCAAAAGACTAAGAATGTGACTTGGAAGTATAAGTTTAAGCCAGTACGTGTTGTATAGAAGATACCATTGAAGAAAATTCCACAAGATTTTCTGGGGAATATGAAATGGTGGTATGTTGATGTGAAGACTGGTGAAGCTAGGATTGATGATAAAGATAATAAGGTCATTGTTAGTTTCTATGATGCAATGAATCTTATTAACTTCTCAAAGAAAGATCAGAGGACGTTAAGAAAGAATGAGATCGTGTTCACTGATGAATGGAGAGAACAAGGATTGCAGTATAAAAGAGTGTTGGAGATATGTCAGAGTTATGGAGTGCATGCAGGAAGCAGATTACCAGACAACTGGAAGAGTTCGTCATAAAGACTGAAGACAGAAGATCAAGCTATTGTCAACGGGGAGTCTGATAGGACATAGATTGTATGACAAAAGCTTTGTAATAGTTTACGTCTCATTGTCTTTATGTTTTGTATGTATATGTTTAGATTTGTCTAAGTATAAATACAAGTTCTGCTAGAGGTAAACTTGATAAGTTCGCCTGGTCTATTAGAGGCGAACTTGTTAAGTTTGCCTAAGCATCATGTGTCTATAAATATAGAGTTTGCAGAGTCTGTTCTGTACGCGTGAGATAGATTGAACAATCAAGTATTCTGTAGACTCTGTTTGGTGATATAAAAGAGAGAGTTTATTTACCTGGTATTTCTATTGTCAATTGATATACAAAACGTTAATACGGTAGGATTCTGCACTCCGTGTTAACGAGACGTCCTGTCACGAGATCGATCTAAGATGAGTCATGTAGACCTACAGGCTTGGCTAATCTGAAGAGTTACCCGGCGCGAGAGAAGTTTGGCATCCTGTTTTGATTGATTTAATGTAATAGACAAAGTTTTAATTAGATGTGTTTTTATGACTATGTATGATGTTATGATATTTGAAGTTTAAGAACTATTTGTGAATGAGTAAATCCAACACGTAAGCCCCCCGGGTTTGGGGCCTTACAAGTTGGTATCAGAGCAATAGTTTGAGAGATTCAGACATCTCCGATGTCTGGACTTAAACTGATAATGGGACCAAGTAACGGATGTCGGCACGAGTAACTCAAGCGAATGCATCAAATACGAATGTAGTAAGTATGGTTTTCCCTTAGAAAATGTTAGACCAGGACAAGAGTTCAATGTAATCATAAAGGTGATCAAATAGAAACCAAGAGGTAGTGTAATGGTTAGTTGCAGATGGCCAATGCATATTAACATCTTACAATACTTGTTATGTTCTACTTGTTAACTAGCGTGATGACATTAGATTCTTTGTTCTTATATGAAGAAATGACAGGACGTCGTGGTGGAAGACGTGGTGGGGGCCGTATCAGAGGTCGTGGTAGGGCACCCGTTAACTGATGGCAGAATGATGAGGAAAGCGTGCATGTCAGCCCTGTGGTGAGCCAACATAATCCCGAGGATACCCTGGTGGTTGAACAACAGTACAGTTTCGAGCCCGAGGTGAAGACTACACTAGCTCGGGAAATCATTGAGATAATGAATGCCACCCTACCAACTATGTTGACCGGCGTGATAAAAATCATGAACAGGTCGGCTGCTACTAATCCCGGCACCGAAGGACCTATCCTTACTGTGAATGAGGCGTCGCTTGCTCACGGTTGCGACTATAAGTCCTTCAAGGCGTGTGACCCGCCGATACTTACTGGTAAAAAGGAAACAGTAGAAACATTTGACTGTGAGATCCGGATGGAACCCGCCATGCATCTCAGCGAGTGTCGGGTTGATCAAATTGTTAAGTTTGATGCGAACTTGCTAAGAGAAGAGGCGTCCCATTGGTGGGAAGGGGTAAGGCGGGCCAAGGGGACTTGGTCGTCGATCTAATGTTGTGGAACGAGCTGAATGAATTGGTAATAAAAAACTTTTGCCCGAGGAATGAGATTGAGAAAGTGGAAAGGGAGTTTCTTGGGATAAAGGCCGGGAATATGACTCATCGACAGTACACAAAGAGGTTCAATGAGTTGGCACGTCTGGTGCCACACTTGATCACCACCAAGGAAAGAAGTATTGCTTATTTTGTCCAGGGGCTATCTGACAAGGTTCACACGTATGTTAAAGCGAACACCCCTCGGACGTTCGATTCTGTGGTGGCTCTGAGTGGCGTTGTGTATGATGACCTGGATTTGAATGATGCAGTTATGGAGAGGAACCCAAGAAGAAGCTGACCCTGCCTGGTAAACGCATGGGAAGAAAGTTATTCGGGCCGAAAGATAAAAAGGCTAAGGTGGGCGGACACACTGTTTGTGAGAAGTGTGGAAGAGAGCATCCGGGTGAATGTCGACAAGGGTCGAATCTGTGCTTTAGGTGTGGAAAGTCAGGCCACTATGCCAGTGATTGTCAAGGCGCCCAAAGATACTATAATTATGGAGTTATGGGGCATTTAAGTCGGGATTGTCGGAAGCGAAAGGATGTGGGGAAAGCAAAAGAAGCGGAAAGCAAAACACCTTTGCATCCGTACTCTTTGACTCCGGCGCTAGTAAAAGTTTTATTTCCTCTACGTTCTGTAATCGAATAAAGTGCACAATTGATAAGGTAGAACGGGTCTTTAGCGTAGAAATCGTTGTGGGTAAAACCACGAAGGTGATAGAAGTTGTAGACAAATGCATGATAAAGATAGGTAACCGTAGGTTCCCTGCTAGTTTGTTTATCAAAGCACTGGAAGGGTTCGATGTGGTACTGGGATGCATTGGCTATCTACCAACGAGGCGCGGATTTTATGTAAACGGAAGGTTATCCAACTCAAGGCTCCTGATGGTAGTGAAGTCACGATTTATGGGGATACAGATATCCCGAGGCGAAAAGTCATTTCAATGATCAAAGAGGAAAGTTATATGAGGCACGGATGCGAGGCCTATCTAGCGTGCGTGATTGATAAAGAGAAAGAGGTGACAGAACTGAACGATACCTGTGGTGTGTAACTATTTGGAGGTGTTCCTAGAGGACTTGCCTAGAGTGCCGCCCGATCGGGAGATAGAGTTCCAAATTGATTTAACGCTAGGTGCCCAACCCGTCGAGAAAGCACCATACCGACTAGCCCCACTTGAGATAAAAGATTTGATGACACAATTGGAAGAACTTCTAGATAAAGGCTTCATAAGAATGAGCATTTCGCCTTGGGGTACTCTGGTTCTATTCGTAAAGGAGAAAGATGGGTCTATGAGAATGTGCATTGATTACAGAGAAGTGGATAAACGAACGGTGAAGAACAGATACCCGCTACCTAGAATCGATAATTTATTTGACCAGTTGCAAGGCACGAGTTGGTTCTCGAATATTGATCTACGGTCGGGATATCATCAGTTGAAGGTAAGGGAGGAGGATATACCGAAGATTATGTTTCGCACACGGTATGGACACTACGAGTTTCTCGTGATGTCCTTTGGATTGACAAATGCCCTAGCAACGTGTATGGATTTTATAAACAGAGTGTGCCGTCCGATGCTGGATCGGTCGGTAATAATATCCATAGATAATATTCTCATCTACTCAAAGAGTGATGGCAATCATGCCTGTCACTTGTGAGAAGTACTAGATACTCTGAAGGCAGAGAAGTTGTATGCCAATTTTTCCAAATGCGCATTCTGTCTTAGGGAAGTTCAACTCCTTGGTCACGTCATTAACGCAAACGGCATTATGGTTGACCCGAAAAAGATTCTGAGTGTGTAAGAATGGGAGGACCTGAAGACACCGACAGAGGTGCGGAGTTTTCTGGGATTGGCAGGCTACTATCGGAGATTCATACATGATTTCTGGAGAATAGCCTTGCCTCTAAAAAAGTTGATAAGGAAAGAAGTCAAGTATGAATGGGGTTTAACTCAGTCAAAGGTATTAGAGGAACTGAAGGAGAAGTTGACTCAAACATCGGTATTAGGCCTACCCAAGGGCAATGAAGACTTAGTGGTATACTCTGATGCTTCTAATATGGGATTTGGTTGAGTGTTGATGCAATGAGGAAAGGTGATTGCGTATGCGTCACGTCAGCTGAAGACTCACGAAGTCAACTACCCGAATCACAACTTAGAGCTCGCGGCAGTTGTCTTTGCACTAAAGATCTGGAGGCATTACCTCTATGGGGTTAAGTGCACTATCTACTCCGATCACAAGAGTGTGAAGTATTTCTTTGAACAGAAGGAGTTGAATATGAGGAAGAGACGTTGGCTGGAATTGTTGAAGGCCTACGATTGTGAGATCTTGTACCCCCCGAAGAAGGCAAACGTAGCGGCTAACGCACTAAGCTGAAAGGAGAGACCAGCTCCTATCAGAGTTAAAGCATGTCAACTAGTGGTGAGAATAGATCTTATGACTGAGATTGATAAGGCACAAGTTGAAGCACTTCAACCGGAAAATATAGAGAAGGAAAGGATGGTAGGTCAATAAGAGTCACTGGAGATGAACACCCTCTGTGTGCGGACTTGATTTGGCTGTATCTGGATACCTAAGGAAGGCGAGCTTAGGGCTAAGATCCTCGACGAGGCCCATAAGTCTCGCTATTCTATACATTCAGGCACCACGAAAATGTATCAAGACTTGAAGAAGGATTATTTGTGGCCGGGCTTGAAAAATGATGTAACCTCGTATGTAAGCAAGTGTCTAACTTGTTTGCAGGTTAAGCCCGAGCACCAAAACGCCTACGGTAAGATCCAACCCTTGGAGATACCAGAGTGGAAATGGGAACACATCACGATAGACTTCATTACCAAGCTACCTCAAACAGTTAAAGGTTTTGACACCATCTGGGTGATTGTGGATCGACTGACGAAGAGCGCTCATTTTCTGCCGATTCATGAAAAGTTTTCATCTGAACAATTGGCGGGGGTGTTTATAAATGAAGTTGTAGCTCGTCATGTGGTGCCGGTGTCCATTGTCTCGGACAGGGATACTCGGTTTACTTCACGGTTTTAGAAGAAGTTTCACGGAGCGATGGGTATGAGACTGAACATAAGCATAACATATCATCCTCAAACTGATGGTCAGTCTGAACGAACCATTCAAACCTTGGAGGACTTTCGTGCTTGTATCATCGACTTCGGTGGTAGTTGAGACAGTCACCTACCACAAGCAGAGTTCTCTTACAACAACAGTTATCAATCGACTATAGGCATGCCGCCTTTCGAGATGTTGTATTGGAGGCGATGTAGGACTCCACTATGTTGGGCATAAATTGCTCAGAAGGAGTTTGGAAGTTGTCAAGGCTACATCCGATAAGTTTGATCAGATTAAGGCAAGAATGAAGGCTGTGCAAGACAGACAGAAGTCTTACGCCAATCAGAGGCGGAGATCCCTCGAATTCTAGGTTAGAGATTATGTACTACTTAAGGTATATCCATGGAAAGGGATAATCCGCTTTCGAAAAAATGGGAAGTTAAGTCTGAGGTTCGTTGCGTTTAAAATTTTTGTGCGGGTAGGGGAAGTGGCGCACAGATTGGATCTACCTGATGAGCTAAGTGGGATTCATCCTACTTTCTACGTGTCACACTTGCGAAAGTGTTTTGCTGACGACGCAGCCCACGTGCCGCTCTCGTACATCGAGGTTGATAATCTTCTAAACTATATCGAAGAGCCCGTGGCCATAATGGATAGAAAGGAGAAACAACTACGAAATAAAATGATACGGTTGGTAAAGGTACATTGGAAACACCAACGGGGTTCGGAGGCCACCTGGGAAAAAGAGGACGAGATGATGGAGTCGTACCTACAACTATTTGACTTGTAACATCCTGAAAACCCGACACTTGGTCCAAGGGAAAGAAAGGAAGGCTAATGGGCTAGTGAAAGATGATGAACTTGCCCATGAATGGTTTCCCATAACCTTACTACAGCCCCAACACATCCTCATTTTCAGATTGTGCACCAAAAAATCGTCTAGAGAGAGAGAAAGTTCAAGTACAAGATTTTGTGGCTCAAGATCTGCTCCAATCCGTGTCTCTCCAGGGTTGTAGAAGGAGAAACCAGCGTTTTAAGGTAAGAATCCAACCTAAACCCTGTGTTTTCAGTCTAAATGGGTTTTGGGGTAAAACTAGGGTTTGATTTTTAAAAACATGGTTTTTACGTATGAAAAGGGATATAAAGCCAGATCTGAGCTCATGGGAGTTAAACAAATGATTTGGACGTAAAAAATTACGAACTTTGGGTAAAAACGGGTCTGAAAATGAAGATCTTCAAGTGGCGACACTAATAGGCGACACTATTTCTTGAGGCGTCTCTAGTCGCGGCCACTTGGAGAAGATGATGCTTGGTGGGAGGACACTAAACGTGTGGCGACACTAGCCGGTGCGTCGTCCCCAAGGTTTCTAGTGATTGGGACATGTTTCATTCCATCGGTGACACTATTTTGACGACACTACGTAGTGTCACCATGTATATGAACGACACTAGATCTCACGACACTAAGTCCAGAACGAAAGTTCTGGCGACACTGATAGTGTGCCTAGCGACACTACCTTAGCGACACTAATCGTGTGCCGGCGACACTAAGCCCGGCGACACTGATCTTGTCCCGGCGACACTGATAGGCGACGCTAGTTAAATAATAGAATTTGCGTGTTGAGTTATGTGTAGATTGGTTAGAAAGTTAGCACCAACTAGACCTCCGATTCAGGTTAAGTTACGAACGAACAGGTGAGTCAATAGTCCCTATTTACATGTTTCTAGGGTGATGTGCATACTTAACGACTGCTTACGAAAGGATGAATGATATGAAATGTTTATGAATGAACGGTTTTAGAAAGAAACGATGTTTGAAACAAGAACTTTTTACGAAGTGAATGTTTACGAAAGTAATGATGTAAAGGAATGGTTTTAAATGAATGAAAGGGGTTTTGTGAATGAATGTAACGTTTTATGAAAAGAAATGGCCGAACGAAGTCTGGGGATGTAAGTCCCTAGCCTTATGGCACGAATTGCCATATGTATAACAGGGGTAGCGCCTATGTGGCGTATCAATGGGTATAACGGTTGTCAACTAACGGGGAAAGGGTAACGACGGTTACTCGGGTTAACGTGACCCGGGAATGAAATCACTTGGGGCTTGCGGGTTCTAAAGGTGATACCAGCAAAGGGATGACCTTGGACTTATAAGTCCCAAGGGCGATGAATGTTATTACGTTGTGGGCCTATGAGTCGTAAGGGAGGTGATGTTACCTTATTGACTTATGAGTCGTGAGGGCGATGGATGAATGAGAACGAAATGGACGGAAGGAACGATGATACAGATTTAGACAAATTAATGTACGACTTGATGAATGTTTAAATGGCGAATGTAAATGATGAATGAATGTATGCCCTATTTACTTATGAATGTTAAAAACCCTAACGAATGATTTGATGAATGATAAACCATTTCCTTAAATGAATGAAAGATTTAAACTCACCAATGTTAGCTGACTTTTAGTAGAAATGTTAGGTTAAGAATGAGGAGGTTGATGATTGGATGCGACTTGACTAATCTAAATATTTACCCGATGCGAGAGAAGTCTGGTGTCCCGTTTTGATTGATTGAATGTAGTAGACAAAGTTTTAGTTGGATGTGTTTTTATGACAATGTATGACGTTAATTTCCGCTGCTTATGATATTTAAAGTTTAAGAACTGTTTGTGAATAAATAAATCCATCACGTGAGCACCCCGGGTTTGGGGGGCCTTACAACATCATCCATGTAAACTGCGATTATAGTGAACTCTAAAGAAATTTTTTTTGATAAATACACATAGTTGATTTAATGAAACTTATACCCCTCTTTTTTTAATATTTACTGAGTCGATTCTACCTCATACGACCAGTTTTCTTGAGATCTTATACAAATCTCTATAGATTTATAACACGTATCTTAAGGTACTGTTTTTAACGCTTCTGACATTTTTTTTAACCCTTTAGGGATTTTCATGTAGATGTCATTTTCAAAAGTCTCTTATAAGTATATGGTGATGACATTTATAATGTTTTCTGAAGTCCTTTTGATATTGCGATGTCGTTTAAATATCTAAGGGTTATCACATCCACTTTAGGTGAATACGTTTCCTCCTAATCAAGTACTGGGATTTGGGAAAAAAAACCATTATGTGACAAGTCTTGCCTTACATCGCTTAATCTCATTATTTACGGTTCTTTTATTTTAAAAACACCCATTTATAACCTACTGGTTTGACGCCTATGGGTGTTCGGAATGCAGGTCCGAAAACGTTTTTCTTGTCGAGCAAATTGCATTTAGCCTATTAAAGGCATCTTTCCATTTTGGCTAATCATTTCTGTGTATGCACTCTCACAGATTTTTTATGTACGTAATATTTTCATCAATTACATTTGTTGATATATCATATGCAGATATTTCACTAACACGTGTTTTATTTCGATTCCATATTGTACATAATTTGTAGAGATCTCATATTCATTTAATACTGCTTTATATTCCTCTTTTGAGGCATTATCATTTTCTTCTAGAAATGTTTTAGTCTCTTTTGGAACATTAACTTTTCTAGGGTTTTTTCAATAACATCTTATGGAGTTCTATAAATAACCTCTTCTAGGGTTTTGTAATCTCTTCTTGGATTATATCAAAAACCACTTATAGGGTTAGTTTTATAACCTTTTTCCAAGGTTTCAACAACTGCGTTATTTTGTTCCTTTTGTTTTCGTGGGTTATAGTCTTTGAAACTAATTCATCTCCCACGTTTTCTTTACATGGTAATCCTTATGGGATTACTTTAATTTGAGCAAGTGTATTTGATACTGGTATATGTTGAAATTGATTTGCTATTATTTTGCAAATGTATGCTCTTATGGACTTCAGATTCACATTGACCACACCGAGGAGTCGAATTTTGAATATTGATGATGCATTCTATGTTATTTTTGTATGAAAAGTCTTTTCTTATTCTTATCTCCTCGTAAGACTAGGAATACGGTCTTATTAAATTGACAGCCAGCATATTGTGCTGTAAAAGTCTCATTTTAGTATGTTATGGTGGCGATATTGGTACATAGATTGCACAACCAAATATTTTTGGTTGAGATAAACTTGGTTCTCTATCGAAGAACAGTGGTATTAGGGAGTATTTCTGACCAGCAATTGGTTTTAATTTGATCAGTGTAGTATTATGGAGAATGACATGCCCATATGTTGTATATGGTAATTCATATATCTTCAGGAGCGGTCTAGCGATTAACTTTAATCGTTTAATTGGTAATTCAACCAAACTGTTTTATGTGTGAACATTGGATGTTCATCATTTACCCCAATAGATATACAATAGTCATTGAAATTTTGAGATGTGATTTTTTTTGCATTATCTATCCAGATGTTTTTAATTGCATTTCAAGGAAATTAGCTCTCTTATATGGTTTGGGCTAATAGTCGGCCAAAAGTTACATTTCTGGTAACTAAAAGTCTCGCGTGTGACCACTTAGAATTGAATCTCTTTATGATTATAAAATATTGAAACAGTTCACATGGAGATTTATAGGCTCGCGTATATCTCCTTACACATGATAAATCTACTAATAGCAATGTTTTGAGAGGGTGCCCGTTAGCACTTTCCATTATTCATATATCATCATTATACTACCTAGATGACCTATTTGGCCATAGCTAGTAACTTCTAGTTACTTACAATATTTGGTATCATGAGATTTATTTTGTGAAATATATTGTAGTTGGTAAAACTTTTAGTTTGCAATATGGTCTTCTGGCCATATTTTTCATGTGTAATTTGAGATATTTATATAGCTTTCGGTCATGGTTTCAAAGTGATAACCGTTTTGAAACTTAGTAAATTTATGTAGGATTTATTAGAATATAAGACATTATGTATAATAATCTTGGTACACACAGGCAAGGTGATGCATGCTCTTCTTGATCATTCAATAAAGTTACAAACACATGCAATAGTACCAACAAGTGTCTCTGATGGAGACAACTGATAAGAGTGGTATAGAGACTGAACCAGACTCTATAATGAATGCAGTGCTAATGGGGGTATAATGTCTATATTAAGTGTATTAAAGAGGGAGTTTCATAACAATGTTGTCCGTATTTATAGAAAACCTTTTAAATCTTTATTTAAAACGTTTGGTAAACTTAATGAGGTGATCTAAGTATTGTATTAACTCATATATAAATTTCTTTTATCAAGACCATAATAATAACTAGTTTTTTTACCCGTCGCGCGTTGCAGTGGCGCCATACGCGGCGTGATAAAGTATAGACTACAAACGATCCAACTCATTTCCGAACTAAATTTACATTGATTATACAATGGGATGAAAACATATTTATTTTCCACGACTCATTTTCAAACAAAATATACGTCAACCGTAGACTGATGTACTATCATTTATACATATTTTACATGCATAATTATCTCCGAATTCATCACAATTAGAAACAATATGATAATAATTGATACTTAATCTATTCATATTGTTTCGCAACAGGATAATTACCCTTGATATACAAAAACATGAAAAAATCACTCAAAATCAAGAAGAGATCAGCATTCGGAAGCTAATTGAACGAATCTGGACCAAGAAAGTCAAAGCAGGAAGTCAAAAGTTAACAGGGAGTAAAAGTTGACCAATGCACGGCTGTGCAAAGGCACTTTTGCCTCCCTATACTCCCTAAAGTTGTCAAGATTCCTCACGTGCAAGAAAAGGGTACTTTGCACGCCTGTGCATTCCAATGCACGGTCGTGCATTACAATGCACGGCCGTGCATTGCCAAAATCTTAGCCTATAAATAGCAAGCTCATTCTAGTGTTTTAGAGGTCTAAGACCATTGGTTGTGAAGGCCCTAGTGCTTTGCTAGAGCCGGAACTCCCTCGGTTTTGGTCCGTTTAAGCTTTTCTTTGTTTATTTTCCTTTTCTAAGTCTTGTAATATGAAGTGATTCTTCTTGTTCGAGTAAAACAAGAGGTAACCTATACGCACTCTCCCTTGGTGTTGAAATACTTCCACACATCATCTAAGGGTTAGTGGAGTCACTTGTATGGTCATTTATGACTAGTCCTCTTGTGTTGCTCGGGTTAGTTGAACATTAACTAATTAATAAAGATTTTTTAGTAAATTATGTTCTTGAAATATTTCTTACAGTTTATCTTAAAAAGACCAGAATAAGTGATCTTTTAACCAACTTAATAATCTTAAATCTTGTAAACTACTTAAGTAAGTCCTCTTGTTTGAGGAACTTATTCAAGTTTGTACGGTCTATATACAATCTTGGTGCTAGCAACGGCCGAGTTAGTATTGATTCATTATTATGGGTTGATTGGAGGTCTGGGTATTCAACGGGCCATTCGAGTCCTGACTGGACCTTATGAAGCGTGTCGGTATTGCTCTACTTCTCTTGTGTTAGCTTGTAGAGGACTTCTATCGGCAGATACGGGGCTTGATCTTGAGAATGAAAGTTTTATTTATTTGAAATGAATTTATAAGTAAAGAGAAATATTTTAAGAATATAATTTGTTAGATCCGAGCGTTCATAAAGTACCTTTGGAGGATGTTACGCATTCTGACTTTCCAGAGGAAGTTACACGACATGACGTCCGTTAGTAAAAGGATAATCTTAGTCCGAATAATGAATCACGGGATAGCCGGCGGACTTGAGACCCCGTTTAGGGTCCTGAGATTCATTATGAACAGTTGGCCGACCGTATCCACTTTTCCGTTACGAAATACTAGCTCCCCCATCGAAAGGGTTAGTACTAGTAACTTTGACCAACCTTACCAAAATATAGCATTATTTAACAAGTGATAAAAACCGGAGTAACACCTTAAACGAGATAATATTTCTAATTATATTTGTTACTATTTTTACTTCCTTTTAAACAAAACCCATCTTCCAACTTATTATCCTAATCAGACAATAGCGAGGGTTGAGTAACGGATCCGTGTCCATGGTTCGATACTTGGTTCTTAGGCAGACTATACTAATCTGCGATAGGTACACTTGCCTATTGTGTGTGTGTTTGGTTGAAGTATTTATCATTTTAATTTATAAATTTAAAACCTAATTTGTGTAACTCTAAATAGAATATATATTATACACTGAAAACACGATTTCATAGACCAATTCGAAACGTACATATAAATAAGAAAACGCATTGTATTTGACCATGTTCGTTAAACCGCGAAATCAATCAATATGTTCGTAACTTTGTAAAACAAAAGAATTACGTAAACTCACACGTTGCAGTTAGATCATTGATAATATTTATAACCTTATATAAAAAAAACTACCGCTTTATATCCGCGCGTCGCACCGGATGCGTAAACTCGTGACAAAAAACCAACGTTTAAACGTTAAGACCGCGCGTTGCGGTGTAGCTAAACGATGACATTAACGTGGGTAAGAGCACGTTTGCGAACCTAGTTACACACGTTTTGGCATTGACACTAGCATGCTTAAGTACATAAAAACGTACAAATTTGATGTGAATCAGTTTTAGAGATTGATCCAAAGATAGAAAAAGGTATTATGCCTTGCACATTAAGGCCTAATAATTATAAAAAAAATAATCAAAGAAAATAAATAAGAAATCTAAAAAGAAAAACAAGGAAAATAAAACAAAAAAACCAAAAAAAAAAATGTTAGGCGTAGGGTTTGAACCTGCGTCCCAATACCAAGTGAATGAATTAACCATTTAACCTTTAACCAACTGTGACACCCACATCCCGGATCACCCGAGATGCTGACCACTTGTCGGATTTACTCATGAACATATAGTAAACAGAGATCATACACAGCGGAAGACTTTAAAATACTACATTTATTTCATAACTTGTTTTAATGTACATTCTAAAGAAAGTATAAATATCACTATTCTAATGGCAGCCTGTCAGAGGATGCCAGATAGCCTGTCAAATGCTTCTACTCTAGCCCCTTGCCTTTACTAGGGGAGGCTACATCTTTACCTCATACACATGCTTAAACACATGTCAACTTACGCTTGTGAGTTCTAAGTTTTAGTCAAAATATCTTTGACCTATGACTCATACATAAATGGATTTATATGACACATATTCAAAACATCACATTAACTTCTTTCCCAAACATAATACTTTATGCTTGCACACTTGTCTGTCTGAGGTCACGTTAACCTCTAAGCGGTCGTCACCACTTATACATACCCTTGCACAAGGTGTCTATACTACATTCCATAAAGGAATGCAGTACTTCTCTGCGTCTATCTATGTTGCAAGATATTATGTGGCATTTAGCCAGCCGTGGCAAAATATTTTCTTTCTTTACAGACCAATATGGTCAAAGTATTTGACATGGCAAAACATGCCAATATGGTCAAAGTATTTGACATGGCAATAATTGTCAAGACCTCTGCTGGTCAAGGTAAAACCCTGACTTCTCTACCATTACTTATCTCGGCACACCATGATAAGTTCTAAAATGTTTACATGTCAAAACCATTTTCTTTCTCAAAATCATGCCAAAAGACAAGTATTCATTTCTTTCTTTCTTTCTCCCTCTCTCTCTCTCTCTCTCTTTCTTTCAAAATCAGTCTTTATCCTAAATCCTCGTAAAGGTTTCTCCATTGTATATCAAAGAAGACAACGTGATTATCTTCTTAGAGTAGTACCTCCAACAGAAATGTTCCCAGGAAAGAATGACGGGTCCAGTAGGGATTTATACACCACTCTTTCCTTAGACAGAATATTCTGTTTGTCAGATAACTACATACTGGTCGGATGGTTACCTACCACTCCTTTGATATTTCATGAATATTTCGTTACTTAGTTTTAAGATTTAGACATATTTTATACATAACCTCTTGCAACACATGAATGATATGCCAAATATTTAAATCAAGTGTATATAGAATTTATGTAAATCTTTCTAGTATGCATACCGGCCCAAAACATTTAAACTAAAACATTTAAAAAGGGTCTCATAGAACTCACCTTAACAACGTCTCTACTTCTATAATCGAGCAGATATGGTAATAGCTCTTTTAATCACACGATCCTATGGAAATACATTACTATTTTAGTCTATATCTTAGATAATATAATCCCCCTCAGGGAGGCTTTGTCATCCCTACCCTAATACTTATTTATGTTTGGCATTATTCGGGCATTTCCCCATGCCCATTCCAACCCTCCGAGTATAGCCTTTACTAGTTGGCACTTCTCAGGCATTCTCCTTATGTTGAAGCACTTTCCTGTGACAACACTCTGGATAGAGTCTTAGTTTGTATTTTCATGTCTGTAATTGTCTTTGTATGTAAGAGTCTTTATGTATTAGTTTATCGAGTTGTATTTACTTTTACATATTGAATGTTGCATTTCTTCCTAAGTGTTTTGCGCACTTACATGTGCGCAGGAGAAAGCTCCTGCGTACTTAGCAAGTACGCAAGAATACCTTTGCGTACTTTTTAAGTACGCAAGAGCATATTGCCCTGCGCAAGGTCAAGTATAAGTAGGATAGGTTGACAGAAGTTAAGTACGCACACAATATAGCAAATACACAAATTGTAATCTCAGTGCTTCTCTCTGTAACCTTCAAGTGTTTATAATACAAAGAACGTTTAAAGTGTTTTATCTTGTCGGTTTACTTTGTTTAGCTAGACTCTCCACCTAGTCACGGGCATTCCGCACCCGGTCCGACTAGTAGACCCACTTGCATGTGACGATCCGCCACACCCGCGGGACCTACAAGTGGTATCAAAACCTCGGTGTTCGTTGATTTGTGTTCCAGTTTCGGGTGTTAGGGTTTTTGAGGAGATCTGAAAAATAAAAGTTCGCTACTTTTTCTTGCAAAAATCCTCAAATTCGAGTTTGTTATCACTTGATTTGGTGTTTGGAAGGCTAAGGGTTTGTTAGATGATGTTTTCGAAGCTTTTGGAAGCATTAATTTCTCAGATCCATCACTTTTCGAGCATTTTCCTCAAAATCCGTCAAGAACGCTGTTACTTTTTGATAAGTACGCAAATTCAGCTTTCTGCGTACTTACTAAGTACGCATGGGTTTTGCCCTGCGTACTTACTAAGTACGCAAGAGAAGTTGTCCTGCTTACTTGTTAAGTACGCATGAGTATTTCCTCTGCGTACTTAGCATGTACTTATGGGCATTTTGGCTTTGCGAACTTATCAAATACGCAAGAGCACTTGGCTTTGCGTATTTACTAAATGCGCAGCAACACCCTTTATGTGCGTATTTACTAAGTACACATGAACTTGCCTCTGGGATTCAAAAAAATAAATAAATAAATTTGACGGGAAAACTTTTCTTGGCCAAAATTTTTAGTGATCATTTGTACGCGTGTTTCGAGCCATTTTTGAGAAGATAGTAATTTTGGTTTTTCCGGACCAGAATTTGTATACGATGTGCCTTGGCGAAACACGGACGAGATTTTGGTTGGATGATACCACTTGTCATACATTGTTTAAGGGTCCATACCTGAAAATGTAGTCTACGAGTATCCGGGATACTTATTTAATAGGGTATGAATGCTGAACTAATGGGAGAAATTGGGTCGTCATCGGCTAAAGGTCTCGTTCTATTTGTGAAGATGTGGCTGCTTTGGGTCTTTTGGAAAAAGAATCATCATGTTTAGGTATTCAAACCTAAATATGTAGGCTACGAGTATCTAAGATACTTCTTTAATAGGGGATGAATACTGGAACAACTTGAACCCAAGGATTTGCTGTTTTTGGATCTTTGCAAAGGAATAAAGGAATAAAATCCCGGAGTTGGCTAGTTGTGTTTTTTTAAGGATTTGAGTGAAGTGATGATGAAGCTGGTTATAGTTTACAGAGAAATGAGGGGGATAAAATCTAGTATTCGTGAGACATTAAAGAGGTGGTGGAAAAGCCGTTGGTACTTCCTATATATATACCTCTTTGACGTAACATGGATCTCAACTATGATTTCTCATGTAAACTATATTTTTCGTGTTTGATTCTATCGTGTGTTTTCAAGATGAAGCTGGTTATAGTTTACAGAGAAATGAGGGGGATAAAATCTAGTATTCATGAGACATTAAAGAGGTGGTGGAAAAGCCGTTGGTACTTCCTATATATATATACCTCTTTGACGTAACATGGATCTCAACTATGATTTCTCGTGTAAACTATATTTTTCGTGTTTGATTCTATCGTGTGTTTTAAAGATGAAGCTGGATATTCGTTGGATTATTAGTTGAAGATGGAACCTTTTATCATTTGCCGATGGGATAGGAAACATACCCTTGCTTCTGGTCTAGTCGGATGGAGCTTAAACTGAAAGGGGATATTGGAAATGAACATCTTCGAGAATTTGGTTGACTCGTGAAGATACAGGATAGAGTTTGACACATCTGGTTGAAGACTTAAGTTTATCTTACTGGAATTCCTATGGGAGCTGATTAGTTTGATGCAGGTTATTGGAAACTCAAACTCTCTATCATATGCCAGCTGATTTGGAGTTGTCTTAGTCTACTATTGTTACATGTTTAGGAAGACATTGTCAAACTCAGAGTCCTAAGTCATGGTGGAGGTTGCTACTGCTGAGAGGATGAACTACAATGAGTTGTGTTGGGTTAGTTGGTTCTTATTGAAGCATTTGGTTTGGTCTACAATGAAAGCTACAGTTATGAGGGAGTCGGGTTTGTCATCACTCGGAAACTGAAGACTGAAGTTTGAAGATTTGAAGATCTCAAGTGGAATGCCAGAAGATCAAGTCTCGCCAGAAGACATGTGATGTCATTAGTTTAGAGGGAGTCTGTTAGGACATTCTTTGTAAACTGATGTATATCAGTGTTAGAGATAGATAGAATTTGATGCTATAGTTAAGAGGGAGTTTGTAGAAGCATGTTTTGTAACTATAGATTAAATTCTATGTATCGGTGTAAGTGGCTAGTACATAAGAGGGTGTTCCTGAGTACTTAGCCCGCACACCAGCTTGGTCCAGCGTACTTAGTAAGTACGCAAGGCTTTTGCCTTGCGTACTTGTCAAGTACGCATGACCAAACCATGCGTACTTAGTAAGTACGCAGCTAGTGTTCCTTCGCCTATAAATAGGGCTTTGAATGGTGGTTAATTATTTAGGGCTTTGAATGTTGTGGGGACGGGAGAGAAAGTGATGGGAGATAGGTTTGAAATTGAATATGAAGAGGTTGTGGGAACGTTTGAGATTGTGATATAACGGTAGACGAAGAAAAAGCAACTTTACATGTACAGTACAACCTGTTTCACTTTTCATTGTTACAGCTGTAAAGCACTCGAGCAGTCATGGTAAAGACTGAGAGTAGTTTTTACCTCGGGTAAAAGTTAATGTAGACTTGTTTTACCCATCAGCAGCAAACTTGGTTGCTGCGGATAGTGAAGTCTTTCAGCAGCAGACTTGGGTGCTGCTGACTGTTGTATTCATTCCGCAGCAAAAAGGTTGCTGCTGACCGCCTTAAAGTTGTCCGCAGGAAACTTGTTCCTGCTGATAACTTAAAGCGATCAGTGGCAAAGGCTTTGCTGCTGAAGAGTAAATCTGTCAGCAGTGAAAAAAGTGCTGCTGACTATAACCTTTTATTAAGAACAAAAAACATAGACATATTTACAAGGAAAGATAAAAATTAGAGACATGTCTTATTCAAAGTTCATCATGCCAATTGATTCAACTAGATATCGAAATCTTGCTTCATCAAAAGGTTTAGTGAACAAATCAGCATATTGCTCATTTGTGTGAACCTTGGATAGGACAATTCTCTTTTTCTCAGCTTGATCCCTGATAAAGTGATACCTGATGTCGATGTGCTTAGTCTTGGAATGCTGCACTGGATTATTCGTGATAGAGATAGCACTCATGTTGTCAATGTGAATTGGAGTCTGCATGAAGGTCATTCCATAGTCAAGCATTTGATTTTGGATCCAGATGACCTGTGCACAGCAGCTTGAAGCTGCAATGTATTCTGCTTCAGCTATTGAAGTAGAGACACATGTTTGCTTTTTGCATTGCCATGAGATGAGCCTTTCTCCAAGAAATTGACATCCCCCAGATGTGGACTTTTTGTCCAAGTTACAACCCCCATAGTCACTGTCAGTGTAGGCATAGAGATTGACATTTCCATTCTTTGGATACCATAGCCCAAGTTTTGGAGCTCCCTTTAGGTATCTAAGGATCCTTTTGACAGCTTGAAGATGAGACACTTTTGGAGCTGCTTGAAATCTTGCGCAGAGACAAACTGCAAACATGATATCTGGTCTTGAGGCAGTGAGATACATGAGAGACCCTATCATTGCTCGGTACTGATGTTGATCAGTGTCTTGTCCCTCTTTATCCGGAGATAATTGATGGTGCACTTGCATAGGAGTTCTTGTAGCAGAGCAGTCAGCCATTTTGAACCTCTCCAATATGCTTTTGATATACTTGGATTGACTTATGAAGATTCCATTTGGTACCTGTTTGACTTGAAGTCCTAAAAAGAAATTTAGTTCACCCATTGAACTCATTTCAAATTTGGAATGTATCAGAACTTCAAAGTCTTTGCAGAGCTTCTTTCTTGTAGATCCAAAGATAATGTCATCAACATAAATCTGGACCAACAAAATTTCTCCCCCTTCATCTTTGATGAAAAGTGTCTGATCAATGGCCCCCCTTCTAAAGTTGTTGCTAAGTAGATATCCAGATAAAGTTTCATACCAGGCTCTTGGGGCTTGGTGTAAGCCATAGAGAACTTTGTCCAGTTTTAAGACCTTATTTGGATGTGCAGGATCCACAAAGCCTGGAGGCTGTTTGACATATACCTCTTCACCAATCTTGCCATACAAAAAGGCACTCTTCACATCCATTTGAGAGACCATAAAGTTTTTGCATACTGCATATGCCAGAAAGATTCTGATGGCTTCCAGACGGGCAACAGGAGCAAAGACTTCATCATAGTCAATGCCTTCTTCTTGAGTGTAACCTTGAGCTACCAGTCTGGCTTTGTTCTTGTCCACGATGCCCCTTTCATCTTGCTTGTTTCTGAAGACCCATCTTGTTCCAATGGCTGTTTGACCAGGTGGAAGATCAACAAGCTTCCAAACATCTTGTCTTTTGAATTGCAGCAATTCTTCCAACATTGCTTCAATCCAGCTGTTGTGCTTGAGAGCTTCATCAATCTTCTTGGGTTCCACCTGAGATAGAAAGCAAGAGAACAAACAAATGTTGGCTTCATGAGACTTACTTCTTGTCTAGATACCTGTGTGGACTTGGCCAATGATGTTTTCCAGATGATGCTCTTTGTTTATTCTCTGTGCTGGTATCACATCCAGCCGTATTCCCTCTTCAAGATTACTTTGGTTTAGATCAGGATTGTCTTCAGTTGTGAGGAGAGGAGCTTGGAGATTCTGATCATTGTGTTCCACATTGTCAGCAGTATTAGCATCAGAGGCCTCTTCAGCATGGATTGAGGAGGCTTCATTAAAGATTTCTTGGTCAGAGAGATTGCTGCTTGTGGTGTTGGAAGTACCGGCTTCACCTGTACTGGCTTCAATAGCTTCTGCCACTGATGGAGGATCAATGGATGGCCTTTTCATCCTGATGTAGGGACTGGGGAAATCCAGTCTGTAGTCAGAAGAGAAGGTTGAGGCAGAAGATGTTGATTTTGAAGAAGAAAACTCCATATTTGAGAATATGAGAGGCTCAAATATCTGGGTGAAGGAGTCTATATCAAAGAGCCAGTTAGGACCTTTGCCTTGTACACAGACAACGTGTTCCCTGCATTCCACATTAGCAGATTCTTCCACAATCTGAGTCCTAGAATTGAACACTCGGTAGGCCTTTGATTGAAAGGAGTAACCCACAAAGTAACCTTCATCAGACTTTGCACCGAATTTAGGAAGAACTCCATGTGTGATGAGGATGGTACATGGACATCCAAAGGGCTTCAGGAAGCCAATGTAGGGAACTCTTTTGAGCCATAGTTCATAGGTTGTTTTCTGGAGAGGCTTAACAATAAGGACTCTATTCTGCACATAACAAGCTGTGCTTACTGCTTCCGCCCAGAAAGTAAGGGGCAGCTTTGAGTCAGCCAGCATAGATCTTGCTGATTCAATCAGAGTCCTATTTCTTCTTTCAGCAACCCCATTTTGTTGAGGGGTTCTTGGAGCACTGTATTGCCTTTCAATGCCCTTGCTCTCACTGAAACTGTTCAAAGTGTGATTTTTGAACTCTGTTCCCTGATCACACCTTATGATCTTTACCTTCAGATTGCTTTGATTCTCTACCCTAAGAATATACGATTTGAGAATCTCAGCAGTTTCATCTTTTGTTATTAGGAAGAATACCCATGAGAATCTAGAGAAGTCATCAGTTATCACCAGACAGTAGGACTTTTTGCCCATTGACATGACATTCGTAGGACCAAAGAGATCCATATGCAGTAGCTAGAGAGGGGTGTCATTTGTGTTCAATGTCTTTGGCTTGTGGGAACTCTTGTGTTGTTTTCCCTTCAAGCAGGCAATGCAGTGATCGTCTAGCTGGAATTCTTTGTCAGGAAGCCCTCTGACAAGATTGTCCTTCACTAATTTATTGATTGTTTTGATGTTAGCATGACTTAACCTCCTGTGCCAGAGAGCGGATTCATCAACTGATGCCTTTGACAGAAAACATGAAACACTACCAGATGGAGTGACTTCATTCATGTCAAGCACATATAAGTTGTCCTTTCTACGAGCAGTTAGGAGAATCTTCTCTGGAGGGGGTTTAGATAGGCCAGGAGCTAACACGAAACATTCTTTGTCAGTGAAGAGCATCCAATGCTTTTGATCACATACTTGGGAAACACTCATGAGATTGAAGTCAAGTTCTTTAACATAGTTGACTCTTTCAATACTCATCCTTTCATTGGACACAGTTCCTTGTCCAGTGATAGATCCACCCTTTGAGTCACTCCCAAAGACAACATATCCTCCATTGAAATGTCTGAAGTTAGAGAGGATGGACCTGTTGCCTGTCATGTGCCTGGAACAGCCGCTATCTACCACCCAAGTATTGTGTTTGTTGCCTGGCTGTCCCTGCACATGGAAGATATCTAATTAGTGGGAGGATCATTGTAGCATGCAGCATTGTAGAAAATCGTTGCTAATTTGCCATTGTCAGCATGCTTGCAGTCAATGGAACCAATAGTTATGCTTGGAGATTGTTTGGCCTTCCATTGCTGTGTTGGTGGTTTTCTAGCTTTCTTTACATTGTCGGCAGAAGATGTTGTTGCTGACAATTCTGGCTTATCCGCAGCCGATTTTGCTGCTGAAGGCTTTGCTGGAGCAGTAGCAGTTTTTGCTGCTCGAAGCTTTATTTTGGATTTTGCTTTGTCAGTAGCAGATACTTTTGCTGCTGATGCCGTTGTTTTTTATTTTGCTTTGTCAGCAGCAGAGACTTTTGCTGCTGAAGGCTTTGCCTTTGGTTTCCTGGACTTTACTCTATCAGCAGCAATTTTGTTTGCTGCTGATGGGTTGAGCACAGATGAACGATTTACAATCTGGTTAAAAGGGTTGAACTTGCATGTAGCAGCAAAGTGGTTTGATTCCCCACATATGATGCAAGTTTGTTGAGGTTTCTGCATCTTCACTCTTTGAGGGGATAGAGATTCTCTGAACTTTGTTGCCTTTTCATCATAGCTTCTCACCTGTTTGTTTTCTTAAAGGCATGCTGTTTTGAGTTTCTTTGGTGTTCACGGTAGTGAAAGCAGGTGCTTGCAGTGTGATTGTATTTGCCACACACAAAGCAGGATAGTGTTATCTTGTCCCTGTGAGAGTCCACATAGTTCTTTTCTTTGAAACAAATCTTTGAAGTTCCAGGGATGAGATTTGTTATGTTCAAAAGTGGCTTCTTCTAGTGTCTTTTGAACATATGGACCTTTTTCTCCAGGTGCATGAAAAATATCAAACACCTTTGGCTTTGACTGAGACCTGATGTCTCTCCCTTTTCAATGTTTAGCTTTCTTCTATTTTGAGGATAGCTAATCTTGATTTGTTTGAATGGGATGGGAGCTGGAATAGCTGAAGTAACAACAGGACATTCAGTTTTGTTCAGAACAGCTTCAGAGATAGGAGCAGATGGGACTGCACTAGTTTCACAGTGGTCTGAGCAGGTTGACTCAGATTCTGAAAAGGTGGAGCAGTCTTCCACAAAACATGCATCAATTGAAGGATCAAGGTTTCGGTTTGCCGTGTCAAGATTTGCAGTCTTGAAGCTTGGTTCGTGAATGGCAACATAGTCAGCAGGAGGAGGATCTGTCTTGTACTCGTCATTATGATATCCAAGTCCAGTTTTTACCCTTTCATGGACTTGAATATCTAACAATCTTTGTAACTTTTTAGATGAAAATTCATATTTTTCAACATGAACTTTCTGTTCAGCCAGTTCAGCTCTGGTAGCTTTAAGTTTTACTAATAGATCATCAATCTGAGTTTCAAGATTGGTTTGTTCATGTTTTAATGAAGAAATCTCTTTCTTAAGGCAGTTAATCTTTTCTTTATAACTGTCTTCGACCTTTTTGAATTCAGATTTCATTTGGTGAAACTCTTCATTTTGATCTATTAGATTTTGGTTATGCTTTCTATAACCTAAAACTTTGTCAATGCAAGCTTGAGAGCAAAGATGTTCAAATACCTGAGGTGGTATCTCTGCATTGTCTGCCATAAGTGCTTGGTTGGAGGCAGGAACATCTTCATATTGAAAACTCCAGTCAAATTCTGTAGTTCCAACATTTGCACAGGCTGCAGTTTGTGCTGGAGGAGTTCCTTGCTGCTGCTGCCTGGGCTGACCTTAGTAAGCTTGTCTTTGATGGCTGGCACCCTGATTGGCTTTGGGTGCCGTGCACTCCCTAGCAAAGTGACCCATTTGGTTACAGTTGTAACATCGGATCATGCTTTTATCAAGCCCAACTCTGGTGTTTGAGTTGTTGCTTGGAACTGATCTCCCGGTTCTAGAATAAAACATTTTTGCTCTGAGGGAGGGCATGGCATATGAGTGCTGAATATCCATTTCTTCAAGATCATCTGGTTGAAAGCATTCCAGATCCTCCTTTATGAAGTGCATGCTGCTTGAGTTGTCAGAGACAAAAGCAGTAGAGGTTGGCTGTTGAGGAGGTGCCTCAAGAAGAAATGGTGATGAGTTGGATTGTGAAGCAGTTGGTGTTTGAGGATGAGTAACAATGGGAGGATAGTAGTTGCTTGCACTAGGACCAGAATGATCAGAGTGAAGCACTGAGGTGGTGGTGGAGGAAGTGGTAGCTGATTGATAACTAGAGCTCCTTTCTTTAGCTTGAATCATTTCCAATTCATAGGTTTTGAGCATGCCAAAGAGCTCAGTCATCTGAAGAGTCTTCAGATTCTCTGTTCTTCTGATGGACACTGTATATAATGTCCAACAACTAGGAAGAGATCTTATGAACTTCTTGAGAATGTCTTCATTCTCCAGCTTTACCTTGGAGCACTGCAGTTCTCCGACCAGGTACGTGTACCTGTTATATAAAACTGTTAGTGACTCACCTTCCTTCCAGAAGAAGTTTTTATACTATTGCTTGAGAATGTCACGTCTGTTCTCCGTGACCTCCTCAGATCCAGCAAACATCTTTTCCAAGGCTCCCCATAACTCCTTTGCAGTTTTGTGAGCCTTGAAGTTGTGAAAAACTTCATTTGGAAGGCACATTTGGATAGCTCCTAATGCCTTGAAGTCCACCTCCATTTTCTTGATGTCTTCTTCAGAATACTTGGAGGGTTCCTTCGGAACTAGTGGTCCTCCGGAGTCAGCAGAGGCCACAATGGGAACATAAGGTCCATCCCTTATGGATTTCCACATTCCGTATTCATGGTAGCAGAAGAAGCTTTCCATACGGTTCTTCCACATATCATAGTCCTCCCCAGACACCAACCTCGGTGGTCGGTTGATACTGCCGATGTCTTCAGATCCATGACTTTGTGCCATTATGTTTTGTGTGACTTGATCAAGAATAGAGTTTTGAATAGAATCAGAAAGTGATTAAACAAATGTTAGTTTGTTTAATCTTGAGCCAAAGCTCTGATACCACTTGTAGGATCGTAAGATTACAAGGTGATTCTATTCTAGTTGATATTGGCGGAAACAATAGCATCCAACAAAGTAAACAGCAAGAATAATGATAAATGCACTGTTGTATTAGACTTCTGAGATTACAAGTTTACAAGTAAAACACTATCAAAAAGCACTAATAAGGCACACTTTGTTTGAAGTGTTTACAAGATATATATAGTAACTTAGAATCAAGACAGACCCTTGATTCTAAGGATCAGATCTAACACAAGCCGTTGATCTTGTTTATTAATCTAAATTACACGTAAAGGCTAATCTAGTTATCTTTACTGAAACGTCTTCTCAGGCATCATTGTTTGCATGCTTGAGGAATTGCGTCATTGTCCTTTATTGGTTGCACCAGTGAGGTTCCTTCTGCTTGGAGTGTGGCAGTTGCTTTTGCAGAAAGGTGTCAGAGGCGCTTCACATGGATAGTCAGCTGCAACGTTTGGTCTTCAGAGAATAAGGCTATCAGCAGCAGAGATGAGGACCAGCAACAAGATTGATCTATCCGCAGCTGCTGAGGATATGCCTATCAGCAGCAACATGTGTTGAATGCTGCTGATAAGCCTATCCGCAGCTACTTTGGTCTTCAGCAGTAGACAAAGTATCAGCAGCTGTTTTGGTCAGCAGCAATCTTGTGTTGTCCGCAGCAGTTGTACTTAGAACAATTTTGTAGCAATCAGTCTTTGGTTCTACATTTTCTTTTCGCGTCCGGTTATGTTCAAGTGTCATGTTTCTTAACCGAAACTCGTCCTAACTTATGTTTACGATCTTGGGATGTTACACCAACCCACCAAAGATTGCCTTTGAGTAAAGTATGAAAAATCAAATACAAAAGAGAAAAGAATGGCTTTGTCGATGGCTTTCCATTGGCACCGACCTTAGGTTTTAAGGTTATTAGAATTTTTTATAGGGGTAAACGTGAAATTTTAGAAATTTGAGGGGTAGAGTTGAAAATTTTGTCCAACGGTAAACTTGAAACTTTAGAAAATTAAAAGATATATTAGAAAATGTAGAAATTTGAAAGGTATTATTTAAAAATATTGAAACATGATGGTTGTATATGAAAGTGGAGGGGTATTAAGTGAAAATTTTAAAACATGAAGGTCATATGTGAAACCTTGGTTGGTGGCTTTGGATTGGAGACCGACCTTGATTTTTAAAGTTAGTAGGAATAATAATAATAATAATAATAATAATAATAAAGAGTTACAAGACCACCCCAAACATATATTTTTATATTACTTTTGGTAAAAGCCATAAAATGTTAAAATTATCAAATTAAAATAATACAAACGATAATGTAAATGTATAATACCAGTTATATAATACCAGTTATACCCTTCCTAGGGATACATATTTCTAATCTTATAATATTTTAAAACAAATAAAATTGGCATTTCATTTTTTATATATATTATATGTTGTAGGATCGTAAGATTACAAGGTGATTCTATTCTAGTTGATATTGGCGGAAACAATAACAACCAACAAAGTAAACAAGTAAACAGCAAGAATACTGATAAATGCACTGTTGTATTAAACTTCTGAGATTACAAGTTTACAAGTAAAACACTATCAAGAAGCACTATGAAAGCACAGCAAGCACACTTACAATGAAGTGTTTACACAGTATTTATAGTAACTTAGAATCAAGACAGACCCTTGATTCTAAGGATTAGATCTAACACAAGCCGTTGATCTTGTTTATTAATCTAAATTACACGCAAAGGCTAATCTAGATAACTTTACTGAAACGTCTTCTTTAGGCATCATTGTTTGCATGCTTGGAGACGCACGTCATTGTCCTTTATTGGTTGCACCACTGAGGTTCCTTCTGCTTGGAGTGTGTCAATTGTTTTTGCAGAAAGGTGTCAGAGGCGCTTCACATGGGTAGTCAGCTGCAACGTTTGGTCTTCAGTGAATAAAGCTATCAGCAGCAGATATGAAAATAATGCTGCTGATAAGCCTATCAGCAGCAACTTGTGTTGAATGCTGCTGATAAGCCTATCAGCAGCAACAAGTGTTGGATGCTGCTGATAAGCCTATCAGCAGCAACAAGTGTTGAATGCTGTTGATAAACCTATCAGCAGCATTTGTACTTAGAATAATTTGGTAGCAATCAGTCTTTGGTTCTACAAACTCCCCCTAGACTGATGCAACCAAAATTCTTCTAATTACTTTGCTCCTGAAGCTTTTGCATGTGGCTGACTATCCTTTCAACCTCATAGCCTCTTGGATCCTTGCTGGGATTGTTCAGTGGAAGTTCAGACAGAGTCTTGATGTCTTTGTGTGGCATTTTGTAGATTGCTTTGCTTGAACATCTCATCTGCTGCTTCTTTACATCAATCAGAGTGAACTCATCCAAATCAGCATTGTAGGACCAAGATACAAATGGAGAGTGGGACTTGAGTGGTTTGACATCCACTACCACATATTTGCTAGGGTTGAAGTAATGTCTGATTGCTAGCATAAGATGTTTCCCTCTCTCATTTGCAGGCTCATGAGCTTCACCCAGCTCCAAAATTCTTCATAGGTCTGAATCGGGTAGTTGCAGAATCTCATCAACAGACCTGTATGTAGATCTTCTTCTTTCAGTTCTCCCCCTGAAGATCTCAAACCTTTGATCATGTGGATTGTAGACCCATTCAACTATGTTTCTTGAGTCTTCAGGTTCAGATGAGGATTTAGATTTCTTTAAGGGAGGCTGTTGATGAGTGGGAGCTGGGTGGGATGATTTAGACTTGTTGGGTGGAGGAGTGGAAGGTTTGGGGAGGAGAGTGGAAGGATGATGGACTGAGGAAGAGGTAGGTGAGGGAGAAGGCTTGGGTTTCTTTGTCTTTGGTTTTTCTTCTTCTTTGATAAGTACCCTTTTCTTGGAGGCCTTCTTCCCTAGTCTTTCTTCCTCATCCTTTTTAACTTTGAAGTAGAGGGCTTGCAGGTTCATGAATTTCATGGGACCTAGCCTCTTTCCACTATCTCCTCTAGCCTTAAGGAAGTCAATCATGACCTTCCTTTCTTCATGGGTTCTTTTATTCAGTGCAATGGTCTTCTTGGACTGTAGCTTGGCTTTTTCTTCTTCTTCAGCCTTTTTCTTGCTAGCCAATTGACCCTGCTGACCCATGAAGGCTCTGTAAATTTCTTTGTTTGAAAGTTTCTCAAGGTAGTCATTATCCTCACCTTGAGAGATCAGAGCTTCAGTCCACTCCTCCCTTAATTCTTCTGCTAATTCAGAATCGGTTATTCTGAACTTAGCTTCTTCGTTCTTCTTCTCCAAGTCTTCTTCTTCTTTATTGAATTGTTCCTGCAGTTGAAGAGCAAGAGCTGCATCTTCTTCAATCTGGTCAACTGCAGGAATCTTTCTTATTAGCTCATCCAGCTGTTTAGCATACAGCTGGATGGTTTGTTCTCTTAGGAGAATGGCTGTTTTTCTTTCTTGAGCCTTTTTCAGGTCAGCCATCTCCTCTTCTTCTCTTCTTCTTCGTTTCTCTTCCCTCTCTCTTTTCTCTTTTAGCAGCCTCTCTTCATCTTCATCAGTCATGATTCCCTTTCCTTTGTTTACATTGGGTGCCTCTGCTTCAGCTTCACTGATCACAACAGCAGATGATGATGCTGCTATTGGGATCTCTGCCTCAGCTTCATTGGCATGTTGAGGAATTGAAAAGGGACGGTCACTGTCTTCATCAAGTTGACACTCAGGACCTTCTATTTCCCTCAGTTGATCCCTGATGGAAGATCTTGTGCCAAAAGCTGCAGATGTGATGTCAACTTGTGGAGTATCAGAGTTGGAGTCAGTATCAGAAGTTGACACAGTCTCTTCTTGAGGAATCAGTCCTTCTTTTTCAAGATGGGCTTTGATGATGACCATCATTGCCTGGTGAGTTAATATTACAGATGTTGGCTCTGAGCTGAAAAATCTTGAATAGGAAGTCTGAGGGCAGCTGAAGGATGTTCCTGGTGTTGATGATGAGAGAGGAGCCGTTGCTGAGCAGGAGAGTGTGGTCAAGGTACTTAGTGCTCACCCAACCTAGCACGTCCATGTCCTTGACCAGGAAGGCAAACAGGAATCTTCGAAGGCCCAGAACTTCTTCTTCATTGAGAAGACTGCTCCTTGTTATTTCAAGATTGCTAGGAGTCAGTCTCCTTTCTGCAGTCGCCGAGGATTCAGGATAAGCTACCCGTTTTGCTTTTTGAATTAGTCTTTCGAAGTGGGGTAGATTATCCTCCATCAGGTCATAGAACCTGCCAATGGCAAGTTCTGCTAAGAGATCTGCTGAGTTGTTGATGCAGTTTGTTACGTATAGTTGTAGGACTTGGAGGGCATTGAGAGAGTTCCAGTTCAGCTCTTCTACTCCGCTGAACTCCCATCCAATCCAAAACCTCTCAGCTGATCCATCATACCCCCAAGCTAGAATGGAGTCAAATTCTAGCTTCTATGATGATCTGAATAGTTGGGGGGTTGAGGATTGACCAAGGATGGCTGCTGCTTCAGGAAGGATGCTGAATGATGTATTTGTTTGTTCTATGTCTTCAACATCATTCAGCATTTCATCGACAGCCCTGACGACCAACTTCCAGTCTTCAGATGTCTCTTCGTCTTCGTTATCTGGGACTGGCAAGTCATGAACTTGGACAAAAGCTGGCTTGAATAGTGAGCTTTGAAGTACAAGCTGCTCTTGAATCTAGTCGTCAAGACTGTCTGTATCTTCTTCCATAGACACCATCTCCCCCTTTTTGGTTGCATCATCAGACAGGTAAGCATCAGTTTGGGTGCCTACTGATACAAGAGAGGGAGTGGCTAAAGTTGGGCATTGATGGGCTTCATGCATAGAGACTTGGTGTCTTAGTTTGGACACTTCAGCCTCTAGCATAGCCACCCTGGCCGTCAATTCCAAGTTATGAAGTTTCAGTCTGTCCTCATCCACAGTTGTGGAATCCTTGGACCCAGATGGGGCCGTAGGCCGAGCCTCAGCATCCCCATTACCCGCGGTTTCTTGGCGCCTGGGATTCCTCTCAGTGAGGGGAGTTTCCAAGGAAACACCCTCACCATGAGTTGTCGTGGTTGAGGTCTTAAAGATGTTGTCACTGTCCTCCTAGTCAGTTGATGGACCAGCAGTAGTGACAGCCTCTTCCACATCCACTCCATCATTACTCCCAGAGTGGACCTTCAAGGGTGAAGAACTTGGGTTGGGTGTTTCGGAAGCAAGACCAATCAGTACCTCCTTGATAGTGGTAGTTGGAGAAGGTACATCACTTTGGTCAGGTTCCTCAACACTTAAGTCCAAAGAAGACAGGAATGGCTCGAAGGGCTGTTCTATGGATCCGGGAAGTGATCCTAATCCTAATAGAGAGACTTCCGAAGGAGTCTCCCTAACAGTGTGGCTTTCCCTTATGATATTCTCACTAGAATGTTGTGAGTCTGAGTGAGGGATGTTGGCTTGGGTTTGGGCCTTGGAGGCAAGAGAAGAAGGAGTTCTCTTGCCCCTCTTCCTTGTATATTTGGCTGCAACCGGGGCCCTGTGTTTCGGTTGAGCAATCAAACTGGGGGAGAGTAGATTATGTGCCTGTACATCCTCAGTATAATGCACAGGGGTTCGATTAAAGGAAGCAGTAGTTTGAGCTTCTGGCAGTGAGGTGGAGGGTGTGGGATCAGTATCAGCTGGGTTTGCTGAACTGTCACTCTGGGCACTTTGCGTGTTCAACATTGTAGACAACAATGGAACATCGGCCCCTGAGAACTTTGATGAAACTGTTCTCATGCTTTGAAAAATGTTGTTCTTATGTCCCAGAATTGAGTAGATTTTTGCAGTTTTTGAAAGATCTTGGTGTTCAATATTGAACACTTCTTGCAAGAATCTTGGGTACATGAAGAACTGTGATTTCACCCCTTCTTGAAGGTTGTATCTCAAACCTTCAAGAATGAGGTGGGAAAAATTGAAACCCGCCCCAGTTATCATACCGTGAATTGCCGACGCAAGTCCGGAGCTGAGTTGGTTCCAGCCACTCCTCTTCTGGGATATGCATTGGAGAAGAGTGTGGCAGAGATACTTCCATTTGGGACCCATGAGTGCCTTCTCTATCGTATACTCTGTTTGATTCCCAGTGTACCCTATGGATACAAAGGTCCTCATGTATACGTCTCTTTGGTAAGAGGTGGCGTCCCCTTCATCCTGAAGCTTGAGGTGTTGGCGGAGCTTTGCTTCAGTGATAATCGTCTCCTTGCCGTCTACTGTGTCTTTGATTTGGGGAGTGCCCTGGTCAGTAGAATACACGGCTGTGCTCCAAAAATCTTCCATGTGGGAAGTATAGATGGTTGGGTTGACTGTTAGGGCATGGTGGATTTTGGATCGACAAAGGAAGTCGATCATATCATCGAAACCTTCAGATTTCTTGCCCTTTATTAGGCATGCAGTGAGGTTGTGATATGGGGAAAACTTGTCGTTGGGGTTGTTTATGTCTGCGCCTGCCATTGTTATGGATTTGGAGGGAAGAGAGAAGGGTGTTTGAATGGTGGTTAATTATTTAGGGCTTTGAATGCTGTGGGGACGGGAGAGAAAGTGATGGGTTTAGGGTTTGAAATTGAATATGAAGAGGTTGTGGGAACGTTTGAAATTGTGATATAACGGCAGACGAAGAAAAAGCAACCTTACTTGTACAGTACAACCTGTTTCACTTTTCATTGTTACAGCTGTAAAGCACTCGAGCAGTCATGGTAAAGACTGAGAGTAGTTTTTACCGCAGGTAAAAGTTAATGTAGACTTGTTTTACCCATCAGCAGCAAACTTGGTTGCTGCCGATGGTGTGCTATCCACTGCAAACTTGGTTGCTGCGGATAGTGAAGTCTTTCAGCAGCAGATTTGGTAGCTGCTGACTGTTGTATTCATTCCGCAGCAAAAAGGTTGTTGCTGACCGCCTTAAAGCTATCCGCAGTAAACTTGTTCCTGCTGATAACTTAAAGCGATCAGTGGCAAAGACTTTGCTGCTGAAGAGTAAATCTGTCAGCAGTGAAAAAGTGCTGCTGACTATAACCTTTTATTAAGAACAAAAACATAGACATATTTACAAGGAAGGATAAAAATTGAGACATGTCTTATTCAAAGTTCATCATGCCAATTGATTCAACTAGATATCGAAATCTTGCTTCATCAAAAGGTTTAGTTAACAAATCAGCATATTGCTCATTTGTGTGAACCTTGGATAGGACAATTCTCCTTTTCTCAGCTTGATCTCTGATAAATTGATACCTGATGTCGATGTGCTTAGTCTTGGAATGCTGCACTGGATTATTCGTGATAGAGATTGCACTCATGTTGTCAATGTGAATTGGAGTTTACATGAAGGTCATTCCATAGTCAAGCATTTGATTTTGGATCCAGATGACCTGTGCACAGCAGCTTGAAGCTGCAGTGTATTCTGCTTCAGCTGTTGAAGTGGAGACACATGTTTGCTTTTTGCATTGCCATGAGATAAGCCTTCCTCCAAGAAATTGACATCCCCCTGATGTGGACTTTTTGTCCAAGTTACAGCCCCCATAGTCACTGTCAGTGTAGGCATAGAGATTGACATTTCCATTCTTTGGATACCATAGCCCAAGTTTTGGAGCTCCCTTTAGGTATCTAAAGATCCTTTTGACAGCTTGAAGATAAGACACTTTTGGAGCTGCTTGAAATCTTGCGCAGAGACAAACTGCAAACATGATATCTGGTCTTGAGGCAGTGAGATACATGAGAGACCCTATCATTGCTCGGTACTGATGTTGATCAGTGTCTTGTCCTTCTTTATCCGGAGATAATTGATGGTGCACTTGCATAAGAGTTCTTGCAGCAGAACAGTCAGCCATTTTGAACCTCTCCAAGATGCTTTTGACATACTTGGATTGACTTATGAAGATTCCATTTGGTACTTGTTTGACTTGAAGTCCTAAAAAGAAATTTAGTTCACCCATTGAACTCATTTCAAATTTGGAATGCATCAGAACTTCAAAGTCTTTGCAGAGCTTCTTTCTTATAGATCCAAAGATAATGTCATCAACATAAATCTGGACCAACAAAATTTCTCCCCCTTCATCTTTGATGAAAAGTGTCTGATCAATGGCCCCCCTTTTGAAGTTGTTGCTAAGTAGATATCCAGATAAAGTTTCATACCAGGCTCTTGGGGCTTGGTGTAAGCCATAGAGAGCTTTGTCCAGTTTTAAGACCTTATTTGGATGTGCAGGATCCACAAAGCCTGGAGGCTGTTTGACATAGACCTCTTCACCAATCTTGCCATACAAAAAGGTACTCTTCACATCCATTTGATAGACCATAAAGTTTTTGGATGCTGCATATGCCAGAAAGATTCTGATGGCTTCCAGACGGGCAACAGGAGCAAAGACTTCTTCATAGTCAATACCTTCTTCTTGAGCGTAACCTTGAGCTACCAGTCTGGCTTTGTTCTTGACCACGATGCCCCTTTCATCTTGCTTGTTTCTGAAAACCCATCTTGTTCCAATGGCTGTTTGACCAGGTGGAAGATCAACAAGCTTCCAAACATCTTGTCTTTTGAACTGCAGCAATTCTTCCTGCATTGCCTCAATCCAGCTGTTGTGTTTGAGAGCTTCATCAATCTTCTTGGGTTCCACCTGAGATAGAAAGCAAGAGAACAAAAAAATGTTGGCTTCATGAGACTTACTTCTTGTCTGGATACCTGTGTGGACTTGGCCAATGATGTTTTCCAGAGGATGCTCTTTGTTTATTCTCTGTGCTGGTATCACATCCATCCGTATTCCCTCTTCAAGGTTGCTTTGGTTTAGATCAGGATTGTCTTCAGTTGTGAGGAGAGGAGCTTGGAGGTTCTGATCATTGTGTTCCACATTGTCAGTAGTATTAGCATTAGAGGCCGATTCAGCATGGATTGAGGAGGCTTCATTAAAGATTTCTTGGTCAGAGAGATTGCTGCTTGTGGTGTTGGAAGTACTGGCTTCACCTGTACCGGCTTCAATAGCTTCTGCCACTGATGGAGGGTCAATGGATGGACTTTTCATCCTGATGTAGGGACTGGGAAAATCCAGTCTGTAGTCAGTAGAAGAGGTTGAGGCAGAAGATGTTGATTTTGAAGAAGAACACTCCATATTTGAGAATATGAGAGGCTCAAATATCTGGGTGAAGGAGTCTATATCAAAGAGCCAGTTAGGACCTTTGCCTTGTTCACAGACAACATGTTCCCTGCATTCCACATTAGCAGATTCTTCCACAATCCGAGTCCTAGAATTGAACACTCGGTAGGCCTTTGATTGAGAGGAGTAACCCACAAGGTAACCTTCATCAGACTTTGCACCAAATTTAGGAAGAACTCCATGTGTGATGAGGATGGTACATGGACATCCAAAGGGCTTCAGGAAGCCAATGTAGGGAACTCTTTTGAGCCATAGTTCATAGGGTGTTTTCTGGAGAGGCTTAACAATAAGGACTCTATTATGCACATAACAAGCTGTCCTTACTGCTTCTGCCCAAAAAGTAAGGGGCAGCTTTGAGTCAGCCAGCATAGATCTTGCTGATTCAATCAGAGTCCTATTTCTTCTTTCAGCAACCCCATTTTGTTGAGGAGTTCTTGGAGCACTGTATTGCCTTTCAATGCCCTTGCTCGCACAGAAACTGTTCAAAGTGTGATTTTTGAACTCTGTTCCCTGATCACACCTTATGATCTTTACCTTCAAATTGCTTTGGTTCTCTACCCTAAGAATATAGGATTTGAGAATCTCTGCAGTTTCATCTTTTGTTCTTAGGAAGAATACCCATGAGAATCTGGAGAAGTCATCAGTTATCACCAGACAGTAGGACTTTTTGCCCATTGACATGACATTCGTAGGACCAAAGAGATCCATATGCAGTAGCTGGAGAGGGGTGTCATTTGTGTTCAATGTCTTGGCTTGTGGAAACTTTTGTGTTGTTTTCCCTTCAAGAAGGCAATGCAGTGATCGTCTAGCTGGAATTCTTTGTCAGGAAGCCCTCTGACAAGATTGTCCTTTACTAATTTATCGATTGTTTTGATGTTAACATGGCTTAACCTCCTGTGGCAAAGAGCGGATTCATCAACTGATGCCTTTGACAGAAAACATGAAACACTACCGGATGGAGTGGCTTCATTCATGTCAAGCACATATAAGTTGTCCTTTCTATGAGCAGTTAGGAGAATCTTCTCTGGAGGGGGTTTAGATAGACCAGGAGCTAACACAAAACATTCTTTGTCAGTGAAGAGCATCCAATGCTTTTGATCACATACTTGGGAAACACTCATGAGATTGAAGTCAAGTTCTTTAACATAGTTGACTCTTTCAATACTCATCCTTTCATTGGACACAGTTCCTTGTCCAGTGATAGATCCACCTTTTGAGTCACTCCCAAAGGCAACATATCCTCCATTGAAATGTCTGAAGTTGGAGAGGATGGACTTGTTGCCTGTCATGTGCCTGGAACAGCCGCTATCTACCACCCAAGTATTGTGTTTGTTGCCTGGCTGTCCCTGCACATGGGAAATATCTAATTATTGGGAGGATCATTGTAGCATGCAACATTGTAGAAGATCGTTGCTAATTTGCCATTGTCAGCATGCTTGCAGTCAATGGAACCAATAGTTATGCTTGGAGATTGTTTGGCCTTCCATTGCTGTGTTGGTGATTTTCTAGCTTTCTTTGCATTGTCGGCAGAAGATGTTGTTGCTGACAATTTTGGCTTATCCGCAGCTAATTTTGCTGCTGAGGGCTTTGCTGGAGCAGTAGTAGTTTTTGCTGCTGGAAGCTTTGTTTTGGATTTTGCTTTGTCAGCAGCAGATACTTTTGCTACTGATGCCGTTGTTTTTTATTGTGCTTTGTCAGCAGCAGAGACTTTTGTTGCTGAAGGCTTTGCCTTTGGTTTCCTAGACTTTACTCTATCAGCAGCGATTTTGTTTGCTGCTGATGGGTTGAACACAGATGAATGATTTGCAACTTGGTTAAAAGGGTTGAACTTGCATGTTGCAGCAAAGTGGTTTGATTCCCCACATATGATGCAAGTTTGTTGAGGTTTCTGCATCTGCATTCTTTGAGGGGATAGAGATTCTCTGAACTTTGTTGCCTTTGCATCATAGCTTCTCACCTGTTTGTTTCTGTTTATTTTCTCAAAGGCATGCTGCTTTGAGTTTCTTTGGTGTTCACGGTAGTGAAAGCAGGTGCTGGCAGTGTGATTGTATTTGCCACACACAAAGCATGATACTGCTATCTTGTCCTTGTGAGAGTCTACATAGTTCTTATTTTGAAACAAATCTTTGCAGTTCCAGGGATGAGCTTTGTTATGTTCAAAGGTGGCTTCTTCTAGTGTCCTTTGAACATATGGATCTTTTTCTCCAGGTGTATGAGAAATATCAAACGCCTTTGACTTTGACTGAGATTTGAGGTTGGTGAAACCTGATGTCTCTCCCTTTTCAATGATTAGCTTTCTTCCACCAAGAGGATAGCTAATCTTGATTTGTTTGAATGGAATGGGAGCTAGAATGGTTGGAGTAACAACATGACAACCGGCTTCAGAGAAAGGAGCAGATGGGACTGCACTAGTTTCACAGTGGTCTGAGCAGGTTGACTCAGATTCTGAAGAGGTGGAGCAGTCTTCCACAAAACATACATCCATTGAAGGATCAAGGTTTCGGTTTGCCATGTCAAGGTTTGCAGTATTAAAGCTTGGTTGGTGAATGGCAACATAATCAGCAGGAGGAGGAACTGTCTGGTACTCGTCACTCTGATATCCAAGTCCAGTTTTTACCCTTTCATGGACTTGAATATCTAACAATCTTTGTAACTTTTTAGATGAAAATTAATATTTTTCAACATGAACTTTCTGTTCAGCCAGTTCAGCTCTGGTAGCTTTAAGTTTTACTAATAGATCATCAATCTGAGTTTCTAGATTGGTTTGTTCATGTCTTAATGAAGAAATCTCTTTCTTAAGGCAGTTAATTTTTTCTTTGTAAGTATCTTCGACCTTTTTGAATTCAGACTTCATTTGATGAAAGTCTTCATTTTGATCTATCAGATTTTGGTTATGCTTTCTATAACCTAAAACTTTGCCAATGCAAGCTTGAGAGCAAAGATGTTCAAATACCTGAGGTGGTATCTCTGCATTGTCTGTCATAAGTGCTTGGTTGGAGGCAGGAACATCTTCATATTGAAAACTCCAGTCAAAGTCTGAAGTTCCAACATTTGCACAGGCTGCAGTTTGTGCTGGAGGAGTTCCTTGCTGCTGCTGCCTGGGCTGACCTTGGTAAGCTTGTCTTTGATGGCTGGCACCCTGATTGGCTTTAGGTGCCTTACACTCCCTAGCAAAGTGACCCATTTGATTACAGTTGTAACATCGGATCTTGCTTTTATCAAGCCCAACTCTGGTGTTTGAGTTGTTGCTTGGAACTGATCTCCCGGTTCTAGAATAAAACCTTTTTGCTCTGAGGGAGAGCATGGCATATGAGTGCTGAATATCCATTTCTTCAAGATCATCTGGATGAAAGCATTCCAGATCCTCCTTTATGAAGTACATGCTGCTTGAGTTGTCAGAGAAAAAAGCAGTAAAGGTTGGCTGTTGAGGAGGTGCCTCAAGAAGAAATGGTGATGAGTTGGATTGTGAAGTAGTTGGTGTTTGAGGATGAGTAACAATGGGAGGATAGTAGTTGCTTGCACTAGGACCAGAATGATCAGAGTGAAGCGCTGAGGTGGTGGTGGAGGAAGTGGTAGCTGATTGATAACTGGAGCTCCTTTCTTTAGCTTGAATCATTTCTAATTCATAGGTTTTGAGCATGCCAAAGAGCTCAGTCATCTGAAGAGTCTTCAGATTCTCTGTTCTTCTGATGGACACTGTATATAATGTCCAACAACTAGGAAGAGATCTTATGAACTTCTTGAGAATGTCTTCATTCTCCAGCTTTACCTTGGAGCACTGCAGTTCTCCAACCAGGTACGTGTACCTGTTATATAAAACTGTTAGTGACTCACCTTCTTTCCAGACGAAGTTTTCATACTGTTGCTTGAGAATGTCACGTCTGTTCTCCTTGACCTCCTCAGATCCAGCAAACATCTTTTCCAGGGCTCCCCATAATTCCTTTGCAGTTTTGTGAGCCTTGAATTTGTGAAAAACTTCATTTGGAAGGCACATTTGGATAACTCCTAATGCCTTGAAGTCCACCTCCATTTTCTTGATGTCTTCTTCAGAATACTTGGAGGGTTCCTTAGGAACTAGTGGTCCTCCGGAGTCAGCAGAGGCCACCATGGGAACATAAGGTCCATCCCTTATGGATTTCCACATTCCGTATTCATGGTAGCAGAAGAAGCTTTCCATACGGATCTTCCACATATCATAGTCCTCCCCAGACACCAACCTCGGTGGTCGGTTGATACTGCCGATGTCTTCAGATCCGTGACTTTGTGCCATTTTGTTTTGTGTGACTTGATCAAGAATAGAGTTTTGAATAGAATCAGAAAGTGATTAAACAAATGTTAGTTTGTTTAATCTTGGGCCAAAGCTCTGATACCACTTGTAGGATCGTAAGATTACAAGGTGATTCTATTCTAGTTGATATTGGCGGAAACAATAACAACCAACAAAGTAAACAAGTAAACAGCAAGAATACTGATAAATGCACTGTTGTATTAAACTTCTGAGATTACAAGTTTACAAGTAAAACACTATCAAGAAGCACTATGAAAGCACAGCAAGCACACTTACAATGAAGTGTTTACACAGTATTTATAGTAACTTAGAATCAAGACAGACCCTTGATTCTAAGGATCAGATCTAACACATGCCGTTGATCTTGTTTATTAATCTAAATTACACGCAAAGGCTAATCTAGATAACTTTACTGAAACGTCTTCTTTAGGCATCATTGTTTACATGCTTGGAGACGCGCGTCATTGTCCTTTATTGGTTGCACCACTGAGGTTCCTTCTGCTTGGAGTGTGTCAGTTGTTTTTGCAGAAAGGTGTCAGAGGCGCTTCAAATGGGTAGTCAGCTGCAACGTTTGGTCTTCAGTGAATAAAGCTATCAGCAGCAGATATGAAAATAATGCTGCTGATAAGCCTATCAGCAGCAACTTGTGTTGAATGCTGCTGATAAGCTTATCAGCAGCAACAAGTGTTGGATGCTGCTGATAAGCCTATCAGCAGCAACAAGTGTTGGATGCTGCTGATAAGCCTATCAGCAGCATTTGTACTTAGAATAATTTGGTATCAATCAGTCTTTGGTTCTACATATGTATTATTTTAATTTGTTCAAACTAGATGTTATACCCGCGCTTCGCGACGGCTTCGCGTCGGGTGTCGGGCGCATCGTTAAAAGTATTGTTAATAAAATAGAAACATAAAACTAAATAATAAAAAAGGAAAAAAATAATTAAAAAATTACCGGTCCGTGTCGTCAAAAACCATAAAAGCGAATACCGATACGGGTTCCGATAATACTAATACCGACAATGATTTTGTTCGCTTATAATAGGTCCGGCTCATCACGGTACCACAACGGTAGCGGCAATCGCTATAGACAACGATAAAAAAAAACTCAATTTTGAATACAACTCCGTTATCAAAAAAATTATATCGGAACGTTGAAAAAAAACAAAAAACAGCTGCGTCATCCATATTTTGAAAAAACGTTAACGAACGAAAGTTATTAAAGGAAAAAAAATTAATAGAAAATAAAACAGGTTAAAATCATATATTATATATAGTGTAAGGGTTTAGAATGAAAATATAAAAAAGAAAACATTACGTGTCATTTGCCAAATGGAATTTGGACTGTTCATTGCGCATGTCTTTTAATCTAACTAGTTGGGTCCCCTCGCACGTTGCGCGGGTTCTGTTTATGAAAAAGCTCGCGCTACATGACAAAAGTTTAGTCGTATCTTCCCTACGATTCGCGGCGTGACATTGGCTCGGCTCATTGCAAACCATAAAAGCGAATAACGACAAAGCGAATACCGATACCGGTTCCGATAATACCAATGCTAGCAGCAATGATGTTCACTCATAGTCGAGGGAGTTTGGTCGTTATCGGTTCGGTTCGTCTGCGGAAACGGTTGTCACTCCGTCATAAAACCCTAAAACATAGCCCATATATAAAAACACGTCGCACCGGCTATCACTTCGTCTTAAGACCCTAAAACATACCCCACCGTAAAAGCGAGCATCACCACTCTGGCCTTCAAAAAACTGAAAGCATAGTGTTAAGTAACCAAAACACAAATCTAGATACAAAAACATGTTACAACGGTCGTCACTCTACCGTAAAACCCTATATCGTACCCCATCGTAAAAGTGAACGTCACTTCACCGTAAACCCTGAAATCGTAGTGTAAAGAAACATGAACGCAAAAGAAAAAAACAAAAGAATTAAATCAAACGTAAAAAAAAATCTGGACACAAAAATTTAGAAAAACAAAAGAAAAAAACTCAAACGTTGTACCTCGTCGTAAAAGTAAACGTCAGTTCACCATAAAATCTCAAAATCCCGAACACAAATATAAACGGAATAATTGAAAAAAAAAAAAATTATAAACAAAAAATCACTAAATGACAAAATAATACTATTCATTTAGTTGTCAAATAAATATAGATATAGATATAATTACTAATTAGTAGCATTTTCTTTTTTTCGTTTTATAACTTTTGTTATTTTTAATTCACTAAAAAGTTTGTTTTAAATAGTTCTTCTTTTGAATAGGTCAATTAGGATTTATGTTATCGAAAGTAGTTAATTCTTAAGTAGGTTCTTAGTTGACAAATGTTGAAAGCTTAAGAATCATCTTGATAATTAATTAGCACTAACTATCATTCTTAATCTTGTTGGCTAATGGTGTATATATCATGCACCACAATCATGGTTGACTTACCTTACAATAAATAAAAATAGAAAAAAAAGAAATTGTATGTTTTAGTTTTAACTAGATGATTTACAATCATGCTTGTGAGTATATAATATATGTTAGACCTCTCTTATGCCACCAATTTTTATAATTATGCATGATAGAAAGTTTGATATAATCCTAATTAAAAACTCCAAAGCTTGAAATCTCTCTTTTTTTCCATGAATTGTATCCCTAAGATTTTCTAATGGCATGAATTTTGCATACATGTTGCAACTGGGACAGAAAATATAATATTAGAATTATGATATATATGTTTAATTCATTTATTGTTTGTTATGTGATATACATCTTTTATGTCTTCATCTCTTATTTTCATGTTTTATGTTTGTCATAATGTTCTTGAACATAATTTTGAATACAACTTTTAGTCGTATGAATAATTATGCGATTTTATGAAATCATATTTCCGTGGAATGTTGGGTCCAAAGGTAAAACCATTTGAAGTTAAGGTGAAATTTTAAGATCAAGGGTTCGAGCCCCGTCATAAGCGGATTGATGTAAATTAATTGTGGTGTAGATTAGGTGGTGTTCAAAAAATGAAATCATATTTTCAACTAGTTTTACGATGACATCAAGAGTAGAAAACCCACTAATAATCAAGCAAAATAACTGTTCCTAGTAATTCAAATTAACTAAATATTTAGAGGATGTTAAAATTCATAAACTATGGTACCAAAAAATATCGTAAATTATCAACCTAGATACATATAATTGATGATTTAGAAAATTATTAACACTTACAAAACGTTAATAGTTTTCTTTAAAAACGTTAATAGTTTTCTTTAATAAGGAAAATCAGGCTAATAACTTATTCAATCTTTTTTCATTACCTATTGTTGCAATTGACATGTTATGATCGACAAAAGTTGTTGTCATGTCAACTTTTCACATGTGAAAAACTATAACAAATTGTATTTTCCTTGTGATATTAGGAATATATAGTAATTTTTTAGGTCATATGCTAATTAAACTAAATGGTTTATTAAGTTTTTTAGGAAAAGCAAAAATAGTTCATTAAATATAAAATACATATGTTAAGAGCTTGTAACAATTGCAATGAAAGATCATACAAAAATTTTAAATTTCTGATGCATATAATTTTGATAATAATTAAATTATGTATTTAAGTTGGGATTATGTATTGAAGCATCTGCATCTCATGCTGCATAATTATGTGGTTCTATCCGATCCGATCAACGTCAGTGGCTTTTTGGATTTGTCGTTTGTTCATCTACGTATACACCACAAAGCTTGCAGGGGAAGTGATAGGGCCCACCCTTTTAAAGTTTTATACCTCCTATTCTTTATAAACATGAAAAATAATAGTTACACATCTACAGTGCTTTCTCATTCCAGTTGTCACCATAAAATAAATGCTTTCTGATTCCAGTTGTCACCATAAATTAGTAACGATTATCAAATAAAATTCTTATATATATACACACATATATATATATATATATATATATATATATATAATACACCCAAAAGCCTAACTCCCACTCAAAAACCTAAACCCCCCACCCACCCTCACCCTGTCAAAAACATAACATAAAAGCTAAACTAAAACCCAAAAACCACCCCCAAAAGCTAACTATGTTACACATATGTAGCAAAACGCTGAATTTTTTTTTTGAAAGAGGACGACGTGGGGAACAAGGGTTCCGAAGCGGTTTTTAGTTTTTGATTTATATTTTAATTATGATTTCTTTATTATTAGTTTTTACTTTTAATAAATAGTTTTTTGCTTTTCTAATGAACAATTAGTTTTCTTATGATAATTGCCATATATATATATATATATATATATATATATATATATATATATATATATATATATATATATTTGATAATAGTTATTATTTTTACAGTTTTACATTAGCAAACGATTTTAAAATTACACTACTAGAAAAAAATGGCTTTCGTCGGAAAAAAACAAATTTAATGATCATCCACGTAATAAACAACACCCTAGAAAATATTTAATATCCATTAGTGATTTTCATGCAAAAGTTGTACATTTTTTTTATGTGAAAAACATCACAGAATATTAACTAAGTTTTAAAAGTATTCGAATTAGGTCACTCACCATAGTATATCCGATGGTTTATACCGTGTAAAATGCGTATCGAGTGACCTAACTGGAATAATTTTGAAACTTGGTTACTATTATATAAAGTTATCCCTTTTTAATATGACTAGAGTTTCAATATTTGAGGTGTAATATATTAGAATTAACTAGATTATAATCACGTGTATTATACGGGTTGAATAAAATATAATGTTATATATTTAGTAATAAAAATTTTATTTGTTTAAAAACCCGTGTATCACACGAGTTGAATAAAATATAATTTAATCTATTAACACATACACTTGTCAAAATATGTCTTAAAAATATATACTTTGACGTGAAAGTTATAAATTCTGTTAAGTTAGTTTTTAAACATTTTTTAACTGGATATTAATTTTTTTATGTAATTGTAAATGTTAATTCATATTAAATTCATTTAGTTAATGATATAATAACTATCCATAACTAAATAATAAGTATGCATAATTAGATTTATAATAAATATTTAAAAATATATTCTTTAATTATTATTTAATAGAAGAGAGAGACGTGAAAAACATGCTGAGGATGCACCAGAATGTGACACGTCTCCCTCTAAGATTTTTATTTATTAGTATAAAGATTACACAGATTGCCCATGTGGTTTGTACGGATTTCACTTATGGCACATAGGAATTGGAAATTACAGATTCAATCCAATAGTTTGCACATTTGTAATAAAGATAGCCTATGGGTTGGATGGCTGGTAAGTTTTCTGCTAATATTTTATAAAATGACCAAATAACCTTTATATATTTAAAAAAGAAAAAAATGAAATAAAATAGTGGTCCCATTTTAATCTAAAAACATATTTCATCATCCCCACCCCCTCTTTTTTCCGGCCATCTCCTCCGACGATCCGGCAAATTCCGGCAACCCCTTTTTTCGCACCAAATTCAAATCCTCGCACAAACCCTAATCCACGTATTTCGTCACTCGTACACAAGTCGAGCTCCCCATGCACATTCAAAACCCGCATGCAAAGCCCTACTTGTCACCATCCTCAGGTTCGTCCTTACATCACGACATTAACCGGTCACCCTCATGCACCATCGTTGTGTGCTATCATCTTCATCTTCGGGCAACCCTAGCCGAGTACCTCCCGACACCACCATCATGCGCCATCGTCATGCCGCCGTCATGCGAGGAAGACAGCGAGTAAGGGTGGTAGGTGGTAGTGGTGATCACAGGGGGTGCGTAGGGCTGTGGTGGCTGAGCGTGGTGGAGGAGTAGGACGGTAGCGGTGCCCTGCGGAGGCCACGACACATGTGGAGCCGATGATAACCGGTGATAGCAGTTGCGCGGGGTATGGTTCACGGCGGTACCGGAGACGGCAGAGGAGAAGATGGTGGCCGGTGCGGGCTGCTGAGGCGGTCCTCTACGACGGTAACCGGAGGGGGTGTTGCTTTCGGTTTGTGGCTTGACATGGGTAGGATACAATGACGTGGTTTAGGGTGATGTAGCTGTTGGAACATCTGACTTTGACTGGATCCAGTATGAAGATCTGCCTGCTAACAACCAAGCTCTTATGGCAGACAATTGAGATACCGCCTCAGGTATATGAACATCTCTGTTCCCAAGCTTGTATTGATAAGGTGTTAGGCTACAGAAAGCATAATCAAAACCTTATAGATCAAAATGAAGAGTTTCATCAAATGAAATCTGAATTCACAAAAGTAGAAACAGTTATAAAGAAAAAATTAACTGCCTAAAGAAAGAGATTTAATCACTAAAACATGAATAAACCAATCTTGAAACTCAGATTGATGATCTACTGGTCAGATTAAAAGCTACCAGAGCAGAATTGGCAGAACAGAAAGTTCAAGTTGACAAATATGAATTTGCATCCAAAAAGCTGCAAAGACTTTTGGATGCTCAAATTCATGACAAGGTAAAAACTGGTCTGGGGTATCATGCTGAACAATATCAAGTCGTTGCACCTCCTTCTGACTACGTTGTCATCCATGAACCAAGCTTCAATCTCTCAAATCTTGAAAAGGCCAACCGAGATCTTGATCCTTCAAGTCATGAACCATTGGTACAAGAATGCACTACCTCGCCAGAATCTGAGTCAACTAGCCCAGAGTCCACTAAAACTGAGGAGGTCTCATCACCCTTATCACCAGTACAAGTACCAGAACCGCCTGTTCTAGAAGTCATTCAAACAAGTACTCCTGTCCCTTTACCAGCTGTTCTGATTCCTATGCCTTTCAACCAAATCAAAATTAGCTATCCTCCAGAAGGAAGAAAGCTAAATGTTGAGAAGGGGCAGTCTTCAACCTCCAACAACTCAAAGCCTAAAAGAAAGGTGTTTGACATATGTTAGGTGCTTGGATAAAGAATTTCATATGTTCAAAAGACATTGGAAGAGGCCACCTTTGAGCACAACAAAGCTCACCCCTGGAACTTTAAAGACCTATTCAAAAGAAAGGACTATGTTTACCTTTCAAGGGACAAACTGACCAAATCATGCTTTGTCTGTGGAAACTACAACCACACTGCCAGCACCTGCTTTTACTGCCTTTAGCAGCAGAGAAACCTCAAACAACATGCTTTTGAGAAGACACACAAGAACAGAAAGGTAAGGAGTTCTGAAGCCAAGACAACTCATTTCAGAAACTCTATTTCCCCATCAAGGAACCAGCTGCCAAAGCCTCAACAATCTTGCATCATCTGTGGTGAATCAGACCACTTTGCTGCAATTTGGGAGTTTAATCCCTCCAACCAGATCCTTAATCAAGCCCCTCCTAAACAAAAGCCTATCAGCATGAGAACTTCTATAGAGAAGTCCTCAGTCAATAAGGCAAAGAAGGATAAACACACATTGGTTGTTGAACCATCAGCAGCCAACAAAAATGTTGGTAATCAAGCCAAGCCCAAGAAACAAAAGGACAATCCTTCAGCAACAACTAAGTCTGCTGCTGCTTAAGCAAAACCATCAGCAGCAAAATCCACTGCTGCTGATAAACCGAAGTCCTCAACAGCAACAACATCGGCTGCTGATAAGCCAAAGTCATCAGCAGCAAAATCTGCTGCTGATAAAGCAAATCGATCAGCAGCCAAAGCAACATCAGCTGCTGACAGAGCAAAGAGAACTGGAAAACCATCTCCTCAGCAATGGAGAGCCAAGATCCCAGCTTTGATCCCTCTAAGAATCATCATTGGTTCGGTGGAATGCACACATGCTGAATCTGATATTCCAAGAACCCTTTTCTTCAAGGATGCAAGCTCTTGTCTTCCTCCCACTAACTGGATCTCTCTCATGTGCAGGGGCAGCCAGGTCACAAGAATAACACCTGAGTGGTTGACAGTGGTTGTTCCAGGCACATGACAGGCAACAGATCCATCTTCTCCAACTTCAGACACTTCAATAGAGGATATGTTACCTTTGGGAGTGACTCAAAAGGAGGATCTATCACTGGACAAGGGACTGTGTCAAATGAAAGAATGAGTATTGATAAGGTAAATTATGTCAAGGAATTGTACTTCAATCTCATGAGTGTTTCCCAGGTATGTGATCAAAAGCATTGGATGCTCTTCACAGACAAAGAATGCTTTGTGCTATCTCCTGGCTTATCCAAACCTCCTCCAGAGAAGATTTTATTAACTGCTCAGAGAAAAGAAAATCTTTATGTGCTGGACATGAATGAGGTCACTCCATCTGGAAGTGTATCCTGTTTTCTATCAAAAGCCTCAGTTGATGAATCAGCTCTATGGCACAGGAGACTAAGCCACGTTAATATCAAAACCATCAACAAATTGGTGAAGGACAATCTTGTCAGAGGGCTTCCTGATAAAGAATCCAGCTAGAAGATCACTGCATTGCTTGTCTGAAGGGAAAGCAACACAAGACCTTGAATACAAATGATACTCCACTACAACTGCTGCATATGGATCTCTTTGGTCCTACAAATATTATGTCAATGGGTAAGACGTCATACTGTCTGGTGATAACTGATGACTACACCAGATTCTCATGGGTATACTTCTTAAGAACTAAAGATGAAACTGCTGAAATTCTCAAATCCTACATTCTTAGGGTAGAGAATCAAAGCAATCAGAAAGTGAAGATAATAAGGTGTGATCAGGGTACAGAGTTCAAGAACCACACTTTGAACTGTTTCTGTGAGAGCAAGGGAATCAAAAGGCAATACAGTGCTCCAAGAACTCCTCAACAAAATGGAGTTGCTGAAAGAAGAAACAGAAATCTAATTGAGTCAGCCAGATCTATGTTGGCTGACTCAAAACTGCCTCTCACATTTTGGGCAGAAGCCGTAAGCACAGCCTGCTATGTGCAAAATAGAGTTCTCATAGTCAAGCCTCTCAACAAGACACCTTATGAACTATGGTTCCAAAGAGTCCCATACATTGGAATTCTAAAACCTTTTGGATGTCCATGCACAATTCTAATCACACATGGGGTTCTTCCTAAGTTTGGTGCCAAATCTAATGAAGGATATTTTGTGGGCTATTCCTCTCAATCCAAGGCCTAAAGAGTTTTCAACTCAAGAACAAGAATTGTGGAAGAATCAGCCAATGTGGAATGCAGAGAACACATTGTCTGTGAATAGGGAAAAGGCCCAAACTGGCTTTTTGACATAGACTCCTTCACCCAAATATTTGAGCCTCTCATCTTCTCAAATATGGAGTCTTCTTCCTCTCAAGCACCTGCTTCCACCTCCTCTGACTACAGACTGTACTTTCCAAAAACTTCTATTAGTCTTAGAAGACCATCCATTGATCCTCCATCCGTTATCAAAGCCATTGAAGCAAGTGCAGCCAGAACCACATTCTCAAATGTCACCAGCAGCAGCCTGTCTGAAAAGGAAAATTTTAATGCAGACTCTTCGGTAAATGCTGTAGATGCTGCAAACACTATTGCTGATAACACTGATGTAGTTTTTGATCTTGAAGACTCTTCAACCATGAATGAAGAAATCCCTGATCAAAATCAAAGCAATCTTGAACAAGGGATATAGCTGGAGGTGGTACCAGCTCAAAGGATCAACAAGGAACATCCTCTGGATAATATAATTGGCAAAGTTCACCAAGGAGTTCTAACTAGAAGCAAATCTCATGAGGCCAATATATGTTTATTTTCATGTTTTCTATCTCAGGTGGAACCCAAGAAGATAGATGAAGCTCTGCAACACAGCAGCTGGATTGAGGCAATGCAGGAAGAGTTGCTGCAATTCAAAAGATAGGAGGTCTGGAAGCTTGTTGATCTTCCACCTGGTCAATCTGCCATTGGCACAAGATGGGTATTCAGGAACAAGCAAGATGAGAGAGACATTGTAATCAAGAACAAAGCCAGACTTGTAGCTCAAGGCTACACTCAGGAAGAGGGAATTGACTATGAAGAGGTCTTTGCTCCTGTTGCTAGATTGGAGGCTATCAGAATCTTCCTGGCATATGCTGCATCCAAGAATTTCATGGTCTATAAAATGGATGTCAAAAGTTCCTTTCTGTATGGGAATATTGGTGAAGAAGTATATGTCAAGCAGCCTCCAGGCTTTGTAGATCCTGCACATCCTAACCAAGTTTTCAAACTAGACAAAGCTCTATATGGCTTACATCAAGCCCCAAGAGCCTGGTATGAAACTTTGTCCGGATATCTGCTAAGAAACAGCTTCAGAAGAGGTGCCATTGACCAGACCTTGATTATCAAAGATGAAGGGGGAGAAATCTTACTGGTTCAAATCTATGTAGATGATATCATCTTTGGATCAACAAGGAAGAAGCTGCGTAAAGATTTCGAGATCCTTATGCACTCAAAGTTTGAAATGAGCTCAATGGGTGAGCTAAATTTCTTTCTGGGTCTTCAAGTCAAACAAGTCCCAAATGGAATCTTCATTAGCCAATCTAAATATATCAAGAGCATTCTGGAAAGATTCAAGATGACTGACTGCTCTGCTGCTCGAACCCCTATGCAAGTACACCATCATCTAACTCCAGACAAAGATGGTCAAGACACTGATCAACATCAGTACCGTGCAATGATAGGGTCTCTCATGTATCTCACTGCCTCAAGGCCATATATCATGTTTGCAGTATGTCTCTATGCAAGATTTCAAGCAGCTCCAAAGATTTCACATCTTCAAGCCGTCAAGAGAATTTTTAGATACCTAAAGGGAGCCCCAAGACTTGGGCTATGGTACTCTAAAAATGATAAATTTAATCTGTATGCATACACTGACAGTGATTATGGGGGATGTAAGTTGGACAAAAAGTCCACTTCAGGGGGATGTCAGTTTCTGGGAGGAAGACTTATTTCATGACAGTGTAAGAAGAAAACATGTGTTTCAACCTCTACAGCATAAGCAGAATACATTGCAGCTTCAAGTTGCTGTGCACAAGTCATCTGGATACAAAATCAAATGCTGGATTATGGGATGACTTTCATGGCAACTCCCATTCATATTGACAACTTGAGTGCCATATCAATCACAATCAATCCAGTGCAGCACTCCAAGACAAAGCACATTGACATCAGGTATCATTTCATAAGAGATCAAGCTGAGGAAAAGAGAATTATTTTAACCAAAGTTCATACCAATGAGCAATATGCTGATTTGTTTACAAAACCGTTTGATGAAGCTAGATTTAGATATTTAGGTGAATCTATTGGTATGATGAACTTTGATTAAAATATGTCTCTAAAATTTGTTTTTGTAAATATGTTTGTCTTTTGTTATAAATAAAAGTTACAAGTCAGCAGCATCCATTTTTGCTGCTGACAGGTTTAATAATCAGCAGCAAAGATTTTGCCACTGACTGCTTTAAGTTATCAGCAGGAACAAGTTTCCTGCGGATAGCTCTAAGGCAGTCAGCAGCAACACCCTTGTTGCGGATCATTGCATCCATCAGCAGCAATAGAGTTTGCTGCTGATAGACTTAACTATCCGCTGCAACCAAGCTTGCAGTGGATAGGCTTAATCATCCGTAGTAACCAAGTTTGCTGCTGATGGGTAAAAATAAGTCTAAATTAACTTTTACCCGCTGTAAAAATTCATTTCAGTCTTTACCATGACTGCTATAGTGTATTACAGCTATAACAGTAAAAAGTGAATGAGGTTGTATTGTACAAGTCACTTTGCTTTTCCCTCCTCTGTCGTTATAAGAACAAATCAAATCTCTTCACCACCCCTTCACATTCAATTTTGCCCTAACTCCCATCACTTTCCCTCAAGCCCCCACAACATTCAAAGCCTTCCATTCTTAACCACCCTTCAAAATCTTTCCCTTTCCCTCCAAACCAACAAAAATGGTAGACATAAACAATCCTGATGATAAGTTTTTCCCATATCACAACCTCACGGCATACCTAACCAAAGGAAAGAAGTCTGAGGGATTCAATGATTTGATTGATTTTCTGTGCCGATCAAAGATACATTTTCCACTAACAGTCAACCCTACCATTTATGTAGGTCCAGATTTCTCTTCAAATTACTAATATGATCGATTACACACACACACAGGCGGAAACTGTGTGTATGGTGGTGAAACAGGTAATAGAAACAGTGTTGGTGAAGATAACCAGCTAACCACAGATGAATCAACAATCAAAAGGTATGAAAATGTATGAACACAGTGAATAAACAACTGCAGATTGTATTGATTCAAGCAAAATGTGAAAGAGAAGGTTCAGGGTTACAGCCGCTACTCACACCCTAAACAATCTCAAACTAGGCTATTTATAGTAGTGACAGGTATCGAAACTATGGTCAATCGAAACTACTAGTTTCGACTGACCATTTACAAATGAAACTTGACCTGTCGAAACTACCCTCTATCGAAACTACTAGTTTCGATTGAACAGACTCAATCGAAACTAAGTAGTTTCGATGGCCCAGACTTAACTAATTATAGAAAACTGAAATTACAATAATGAAATAACAGAAAGTAAACTAGTCTAAAAAGTGTTTAATCATACAATAAATGACAACAGCTTATACAAAATATATAACTCTACAATCTCCCCCTAAGTTGTTGCATTACTGTCTTCAGCTCTTCTTCAAGCAGCTGGTCTTTCAGATGTCCTTGGAATGAAAGGTTTGACATGGAGAGAGACAATCCTTTGATAGGCCTTCGCATCAGCTTCATCTTCATCGCTGTAAGCCTGAATGTGATTCTGGAAAAGTACTTCCAGATCTTCCGGTTGAAATTTTAACAGCTCCATTGGATCAAAGATGGTGATGTCTTCCTTGCCCTCACATTCAATAACTGCACTGCCAATGACTGGGTTATAGAACCATTTTCTGAAAGTTTGTAATTGGACAGGTACAGATTTTGGAATAGTGATAGTCTTGTGTGTTTGGGCAGGCTTGTATCTTAGGAACACATAAGGCTTATTAGTTTTAGGATGAAACCTAGTTTTTGAGATCTTCTTCTGAGTTTTCCTAGGCTTCATTCCTTTGAAATCATTGTTGACTTGAGAATGCAGAAACTTCTCAAAGTCATAAGCCATCATGACCTTCCCAGGGTTTTGAAGTGGAAGTTTTGCTAAATCCCTAAGGTCATAGAAAGGAAGGGTTTGGAAGTCAGTCATATTTTTGAAGTGCTGAACTCCCCCTCTAAATCTTCTGATGATAAAAAGCTTCCTTTCAGCATCATATTTCCAGCCAATTGGAGGCCTTTTTAGTTCTTGATGCTCTGCTATCCACTCATATGTCTTAGGAGTTTCCTCCTGAATTATTTTCTTAAACCAGGACTTTCTTGAGATTGGAGGTTCAGGTGCAGTTGAAGGTTGATCTTGTGCTGGAGTTGTTTCAGATACTGGAATGGTTGGTTCAGGAATGATATCTTTGATGAGGTTAATCTGAACATCTTCTTCATCTGATAGTGTTTGAATCTCATCACCCTCTTCAGTAAAATATCTTGTTCGTTCAGTCGCCTTTTCTTCAGTGGTTAGAATTTCTGGATGAAGGTCATTATAGCCAAAGTTTTCAATGTCATCTAGAAGAGCATTCAGCTCATCATCAGATGGTATATCTTCTTCATCCAGAATGACAGTTTCAATATCAGGCACAGCTCCCTTCCCTCTTTTCCTTGCTTCTCTTCTTTCACTAGCTGAGGGAAAGTTTAGTTCTGTACCTTCAATTTTGACTTCAACCGTCTCTTTTGTCTTTTCAATATGCCCAGCATATAAAGTTAGTGCAGATTCTGGATTAATTACAGGGTCAGGAGATGAGGGTTCAACCACAGATGTGGTCTCCCCCTGAGCTGTTGAAGGAGTTGGTTGTTCTTGCACAGGTTTAACCATTGAGGCTTTGAGCTGCTTCACTGCTTCAGCCAAAGCCTTGAATTCTTCATTTTGCTTTGATATTAGTTTCTGCTGTGTTTTAAGTTGGGTTTGTTGGACCTCAATTTGGGTATGTAATCCCCTAACTTCCAGCTTTAGGTTCTTAACCTCTTCCTGGACATTATGCAAATTATTTTTTAAGCCTTCCATTTCTTCATCTTTCTTTTGAATTGTATCCTGCATTTTCTTCCGTTCAAGGCTTAGAGTCTTAACTCTTGGTACAGGAGAGGCTGAATCATGAGTTGGTGATGTGGGAGTAGTATGGATGGGTGATTGTTGTGGAGAAGCAGGTGGGGTTGGATGTGGGGATGGTTCTGGAATAGTGAATGATGAATCTGACGAGGATGACAAATCCTCCAGTCCAGTCTTTATCCTTTTAGCTCTATGATCCTCCTCTTCAAAATCAGACCCTGATTCAATTTGCCTTTTAGAGGAAGATGCAAGTTGTTTTCTTTTATCATCTGAATCAGATTTGTAATAGTCTGATCCATAGATCCCTGCATCAAGAGTCCCACTTGACTCTGCAGCTTCTACTTCAACCTCCTGTATATCAGCTTCAGCAATGACTGCTGGCTCTTGAACTACTTGAATTTCTTCAACAAAGGGAGCCTCTATCACAGGCTCAAGAATTTGCTGTTCTTCTTCTTGTATAACAGGAATGTCCACCTCAATCTCAGCTTCATTGATAGGTTGATCACCTTGATTATGTTCAGCTTCCAGCTCTTCTTCATCTGATGATAAGTCTTCTTCTTCAAGATCAGGATCAATGTCAGGGATGAACTCTTCTTCTTCTCCAATGACATGACCAAACAAGGGAATGTCAGCTATCGCCCTGTTGGTCCTTTTGCTGGTGCTTTTCATGTAGCTAAGAGTTTTGGCTATCATGTTATCAAAAACAAAGGTGTTTCCACCTTGTTGAAGCTCTGGAAGAAGGTGATTTATGATAATTTGTAGAAATCTAGGATATGCTAGAAATTTCTCCTTTACTGCTCCTGTTAAGTTATACTTTAGCTGAGTGAAAATGTAGCCAGAAAAGTTGTAGTTTCTTCCCTTTGTTAATCCCAAAATAGCTGATCCTAGAGTACTGTTAGCTGAATCAAAACCCCCTTTCCTTATTGATAGGCAGTGAATAAACACATGCACTATATATCTCCAATGGCTAGGTAGAGAGTTCTTGATTATTTGACCATTCTTAAACTCATCAGGATGACCCATTCTTCTAAAGCATTCTTTCACATAGAAGATTGAGAACTCAACAGGTGCTTCTGGATTGTCATTTAACTGCAGTGCTTCTCTAACTGTGTCTTCAGAAAATAATACTTCTTGGCCATGTACGGTTGCCCTAATGTGCTGCACATCATCAATTGTTATTATCTCAGCAGTTTCCCAGAATTGTCTTATAGTTGCTTCAAAAACCGGCAGGTTGTGGCTGATGGCAAAACTTATGTTGGAGTTTGCCAGAAAGTTTAAGACAGGAATAAATTCAGCAGCTTTCGGATCATTGCTATTAAGGAATGCACAGACATTGTGCCTCTTCACGAATACGAGATCTATACCTGTAAAATTCATCAATGAATAAAGGTTCTGAATATCGAAACTAAGTATTCCAACACAAAAAAAAATCAGAAATCCTTACTGTCGAAACTAAGTAGTTTCGATAGAGAAGGACGTATCGAAACTAACTAGTTTCGATAGAGGCAAAAAGCCTTGATCAACACTTATAGAAACTCTGAAATCAACACTGTCGAAACTAAGTAGTTTCGATAGAGATTAATTTATCGAAACTAACTAGTTTTGATAGGGTCAGTGAGCTTTGATCAACACTTGTAAAAATTCTGAAATCAACAATGTCGAAACTAGTAGTTTCGATAGAGAAATTAGGTCAAGTTTGGGTGTCGAAACCAGTAGTTTCGATTGAAGACCTTTTGAAAAATTTTGGAGTTGAACTCCTTTATCGAAACTAACTAGTTTTGAAACCCAAACCCCTTATTGATTCATTATACTCAGACAATATAAACAATTAAATGAAAGGTTTTAGAGTGGCCTGTGAAAGTCGGAGCTTCATCTTACCGAATTTGAGAATGATTTCTGCAAGAATATACATAAACAGTGAGTTCACAGATGATGGAGATGTATGCAAACACGGATAATCACATAAACGACTGAGACTATGATGATTCAGTCAAACAGTTTTTTTTGAAAATATGAAACCCTAGGTCTGTCGATTCGCAAAGGTCATTCAAATGAAATAGAGAAAAGTTACCTGATGATGGAGATGACAGTGACAACGGGGTTAATCAGGTGATTAACACTGATAATTTGCAACTCAGACCAGGGCTTGATAGGTTTGAGAGAGACGGAGAAGATGAGTAGGTTTTGAAAAAGACGAGTGAATAAGAAGTGAAGGAAGGGATTCATTTATGCAGGCGTTTAATTTGCGAGGAACAAAAGACAAAAATGCCCCTGTCGAAACAACTAGTTTCGATAGGGCAAATTAGTTTCGATATTTACAGAGTAGTTTCGATAGGGCAACAATTTTCGATATGAACATAGTAGTTTCGATCAGTCAAATTAGTTTCGATATGTACAACTTAGTTTCGACAGAGCAAGCTAGTTTCGATATTTACATAGTAACAGAAATAAGACTAACATATATACACAAGATATTTACACCTTTTGAAAAAAAGATCCGACATGAGATCAGATCTGGTCGGTCTCTTAAAACACTTCCTTTTGCAATTAACTACTATGAGTCCCTGAAGATAGCTGATATTTGTGCAAAGTAAACCCGAACATTTGTTTGTATTTTGATTTCATGTGATTAAAAGGTACCATTTTAAGCACTACACAAGGTGTACCCCACATATTAAAATAAAATGATTTTGAAAACCTATCAATCCTCAAGAAGTACCCATTTTCATCCTATCATCTCTTTCTGATTAACCAAGGTACCGTCTTAGTAATGTCAAAATACCACCAAAATAAAATAAGATATCCAAGTGGATTTAGAAAATTAAAATAAAAAATATCCAAGTAGATATTAAAAAGGTACGAGCATTCTAGATCTTTGCGTAAGCAAAACAGAAGAAGTCGTAAAATTATCCAAGCGGATAGAAAAATGTTGAACACCCGAGATCTTTGCGTAAGCAAAACAGACGGGGTCAAATCATCCAAGTGGATGGGAAAAGGATGAGCATCCGAGATCTTTGCGTAAGCAAAACATACGGGGTCATCGGTGGTAAATATCGTTATATTGACGGTCACTTGGCGTATGAATAGGAATCCAATACGTAAGCCTGTATCTGATTGAATCGGTTTTCTTAGATATAAAAATGGGTTAGATGTTTCAATAATGGGTTCAAACACACAAGTATGAGATATATATATTAGGTTTTCACACTACTTACAAGTTTTAACCATATGTCGGGCCTACCAGCTATACCTCAGTAAACACCATCGCTTTTGGTCCATTCCATGTCCAAGAGATGAGATCAGACACTATCATTTCTCAAAGGTCAGATTCAATTCTTCCTGCAACTTAAAACCACTTGTAAGATTATATACACAGCAATTCTTTTCAATATAATATTTCTCCCCCAAAAGATTTGCTTAGAGGTTGTAAAAATTTTTTTGTTTTTTATTTTTTTTTTTAATTAATCAAAATTTAGAAAATAAACAACTATTCATACACTTTACTGAAAGTTAATCATTCCAAGCATCTCCACCAGTTGGGTAAATCTGGTAGAGTCAAAAGCCTTTGTAAAAATGTCTGCGGTTTGCTTATTAGTTTTGACTTCAACAATTTGAATATGCTTCTTTTCCATACAGTCACGGATAAAGTGATGTTTGATTTCAATGTGTTTGGTTTTGGAATGCTGAACGGGGTTTTTGGTGATATGAGGAACGGCGGTGTTGTCACACAGAATGGGTGTCTCATGGAATGTGATCCCATAGTCAAGCATCTGATGGTGTATCCATCTGACTTGGGAACAACAGAGGGCTGCGGCAATGTATTCGGCTTCGGCGGTGGATTGGGAAACGGTGGACTGTTTCTTACATTGCCATGAGACAAGGCGGTTGCCAAGGAATTGACAACCTCCAGAGGTGGATTTTCGGTCCAAGTTGTAACCCCCGTAGTCTGAATCTGAATAAGCCACAAGATCAAACAAGTTAGTTTTAGGATACCACAGACCCAATTTTGGCTTATACCTTAAGTATCTTAAAATACGTTTTACAGCAGATAAATGAGAGAGTTTAGGGTTAGCCTGAAAACGGGCACACAGGCACACTGCAAACATGATGTCGGGTCTGCTGGCCGTGAGATACATGAGCGATCCAATCATAGAGCGATAGAGATGCTGATCAACGCTTTCACCATCCACATCAGGAGTCAAACCATGACGAACTTCCATAGGAGTTTTCATAGGGTGGGAATCAGCCATTTTGAACTTGGTCAAAATTTCTTTCACATATTTTTCTTGATGGATAAGGATTCCTGACTCAGACTGATCAACTTGTAGACCGAAAAAGAACTTCATTTCCCCCATGGAGCTCATCTCAAACTTCGATCGCATCACTTCTTCAAATTCTTTGCAGAGACGGGGATTTGTAGAACCAAAAATGATATCATCCACATAAATTTGCACCATGATTGTATCCTTTTCCTCCTTCCGTTTGAACAAAGTTTGGTCAATTGCTCCTCGTGTGAAACCATTCTCAAGCAGATGCTTTGATAAAGTTTCATACCACGCACGAGGTGCTTGGTGAAGACCGTACAATGCTTTGTCTAACTTGTAAACACGGTCTGGAAAATTAGGATCAATGAAACCCGGCGGCTGCTTGACATATACTTCTTCTTGAACTTTGCCATACAAGAATGCGCTTTTGACATCCATTTGATGGACGGTGAAGTCCATGTAGGCTGCATAGGCGAGAAACATTCTGATGGCTTCCAAACGAGCCACTGGTGCAAAGACTTCCTCATAATCAATCCCTTCTTCTTGATAGAACCCTTGTACCACCAGACGGGCTTTATTACGAATCACAATGCCGCCTTCATCCTTTTTGTTGCGAAAGACCCAACGAGTACCGATTGGAACTTTGTTCTTGGGTAAATCCACCAAATTCCACACATTTAATTTTGAGAATTGTTGTAGCTCTTCCTGCATTGCTTCCACCCAGCTGTTTTCTAGGAGTGCTGCTTTAATGTTCTTTGGTTCAGTTTGAGAGATGAAGCAAGAAAACATGATGTTTTCAAATGCTTCACAGGCACTTCGGGTACTAACACCCACATTGAGAGGTCCAATGATGTTATTGGTGGGATGAATCTTGTGAATTCGCAGTTGAGGAATTTCATCTTCTTCCACGACTTCTTCCAAATTGGTTAGATTTTCAGCAGGAGGATCGGCAATGTCATCAATAGGAACTTCAGCAGATGATTGTGGTACAACATCTACTATTGGAATATATTCCTCATATGAAGGATTTTTGGAACACCGTCGTCTACTCTACCGAACAGGGGATTCCCCAAATAAAATCCAAGGTAGACGGCAAGGACATCATCATCTCCGAAGCTACGCTCCCAAAACATCTTCAGCTTCAAGATGAGGGGGCAGCCATCTCATACTCAAAGGAAGAATACATGAGGACCTTTGTATCCATAGGGTACACTGGAAATCAAAATGAGTACACAATCGAGAAGGCACTGATGGGCCCTCCATGGAAGTACCTCTGCCACACTCTTCTACAATGCATATCTCAGAAGAGAAGTGGATGGCATCAAGTGAGCTCTGCACTTGCCTCTGTTGTTCACGGTATGATTACTTGCCAAGGTTTCAACTTTACACACCTCATCTTTGAGGGTTTGAGATAAAACCTTCAAGAGGGTGCAAAGCAACAATTTTTTATGTACCCCAGATTCTTACAGGAGGTTTTCAACCAGGAACTAAAAGATCTCTCAAAACCTGCAAGAATCTACATCATGCTGGATCATAAAGATAATATTTTTCAAAGTATGAGAACTGTTTCCAAAAAGTTCTCAGGGGTCAATGTTCCATTGTTATCTACAATGGTGAACATACAAAGTACCTAGGGTGACAGTTCAGCAATCCCAGCTGATACTGATCCCACACCCTCCACCTCACATCCTGAACAACAAGCTGTTTCCATTGCTCGAACCCCTGTACAAACTACTAAGGATGCACAGGTACAAAAATCACTTACACCTGTTTTGGATGTTATCGTTCAACTGGAACAAAGTGCCCCAGTTGCAACGACATACACTAGAAAAAGGAGCAAGAAGACTCCTTCTCCTCTTGTCTCACAGGTCCAATCCCAACCTAAAAGCCCTCATACAGAATCCCAACATTCTGATGAGAATATCAAAAGGGATAGCCATACCATTAGAGAGACTTCCTTGGAAGTTTCTCTATTAGGATCAGGATCACATCCCATATCCATAGAACTACCCGTTGAGCCATATCATTATTTCTCTTCTTTGAACTTAAGTGCAGAGGCACCTAGTCAAGATGATATACCTTCTCCAACTACCACTATCTCGGAGGTACTGATTGAATTGGCTGCTGGTGCACCTAACCCAAGTTCATCACCCAAGAAGGTTCACTCTAGTGGTACTGACAGAGTGAATGTGGAAAGGGCTGTCACTACTCCGGGTACATCAACTGCCCAAGAGGACAGTGACAACATAGCTAAGAACCTAACCACAACAACTCACAGTGAAGATGTTTCCTTTGAAACACTCTTCACTGAGAGGAATCCCAGGCGCCAAGAAAACCAGGGTGATGGGGATGCAGAGGCTAGGCCTAAGTCCGCATCTAGCTCCAAGGATTCCACAACTGTGGATGAGGACAGAATGAAACTTCATAACATGGAATTGACCGCCAGGGTAGCTATGTTAGAGGCTTAAGTGTCCAAACTAAGACACCAAGTCTCTATGCATGAAGCCCATAAATGCCCTCCAGTAACTTCTCCCTCCCTTATATCACTGGGCACTATAATAGATAACTCTTTATGCACTGATGCAACCAAAAAGGTGGAGGTAATCACCAAGGAATATGATGCGGACAACTTAGAAGAATGGATACAAGAGCAGACTGTGTTTCAAAGTTCGCTACACAAACCTGCTTTTGTTCAAATCCATGACTTGCCAGTCTCAGTAGATGAAGAGGAAGATATCACTGAGAATTGGAAGTTAGTTGTCCGAGCTGTTGATGAGGTGCTGCAAGATAAAACTCTTAATGAAGACACACCTCCATCATTCAGCATACTTGCTGAAGCTGCAGCCATAATAAGTCAAACATCTACTCCCCAATTCTCACTAACTTCAAACAAGCTAGAATTCGACTCCATTCTAGCTTGAGGGTATGCTGGCATAGCTGAGAGATTCTGGATTGGATGGGAGTTTAGTGGAGTAGAAGAGCTAAATTGGAATACTCTTAATGCCCTCCAGGTTCTTAATCTGTATCTAACAAGATACATCAACACTTCATCAGACCTCTCAGCAGAACTTGCAATCAGCAGGTTCTATGACTTAATGGAGGATAATATGCCCTGGTTTGAAAGACTACTAAAAGAAGCAAATAGGATGGCTTATCCTGAATCTTCATCAACAGCAGAACAAAGACTGGCTCCAAGAAGACTTGACTTAATCAGGAGCAGTTCTTTAACTGAAGAAGAAATTATCTGCTGGCGAAGATTCATGTACAACATCATGGTCAGGGACTTGGAAGTGCTAGGATGGGTGAGAACTGAGTCCTCTGATTTCACCTTCTTTTTAAGCAATGGATTTTCTCTCGCAATCAACATCAAAGAGATCTTACTCCTACCTTCAGACTTCCTACACAAGGTTTTTGAGCACAGATCACTCATCTGCAACATCAACTCCTTTGAAAGTCAAGAAATGATCAAACCCATCAAGGCTTCTCTTTATAAGGAGGAATCACCTGAAATGAATGACTCTGAGTCAGATCTATCCTTCTTTTCTTCACCAATAGTCAAACTGAACACAAAAGAAGAATCCAAGAGAAGAGAACAGGAAAAGGTGAAGGATTGTTGGAAAGAAGTGACAGGTATGGAATGGGAAGAAGATGAAGAAAGTGTCCTTCCCTTGTCCGTTCCCCAAACTGCCAATGAAGCTGAAGCTGAGATCCCAACAACATCTACTACATCTGATGTTGTGGTCAATGAAGCTGAAGCAGAGGCATCCAGCAAAGACAAGGGGAAGGGACTCATGATTAAAGAAGATGAAGAGAGGATAATGAAGGAGAAGAAAGAAAAAGAGGAAAGAAGAAGAAGAGGAGATGGCTGAATTACGAAAAGCCTAAGACAGAAAAACAACCATTCTCCTCAGAGAACAACAGATCCAGCTGTATGCCAAATAGCTGGATGATCTGAAAGTCAAAATTCTTGCAGTCTATCAAAATCAAGAAGATGAAGCTCTTGATCTTCAACTGCTGGAACAATTTAATAAAGAAGAAGAAAGAGAAAAGAAGAAGAAGGAAGAGGCCAAGTTCAGAATAACTGATTCTGAATCAGCCAAAGAAATGAGAAAGGAGTGGACAAAGGCTCTGGTTTCTCAAGGTGAGGATGCAGACTACCTTGAGAAACTATCAAATAAAGAAATCTATAAAGCCTTCATGGGTCAGCAGGGTCAATTGGCAAACAAGAAAAGGGTTGAAGAAGAAGAAAAAGCCAAACAAAAATCCAAGAAGACCATTGCCTTTAACAGAAGATCCCATGAAGAAAGGAAGGTCATGATTGACTTCCTAAAGGCTAGAGGAGAGAGTGGAAAAAGGCTGGGTCCCATGAATTTCATGAACCTGCAAGCCCTTTACCTTAGAGTCAAAAAGGAAGAGGAAGAAAGACTGGGAAGAAAGGCTCAAAGAACAGGGTAATCAATCAAGAAGAAGAAAAGAAACCAAAGAAACCCAAGCCTTCTCCCTCATCCACCACTTCCACTATCCAACAACCTTCCACTCTCCATCCTAGACCTCCCTCCTCCCCACCCACAAAGTCCAAATCTTCCCACCCAGCTCCTACTCATCAACAATCTCCCAAGAAGAAAAGCAAACCTACTACTAAACCAGAAGACTCAAGAGAAATCGTCAACTGGTCCTACATCACTCAAGATCAAAGGTTTGAAGTCTTCAGGGGAAGAACATAAGAAAGAAGATCACTCTATGCAACTGTTGATGAGATATTACAAGTTCCAGATTCTGATCTCAGAAGAATAATGGAGCTGGGTGAAGCTCATGAGCCTGAGAATGAAGGTGGGAGACATCTGTTGCTGGTGATCAAACATCACTTCAACCCCAGCAAAGATGAAATTATTGATGCCAAACCTCTCCAATCCCACTCTCCATTCATTAGATGGTCCTACAATGCTGAAAAGGATGAATTCACACTAACATATGTTAAAGGACAGAAGATGAGGTGTCTAAGCAAGGCTATCTTCAAAATGCCAAGAAAAGATATCAAGACTCTATCTGAGCTTCCTCTTAACAATCCCAGCAAGGACCCAAAAGGCTATGAGGTTGAAAGAATCGTCAGCCACATGCAAAAGCTTCAGGAACAAAAGCAGTAAGAGAGTTTTGGTAGCATCAGTCTAGGGGGAGTTTGTAGAAATAAAGACTGATGGCTACAAAATTCTCTAAGTACAAATGCTGCTGATCTCAGAGTTTGCTGCTGACCAACAAACTGCTGCGGATAAGCTTATCTGCAGCGGATACTTGTTCTTCTGCTGAAGAACAAATCTGATGCGGATAGCCTTATCTGCTGCGGATAGCCTTATCTGCTGAAGACCAGAGTTAATGTGGATAGGCTTCTCAGCAGCATCAACACTTGACTCTACTGATAGGCAAATCATTAGTAGCTTTGGATAGTTGTGTCTTACTGCTGATAAACAACTCTGCTGCTGATAGTTATCCATTCATTGAAGATCAAACGTTGCAGCTGACCAGCCTTGCAAAAGCAAAAGCAACCATTACCACTGACAACTTTCTGCTTCTACTCTGACACACACCGCGCAGAAAGAATGTCATTGGTACAAGACAGTAAAAGACAACAACGCTCTTCTCCAAGCATGCAAACAATGATACCTTAGAAGACGTTTGAATAAAGTTAACTAGCATAGTTATTATTATTGTCTGTACATGTAGAATAGCTTCAATACAAGATCAACAGTCTGTGTTAGATCTGATCCTTAGAATCAAGGGTCTGTCTTGATTCTAAGTTACTATATAAGTAGTACTTAGAGTCATTGTATCTCAGTGCTTTCTTAGAGTTTTCTCTGTAATCTTGTAACCATTGAAGCTTAATACAAATTGCATTTATCAGTACTTCTTGTGTTTACTTGTTTACTTTGATTAAGTTGTGATTGTTTCCGCCAATCTCAACTGGAATAGAACGATCTTGTATTTACCGATCATACAGTTACAAGTCTACCCCCTTAAAAAAGGATTCGTCCTCGAATCCTGCGTCTATATAGTTCAATCCCACTTATCCTTCCGTTTACATTTGTGCACCGAATTCATTCAGTGCCAAGCATTCGTCTTCGTGCTAATTGTTTTCATTACTACGCTTTGCAAAAATATCACCACGTTGGTGTTCAAAGGAAATCTCCTCCATTTCCTGCTTACAACCTTGGGACTCGTAGGCTCATCTACATATTCCCTTATGCTTGCTTACTTATCATATTCTCCTAATTGCCCACAACACCTATGTCGCCATTCCTCGTATAGCCCAGATGATCTCTTCATTCCAAAGGTCATCCTCAAGTAAGGCTTCTAGCCCTTTAGAGTAGAATCATTCTTTACTCCCCTACTGTGAAGTCATTATACTATTCTCCTCATGCCTTGATTGCCATCCTGTGATGACTTCCTAACTCAATCCCATTGCTCTACCCATAAGGGCATCACTATTGTCCTTCTCCAATAATCTTCAGGAGCTCGTGCAAGGCTACCCTGGTCTCCACTAAATTTCTTTATCATAGCATCTTTTACTTCGTTATTATGCGTTCAATACGTCCCTTAGACTTGCACATACACCCAACACTAGGGCCATCTTAAATAGGTCTCGGTGTTTCTCAAGACTCATATGCCTTAGTCGTGTCCGTTTCAATCATCTAAGCGCTTACTTTCCTTCAATGCTCCACAGGAGCTCATATTAAGCTGGTCGTGGATTTACCAGCGTAGTCATATCCTTCTTAGTCACTTACGTGCAATCTTGCACGTGCCCCTCCTGAGTTTCACCTTTTTCTATGTGCCTCTACCATTACCATGCGATCACCGACCGCATCTCATTTATCATGTACGAACATGAAGTCCGTCTGCTCACAAGCCTCAGCTATCCGTTGTCTCGTTCAGGGAAGACATCCCTATTCCTCAAGTATCTCACCTCGATTGAATCCTTCATCTAGAATGTGTTCCATGAAGACTCTTCATCACCTTTACATCATCATAAACATTTCTTGCCAAGCTTCCACGTAAATGCTTTCATCATCTACTCTCACAGCTCCGCCCATTGGCTTCGTGCTCTGAATTCCTGAGATATAAACATAGGCATCTCATAAGAGCACCTCACCGATCGTCTAGGAAGACATCAAAACTTCTCGCATCACCTCGATGTATCAACATCGAGAAAATCTTCAAGATAGAAATACTATGCTTGAGCACATTGACCACCCGTCCTATGCACGACTAAGCGTGTACTACAAGGACACACACCGACACACATAACTACACAACACACAGTGTTCTACACATGTACCAGTAACCCCAAACTCTAAACACACATCACGTGCACACACAAAACTGCTAGATATGAGTAAGTCTACGTGCATACAATATGACCTCATCATTTATAGACACAAAACATCCCTAAACATTCATACACACAAGATATAAAAATATCTTATTTCCCCACAGGATCTGGTCTTGTACAAGCATACATAGACATAAGGTATGTAGCTACAATTTCCCACAGGACCTCGTCCTGAACATTTACACAAGGTGCAACACACCCCTTACACTTCACACATCACCTAAGCATACATATAGGTGACACTATCTTAAGACTGTAGACACACACCAATAATCAAAATTCAGGTCTACACAGGTCCACTCATACCGTCTAATCAACCAAGTTCTAGCATCACATCAAAGATTACATTAATATGAACTCACGTTGTTCAAAAGGTAACCACATAATCACACATAACTAACACTACACCACCAATAGCAAGCTATCACCCGTGCAACTATTATTAACTACGTTTTAAACCATCTCGTGGTAAGATTTAATGTCAATGTTAAAATCAAGCAATTGAAAAAAAAACACAAAAACAAATATTTCGTCACAAAAGTGCCTGACAACCATTACTCGAAATGCTCTAGTCCTCTCGTGGTAACCACCACTGTTCTAGTCATTGAACAAGTCGAAGTTATCCCCCACTTGCTCCTCGTCATCGGATTCCTCCAACCATCCATTTACTGATCCTGTGTAGTGTCTCGAGGGCTGACTCCTGACTGCAAATGCATTTCTTCCTCTTTGGTAAAAGGAACTACTGAGCCCGCCCCACATAGTTGCCCTGGTAGTATTGGGGGCATTTGGCGTCGGAAGCGCCAAGATCACCTCCTGTGCTGGTAGCTCCTGCTCGTACTCAGTCGTCGGTGGAACCACCATCAATGGAACAGGTGCTAAGACTCGTCTCCTTCCAAAGATAACTGTGTGAACGACAGCCAAACGTCTAGCCCGCCGCGTTGTCAACCTCCTGATAAGGGCTCCTCGCCTAACCCATCTAGTCCGAATCGCCATGGTCATCAGTACCTGCACAAGATAGAACGTTGGAGTGATTACTATGGGCGCCAAATTCAGAATATGAGAGTAATCATAGACTGCCAAATCACGGTGATCAAATGCAATTTGGTGATCCACGTTACTGCTCGGATTCTAAACCTTCCCCATCATATTCACACTAGCTTTCTATCTTTCCTACACCCGGATGCACATGCATCCCATACAACCCACATAGCACCACACAATAATCTAGCAAGTCATCATCTTTATCACAATTTCACACCATCCAAGGTTACACACAAAATTACTAAATCATATTGACAGACCAAACTATCTCACATAGTTACAATTAATGCTACTCCTCATTACTCAACTCACATTATAGTCTCATTTAATCACACCATACAACTCCACATAGTTCTACATATTACTACAAGACATATCACACATCATGATCCCACACGGAACCATACATCACTTACTCACACTAATTACTTCACCTGGTGTAACATTACACAATGATATTCTACAATTAATGTATAACTCAAAAGAGGTACCTCTTGGTTAGCGGTTACTCGAGGTGGCATTCGTTTCACCCTCGTCCCATTTTCAGTTTAAGTTAAGGCATTTTATTTTAGTAAAAACACCGATTTTCTCTTAAACCACAGATCTGATACCAACTTGTAAGGCCCCAAACTAGGCACCCTATATTGGATCTCATCACTAGGAAAACTCGTTAAAAACACTTTAACTTTCATTTAATTAAACAACAGAAGTCTTTATCAAAATAGTATTATCCTTAAAATCGTTAATTTACATAATGTTACCTGACGAATGCATGCGCACCAACCAGAGTAGCCCCGCTCCCAAGCCAAGATACGTCAATGCAACGCTTACCTGCAAAACAATCTACCATACACACAAAGTCAGCTACGCTGAGTGAGTTCTAATAGTTTAGTTTAATTAAAAGCCAACTCGTCTCAAAAGTTATTTAAATATTACTCAGGACCCGCGGTCCTTATAAAATAGGTCCACCATTCATTAACCATTAGATAACCCATGTTATCACCCGATTTCCTGTTGGAGCATATTCTGGTGACAACGAGCTTGAAGATATTATGTCTTAGTCTTAGAGTCTTCGACTTGTAATTGATAGAATTGTTAGCAACAGTTAAAGGGGAGTCTGTTAGGACATGTTTTGTAACTGTTGATAAAATTCTGTGTAAGTTCAGCTAGAGGCGAACTTAACAAGTTCGCCTAGCCTATCAGAGGCGAACTTAATAAGTTCGCCTGGTCTATCAGAGGCGAACTTAATAAGTTCTCTTAAGTCAATCAGAGGCGAACTTATTAAGTTCGCTTAGCCTATTAGAGGCGAACTTAATAAGTTCGCCTAAGCACATAAGTTCGCCTAAGCACAGTGAAGCGAACTTATTAAATTCGCCTGGTGCAGGTCTGTGGCTATAAATAGGAGATATCAGTAGACAGAGTAGTATAACACAGAACATAGAAGACAGGTGAGACGATATCAGAGTAGATGAGAGAGAATTCTTGTAACCTGATATTGGTGGAATACAAAGAGTTTATTTACACCGTTGTTGTTGATTGAGTTACACGAGCACGTTGATCATGGATTCCGCACGTTATCACCGTGTCGTACTGCGAGTCTAGAGATCCGTCACGCACCGAATTAGGGACCTACATTTCCCATAATAGCTCATTACCCAAGACTAATCCCATAATAATAATAATAATAATCCCGTCATCTCATAGACATAGGTCAAATTTACTACATTAATAACTCATGCTCAAGTACATGTATTAACTCGACACTTGGTTAACACAACAAATCCCTAAACGTCAACTTACTCAGCTTTGACCAAGACTCTTACAAATCAACTGACATAACAGTTGTAAGCACCACATCACAATCTTGACACAATGGTCAATCTAACTTGACTCACCACAATAATACTATCTCATGCATAATAAATATAACTCAACGCTTGTATGAAACTTAACACAAATATATAAGCACACAACACACATACCTCTTTGCTGCACCCTCGTCAGGGTTACCCTCGTCAGGGCGTTCGACACACCCCGAGCTCATCACTGTCCTGTTGGACATCGTCACCTTTGGTGACCTCTCGAAGGACATAATCCTCCACAATCTCGTTTGCCATGTCATAATGACAACAATGTAAACACAATACATGTCGTGCCACGAGGACAACGACACAATGTGCACAACACATGTATAATCACATAACATTATACTCTATATACATGACTCATTAACTGCACTTGTACTTATGACACAATACACTGCTTATATGCGTTTAGCTTATATCCCGACTTACCCCGACTAACTCATGACACAATACACTGCTTATATAGCAACACACATAAAATACTATGTCTTATTATCTAAGCACATACCACGTTCATGCATCCCCTTATGACACCTCTTAGTCGTACCCGTACGACCTTTAATTACAATCCTGACTCACCCTTATTAGATCACTATACGGTCCACGACCATTACCCACCTTTAACCTACACCTCTCAAGTACATCCCATAGTCCCTTAGCCCCACATTTAACTATTTAACTTCATAAACTCATCGGTTACACTCCAAGGTTCTTTACCCATTCAATACAATAAAGCATGTATAGAAAGTATGTACGATATCCCCAAAAACGTTAAAAACATTTCAAAAGAGGATATTAGAAACTCACCGGCTACGAAGATCCAAGCCTTAAACTACACGTTCTCCAAACACTAAACTCGAACCTGTCAACGTAAGATCACATAGTTAGAGTACGCCCTAAATATGTATCCATTAGATATAAATATAAATGATCACTAGCATGCGTCTCGTCCGCTTGTCCTTAATCCCCGCACAAACCCTAATCCACGTCTCCGCTCGATCCGGGTTATCCCGAACCCGTTAAGAGCCCTCATGCATGCGCGTACGTCGCCATGCAGTAAACCTAGCACCACGGGTCACTCGTAAACAAGTCGAGCTCCCCATGCACATTCAAAACCTGCATGCAAAGCCCTACCCGTCATCATCCTCGGGTTCGTCCTTATATCACGGCATTAACCGGTCACCCTCATGCACCATCGTTGTATGCTATCAACTTCCTCGTCGGGCAACCCTAGCCGAGTACCTCCCGATACCACCATCATGCGCCACTGTCATGCCGCCTTATTCTCCCATATCGTGAAACCCTAGCGGCTACATCACCCCAATCTGCACCATTGTATCTTGCCCGTGTCAAGCCACAAACCGAAAGCCACACCCCACCGGTTACCGTTGTAGAGCACCACCTCAGCATCCTGCACCGGCCACCATCTTCTTCACTGCCGTCTCCAGTGCCGGCGTGAACCATACCCCGGAAACTGCTGTCACCGGTTATCGTCGGCTCCACATGTGTTATGGCCTCCGTCGGGCACCGCTACCGTCCTGCTCCTCCACCACGCTCAACCACCACAGCCCTACGCACCTCCTGTGATCACCACTTCCACCTGCCACCCTTACTCGCCGTCTTCCTTGTGACATCCTTGATTTTTCTTATATTTATTTTATACAGTAAACAGTAATTCAAATTCCATTTCTAGTTCAGAACATAATCAACCCGATCTCCCAAAGTTACAATCTCTTTATTTCACATTAATATGTAAGATTGGAAATTTCTATCGATTATTCTAATATAAATGCATGTAAATATACCATAAGACCAATAATTTGTTATAACCAAAACAAAACATATGAGTTTTAAGCCATAATCTTTTAAATATATATACACGTATTCAATTACAAATATAAAGGTAAGAATATATATATATATATATATATACATATATATATACATATATATATATATATATATATATATATTGATTATAGTTGAATAAATGATTATTACAATTTATAATTTCATAAAATAAATGGAGTTTTATAAAGTAATGTAAATTAAATAATTAATGCTTAAGTTTTATAAATTTTGTAAACCATACTTGAGCACACTAACTATCCGTCCTATGCACGACTAAGCGTGTACTACAAGGACACACACCGACAGATATAACTATACAACACATAAGGTTCCACACATGTACTAGTAACTCAATCTTCTATCTTGCACAAAGTGCACATACACAACTAGCTAGATCTGAATAAACCTATGCGCATACAATATGACCTCGTCATTTATAGACACACAAGTATATCATACCATAAGACCAATACTTTGTTATAACCAAAACAAAACATATGAGTTTTAAGCCATAATCTTTTAAATATATATACACGTATTCAATTACAAATATAAAGGTAAGAATACATATATATATATACATATATATATATATATATATATATATATATATATATATATTGATTATAGTTGAATAAATGATTATTACAATATATAATTTCATAAAATAAATGGAGTTTTATAAAGTAATGTAAATTAAATAATTAATGCTTAAGTTTTATAAATTTTGGAAATACATTTTTTAGAAATAAAAATATTGAATCTTGAACCTTTTCAATACTTATGAACCCTAAGTCAAGAAAGTGCCAATTTTGACTTTTAGGAAGTCAACATGGGACCAAATTGACCCCAATAATCCAAATTCGTGTGTATTAACTTACAATAATCATGCATATCCACTACCACAACAGTTACGAATGATATTGATGACCCAATTTACTCGAATTCAATGTTTGGAACTCGAATCATCCCAAAACCGTTATATACCATAAACCGAATTAATACTCGAGTTCTAGATGTAAATGAAGGACAAGATGGAGACTAACGGTTCGCGACACCCCCTTTCGTACTCCCTAATCTCGCAGATCTTTTCTCATTGAAATCGTACAGCAAATCGTCCCTTTTTCCTCTCTCGGGTTCGCGACAGCAGGGGAGAGATCAAACGGTTTATACTTATGAAATTGAAGCTCGATTCTAGGTAATCATCACTTCCTTATTCTCGATTTAGCCCCCCGTTACAGAACCCCTTTGAATTGGGATGAAATTGATGTGGAATTGGGATCTAGGGTTTCGTTTTAAGGCTATTGGGGAAGAAGAAATGTGGGGGCTTTCTATTTATATGCAAAGCAAACTCACACCTTAACAAGGCATGCGCCCAGGTCTTCTGGTTAACACCTTCCCCTAGGCAGGAGGTCGCGGGTTCAAAACCCGGCCTCTGCCTCTTTTGCTTATTTTTTTTTGTTTTTTTCTTGCTTAGCTACCATGTCTTCACACACAAATACCTTTATACAAACATACATGTACATTTACACTTATATACCATAATATACATTCCCCCTTTTTCGAGAGATATAGTAAAATGTTTTTATCATTATAAAGCAATTATTTTATAATTGTTTTTAAGAACTTATAATCCATTCCCCTAATCCTTTTATAAACAAAAAATCATTTTATAAAAAAAACCCTTAAAACATAGAATTATTTAAGTTATTGGATTATCAAGTGTAACTGGTTTATTTGGTATTATTCGGGCTAAAACCTAATGAATTTTTAATTTTAAAACTTATATATTTACTCTAGAAAAATGTCTATCCAAAACCCTAAGTCTCTAAAATATTTTTCGTACATGAACTTGATTATTTTATAAATTCATTTCCTTGTAAAGAAACTTAACAAGCATTTATACAATTTATAAAATATTGAAATGGGTTTCATGCTTTTAATTAATAATTAAATAGGGTTAATTATTTATTTAATTATAACATTATTTGTATACTTTAAATTTTGGTTTGGTTACTAATTAACTAAATCATTATTTTCTTCTAAAACACTTATTGTTCTTGATAACCAAACTAAATAAATAAAATGTCTTGTTTATTTATGCATCTAATTACCTACTTATTCAACTAATTATAATTCATTTACTTACTTAGCTATTTATTTAATTACAAACATGAGTAGATGACTCATTCATTCATTTGGTTAATTATAAACAAAAATTAATTAAATTAGTTATTCGTATACACACACACACACACTATCCTAAATGTTGCACAACAGATGAAACCGTATATTCATATTTTTTTTACAAGAAATTTCTTAAGTATCATTTGAAACTCAAACAAGCATTTTCTTACATAATCAAGGACCCCCACATCAAACCCTTCGCGCGTTAGGATTCCCTATTTCATATATCACAAAACGTTGATACACATACTCTATCAATCATAGGTTAGCCTTGTGGTTAGCTAGGATTAGCATGCAACAACCACATAATTGTGTGACATTCAAGTTACCCTTGCAAGGTGAGTTTACATAGCCCCTTTTTCGTATTTTCATAATTGGGGTGAAACATGATTACATTCAAATACTATTTGCAATTACACACGTACAATTCTACAATATGATCATATGTGTTTATTTGTGCTTTATGCTTGAATGCTAACTGTTAAGGCTACATATACATGATATACACGTGCAAACACAAATACATTACTTCAGGCTAACATATGTTGTTAGGCCCTACATTAGGATAACATGTGTTGTTATGCCCTACATTTATATTAGGATAACATGTGTTGTTATGCCCTACATTAGGATAACATGTGTTGTTACGCCCTTCAATTACAAAGTTTCATTTGTGCATCTAGCTTAACTTAGATTCTCCATAAATGCTTTATAACCATGCATCATATGAATTGTACACAAAACATTTGAACTTCACTTGTGGTGTCAAAACCTATGTATGCTCACCAACTATTTATAGTTGACCATTTCATTTTATCATGTTTCAGGTACAATGTTTGAGTTAAGATTTCAATTCGCTTCACTTAGGATTGAGGACCTTGTTTTAAATTTAATAAAGTTATTAATGTATTTCTATTCTTGTAAGAGTTGTACTTGATTACTTGAGCTATGAAATGAAAGTTATTGTTTAATTATCACAACTTTAGTAAACCATGAGCTTATGAACAGTCTACATGTCCCGCCCCGACGTTTCCGCCGTCGGTTGGGGTGTGACAGATTGGTATCAGAGCCTTGGTTATAGGGAATTAGGTTATTAGACACTTTTAACCTAGACTATAACCTTAGGACACCCATTTATGCCATGCTCTATGAATATATGATATGCTACATGCTATGTGCTACATGTTTAATATATTATATGACTTATTAGGTTTCACCTAAATAATAAATTAAAAACAATAATATCCTTACCCTTATCCTAAGCCTCAATCTTTCTACTATGTCATTACCATCATTGCATGTGGAACGTCATAAGTCTATTAAACTTCTTATCACACCTCTTTCGGGTTTTAAACCTTGTTAACTAGTAGAGGACACATGCAATCTGGAAGGGTGACACCTGTATTCTGGGTATTCTCTCTAGGAAAGCATTTCATATAAATCCCAATCAACCGAGGAATCCGTATGCTTTCCTAGGAATTACCGGGATGAGTGTTTACTTATAGGCTAAAGCATGTCTCCTTGAAAGTTATATATGTTTATTAACCTTAATGTGTCATAACATTCAAATGGTACTATCCACGTTTGAGTGCAATCCAAACTATGAACACTTGTGTTTTAAATTATTCTTTGGTTTATATCCAAGAAATCCTCACAACCCCTTATATCTTTCCTCTTGTTTTGTTAAAATCTATAGTATGCCTCCCCGTCGCGCCAACGAGACCAACAACAACAACAATGACCTTGCTGCCCTTCTCACTCAACTTGTGAACCAACTCACTCAGGCCAATAACAACAATGGCGGCACTAACAGCAGTGCTAATAATGGTGGTGGTGGTGGTGCCAATCCACCCCAATGCACTTTCAAACACTTTAACTCATGCAACCCCGTCAAGTTCTATGGTACCGAAGGGGCTACGAGCCTCCTTCAATGGTTTGAAAGCATTGAAAGCACATTTCTCAACAGTGATTGCCCTGACCATCTCCGGGTTCGCTATGCCACCAGCGTCTTTCAGAAACGGGCGCTCACTTGGTGGAATGGTGAGAAGAGAAACCGGGGTGTGGATGTGACCATGGCCTTGCAATGGGATGAAGTTAAGAGACTCATGACCGAGGAATTATGTCCTCGTAATGAAATGAAGAACTTGGAGGCTGAGTTTTGGGATCTTACCCAAGACAGTGGTGAAAGTTTAGCCTACACAACTCGTTTCCACGAGTTAAGCCTTCTGGTACCCCACATGGTCACCCCATTGACTCGGGGTATTGAGAAGTACATCGGTGGTCTACCCATGAAAATCCAAGATACAGTCCTAGGAAGAAATCCAGCTACTCTTGAAAACGCTATCCGCTTAGCTGCCACATTAACTGATAACCATGTGAAGGCGGGTACACTAACAAGGAAAGACGCAAAGAAAGTCACTGACCCAACAACCTCTTCTGAACCCTCTCAGGAAGACAAACCCAAACCTCCTCACTGCAATAAGAAACGTAACTTTGCTGTCATTACCCCTGCTGTACCAATCAACCAAGTAGCTCCCCTAGCCCAAAACCATAATAAGAAACCATATGCGGGCAACAACCCTCTGTGCAACACGTGTAACTATCACCACTTCCTAAACATGCCATGTCGTCTATGTGCCAATTGTGGAAGGTATGGTCATGTAGCGAACACTTGTCAATCCAGATCACATGTTAGTCAAACCCACCAAGGGAACCGAGCCAATCACCAAGTTGCCAATCAAGTTGTACTAGCCATTACTAATGGGCGTGCTTGTTATGAATGTGGTAATCCAAACCACTTCAAAAACCAATGCCCAAGGATAGCCAATGCAAACCAAGGTGGTGCTCGTGGGCGTGCCTTCAACATAAACACTGACGAAACTCAAGTCAATGCCGAAGCAGTAGATGAAACCAATTGAAGCTAGTGCAAGATGGAGTCGAATAGGGATCTAGTCTGGAATAAATTATGCATTGTAATCCTTTATGTTACTTTTGTCATTGTCGGAACTATTTACACCTACTACGGTTTGTCACTATAAACTTGAGCTTGCTAGCCAACTTCAGAAAGTGAATCATTTCGCTATTAACCGCCCATATAAGCACTAACGAATTTAAAAGTTAAAACTCATCTACCTACATTGTGCATGAATGCCAGGTAACACACCCGATCGCCTACAAAATCCGATAGTTTCCGATACGCATGAGACTCAATACACATTCATAAAATACATAATATTAGAGTGATCACATTATACATATTTGCTTATACATGATACCAAATTGTTCACACTATACATGAAACCCATTTGCTTACAACATGCCTAACACTAGATCATATATGAAACATGAGTGTTTACAATATACACGGAATTAGATTGTTTACATTGTTGCAATTGACTAAGTACATCATACACAAAGCATGACTATTCACCCTATCCATGAAAGCTACTCGGGGTTTGACGTATCCTTGTTCAAACACGAGGAAGCTATGGAACCCTAAATTATGCCACGTTATTACTCTTTAGTACCTGATTGGCTCTACTATCTATGGACATAGTTATTGTTAGCAACACATACGTGAAAGCAGTAGTTATGAATTCAGTGTTTTTGTGTTACCCTCTTGCCCCGCACACAACAGAAGGATCTATACGGACCATACAATAATTTGAGTAACTACGGGTGCACACGTAATTATAAAAATCGGCGCATGGAAAACATAGTGAATTCTGTCGTGTGTTGTGACCTAAAACCTATCGTGATATATAGCAACGAAACTAATGTGATATGACAAGGGCATGGTGGATACGCTGATGGTACTTCCTATATATAAGTGCTCTATCATATTATCAGAAGTAGCGTTGTTCGTGTCACGTGAAGTTTCGAACTAGACCAATGTTTGAGTAACCTCTTGTCCACTAACAGTTTTGAGAATATTTGACAACATCTTAAACAAACCTTGATCATCAAATTCTCATCAAATCCATCCCAAGTAATGCATTACATCTTTACAATCCAAAATATTATTTAACTGTTTTCCCCTTTAATTCATTCCAAAAAAAAAAAAGAATTCATTATTATCATTCATAGCTGATCTTGAGTATCAAAACCTGAAACTCGTCACCAGTTAAACCCCATTGAACCGACCATCATAGCACATTGAGAATCCAAATCCCTCACCTCCATCCTAATTCAGTGGTCTACATTAGCTAAATTTCGGGACGAAATTCCCTCAACATGGGGATACTGTGACATCCTTGATTTTCCTTATATTTATTTTATACAGTAAACAGTAATTCAAATTCCATTTCTAGTTCAGAACATAATCAACCCGATCTCCCAAAGTTACAATCTCTTTATTTCACATTAATATATAAGATTGGAAATTTCTATCGATTTATTCTAATATAAATGCATGTAAATATACCATAAGACCAATACTTTGTTATAACCAAAACAAAACATATGAGTTTTAAGCCATAATCTTTTAAATATATATACACGTATTCAATTACAAATATAAAGGTAAGAATATATATATATATATATATATATACATATATATATATACATATATATATATATTGATTATAGTTGAATAAATGATTATTACAATTTATAATTTCATAAAATAAATGGAGTTTTATAAAGTAATGTAAATTAAATAATTAATGCTTAGGTTTTATAAATTTTGTAAATACATTTTTTAGAAATAAAAATATTGAATCTTGAACCTTTTCAATACTTATGAACCCTAAGTCAAGAAAGTGCCAATACCCACTACCACAATAGTTACGAATGATATTGATGACCCAGTTTACTCGAATTCAATGGTTGGAACTCGAATCATCCCAAAACCGTTATATGCCATAAACCGAATTAATACTCGAGTTCTAGATGTAAATGAAGGACAAGATGGAGACTAACAGTTCGCGACACCCCCTTTCGTACTCCCTAATCTCGCAGATCATTTCTCATTGAAATCGTACAACAAATCGTCCCTTTTTCCTCTCTCGGGTTTGCGACAACAGGGGAGAGATCAAACGGTTTCTATGTCAGAAATTGAAGCTCGATTCTAGGTAATCATCACTTCCTCATTCTCTATTTAGCCCCCCGTTGCAGAACCCCTTTGAATCGGGATCAAATTGATGTGGAATTCGGATGTAGGGTTAAGTTTTAAGGCTATTGGGGAAGAATAAATGTGGGGGCTTTCTATTTATATGCAAAGCAAACTCACACCTTAACAAGGCATGCGCCCAGGTCTTCTGGTTAACACCTTCCCCTAGGCAGGAGGTCGCGGGTTCAAAACCCGGCCTCTGCCTCTTTTGCTTATTTTTTTTTGTTTTTTTCTTGCTTAGCTACCATGTCTTCACACACAAATACCTTTATACAAACATACATGTACATTTACACTTATATACCATAATATACATTCCCCCTTTTTCGAGAGATATAGTAAAATGTTTTTATCATTATAAAGCAATTATTTTATAATTGTTTTTAAGAACTTATAATCCATTCCCCTAATCCTTTTATAAACAAAAAAATCATTTTATAAAAAAAACCCTTAAAACATAGAATTATTTAAGTTATTGGATTATCAAGTGTAACTGGTTTATTTGGTATTATTCGGGCTAAAACCTAATGAATTTTTAAGTTTAAAACTTATATATTTACTCTAGAAAAATGTCTATCCAAAACCCTAAGTCTCTAAAATATTTTTCGTACATGAACTTGATTATTTTATAAATTCATTTCCTTGTAAAGAAACTTAACAAGCATTTATACAATTTATAAAATATTGAAATGGGTTTCATGCTTTTAACTAATAATTAAATAGGGTTAATTATTTATTTAATTATAACATTATTTGTATACTTTAAATTTTGGTTTGGTTACTAATTAACTAAATCATTATTTTCTCCTAAAACACTTATTGTTCTTGATAACCAAACTAAATAAATAAAATGTCTTATTTATTTATGCATCTAATTACCTACTTATTCAACTAATTATAATTCATTTACTTACTTAGCTATTTATTTAATTACAAACACGAGTAAATGACTCATTCATTCATTTGGTTAATTATAAACAAAAATGCATTAAATTAGTTATTCGTATATATATACACACACACACACTATCCTAAATGTTGCACAACAGATGAAACCGTATATTCATATTTTTTTTACAAGAAATTTCTTAAGTATCATTTGAAACTCAAACAAACATTTTCTTACACAATCAAGGACTTCCACATCAAACCCTTCGCGCGTTAGGATTCCCTATTTCATATATCACAAAACGTTGATACACATACTCTATCAATCATAGGTTAGCCTTGTGGTTAGCTAGGATTAGCATGCAACAACCACATAATTGTGTGACATTCAAGTTACCCTTGCAAGGTGAGTTTACATAGCCCCTTTTTCGTATTTACATATTTGGGGTGAAACATGATTACATTCAAATACTATTTGCAATTACACACGTACAATTCTACAATATGATCATATGTGTTTATTTGTGCTTTATGCTTGAATGCTAAGTGTTAAGGCTACATATACATGATATACACGTGCAAACACAAATACATTACTTCAGGCTAACATGTGTTCTTAGGCCCTACATTAAGATAACATGTGTTGTTATGCCCTACATTTACATCAGAATAACATGTGTTGTTATGCCCTACATTAGGATAACAAGTGTTGTTATGCCCTTCAATTACAAAGTTTCATTTGTGCATCTAGCTTAACTTAGATTCTCCATAAATGCTTTATAAACCGTGCATCATATTAATTGTACACAAAACATTTGAACTTTACTTGTGGTGTCAAAACCTATGTATGCTCACCAACTATTTATAGTTGACCGTCTCATTTTATCATGTTTCAGGTACAGTGTTTGAGTTAAGATTTCAAGTCGCTTCACTTAGGATTGAGGACCTAGTTTTAAATTTAATAAAGTTATTCATGTATTTCTATTCTTGTAAGAGTTGTACTTGATTACTTGAGCTATGAAATGAAAGTTATTGTTTAATTATCACAACTTTAGTAAACCATGAGCTTATGAACAGTTTACATGTCCCGCCCCGACGTTTCCGCCGTCGGTTGGGGTGTGACATTCCTCATTGGCCGAGAGCGCAACCCCAAACCCTAGTTGTGTTTGATAGCAAAAACATAAACAATACGCACGAAAAGGATAAACGGAGATTACCTCGGCTATGGACGAGATTCCCCACTTGAAACCATCTCAAGACCAGCGTTTTCCCGCCTCATCCGACGCTTCTCTCCTCCTCTTTCCCTCTAGCTGTCGTCGCGAACCTCCCTAGGCCAAATGGCCAAGGGTTTCCCCCTTATCTTCTCTTTTTCCATTTGGGCCCTCGGGTTACCTGGTTGCGCACTTTCGCTAAACCATTCTTTACTTTGGCTAACCGGGTCCCCTGATTCTCGTTAGATTAAATTTTATGTGAAAGCCTAACTAACTACCTTGCTTATTAATGATCCGGGTTGTCCATTAACCCAATCCATTATCATATAGATTTCTAGGATGTCACAAATTCTTTTCTCTCTATCTTTTTTATCTGATGAGTAGCAGAACCTTCAGTTTTGAGATTGAGTAATGGTTCGAGTGTGATGAGTCAAAGGTTAAGAATGTTTAGATTTTGGAATTGATGGCTGAGCAGATAATTTATCAGCCTGCCTCTTTTCTATTTCAGTAAAAATGATTGGAACAGAATTCTTGATTCCTTCCGTAATCATCTTCTGAAGTTCTTTATGAGAAACAGTAATTTCAGCAGCGTTTTCAACCACTGCTTGCTTCTTTTTGCCTCTTGTGTTATAGGATGGTCCGGTTTGTTTTAGACATACTATAAGAGAAATAAGATTAGAATCAAAAACATAATTTTTTATTGATGAAATATATACAAGAGGAAATATACATATAGAAATCATTGTTCTTTAATAATTTCTAAAACTCTTTTCTTCAAGAGCTTGAACCAACAAAGCATTCTGAGCTTCGACTTCAGCTTTTTCTCGTTCTAGTTTAGCTATTCGGTTCAATAACATTTTTTCTCTTTCACTTCCTCTTTCATTCTCATTTATATGAGGAGCAGGGAGAGGAACAGTCTCATAGTAAGGAACATAGAGTTTATTAGAATCAGCCCGTTCTTCTTCAGGAACATATCTATTCTCATTAGGGCATTTGGGCATATCCCCCATGAAAATTATGTGAGTATATTGGGGTGATATTATAGCTTCCAGCAGTAGGAGCGGAATGGAAACTTGTACAAGGATTACAGGGAATACTAGGGCTCCCTATTTCTCCGAGGCTTCTGAAAGTTGAACTCTCAGTTTTCTCATTATTTTTTTATAGTTGTTTCATTTGTTTTACATTCGAAATAACTAGCTGTTGCAAATTTACAAAGAAAGATAGGACCTTTCCCTTTTTCCAACCATATATGTTCAAAACAACTAAATGACGTTTATTTTCTTGAAAATACATTACAACAATATATAATTACAACATAATATTTTTAATATTTCATCAGCTCTTTTCCAAGGATCATCAGGTTTTCTCCATATTCGTACACCTGTTGTCCATAAAATTATGTCCTTTCCTTATCCATTATTTTCTCCCGTGTTACCTCGTCTGTTTGGCGTAATGAATGATTTAAACACTCAATAGTAGAAGAAGGTATACTATGCTCATAACCGAATTTAGGTGGGGGCTCACAAAGTCCCACCATGATATTATAAGCATTTTGATATTTCAGAGGAGCTTGAAAATAGTTTTCAAAAGGACCATGATAAACTGGTTCAGGAAACATATAAGGATCGTACAGAACTGGAGATTCAGGATTTTCGGATGCATAATTGTTATTATGATAGGATTCTTCTTTCGAAGGATCCTCTTCAGTCGACATGTTCTGATGAGCTTGGCTAGACTCAGCCTCGTCATTTCCTTGGAGTGGTAAATCATTGGTATTGTTAGGACATGTTTTGTAACTGTTGATAAAATTCTGTGTAAGTTTTGCTAGAGGCGAACTTAACAAGTTCGCCTAGCCTATCAGAGGCGAACTTAATAAGTTCGCCTGGCCTATCAGAGGCGAACTTAATAAGTTCGCCTGGCCTTTCAGAGGCGAACTTAATAAGTTCGTCGTTCGCCGAGGCGAACTTAACAAGTTCGCCTAGCCTATCAGAGGCGAACTTAATAAGTTCGCCTGGCCTATCAGAGGCGAACTTAATAAGTTCGCCTGGTCTATCAGAGGCGAACTTAATAAGTTCGCTTAAGTCTATCAGAGGCGAACTTAATAAGTTCGCTTAAGTCTATCAGAGGCGAACTTATTAAGTTCGCTTAGCCTATTAGAGGCGAACTTAATAAGTTCGCCTAAGCACAGTGAAGCGAACTTATTAAGTTCGCCTGGTGCAGGTCTGTGGCTATAAATAGGAGATATCAGTAGACAGAGTAGTATAACACAGAACATAGAAGACATGTGAGACGATATCAGAGTAGACGAGAGAGAATTCTTATAACCTGATATTGGTGGAATACAAAGTGTTTATTTACACCATTGTTGTTGATTGAGTTACACGAGCATGTTGATCATGAATTCCGCACGTTATCACCGTGTTGTACCGCGAGTCTAGAGATCCGTCACGCACCGAATTTGGGACCTACAAGTGGTATCAGAGCCTATGCTCTTGATTTGCAAAAGATTCGTGGTGTTTTCGTGTCCAATCAACATCAAAAATCTGAGATTTTGAAGATTTTTCATCTTTTTCGTGTTCTTGATAAAAATGGAAGATTTTTTATCAATTTGGATTGATTTTGAATTGGTTTGAAGAAATTGATTCGATAGGATTGTTCCTAATCAGTTTCTACATAATCATACGGTTCAGAATTGCTTAATTCCATCATTTTGATCAGAAATCATGATTTTCAGGCGAGTTTTGTTCGTGTTTGGTTTCTGAGTTTGTTTCAGCTGTTTTAGGCGAACTTGTTGTTTGTTGTGTAGGCGAACTTAGGGAGGCGAACTTAATAAGTTCGCTTGGTGAATATTAGGCGAACTTAATAAGTTCGCTTGGTGCAGAGTAGGCGAACTTAACAAGTTCGCTTGGGGTCAAGTTCGCTTGAATTAATAAAAAAAAAAGTTTATATGCTTGTTTCAGATCATTTTTTAGGGAAAGTATTTTTTAGGGAAAGTATTTTTTAGGGAAAATTCTTCTTGTCCAAATTTTTTAGGGAAAGTTTATATGGTCGTTTTGAATCACTTTTGAAATTTTGAATTTTCAAAATTTTTTAAAGAGTATTTTGGCGGGAAAATTCTTCTTGTCCAAATTTTTTAGGGAAAGTTTATACCGGTCGTTTTGAATCATTTTTGAAATTTTGAATTTTTAAAATTTTTAAAAAGAGTATTTCGCAAAATTTCAAAATGTCAATTTCATGTGCTGATAATGAGATTGGAACTATGCCACCGAGACTTTTGTGCATATCAGATTTTTGTAGCTGGAAAGTCCGGTTCAAACAGTTCGTATCAGAAACTGATGAAAACTTTGAAGGATATGTGCATCCTGCTTATGATTATATGGGATATTATGATGTTCCTAAACCAGTGACAGCTCTTAGTAAACTAGAAAAACAGAAGTTTGATCGAGAGATGAAGACGCGTGAAACTTTAACGATGTCTTTACCTAAAGAAATTATTCATAGTCTCGGGAAGTGTCCAACTTCAAGAGATCTATGGGAATCATTAAAGAAAAAGGGTGAAGCAACTTCTCAAGCGTTTGTAGTCTTGATCAAAGAAGTATTGGAGATGTCGAGTTATTCTCAAAGTGATTCTTCTGCAGATTTAACTGATAGTGAGAGTATTCGTTCTGGTGACAGTACTCAAACTACTGAGACTGATGTGATGACTGAAAAAAGTTTTCAGACAGTTGAAGATGATCTGAGTGAATTAGAAACTGATGCAGAGCCTATCATTGTTGATCAAAAGAGTGAAGTTGATGATGACGTATTCATGGCTCCTGGTGCATCTTCTTCAGAAGTAAAACCTGAGGTATTTTCTAACTCTGAAACGTTTTGTTCTAACTGTGTTTCAGTTAAGGATAAAATGATGAGGGTTATGGATGACAATGTAAACCTCATTTGTGATATGAAATTAATGCACATGATAAATCAGAAACTAAAAGATAATGAGAATGTGTGTGTTGAGAGAATAGAATCACTGAAGAGGGATATAAGTTCTCTGACTTTGAAGATCAAAGAGCAGGCATATCACCTGGATATGTCCTTTGCAGAAATTGAGAAAAGAAATAATGATCTTGTTGAGAAAGATAAAGACCTAGTTGAATCTAAAGCAGAGGTGATTAGATTACATACAAAGTTAGAAAGCTTTGCAAATTCATCATTCTTATTAGGATATTATCATGACAATACTAAAGAGGGGAATGGAACAAGTGGTATTGGTTATGTTCCTCCACCATTCAGCGAAAATTATTCTGTTACACCTGAGATTATAAAAGATGAGGATTTAGATCCTAAGACTGTGTTGAAAGTGAATCCAGTCACAGGTGAAGATATGGTGTATTCTGATGAGAGTGATGATAAATATTTTGATGAAGCTAAGTTAGAGGGGATACCGAAAGAGATTAAGAAAGAAGACTCAAAGGTTGATTCTAATTCATCTGGATATTATACATTTGGAAGTTCTTCAAATTCAAGGAGAGTTCCATATGTCAGAGATTATAAAAACAGGCGTACATGCTTTCATTGTAATGAGATGGGACACATTGTGGTGAACTGTCCTTACAAAAATAAAGGGAAGAAGCATGTAGTTCCTGAGAAGATGAAGCCTTAATCAAAACATGTTGAGAAAAAGTGTATTCCGTCTCAAACTCTAAAAGAAGTTCATGTAGGAGAATCTTCTTCAAGTGCATCTAATCGTGTGAAGATTCCTTATATGAGAGAATATCGTGAGACGAGATCTTGCTTTTCTTGTGGTCTTGTTGGTCATATTCGGATTGCTTGTCCTTACAAAGACAAAGGTAACCGACATGTTACTCAAGGAAAGGTAAGAACTCATGGTAAGCCTTATGTTAACCCAAATGTGGTTAAACCTCATGTTACACCAAAGGGTAATTCAAAATCTGAGGTTAGGCTTTCTAGACCTCAAAGACGAAGGAGAAACAGAAGATTGAGAAAACTTTTAGAACAACAAGAGTTTTCACAATCTAACCATTTTTCAAATGAACGAAAATGTTCAAACACTTCACATTTTATGCAAAAAGAACTTAATGATAAGAAGTATGTTTGGAAATCTAAAGTTTCTGTTTCTGACTCGTCGGAACAATCTTCGAAAATAGATGAGAGATTTGATTGTGAATGGAGTGAGGTTTATTACTTTGATACAGATGGAGGACCCATGACTACCATGGCTTGGGTCCCAATTTCAAATTAATATTTCTTGTTAGATGTGCAGGATTTACCAAGAGGGACTATTAATACCATTTTGGTTGTTGATAGTGGTGGTTCTAAGCACATAACAGGGAATGACATCTGCAAGAGTAAAGAGTTGTTGGTAACTGAGAATCTTTTTGATTCAAAGACTTGATGCTCAAGGGGGAGAATATGTCACACACAATGTTTTGGAAACAGTTGTACAAAGTCCAAAAGATAACCTAAAACTTAGGATGACAATGGTGAGCATAAAGTCGTTGATGCAACCATTTGACTAGTCGAGGGGGAGTCTACAGGACAAGGGGAGTACAGAACTGTGTTGGTGACAAAAGGCAAAGACATTCAATTACAGGATTACATCGGTTTGAGTTTTTAATTGATTGATTTGTTTAATCCTAAGTAACCAAGTAAAATGTTTTTCTTAAAATGTTTTCATAGAAGATTTTATTTTCATTTGTTTTACTTTCTTTGAAAAAGCTAAACAAATTGAAAAAGATAAAATCGACATTACTTAAAGTTAAAGAAGAGATGATAGTACATCAGTAGATGTTCTTTCACACATGACCTTAGATTGACTGGTTGGTGCTTTATGTTAATATATCTGAATTATATGTTTTGATCTAAACTTCAGAGGCTACACAAATAGGAAATGATAGTGTTGTGTATGCATATAGTTTGAATTGTCAGTAGACTAAAAGCGTCACTGAACCATTAGTAGTGTGAAAACATAATTGCATATGTTACAACTGTGATTTGAACCCATTTTATGCCTGGGTGTGTGTGTTAAAAGATCTCTATCAGATAAAGAATATTAGCTTTTAATAAAGATTTTCCTATGAGATCAGTTTCGGGTTATGTCCTTAGCACTATTCATTCGATTTGCTTCAGTGCCTATGTCCCGAAAAGCATGCAATTTGAAGTATAATCAAGATATGTACTTGACAATATCTGTCAAACATATACTAGCCCTTGGATCATATTGATAAATCATCTTTACTGATTCCATTGAATTCATAATCCAGATAACAGTTTGATCCACGTACCTGAATCTTATGATTCCATATATATAAGCCAAGACATTGAATCATTCGATTCTGAATCTCATTGATTCCTATACAATCCAATTTGGATTCTACTTTTCATGTGCTAAGTGATGTCTCCTCATTCTGGAAATTCGGATAATCTTTAGTAAAATCTCATATGTCTTGAAGATAGTGCATTTAATTTCTGTTGGCATACTAGTGTGGTACACGTTGTATTTCATACTTAAATGGTACTTTAACTCACAAGAAAGTGGGAATGAGATACTTTAGATTCAAATCTTATAATATTGACAATTTGAATTTGTGTGTCATAGCCTGATCCTATTTTCTTTGAATGTTTATCGCGTATCATAACATGCAATATAAAAGTCTTGAAAAGATAGAGTGTGATAATCTTGAAAGATATTGGTTTGATTGGTCAAGGCTTGAAAGAATGACATAGGATACCATTTGATAATATATGGATTTTATATCCAAGATATGTGATTGATATCTCATATATACTGATATGATCTTCTTACTCGTGATGTTCGACCAAAAAGATGTGATTTTGTATTTTACATTTCAGTTTATATAGAGAAAAACCAAAAAGATTTTGTGTTTCTTATGTTTGAAAAACCAAAAGGATTTTATTTTTCCAGCTTCCATGGAAATCTTAATTGTTGGTTATTCTTGGTTGTTCTCCTTTGCATAAATGAAATTTGCAGACAGAAGTTGACAAGGGGTCCTTCTCCCAAGTTTTCTTCTAGACAGAAAGAGAGTGTGCAGATGAACAAGACGAAGACTACAATGTGTTTGATGATATATGAAGACGGATGACAATCTTCTGAAGCTGTTGTCAAGGGGGAGTCTGTTGGAGCATATTCTGGTGACAACGAGCTTGAAGATATTATGTCTTAGTCTTAGAGTCTTTGACTTGTAATTGATAGAATTGTTAGCAACAGTTAAAGGGGAGTCTGTTAGGACATGTTTTGTAACTGTTGATAAAATTCTGTGTAAGTTCTGCTAGAGGCGAACTTAACAAGTTCGCCTGGCCTATCAGAGGCGAACTTAATAAGTTCGCCTGGTCTATCAGAGGCGAACTTAACAAGTTCGCCTAGCCTATCAGAGGCGAACTTAATAAGTTCGCCTGGTCTATCAGAGGCGAACTTAACAAGTTCGCCTAGCCTATCAGAGGCGAACTTATATCAGAGGCGAACTTAACAAGTTGACCTAGCCTATCTGAGACGAACTTAATAAGTTCGCCTGGTCTATCAGAGGCGAACTTAATAAGTTTGCTTAAGTCTATCAGAGGCGAACTTATTAAGTTCGCTTCGCCTATTAGAGGCGAACTTAATAAGTTCGCCTAAGCACAGTGAAGCGAACTTATTAAGTTCGCCTGGTGCAGGTCTGTGGCTATAAATAGGAGATATCAGTAGACAGAGTAGTATAACACAGAACATAGAAGACAGGTGAGACGATATCAGAGTAGACGAGAGAGAATTCTTGTAACCTGATATTGGTGGAATACAAAGAGTTTATTTACACCGTTGTTGTTGATTGAGTTACACGATCACGTTGATCATGGATTCCGCACGTTATCACCGTGTCGTACCGCGAGTCTAGAGATCCGTCACGCACCGAATTAGGGACCTACATGTATTCCAATTGCTGAAATTGGATCCAACTTCCATCCATTGACTTGAGGATTGTGGGTGATATTCGGGAGTAACTTCATCAGAAATAATGGTAAACAGATCGTCATAGTATGGAGACGCAATGGGATTCATCTGAGATCCCAATGGGTGATACTCAGGAGATTCTTGCTTAATTGGTCGATTAGGATCATAATAAGTATGAACAGAGTTATCTCTAGAGATCCTGCAACTTAAAGTATTAGCATTTATTCTATTCTTTTGGTCAAGACTTAGATACTAAGGTCGGTATCCTTATCTTAACTAAAGTTCTTACAAGGATGGTTATCTTCCCAGAGTAGTACCTCCAACAGAGATGTTCCCAGGAAAGAATGACGGGTCTAGGAGAGATTTATACACCATTCTTTCCTTAGATAGAATATTCCGTTTGTCAGATAACTACATATCAGTCAGAAGGTTACCTTGTTTTCTTATCTTAATATTTAGGCATTTTACAAACTTACGGTTGAAACTTAGATACTAGATCCAAGTATCTAATTCGCTAAAACTTGTGGCTCTGATACCAACCTGTCACACCCCGCCTCAGAGACCCTTGGACGTGTGTGAGCTCGATTGGTGCCTATTTTGATTTCAGAGTTGTATTAAAAAATACAGCGAGAGTCTTTTTATAAGGATCGTTTCATCATTTCTTTCAAACCGAGGGTTGTATTGGTAAATATCAAGACTCCGTGGGAAAACAAAAGCCTTGTATTTATTTCATAATCACAGGAATTTAAATACCCTTTTTATATTGATTACAGACAGTGTTTGAAATCAAATACATCTCTTGTCTCTTATGGACAAGTTTCAAGCCACCGGAAATAGTAATATCCAAGGTTGATCAATCCATTGGTCCTATCTCCTTTTCTTCTTTTCAGGATTATCTATGCATGAGGCCTGAGAATCCAACATGCATTTAATCCTTTTCATTTCTCATTTCATGGGTCAGATCCTTTGTCTGCCAGTATCCCTTCTTCCTTTATATTTTTACTGATTACCTGATAACATTTTGAAAATGAAACATCAGTGCGAATGCTGGTGAATAAAATTATCTTGAAAGTAAAATCATTTGGCACAAACAAGTATTAATCTCATAATCACAACTTTGTGTTCAATCTACACATTCAGTAGGCCCTTATCTCCTGATCATATGCACCACTGTATACACTTGTATCATGCCTTATAACGATGGTCAGGTTTATGCCTCCGAAATTGTTATAAGATAAGTACCAGCCACGATCCGGGACTTTCACCCGAGACCCATGTATCCTTGTAAGTTTTACGTATACCTATGGCCTGAATGCTTGGTTCGTAGAAGAACGTCATGCATTATTCCCTTAACCATTATTTGGCCATTTTCGTAAACGTAAATATTTAACGCAAGTTTTGAAACAGACAAAAGTATTGACCTTGATAATAGAAATGAGCCGTCTAAGTTAGAAATTATAGAGCTAGCCTCTTAACTTGGTTTCCCTAGCGTTCTGGCACTTCTACAAGCGTTTTCTTCTTAGAATGAGCACTACAACGAGCTGGAGTTGGACTGGGATCGTCGGGATCGACTTAACACAGCCCTGGAACAAGATTGTGAAGTGAGAATCGAATTTGGAGTGAATGAAAGTGTTGAAATCGATCAACTATTTATAGGGGTGAAAGTGGACCCGTAGCGGACCGTTACCCAGGGGGTGGCGGTCCGCCACCGCCCCTGCATGCTTCAGCCCTAGATCTCTAATTCTGATTGGACCTTTCCTGGGTTTGCGGCTAGCGGACCATTACCCAAGCAGGTAGCGGTCCACCACAGAGCTACGTGGCAGATTCTGGGAGTTTTGCGCCTGGCGGACCGTTACCACCTGGCGTGGCGGTCCGCCATGAGTACATGTGTCAAAATTTATGCCCATTAGTCACTAGACACGTGTCACACGCAGATTTTTTGCCTAACGACTAAGTAGCAGATCGTTACAATGCATGGTGGCGGTCCGCCACCCAAATACTCAGGGTGGGGGTTCCTTAGCGGACCTATACCGGCTGTCCACACCCATAGCGGACTGTTAGGCTAGACCTTAGCGGACCATTAGGCTAGACCTTAGCGAACCGTTAGGCTAGACCTTAGCGGACCGTCAGGCTAGACCTTAGCGGTCCGCTAAGGTCTACTTTTCAAAAATTTTCATTTTTGAACCCTAGGTTTTGGTACTTTAGATACACAAGTCCCTTAGGTTCTAACCTTGGCATTTCTCGGACATTTTTGTGGCAGGTGTTACACCTAGAGAACTTACTAGGTTCGCCAACTATGTTCCAAGCGAACATGCTAGGTTCACTGATTCTTATTAAGCGAACTTACCAAGTTCGCCACCTCATGCGCATGCGAACCTATCCAATTTTCCTGTATCAGCTTCTTCCCCATGAAAACCCTATGTTTTGCATGTAAATGGCGGCTTGACATCATAACGATCAAGCTTTGAACTTTAAAAAGGTTCCTTTAATGTTCATTAAGCTAGATCTAAGGTTTGTTTCGAGTTTTAATCATAAAAATCAAACCTTTTAATTTGAAAACCATAAAACTCAACAAAACATAAAATCTCATATTCGAGTCTTGAAGTTACCTGTTTAAGCTTGAAATTCCGACCCATTGCTTCTCCCGCTGATTAGGGACGTTTCTTGAGCTTCTTTGTCCAAAACCTGACTTTCTCTCACTAGCCTTTCTCTCTCTTTCTCTCTATAGAAATCCCATGCATTGGATGATAATGAGAGGGTGAGGGGGCTGCTAGGGCTTGTAGCCTTCCTTTGCCCCTCCCCTTTTTCGGCCTAAGGCCCGGCCCGCGAGCCCATGAGCCTGTTCCTTCCTGAGTTTTTTTATTATTTTTGGGATGTTACAAGTCTACCCCTCTTATTAGAGGTTTCGTCCTCGAAACCTTTTATATGTAAAATAACCGAGGGTACAATTCCCTCATTTCTGATTCAGTCTCCCACGTAACCCTTTTGATGCTTCCATTGAACCTTAACTAATGGAATAATTTTATTACATAAACGCTTCTCTTTTCTGTCTGTAATGGCCACAGGTTCCTCAACGTAGTTGAGGTTGTCATCTACCTCGATGTCATCAAGTGGCACATATGCTGACTCGTCAGCTAAGTACTTTCGCAAGTGCGACATTTGGAAAGTAGGATGAATCCCACTCAATTCGTCAGCAATCGATAGGCCACCTCCCCAACCCATGCCAAAACTTTAAATGGTCTGACAAACCTCGGACTTAACTTTCCTCTCTTCCGAAATCGTATTATTCCCTTCCAATGGGACACCTTTAACAGTACAATGTCCCGGACTTGAAACTCAAGGTCTCTTCTTCTTTTATCCGCATAAGATTTCTATCTGTCCTTGGCGGCTATCATTCGGGCTTTGATTTGGTCGAACTTCTCAGAAGTTTCTTTGACCACATCGAGACTTGCGAATTCTCTCTGTCAAATTTCACCCCAACAGACGGGCGTTCTACATTGTCTACCATACAACATCTCATAAGGCAGCATGCCAATGGTTGCATGATAGTTGTTGTTGTAGGAGAACTCCGCTAGTGGTAAGTGACTGTCCCAGCTACCACCCAAATCAATAATGAATGCCCGGAGCAAGTCCTCTAGGGTTTGGATGGTCCTTTCGGACTGACCATCGGTTTACGGGTAGTTGGCTATGCTTATGTTTAGTCTAGTACCCATTGTCTCATGGAATCTTTTCAAGAACCTCGATGTGAATCGTGTGTCCCGGTCTGCCACAATCGACAAGGGCATGCCGTGTCTGGTCACAATCTCGTTGATGAACAATTCTGCTATCTTTTCGAATGAAAAAGTCTCACGTATAGGCAAAAAGTGAGCACTTTTTGCCAATCGATCCACAATCACCCATATGGTATCATGACCTTTAGCTGTAAGCGGTAGCTTGGTTATGAAATCCATGGTAATGTGTTCCCACAACCACCCATATGGTATCATGACCTTTAGCTGTAAGCGGTAGCTAGGTTATGAAATCCATGGTAATGTGTTCCCACTTCCATTACGGAATAAATAACGGTTGCATCTTTTCACATGGTTTCTGGTGCTCAGCCTTCACTTATGAACAAGTAAGACACTTGCTCACATATTCAGTTACATAATTCTTTTAGGTCACTGTAAGGTCAGTATGGATCTAACTAGATGAGCAACCGACACTCACATGGAGTGCAGAATCCAACGCATGCATGCTTGTGTGTAGATGACAACTAGAATAATAACAATGAACACAGAAGGTAAATAATCTCCAATTGTATTGCTCTCAAACTCAGAGTGTTTACGATAACTGAATGAACAAAAGCTTACAATTCAAACTAGTAAACACCTATTTATAGAAAAGTAACTGCTGGAGGCGAACATAATAAGTTCGCCAGAACTTGTCCTAGGAGAACTTACTAAGTTCGCCTATGCCAAAACTTAGTTACTTCCTACACATTACAAGTATAAATGAAAACATAAAACATAAAGACATTACAAAGACCTAATCTATTACAAGGCTACTTGTCACAAAACATGTCTCTAAAGACTCACCCTTGACAATATCTTGTATCTTTATCTTCAGGGTATTTGGTCTTCACGTCTTTCTCTAACTTTTTTGTCCTCCTTGACTTTCAGTATGTAAATTCTTTTCAGTGCAAACATATAACACCCTTTTATACTGCATGGCTTGTTCTCTCCACTCTTTCATGTACATAATCTCTTTACGTCTGAGCATAAGTTGGTCTTTCTCTTGAGAAGTTAACCAGATTCATAGCATCATAGATACGAGCTAAGACCTGACCTTCTTTGTCTTCCACAACTGCCTCACCTGTGTCTACATCCACATACCACCACTTCATGTCTTCCGTATAGTCTTGATCAAATCTTTTCAATGGAATCTTTTGAAGTGATCTCACAGGTTTATACTTAACTATGATGATTTCTTTCTGAGTTACTGGATCAAACACACCACTCTTGATTCTTATACCTTTTTGTGGCTTTAGTCTATCATACTTTCCGGTACTCCCTGCAGTACAAAACAGTCTTACAATGCAGTCAGTAATGCCATCTCTTGATCTATTAATCAGAGGTTTAGTTGCTACACTGTTCAGTTCACACCTTGGCAATGAGTTAAAGTATTTCAATCTGGGCTTCAAATACTGAGTGCCATCAGTTCTCTTAATCACAAACAACTTGAACTCATCGTCATAAAACCAACTTAAGATTCTCCCAATGCAATGCACATCATTTACATATTTCTCTTTGAGTATTGGTCTTGGTGGAGTCACAGGTAAATCTTTCTTCTAACTTTTCACCATCTTAGGCCATTTTTCCTTGGTCATACCAGTTTGTTTGTAGAATACTGGTTCTTCACTTTGGCCTTAACCAGCAGGAATTGCAGTAGACAGGGAACATGTCTGATTCACTTCCTCATCTTTATCCTCAACCTTATTAGATAAATCATCTAAACTTTCTTCCTGAACAACATTATCTTGAATAAATTCCAAAGCAATGTTCATCACGTTATTCCTTTCATATGTTACAGTGTTCACATCCTTTGTTACTTTGAACTCTACAATTTCTCCATCTTCAATATCAATCTCAGCATCATCACCATCATCATCATCACTTAGATTGTCTAAGTTGAGCAAGCACTCAATCTTATCATCATCACTTTCATAGTCTTCAAAGAATGATGAATTTTCTAACAAATCCATAACTTAAACATTAGATCTTTCTTTATCACATGTCTTGTCATCTTGAGTAGACTCCCCCTGTGCTACAGATATCGGTGTCACATCAGCGTGTTGACGCTAACCTATACCTCTTGCATTAGGATCATTATCGTCATCATTATCTTTTCTTTGCACTTGAACATTATGACAAGTATCATCGGTAACCCTCTTCCCTGAGCGTCAAGACGTTCTACAATCTGGGAAATAAGTATCTGCATTTCGGCTATCTGACGGTTTTGAGATTGAATTTCAACTTGTCTTTGCATATCAGTAGCTTGAAGGACATCAAATTTCCCTTGCAAACCCTCAATCTGAGCTTCTAAGCAGGCAACTCTAGCCTCTAGAGCTTTAATCTTTTTATTTTTAGTAGTCGATGATGACGATTCAGCTTGGCTAGTTTGTTTTGGAGTAGATGGAGTAGTTTGAGTTGATGGAGGAGGAGTAACAAGCAAAGAATCAACAAAAACTAGATCATCTTCAACTGTTGTAGTAGGAACTTCCTTAGCTATTTTCTTCTTTCCCTTAGGAGAGTCAGGGACATAATCAGAGTCAGAAAACTCGTCTCTTAAACTTTTTTTTACCAAGTACAGACACGAAAGGAGGACCTCGGACTGACTTACACCGTGGAATAGAATTCTTTATTCCTTTAGTATGTTTCACAACTCCCGTCTGCTTTCTAAGCATCTCATAATGATCTGAATCAAAATCAGGTTCAGTAGCCTTAGAATCAACTTCCTTACCTTTGTCTCCTCCTTCTTCTTTACAAGAACTTGACTTACTTGTACTAGTAGATACAGCTTCAACATTCTCTTGCTGTTGTGGTGGAGGTGAAGGTACATTTGCATCATCATTCATAGGATTATCTTCATCAATGTTATCAACATTTTCTTCCATTTGAACATCATCACGAACATCATCAACACGTGCCTTTGGTTCCTATTGAACAAGACCTTGAACATGAGCTTCATCAGGTTGTTGTTGTGGTATAGGAGCTTGTGGTTGTTGTGGTTGCTGCTGTTGTGCTTGTTGCTGCTGTGCTTTTTTTTGCTGCACATCTGGATTGATCCAATTATCATTAGCAGGAGCAACATAATCAGGATTTATTATGTGCTCCGGAATCAAAGCACGATTCTCTCTCTTAACATTGTTACAATCTGTAAAAATCCTCTTTGTCATTGGAGTCAGTGTTAGTCTTTGACCAGCTGGCTGCAAATCAGGAATCAGATGATTGATAATAACTTGTGAGAATATCGAATACATGATAAAACCTTGACCCTCTGGTGGATTAATCTGTGCTAAAATCTCCTCGTAAATATAATGAGCAAAGTTATATCCTCTGTTCAGAGTAAGGGCCACCAGAGCCGCTTGAAGTGATAATTTTAACCCGTCGGTACCAGCTTTTCTCGGTGATAAGCATTGTATGATCATGTGCATGAAATATCTCCATTGCCCGACAAGGCCTCCCTTACTTACTTGAGAGTCATTTGCTTTCCCTCTGTAACCCATTCTGTGAAAGCATCCAGTAATAAGAGTGGTAGGTAGCATGAGAGGATCATTGTCAGCTCCACCCAACGATAATGCTTCTATAATAGTTGCAACAGATATGGCTATAGCTTGATTGTTGACAGTTGCACAGATCATATTTGGAATAACTTCACAATCATGCACTACTGTATCCCAAAATTGTTGAATATATTGCAAGCTAACGATGGGATTTGCTGATAATGCCACCCTGATTCTTGATCTGTTCAGACAAGTGATAATCTCACAGTAATTAACAGCCTCTGGTAAATCTGGATCAAGAAGTGCCATTTGGTTATGCTTATACTCCCCATGATGATCCATCTGTAAAAAAATAACACTCGTTAGACATTAGCAATAAAATAATAAACGAAACACAAATGAAAAACAAAAGTTAAAAAAAATTTAAACTGAAAAATTGCTTGGTCTCAATTCAGTACTTGCCCCTGTGGCGAACATATGAAGTTCGCTTAAAATGCCCTAGGTGAACTTAACATGTTCGCCTGAGTAAGTTCACTAGGGCTTGAACTTGTACAGAAAACTTCAAATCACAAATCCAGATGATATCATGATCAATCAAGCAATGAAAAACATCACACAAGCTGTCACACCCCAACCGATGGCGGAAACATCGAAGCGGGACATGCAGACTGTTCATTAGCACAAGCTTGACTAAATTGAAATATATTAATCATTCAAAATTCATTGCATAGATTCAAGACAAGACAAAATCAAACCAAGTACATAAAATTAAATACATAATACTTTATTAAAATTAACTTGGTCCAAAACTTATGTGTAGCGAGTCTTGATCAAAATCACACATTAGCACCTGAAACATTAATAAAATAAGGTCAACTAAAAAGTTGGTGAGCATACACAGGTTTAATCATAAATAGTGTATAGATGTAAATAATCAAATCCTTACATAACATGATAAAATAAGGCATTTATGGGGAGCAACTATTGTGTAACCAAAGTACAATCAAACCTTTGTAACTAGCATGCAATTTGTGTTGTCGGTAACAATCACCCCAATCTGGGTGGGTTTGTCAGACTCAATAGATCTATAACTGTTAACCGTCGGCTTGAATAGTTAATGAATGCACATAAATTGCACACAAACAGTTAACACACCTAGCACTGAAACATAAAGCTCAAATTATGTATACATGAATGTAAAGAGGATTTGTGTTTGTGTAGTTTGTGTAAATATAAGCAATTGTGTATATAGAGTTCATGTTTCACCCCTAAAAGTGTAAAAGTGTAAAAGAGTAAAAGAGGCTATGTAATACTCACCTGATTCTAAGTTGCAGCTAACACACGCGGTTAGATAGCAAAGTGGTCATTGCAACACACCACGTTAACCTAGTGTGTAATATATATTGAATTAAAAGTGTGTACACATGTCTATGTCAAACTGTAGGATTGGATTGGATGTGTGTACAAAAAGTAGTGTTGTAGTATGTATAGTAGTATAGGAAATTGTGGTTTGTACTTAAAAGGTGTTGTATAAAACGAAAAATCTGGAATGAATAGTTTTAGAATATTTTAATTAGTGTTTGGGTTTGAATAACTAAATAAATTAAATAATTATTATTTATTTATTTAGTTATAAAAATAATGTAGGTATTAGGTTTAGTTAAGTATAACCTAAATAAATATTTTTTGTTTAAATATAAATTAAATAAATAATTGTTACTTTATTTATTTATTTATAAAGGTATGTAATTTATTTAAATATAATTAAATTCTATGCATGATTTACAAAATGTAATTTATATTTAAATATAATTAATATCTATGTATGCTTTTTATAAATGTAATAAATAATAATTTGATTTATTTATTTATTTGCCATTTAAATTGAAAATGATAATTAATTGTATTTAATTAAAATTTATTATTTTTTTGAGTGTTAGAAATAAAATTTAAATTTTATAAAACTTTGTATAAAGTGTTTATAAAAATTGTCACCAAATTTTATAAATAATTTACTCAAATAAATACATAATTTAAATTGAGTATTTAATAAATAATTTTATAAAAATAGAGATTTTTATGCAAAAATTGTAAAACTGGTTTCATTTTGTTCTAATAATTGTAAAGTTTATAAAAATAATTTTTTTATAATTTTTGGAGCCTTAAAACGGTTTTTTTTTTAAAATGGGAACTGCCCGGGTCTGTCCGGCGAAAGTATCAAGCACCAACCGCTGGACCAGGGAAGTATCCTTGTCATAGAGTCTGTCTCAATTTGAATTAACGTGTCTTTGCATGGAGACCGGATTCAGTATTTGAAATGGATTTAAAAAAAAGTGTCGGGTTATGGGTTTCAAACCCGCAACCGAACGTATATGTGTCGAGTGGTTTAACCGGTGGGTCTGGGCGTATGCCTTGACAAATCACGGGTGTGAAAAATAGGAAAACTCTTACAAACCCAAGCCCCTTCGTCCCCAATGTGTATCCCGGAACCCTAGCCACCCAGATTGACCCGACTCAGTCAACGATCGAACTCGGAGTCATAGGACTTTCATTCCTAGGATCTAAACGAAACTATAGATAGACGAATTACCTGTAATGATTGCGTATAGAGGACGATTGACAAAATTTTCAAGCTCGTTGCTCCTTGATCTTGACAGCGTTTCAGAGGTGCAATGTTGGTTACGAGAGAGGTTAGGATATTCGTAAAAGGGTTGGCGCATATGAGGGAGTAACTTAAACACCTTAATTTCACCTAAAAAGTTTGATTCGATCCAGATTAGATGGGGATAACAGTCAAAATGAATTACGCGTGAATTAAACCGAGTGTCGATGAATTGGGTCTCGATTCAGGTCTGTATACCTGCGAGGTTAATGAAGGCATGATTTACGGGTCTTAATTCTTGTTTAATTCCTAGAATTTGAATTGGTTGGGTTTAGTTTGACTCTAGAAGTCAAACACGGTTGAAATATGTATTTGACTGCTGGATCCGTCGAATTGATACGTTAATTAGGTTGGGAAACTGATCGAGATTTTCGGAGTAAGTCCATTGTACTCGGGTTTGACCGGTTTAAGTGGTGAATCGCAAAGGTTTGGATCTGTTGACTTTTTAAGAGTCAAAATTGGTCAAAGTTGTTTGAATGAGAAAAAAAAATCAAATGAAAAGGGTTCAATTTCAAGAGAATTCGAATGTTAAATGTTCAAACGGATCCGGAGGGTTCAAATGTACTAAATGGGGGTTTAAATCAAGTTTGAATGGATTTAAAAAGATATACATAGAATTTATTTTATAAAATTTGTAAAACCTAAACATTATTTGTCAAATTCTTAATATTTATAAGTTCAAATTTTTAATTTTTTTTAAGTATATATATATATATATACGTATAAATTTCCATACATGTGATATGTATATATATATAATAGGAAAAGAACATATGTACTTGAAAGGTTAAAATTTTTGAGTTTATACATGCTATATTGTGTTTGAAACACACACGAAGTTGAAATAGTGTCGTTAATATATAAACTGAAATAAAAATATTACCAGAAAACCAAGGATGTTACAGTATCCCCACACTGAGGGAATTTCGTCCCGAAATTTAACTAGTAGAGACTACTGAGACAAGAAAGAGGTGAGGGTTTTGGATTCTCAACGAGTTTTAATTGTCGGGTTGAGGAGTATAACTGATAACAAGGTTCAGGTCTGTTTCTCACAGTCAGGTATGAATGAAGATAATGAATTTAGTTTTTGAAATGGATTTAAGGATGAAAACTATCGAATAATAATTTGGATTCTATAGGTGAAATGCATTACTTGAAATGGATTTGATGGGAATTTGATGATTAGGGTTTGTTTAAGATGTAGTCTAATATGCTCAAGAATTGTCAGTGGATAAGAGATTTCAGAAACATTGGTCTAGGTCAAAACTTCACGTGACACGAACAACGCTACTTCTGATAATATGATAGAGCACTTATCTATAGGAAGTACCATCGGCGTATCCACCATGCCCTTGTCATATCACATTAGTTTCGTTGTTATATATCATGATAGGTTTTAGGTCATACCACACGACAGAATTCACTATGTTTTCCACGCGCTGATTTTTATAATTTCGTGTGCACCCGTAATTACTTGAATCATCGCATGGTCTGTATAGATCCTTCCGTTGTGTGTGGGTCAATATGGGCAAAAATTCACTTAGTTCTTGTCTATTGTTTTCACATATTAGTTGTTAATAAGTAACTATGTCCCTAGTAGGCAGGTCAGTTAGCAACTAAAGAGAAATATGATAGTATAACTTAAAGTTCTATAGTTTACTCATGTTTGAACAAGAATACGTCAAACACCGAGTTTGTTTCAATGTGTTATGGTTTTCAACTTTGGTGAACAAAGTGTATGACCATGCCTTGTGTGTAATAAATCAAATTGCATCAATTGTAAGCAGTTTAGTTTCGTGTATAATGTTAACACACAAGTCTCATGTATGATCTAGTATTATGTAGCTTGTAATCGAATAGGTTTCTTGTGTGATGTTAGCAACTTGACATCATGTATTTTGTAAATCAACAAGCTTTCACGTGTAATGTAAACAATGTAGTATCATGTGTATTGCAAGAAATGAATTTCATGAATGGGATGCATAAATTATTAAATATTGTATCATGTAGTGTATTTACTTATGTTAGTATATAGGAATATTCACATAAGGAGAAATCATGTAGCATGTAGTAGCATGACATTGTATGGGTGTCCTAGGGTTATAGTCTAGGTCAAAAGTGTCTAATAACCTAATTCCCTATAACCAAGGCTCTGATACCAATCTGTCACACCCCAACCGATGGTGAAAACGTCGGGACCGGACATGTAGACTTTTCATAAGCACAAGGTTGACTAAATTGAAATATACTAATCATTCAAAAATCATTGCGTAGATTCAAGACAAGACAAAATCAAACCAAGTACATAAAATGAAATACATAATCCTTTATTAAAATTAACTAGGTCCAAAACTTATGTGTAGCAAGTCTTGATCAAAATCACACATTAGCACCTGAAACATGAATAAAATAAGGTCAACTAAAAAGTTGGTGAGCATACACAGGTTTAATCATAAATAGTGTATAGATGTAAATAATCAAATCCTTACATAACATGATAAAATAAGGCATTTATGGGGAGCAACTATTGTGTAACCAAAGTACAATCAAACCTTTGTAACTAGCATGCAAATTGTGTTGTCGGTAACAATCACCCCAATCTGGGTGGGTTTGTCAGACTCAATAGATCTATAACTGTTAACCGTCGGCTTGAATAGTTAATGAATGCACATAAATTGCACACAAACAGTTAACACACCTAGCACTGAAACATAAAGCTCAAATTATGTATACAAGAATGTAAAGAGGATTTGTGTTTGTGTAGTTTGTGTAAATATAAGCAATTGTGTATATAGAGTTCATGTTTCACCCCTAAAAGTGTAAAAGAGTAAAAGGGGCTATGTAATACTCACCTGATTCTAAGTTACAGCTAACACACGCGGTTAGATAGCAAAGTGGTCATTGCAACACACTACGTTAACCTAGTGTGTAATATATATTGAATTAAAAGTGTGTACACATGTCTATGTCAAACTGTAGGATTGGATTGGATGTGCGTACAAAAAGTAGTGTTGTAGTATAGGAAATTGTGGTTTGTACTTAAAAGGTGTTGTATAAAACGAAAAATCTGGAATGAATAGTTTTAGAATATTTTAATTAGTGTTTGGGTTTGAATAACTAAATAAATTAAATAATTATTATTTATTTATTTAGTTATAAAAATAATGTAAGTATTAGGTTTAGTTAAGTATAACCTAAATAAACAATTTTTGTTTAAATATAAATTAAATAAATAATTGTTACTTTATTTATTTATTTATTTATAAAGGTATGTAATTTATTTAAATATAATTAAATTCTATGCATGATTTACAAAATGTAATTTATATTTAAATATAATTAATATCTATGTATGCTTTTTATAAATGTAATAAATAATAATTTGATTTATTTATTTATTTGCCATTTAAATTGAAAATGATAATTAATTGTATTTAATTAAAATTTATTATTTTTTTGAGTGTTAGAAATAAAATTTAAATTTTATAAAACTTTGTATAAAGTGTTTATAAAAATTGTCACCAAATTTTATAAATAATTTACTCAAATAAATACATAATTTAAATTGAGTATTTAATAAATAATTTTATAAAAATAGAGATTTTTATGCAAAAATTGTAAAACTGGTTTCATTTTGTTCTAATAATTGTAAAGTTTATAAAAATAATTTTTTTATAATTTTTGGAGCCTTAAAAACGGTTTTTTTTAAAAAATGGGCACTGCCCGGGTCTGTTCGGTGAAAGTATCAAGCACCAACCGCTGGACCAGGGAAGTATCCTTGTCATAGAGTCTGTCTCAATTTGAATTAAGGTGTCTTTGCATGGAGAACGGATTCAGTATTTGAAATGGATTTATAAAAAAGTGTCGGGTTATGGGTTTCGAACCCGCAACCGAACGTGTATGTGTCGAGTGGTTTAACCGGTGGGTCTGGGCGTATGCCTTGACAAATCACGGGTGTGAAAAATAGGAAAACTCTTACAAACCCAAGCCCCTTCGTCCCCAATGTGTATCCCGGAACCCTAGCCACCCAGATTGACCCGACTCAGTCAACGATCGAACTCGGAGTCATAGGACTTTCATTCCTAGGATCTAACCGAAACTATAGATAGACGAATTACCTGTAATGATTGCGTATAGAGGACGATTGACAAAATTTTCAAGCTCGTTGCTCCTTGATCTTGACAGCGTTTCAAAGGTGCAATGTTGGTTACGAGAGAGGTTAGGATGTTCGTAAAAGGGTTGGCGCATATGAGGGAGTAACTTAAACACCTTAATTTCATCTAAAAAGTTTGATTCGATCCAGATTAGATGGGGATAACAGTCAACATGAATTACGCGTGAATTAAACCGAGTGTCGATGAATTGGGTCTCGATTCAGGTCTGTATACCTGCGAGGTTAATGAAGGCATGATTTACGGGTCTTAATTCTTGTTTAATTCCTAGAATTTGAATTGGTTGGGTTTAGTTTGACTCTAGAAGTCAAACACGGTTGAAATTTGTATTTGACTGCTGGATCCGTCGAAATGATACGTTAATTAGGTTGGGAAACTGATCAAGATTTTCGGAGTAAGTCCATTGTACTCGGGTTTGACCGGTTTAAGTGGTGAATCGCAAAGGTTTGGATCTGTTGACTTTTTAAGAGTCAAAATTGGTCAAAGTTGTTTGAATGAGAAAAAAAAATCAAATGAAAAGGGTTCAATTTCAAGAGAATTCGAATGTTAAATGTTCAAACGGATCCGGAGGGTTCAAATGTACTAAATGGGGTTTAAATCAAGTTTGAATGGATTTAAAAAGATATACATAGAATTTATTTTATAAAATTTGTAAAACCTAAACATTATTTGTCAAATTTTTAATATTTATAAGTTCAAATTTTTAAATTTTTTTTAAGTATATATATATATATACGTATAAATTTCCATACATGTGATATGTATATATATATAATAGGAAAAGAACATATGTACTTGAAAGGTTAAAATTTTTGAGTTTATACATGCTATATTGTGTTTGAAACACACACGAAGTTGAAATAGAGTCGTTAATATATAAACTGAAATAAAAATGTTACCAGAAAACCAAGGATGTTACAGTATCCCCACACTGAGGGAATTTCGTCCCGAAATTTAACTAGTAGAGACTACTGAGACAAGAAAGAGGTGAGGGTTTTGGATTCTCAACGAGTTTTGATTGTCGGGTTGAGGAGTATAACTGATAACAAGGTTCAGGTCTGTTTCTCACAGTCAGGTATGAATGAAGATAATGAATTTAGTTTTTGAAATGGATTTAAGGAGGAAAACTATCGAATAATAATTTGGATTCTATAGGTGAAATGCATTACTTGAAATGGATTTGATGGGAATTTGATGATTAAGGTTTGTTGAAGATGTAGTCTAATATGCTCAAGAATTGTCAGTGGATAAGAGATTTCAGAAACATTGGTTTAGGTCAAAACTTCACGTGACACGAACAACGCTACTTCTGATAATATGATAGAGCACTTATCTATAGGAAGTACCATCGGCGTATCCACCATGCCCTTGTCATATCACATTAGTTTCGTTGTTATATATCATGATAGGTTTTAGGTCATACCACACGACAGAATTCACTATGTTTTCCACGCGCTGATTTTTATAATTTCGTGTGCACCCGTAATTACTTGAATCATCGCATGGTCTGTATAGATCCTTCCGTTGTGTGTGGGTCAATATGGACAAAAATTCACTTAGTTCTTGTCTATTGTTTTCACATATTAGTTGTTAATAAGTAACTATGTCCCTAGTAGGAAGGTCAGTTAGCAACTAAAGAGAAATATGATAGTATAATTTAAAGTTCTATAGTTTACTCATGTTTGAACAAGAATACGTCAAACACCGAGTTTGTTTCAATGTGTTATGGTTTTCAACTTTGGTGAACAAAGTGTATGACCATGCCTTGTGTGTAATAAATCAAATTGCATCAATTGTAAGCAGTTTAGTTTCGTGTATAATGTAAACACACAAGTCTCATGTATGATCTACTATTATGTAGCTTGTAATCAAATAGGTTTCTTGTGTGATGTGAGCAACTTGACATCATGTATTTTGTAAATCAACAAGCTTTCACGTGTAATGTAAACAATGTAGTATCATGTGTATTGCAAGAAATGAATTTCATGAATGGGATACATAAATTATTAAATATTGTATCATGTAGTGTATTTACTTATGTTAGTATGTAGGAATATTCACATAAGGAGAAATCATGTAGCATGTAGTAGCATGGCATTGTATGGGTGTCCTAGGGTTATAGTCTAGGTCAAAAGTGTCTAATAACCTAATTCCCTATAACCAAGGCTCTGATACCAATCTGTCACACCCCAACCGATGGTGAAAACGTCGGGACCGGACATGTAGACTTTTCATAAGCACAAGGTTGACTAAATTGAAATATACTAATCATTCAAAAATCATTGCGTAGATTCAAGACAAGACAAAATCAAACCAAGTACATAAAATGAAATACATAATCCTTTATTAAAATTAACTAGGTCCAAAACTTATGTGTAGCAAGTCTTGATCAAAATCACACATTAGCACCTGAAACATGAATAAAATAAGGTCAACTAAAAAGTTGGTGAGCATACACAGGTTTAATCATAAATAGTGTATAGATGTAAATAATCAAATCCTTACATAACATGATAAAATAAGGCATTTATGGGGAGCAACTATTGTGTAACCAAAGTACAATCAAACCTTTGTAACTAGCATGCAAATTGTGTTGTCGGTAACAATCACCCCAATCTGGGTGGGTTTGTCAGACTCAATAGATCTATAACTGTTAACCGTCGGCTTGAATAGTTAATGAATGCACATAAAATGCACACAAACAGTTAACACCTAGCACTGAAACATAAAGCTCAAATTATGTATACATGAATGTAAAGAGGATTTGTGTTTGTGTAGTTTGTGTAAATATAAGCAATTGTGTATATAGAGTTCATGTTTCACCCCTAAAAGTGTAAAAGAGTAAAAGGGGCTATGTAATACTCACCTGATTCTAAGTTGCAGCTAACACACGCGGTTAGATAGCAAAGTGGTCATTGCAACACACCACGTTAACCTAGTGTGTAATATATATTGAATTAAAAGTGTGTACACATGTCTATGTCAAACTGTAGGATTGGATTGGATGTGTGTACAAAAAGTAGTGTTGTAGTATGTATAGGAGTATAGGAAATTGTGGTTTGTACTTAAAAGGTGTTGTATAAAACGAAAAATCTGGAATGAATAGTTTTAGAATATTTTAATTAGTGTTTGGGTTTGAATAACTAAATAAATTAAATAATTATTATTTATTTATTTAGTTATAAAAATAATGTAGGTATTAGGTTTAGTTAAGTATAACCTAAATAAACAATTTTTGTTTAAATATAAATTAAATAAATAATTGTTACTTTATTTATTTATTTATAAAGGTATGTAATTTATTTAAATATAATTAAATTCTATGCAAGATTTACAAAATGTAATTTATATTTAAATATAATTAATATCTATGTATGCTTTTTATAAATGTAATAAATAATAATTTGATTTATTTATTTATTTGTCATTTAAATTGAAAATGATAATTAATTGTATTTAATTAAAATTTATTATTTTTTTTGAGTGTTAGAAATAAAATTTAAATTTTATAAAACTTTGTATAAAGTGTTTATAAAAATTGTCACCAAATTTTATAAATAATTTACTCAAATAAATACATAATTTAAATTGAGTATTTAATAAATAATTTTATAAAAATAGAGATTTTTATGCAAAAATTGTAAAACTGGTTTCATTTTGTTCTAATAATTGTAAAGTTTATAAAAATAATTTTTTTATAATTTTTGGAGCCTTAAAAACGGTTTTTTTTAAAAAATGGGCACTGCCCGGGTCTGTTCGGTGAAAGTATCAAGCACCAACCACTGGACCAGGGAAGTATCCTTGTCATAGAGTCTGTCTCAATTTGAATTAACGTGTCTTTGCATGGAGACCGGATTCAGTATTTGAAATGGATTTAAAAAAAAGTGTCGGGTTATGGGTTTCGAACCCGCAACCGAACGTGTATGTGTCGAGTGGTTTAACCGGTGGGTCTGGGCGTATGCCTTGACAAATCACGGGTGTGAAAAATAGGAATACTCTTACAAACCCAAGCCCCTTCGTCCCCAATGTGTATCCCGGAACCCTAGCCACCCAGATTGACCCGACTCAGTCAACGATCGAACTCGGAGTCATAGGACTTTCATTCCTAGGATCTAAACGAAACTATAGATAGACGAATTACTTGTAATGATTGCATATAGAGGACGATTGACAAAATTTTCAAGCTCGTTGCTCCTTGATCTTGACAGCGTTTCAAAGGTGCAATGTTGGTTACGAGAGAGGTTATGATGTTCGTAAAAGGGTTGGCGCATATGAGGGAGTAACTTAAACACCTTAATTTCACCTAAAAAGTTTGATTCGATCCAGATTAGATGGGGATAACAGTCAACATGAATTACGCGTGAATTAAACCGAGTGTCGATGAATTGGGTCTCGATTCAGGTCTGTATACCTGCGAGGTTAATGAAGGCATGATTTACGGGTCTTAATTCTTGTTTAATTCCTAGAATTTGAATTGGTTGGGTTTAGTTTGACTCTAGAAGTCAAACACAGTTGAAATTTGTATTTGACTGCTGGATCCGTCGAATTGATACGTTAATTAGGTTGGGAAACTGATCGAGATTTTCGGAGTAAGTCCATTGTACTCGGGTTTGACCGGTTTAAGTGGTGAATCGCAAAGGTTTGGATCTGTTGACTTTTTAAGAGTCAAAATTGGTCAAAGTTGTTTGAATGAGAAAAAAAAATCAAATGAAAAGGGTTCAATTTCAAGAGAATTCGAATGTTAAATGTTCAAACGGATCCGGAGGGTTCAAATGTACTAAATGGGGTTTAAATCAAGTTTGAATGGATTTAAAAAGATATACATAGAATTTATTTTATAAAATTTGTAAAACCTAAACATTATTTGTCAAATTTTTAATATTTATAAGTTCAAATTTTTAATTTTTTTTTAAGTATATATATATATATACGTATAAATTTCCATACATGTGATATGTATATATATATAATAGGAAAAGAACATATGTACTTGAAAGGTTAAAATTTTTGAGTTTATACATGCTATATTGTGTTTGAAACACACACGAAGTTGAAATAGAGTCGTTAATATATAAACTGAAATAAAAATGTTACCAGAAAACCAAGGATGTTACAGTATCCCCACACTGAGGGAATTTCGTCCCGAAATTTAACTAGTAGAGACTACTGAGACAAGAAAAAGGTGAGGGTTTTGGATTCTCAACGAGTTTTGATTGTCGGGTTGAGGAGTATAACTGATAACAAGGTTCAGGTCTGTTTCTCACAGTCAGGTATGAATGATGATAATGAATTTAGTTTTTGAAATGGATTTAAGGAGGAAAACTATCGAATAATAATTTGGATTCTATAGGTGAAATGCATTACTTGAAATGGATTTGATGGGAATTTGATGATTAGGGTTTGTTGAAGATGTTGTCTAATATGCTCAAGAATTGTCAGTGGATAAGAGATTTCAGAAACATTGGTCTAGGTCAAAACTTCACGTGACACGAACAACGCTACTTCTGATAATATGATAGAGCACTTATCTATAGGAAGTACCATCGGCGTATCCACCATGCCCTTGTCATATCACATTAGTTTCGTTGTTATATATCATGATAGGTTTTAGGTCATACCACACGACAGAATTCACTATGTTTTCCACGCGCTGATTTTTATAATTTCGTGTGCACCCGTAATTACTTGAATCATCGCATGGTCTGTATAGATCCTTCCGTTGTGTGTGGGTCAATATGGGCAAAAATTCACTTAGTTCTTGTCTATTGTTTTCACATATTAGTTGTTAATAAGTAACTATGTCCCTAGTAGGCAGGCCAGTTAGCAACTAAAGAGAAATATGATAGTATAACTTAAAGTTCTATAGTTTACTCATGTTTGAACAAGAATACGTCAAACACCGAGTTTGTTTCAATGTGTTATGGTTTTCAACTTTGGTGAACAAAGTGTATGACCATGCCTTGTGTGTAATAAATCAAATTGCATTAATTGTAAGCAGTTTAGTTTCGTGTATAATGTAAACACACAAGTCTCATGTATGATCTAGTATTATGTAGCTTGTAATCGAATAGGTTTCTTGTGTGATGTGAGCAACTTGACATCATGTATTTTGTAAATCAACAAGCTTTCACGTGTAATGTAAACAATGTAGTATCATGTGTATTGCAAGAAATGAATTTCATGTATGGTGTTAAAACCTAGTATCATGTATTTTGTAAACCAGTAGTCTTTCTTGTGTAATGTAAGTAATGTAGTATCATGTACTTTGTAACCAAATAAGTTTCTTATTCTAATGGTCAATCAAGTATTGTATATAAAACAATCAATTGTTATGTACCATATATATTGCAAATAACTAAGTTTCATGTATTATGTATTCAAGCTCGTAGCATATGTATTGCAAATAAACAGGTTTCATGGGTTATGTGATCAATCCAGTAAATTGTGATTTGCACATAAACTAGTTTCATGTATTATGTGATCGTGCTGTGTATCTTGTGAACATGCATACGTAAGTTATTGAATTTCGTTTGTGACATATACTAACGAGTTTTGTATGTGATCAAGTGTTGCGGACAAGCGTGTTATTTGGCGTTCATGTATAATGTGGTAGTTAGGTTCTAGCTCTTTAAATCTCGTTGAGGTTTGTGGGGATGGTTAATGTTTACGCCAAATGGGTCGTCTCTTGAAGCGGCAAGTGAAAGGTAACGAGGAGATTCAGAAAATATCATGGGAAATGGGTTTACAAGGAACTGATCTTTGTTTGAAAATAGGAAATTGTAACATGTTCTTGGTGGTAGATATATGAAGTAGTGAAACTATTGAGTCAAATAATCTAGATAAATAACCAATTTATAGGAAAAATCCTTTTATTAAATATTCAATTATTATAAGAGGAACATTTTTAAGAGAACTTTATTGGCTAAACAAGCGGTTGTATATTAATTTAACCAGGGTTTAGAATTTATTGACTTAACGAGAAAAGTCATAAATATTTATCAATTTGAAATACTGCTTTTATAAGACAGGGCGTATTAAGTCTCCATATAGGGTGAAAAGGTTTATGGAAAATTTATATTTTTGATACTATCTATAAGTTTAGCAAACATTTTGTTTGAACAAGATAACGAGGTTTGTTTAAATCTAATAATAGTATGATTCGTTTACGAAGGAGATTGTCGGTAGTGTCCTAAATCGTATTGAATGAAGAAGGTGATACTTGGGAAATTTTAATGAAAATATGATGGGTGTGATTTTCACTCAACGAGTCAAATCAATGAATAATAACTTTAGAGTTGAAATATATATAAAATTGATTAAATGTTGAAATATTAAACATTACTCAAAACATAGGGAAATGGTTCTCAAACTGAAAATTTAAAGACAATAAATAATGAAAAAATAATTTTGTTAACGTCTCTTGTAGCTTTCCATTAGTAGGAAGATAATTCCCAAGGCGAGCACCGCTATGGTCACTCGTGTAGTCGACCTGGCTTCAGCTTTAGCTGTCTCCGTGCGATGCTCCAGTATTTTTTTTTCGAGGATGGAGATTAATTCCTTTTGGTACCCTAATTGGTTTGCCAGGCTATCCATTCTTTGTCCTTACAAGTCATGCATTGCCTCATGCTCCATCCTTTGCCTCTCAAACTCTGCGGTCCTCACATATTGGTGAATGTCATTGATTGGAATTCCCATAGCACTAGTGGGTGCCATGGTATGCCTTACCCAAGGGTTAGGATGATACGGGTCGGGCACCAGATACGAGTCTCTTAATGGGGGTGATCTAGGTGTTCAAAGTCTTTGGCCGGTGCTCCTAGCCCAATCTGCCCTTACATCAAACCTTGGCCTGGCAGCTGAGGGTGGTGGTGACCGATATACGGGTGACCTGATGTCCTCTTCCCAATCAGACTCTGCTCCGGGACGGTATACCGGGAGGAGGGAGAGTAAGAGTCCATGTCTAGCAGAGAAATAACTAAAAGGTTGTAAGTGATAATAAAATACTTAGTGTTAAATATAGGAGTTCTCATAGGTTTAGAGTTTGACTAGTCATAACACCGAGTCTTCACAATAGTATTTTAGAAATACACTTGACCTATAAGCAATGCATCCCTGAGGAGAATTCCTAGGAAAGAGGGGTGGGTCACTAAGACACACTTAAGTAACCTGTCTTTCCTTAGTCAGAATCCCTCTTGGGCCTACACACTCTTCCAGTCATTATGTATTAATAAAACTATTGTTGGGCTCATGGTTATGATGAGATTTGTTGTGGACTGGGCTTTAAGGCCCGAAAGTGAGGCTTATATATTGTAGTAGGCTTCTACTTCTTGAAGGGTTAGTGGGCTTCAAGTTTATTATTAATGAGCTTTAGGCCCAATAGTTTAAATTTAGATCACAAGAGGTGATGACATTATATGTGTGAGTTTAAGGGTGCATGAAAAGCTAAGTGTGTATAAGTGTGTGTTGAAACTTAGGATAGCACTTAAATGGATCAAATGAATAGCATGAATATAGCACAAAAATTTTCAGGTAGTGGGATACATAAATTATTAAATATTGTATCATGTAGTGTATTTACTTATGTTAGTATGTAGGAATATTCACATAAGGAGAAATCATGTAGCATGTAGTAGCATGGCATTGTATGGGTGTCCTAGGGTTATAGTCTAGGTCAAAAGTGTCTAATAACCTAATTCCCTATAACCAAGGCTCTGATACCAATCTGTCACACCCCAACCGATGGTGAAAACGTCGGGGGCGGACATGTAGACTTTTCATAAGCACAAGGTTGACTAAATTGAAATATACTAATCATTCAAAAATCATTGCGTAGATTCAAGACAAGACAAAATCAAACCAAGTACATAAAATGAAATACATAATCCTTTATTAAAATTAACTAGGTCCAAAACTTATGTGTAGCAAGTCTTGATCAAAATCACACATTAGCACCTGAAACATGAATAAAATAAGGTCAACTAAAAAGTTGGTGAGCATACACAAGTTTAATCATAAATAGTGTATAGATGTAAATAATCAAATCCTTACATAACATGATATAAATTTTCAGGTAGTGGGATACATAAATTATTAAATATTGTATCATGTAGTGTATTTACTTATGTTAGTATGTAGGAATATTCACATAAGGAGAAATCATGTAGCATGTAGTAGCATGGCATTGTATGGGTGTCCTAGGGTTATAGTCTAGGTCAAAAGTGTCTAATAACCTAATTCCATATAACCAAGGCTCTGATACCAATCTGTCACACCCCAACCGATGGTGAAAACGTCGGGGCCGGACATGTAGACTTTTCATAAGCACAAGGTTGACTAAATTGAAATATACTAATCATTCAAAAATCATTGCGTAGATTCAAGACAAGACAAAATCAAACCAAGTACATAAAATGAAATACATAATCCTTTATTAAAATTAACTAGGTCCAAAACTTATGTGTAGCAAGTCTTGATCAAAATCACACATTAGCACCTGAAACATGAATAAAATAAGGTCAACTAAAAAGTTGGTGAGCATACACAGGTTTAATCATAAATAGTGTATAGATGTAAATAATCAAATCTTTACATAACATGATAAAATAAGGCATTTATGGGGAGCAACTATTGTGTAACCAAAGTACAATCAAACCTTTGTAACTAGCATGCAATTTGTGTTGTCGGTAACAATCACCCCAATCTGGGTGGCTTTGTCATACTCAATTGATCCATCATTGTTAACCGTCGGCTTGAATAGTTAATGAATGCACATAAATTGCACACAAACAGTTAACACACCTAGCACTGAAACATAAAGCTCAAATTATGTATACATGAATGTAAAGAGGATTTGTGTTTGTGTAGTTTGTGTAAATATAAGCAATTGTGTATATAGAGTTCATGTTTCACCCCTAAAAGTGTAAAAGAGTAAAAGGGGCTATGTAATACTTACCTGATTCTAAGTTACAGCTAACACACGCGGTTAGATAGCAAAGTGGTCATTGCAACACACCACGTTAACCTAGTGTGTAATATATATTGAATTAAAAGTGTGTACACATGTCTATGTCAAACTGTAGGATTGGATTGGATGTGTGTACAAAAAGTAGTGTTGTAGTTTGTATAGGAGTATAGGAAATTGTGGTTTGTACTTAAAAGGTGTTGTATAAAACGAAAAATCTGGAATGAATAGTTTTAGAATATTTTAATTAGTGTTTGGGTTTGAATAACTAAATAAATTAAATAATTATTATTTATTTATTTAGTTATAAAAATAATGTAGGTATTAGGTTTAGTTAAGTATAACCTAAATAAACAATTTTTGTTTAAATATAAATTAAATAAATAATTGTTACTTTATTTATTTATTTATAAAGGTATGTAATTTATTTAAATATAATTAAATTCTATGCATGATTTACAAAATGTAATTTATATTTAAATATAATTAATATCTATGTATGCTTTTTATAAATGTAATAAATAATAATTTGATTTATTTATTTATTTGCCATTTAAATTGAAAATGATAATTAATTGTATTTAATTAAAATTTATTATTTTTTTGAGTGTTAGAAATAAAATTTAAATTTTATAAAACTTTGTATAAAGTGTTTATAAAAATTGTCACCAAATTTTATAAATAATTTACTCAAATAAATATATAATTTAAATTGAGTATTTAATAAATAATTTTATAAAAATAGAGATTTTTATGCAAAAATTGTAAAACTGGTTTCATTTTGTTCTAATAATTGTAAAGTTTATAAAAATAATTTTTTTATAATTTTTGGAGCCTTAAAAACGTTTTTTTTTTTAAAATGGGCACTGCCAGGGTCGAACCCGGGTATGTCTGGTGAAAGTATTAAGCACCAACCGCTGGACCAGGGAAGTATCCTCGTCATAGTGTCGGTCCGAATTTGAATTAGCGTGTCTTTGCATGGAGACCGGATTCAGTATTTGAAATGGATTTAAAAAAAAGTGTCGGGTTATGGGTTTCGATCCCGCAACCGAACGTGTATGTGTCGAGTGGTTTAACCGGTGGGTCTGGGCGAATGCCTTGACAAATCACGGGTGTGAAAAATAGGAAAACCCTTACAAACCCAAGCCCCTTCGTCCCTAATGTGTATCCCGGAACCCTAACCACCCAGATTGACCCGACTCAGTCAACGATCGAATTTGGAGTCATAGGGCTCTCATTCCTAGGATCTAAACGAAACTATAGATAGACGAATTACCTGTAATGATTGCGTATAGAGGACGATCGACAAAATTTTCGGGCTCGGTGCTCCTTGATCTTGACAACGTTTCAGAGGTGCAATGTTGGTTACGAGAGAGGTTAGGATGTTCGTAAAAGGATGTTCAGAGTCGCATATGAGGGAGTAACTTAAACACCTTAATTTCACCTAAAAAGTTTGATTCAATTCAGATTAGATGGGGATAACAGTCAACATGAATTACGCGTGAATTAAACCGAGTGTCGATGAATTGGGTCTCGATTCAGGTCTGTATACCTGCGAGGTTATTTAAGGCATGATTTACGGGTCTTAATTCTTGTTTAATTCCTTGAATTTGAATTGGTTGGGTTTAGTTTGACTCTAGAAGTCAAACACGGTTGAAATTTGTATTTGACTGCTGGATCCGTCGAATTGATACGTTAATTAGGTTGGGAAACTGATCGAGATTTTCGGAGCAAGTCCATTGTACTCGGGTTTGACCGGTTTAAGTGGTGAATCGCAAAGGTTTGAATCTGTTGACTTTTTAAGAGTCAAAATTGGTCAACATTGTTTGAATGAGAAAAAAAATCAAATGAAAAGGGTTCAATTTCAAGAGAATTCGAATGTTAAATGTTCAAACGGATCCGGAGGGTTCAAATGTACTAAATGGGGTTTAAATCAAGTTTGAATGGATTTATAAAATTTGTAAAACCTAAACAATATTTGTCAAATTCTTAATATTTGTAAGTTCAAATTTTTAATTTTTTTTAAGTATATATATATATATATATGTGTGTGTGTATAAATTTCCATACATGTGATATGTATATATATATATATATAATAGGAAAAGAACATATGTACTTGAAAGGTTAAAATTTTTGAGTTTATACATGCTATATTGTGTTTGAAACACACACGAAGTTGAAATAGAGTCGTTAATATATAAATTCAAATAAAAATGTTACCAAAAAACCAAGGATGTTACACAAGCACCGATAAATGATAATACACTATTAATTTCACTTTAAACACACAAACACAACACAAACTCAGCCTCTATACCAAACCCTAAAAAATATCAAATTCTGGTCAAATTAACTGATGGAAATACCTTCAAATGATTCGCAAGATCAAGTAGAATAAGATGCAATCTATGAAATTACCACCCAACAACAGAAAATTGAAAAATCACAAGTTCGCTAAAATTCAGGTCAGTTCGCCAATATAACTTCGCTAGAGCAGACAAATAGGGTAAAGAATAAGTTTGCTATATTGTGCCTTTTATTCCCCATAGCGAACTTATTAAGTTGGCCAAAACCAAGCGAACTTATTAAGTTCGCTACTAGGCGAATTTAGCCAAGAAAACTTAGAACAATTTGAACTTTTCAAATGCATCTTTAACCACACAAATTTTCTTCCTTCCCACTTGAACCTGTAAGAGATACAATCCCGAACATTAAAAAATAAAATTTTCATGGAAGCAAGAAATAAAAGATTTTTAGATTTTTGATAAAGAACAAACTATCTAATAACAGACATATTTTTGTATTTTTGAAATTTTATGCTAAAACACACCTAAAATATTTTTGAAATTTTTAAATGAATTAAAGCAAACAAAAAAACCCTTTTGATTTTTATCTATACAAACTGAAATCACATATTTTTTTTGTTTTTATCTATACCCAAGGAAATACATGTACTAAAAAAACATATTTTTATTCAAACATCACGAGTAAAAATATCATATCAGTATTTTTGATGAATCACACACATATCAAATATAAAATCCCTAGTAAATCTAAGGGTGACCTACGGTTTTCTGTGTAATTACAAATCACAGCTCATCAACCATTTCTTTCTTTCATGAACTAACAACGCTTTTTCCATTTCTAATCAGATTCTATTTCAAGCTCATCACAACTTTCTTTTTCATAATTTTCTTTTCCACAATATTCAGAAATCATGAAATGATACGCGATAAACTTCAAAGTAAAGAAGATCAGATCATGACATACTAACTTATTTTTACCGAATTTGTAATACATTACATGTGAATTCAAGTTGTCAATATTATAAGATTTGAAACTAAAAGCTTGTTTATCCCACATTCTTGTGAGTTAGTACCATTTATATGAAAACAATGTGTTCCCCACAAGTATGCCAACGTAAAATAAATGTGCATTATCTTCAAGACATATGAGACCTTGTGCATTAGAATATGTATATCAATCTCCAAGATGAAATTATCTCAATTAGCACAAGAAAAGAAGCAGATCCCGAAGTATATAAAGAATCTCAAAGATTCAGAATCGAATGATTCATATAGATTGGCTTGGCTTTGATGATTCTCAATGATATCTTGTAACAGATGAAAGATTGAATAAAGAATCGATTGATTCGATAATTCAGGGTAAAGTGGTCCAACTTTTATCTGCTTCTCTTCAATGAATCAGGATAATCAAGTGATTTTGATTCAAGGGCTAGTATATGCTTGACATATGTTATCAAGACATATTTTGGTTTAACAACACATTGCATGTTTTTCGGGACATGGGCAGTGAAGTAAACTAAAAATTGTGCTAAGCAACATAATTCGATACTGGTCTCATGATATTCTTAAAGTCTCATATTCTTTATCTGATAATGATCTTTTAACACACACACCCAACATAATATGGGTTCAAATCACAATTGTGACATAGATCATTATGTTTTCACACTACTAATGGTCTAAACATGCTTTTAGCCTACTGACAATTCAAATTACATGCAAAATTCCAAATTATATTATATATATGTATGTAATGTTGAGCAGTCATGAAGCTATCATTTCTTGTTTGTGCAAACTAAGAAGTTTAGATGAAATCATATAAACATACCTCTAGAGGATAAATACAGAAACCAGGTAGTCATTCTATGGTCATATGTGTGATCATCTACTGATGTACTATCACTTCTTCTCTAACATCAAATGACGTTGATTTTATATTTTTCAAATTTGTTTGAATTTTTATAAATAACAACTTTTTGACAGTAAAACTATATTTGCATGAAAGTAATAAAGCAGTAAACTATACTAAAAGAAAGAAATAAAGCAAAAATAAACACTTCCATGAAAATAGTTTTTGAAAAATTTTATTCGGGATTGATCATTCCGATCATTTTTACCAAAAACTCAAAGCGAGTCCGATCAAATGCCTTAGTGAAAAGGTCAACAAAGTTGTCATTAGTGTGCACTTTCACCGGCTCAATCAACCTTTTATCTGCACAATCACTAATAAAATGATATCTTATCTCAATATGCTTAGTTTTATTATGCTTGACAGGATTATTAGTAGTAGACATAGTGGCATTGTTATCTATTAACATGGGGGTGCAAGTGAAATTCAAACCTTAGTCTCTTAATTGTTGCTGGATCCACAAAATTTGTGAACAACTGGAAGCTTCAATGTACTATGCTTCACATGTTGACATGGAGACTGTGGTCTGCTTTTTTCATTGCCATGATACAAGGCGATTACCAATAAACTGGCAACCACTTGTTGCAGACTTCCTGTCCAAGCAGCAACCTCCAAAATAAGAATTTGTATATGCAACAAAATCAAAATTAGATTCATGAGGAAACCAAAGTCCTAATCTCGATTTCCCTTTCAGGTACCGGAAAATCCTTTTTACTGCAATCAGATGAGATTCTTTCGGATTCGCTTAAAATCTGGAACAGAGACACACGGAAAACATTATATATGGCCTTGACGCAGTTAAGTACATGAGGGATCCGATCATAGCTCTGTACAATCGACTGTTAACATCCTTCCCTTCTGGATTTGGATTTAACTTGTGATTCACTAGGATTGGTGTGTCATATGGGGTACAGTCTTCCATCTTGAACCGACTCAAGATATCGTTTACACACTTAGACCGGTGAATAAAGAAGCCATCTTCCTTTTGGTTAACTTGCAAACTAAAGAAAAAGGACAACTCTCCTATAGCGGACATTTCAAACTTCGATTTCATAACTCCCTCAAACTCTTTGCATAACCCTTCATTTGTTGAGCCAAATATAATATTGTCCACGTAAATCTAAACCATCAGGTAATCTCCCCCTATTTTCTTTATAAACAAGGTGGAGTCAATCTGGCCACGAATAAAACCATTGTCTAGAAGATGCTGAGACAACGTTTCATACCAAGCTCTAGGCGCTTGATGAAGTCCATATAAATCTTTATCTAGCTTGAACACTCTCTAGGGATATAATAGATATTCAAAGCCCGGTGGCTGACACACATATACTTCTTCCTTAACCTTGACATAAAGGAAAGCACTTTTGAAATCCAATTGATAAACTTTAAATCCTTTGAACGAAGCAAAAGCTAGAAATAAACGAATCGCTTCCATCGTCGCTGCAGGTGCGTACACCTCAGTGTAATCTATGCCTTCCTGCTGCTTGAACCCTTGAACAACCAACCTCGCTTTATTCCTCACCACGACACCTCTATCATCTTTCTTACATTTGAAAACTCATTTCGTGCCGATCGGATACACTCCCTTTGGAAGATCAACCAAATTCTAGACATTCAATTTATCAAATTGAGCTAACTCTTCCTGCATAGCCTCAATCCAATTATTGTCCTGTAAAGCCATTTCCACATTCTTTGGGTTGATCTGAGAAACAAAACAAGAATAGTGTCCTTAATATGAGAATATAAACAAGTATTTTAGTTAAAGAACGATTTTTGACTCCATCCTGCAAATTCCCAATGATATTCTTCACCGGATGATCTTTTAATTTTTTGATGGAAGCAACCTCAGGATCATTTATGGTCTTCAGAATAGTACACGGATTCCCAAAAGGTAGAAGATAATCCAAATTAGGCTTTCGATTGTTTAACAACTCATAACATGTCTTGTTGTGTCGCTTCACGGTTAGAACTCGGTTAAGGACATGACGAGCAGTATTCACAGCTTCAGCCCAGAAAGTGACCGGTAACTTAGAATCCGCAAGCATTGTTCTCGCTGCTTCAACTAACGTTCTGTTCTTTCGCTCAGCTACACCATTTTGTTGAGGTATATATAGCGCGCTAAATTCATGATGAATACGCTTTTGTAAACAAAAGAATCCCATCTTGTTGTTCTTGAATTCACTGCCATTGTCATTTCTAATACGTCTGACTTCCTGCTTGAAAAGATTCTCCAGCCCGATAATCAAGAATTGAATAGTCTCAGTTGTTTCATCTTTTGTTGCAAAAATCTTGACCCATGAGAATCTTGTGTAGTCATCATTTACCACCAGACAATACGACTTTCCTCCAATACTACTTATTGGCCCGAACAAATCTATATGAAGAAGTTCTAAAGGAGTAACATTAGAGTTGTGTTTCTTTGGTTTGTGGGACTTTCTGTGCTGCTTGCCTTTCTTGCAAGGTATACAATCATCAGCCACAGAAAACTTCACTTTAGGAATACAGTAACAAAATCATTCTTCACCAAGTAATTCATTTTTCTGAAATTGATGTGTGCTAACTTCCGATGCCAAACAATAGAGTCAGCTTCAGACGCCATGGAAAATAAACATGTGGGAATTGAATCCATTGTAGTAGCTACACTCATGTCTAGTACATATGTGTCATTCCTCCTTGGTGCCTTTATCAGAATCCATTCCTCAGGTATAATAAATCCCGGCTTCAGAATATAACATTCATAATCATTGAAATGGAAAGAAAATTTTTCATCACAGACTTGGGATACACTGAGTAAATTGTGCTTGAGTTGCTCCATATAATTGATTTTCTCGAACTTCACTTTCTCATTCTTTAACATTCCCTATCCAGTTATGTAACCACCTTTCTCACCCGCAAAAGCGACATAACCACCATCAATTTTTTTCACATCTTCTAGCAAATGAATATTTCCATTCATGTGGCGGGAACAACCACTATCCACATGCCATGTATTGTGCATAGTCCTCCTTGGTTGTTTACCCTACAATAACAAGAAAAATCATTTAGATACAGAAACCCAAGCCATTATGGTCTTGGGTTGGCCATTAGCATCAAAGTACACTAATTCTCTTAATTCATAATTTCTATTATCATCAACTCTTGGTGATTGAGACAATGAACCAGAACCAAACATCTTTGAATTATTAAAATTCTTTTTCACTCTTTGAATAGATTGATTAACAAAATCGTGTTTGTTTGAAAAAGAATTATTTTGATCAAGTTCCAAAAGTTTCTTTAATTGTCAGTTCCTTCTTCGTCTTTGAGGTTTAGAAAGCTTAACCTCAGAATGTGAATTCTCTTTGAATCCAACTTTCGGATTCACAACAACTTGTGGATTAACCACTTGCTTTCTACTACCAGGTTGAACGAACCCTGGTTTGCTAATACCAACTCCAACATCCACATGATGTTTCAAATCTTGCTTAAACCCAGATGGTTTAACAAAAGTCTTTCTTGGGACATTCTGTTTCACCACTTTATGCACCACATTATCAGTTGTAGGCTTCCCCACACCAGGTCTTAACAACTTGATACTTTGAATGACTATCAACAGATTTAAGACTAGGCTTTGGTTTCTCTTGAATGATATGATTTTTCTCTTTGTTCTTATAAGGACAATTCACCAAAATATGACCCATCTCATTACAGTGAAAACACACCCTCCTTTCTCTGTATTCTCTCACATAAGGATCCCTTCTTGAACTAGAAGAACTACATATGTATAACCTTCAGAATATTTTTCTTCAACAACCTCTTGTTTCTTTGGAATGTACACCTTCTTTGATGATGTACCAACATGAACCTTTGAACTTTGTGACTGAACAACCTTTGCCTTTTCTAGATTCACCTTTTATTTGATAAACTCAGTTGTTGATTTGTTTTCAATTTTAGAAACTTCATCTTTCATATAACCAGCACTTACAAACACTTTCTTTTCAATCACTTGCTTTAATTGCACAACCTCATCTTGCTCTGTCTGTATACAACGATCTCTTGTCACCTGCTTTATCATTTTGGTTCTTCAATTTTAACTTCTTTAGGAACACCTTCAATCCTGGCTTCATCAAACTCTTCATCATCAGTATCATTTTCATATACCATCTCTTCTCTAGTCACAGGATTTACTATGAGAACTGTCTTTGTTTCTAAATCCTCATCCTTTACAACAACTAGTTCAACAATATACATGCCATTAAAAGGTGGAGGTACAAATCCAACACCACTAACTCTTCTATCTTGATCAATGTTGTCATTGTAATATCCCAGCAAGAATGATGAATTTCCAAAACCTTCTATCTTTCGGTGTAACCTAACAATCTCTGCCTCAGATTCAGCAAGTTTCTTATCTTTCTCAGCTAAAAGTGTGTTTCTCTTCTCAATTTCTTCAAAAGACATGTCCAGTTGACACGCCTTTTCTTTTACTTTCAAGGTTAAAGAGTTTATATCTCATTTCAAGGACTTAATCCTTTCCACACATAGCTTCTCATTGTCTCTTAAAGTTTGATTCACAGTCAACATTTATTTCATATATCAAATCAAATTTGTGATGTCATCCATGACTTTCAACATTTTCTCCTTCACTGAAACACAGTTAGAACATAATATTTCACAGATAGAATCTTTTACCTTTGTAGGATTTGATGTGTCTGCCATGAAGACATACTCATTTGCTGTTGGAATATCTTCTTTTAACTCAGATTCCCTTTTCTTCAACACTATCTCATTTTCAGAAACACTTGTTGTAGACTCTTTATCATCAGAATGAAGTACATTACACACACTATCTTCAGAATTTATTTCATGAATTTCTTCATTCTGACTTTCAACACCACATACAGAACACTCTTCTTCACTCGAACTGCTTAAACTATCATCTCCGGAAGAATTAGATGTGTGAATTTCCGCAACAAATGCCTGACTTACTGTTCCAACCAGATCATCTAGATGAATTCCCCAGTCATAATTATCATCTCGTTGAACAACTAAAGCAGATGATGTTGCCAAATTTCCATAATTCTATTGATGTGATGTTGTGTGTTTCCCTGAAAATTGTTCTTCTTTTGAGAATCAAACTCAACTTTTGGCTTGTTACATTCCTTGCAAAGTTACCATACTCTTGACAGTTATAACAACGAACTTTTGATTTGTCAAAACCCATCTTGGTCCTGTTGTTTGAACCAATATACTTTCTTCCGGTCTTTTTTAGAAAATCCTTTGCCTGCCTCATAATCATAGCCATATTCCATTGAATATTCATTTCCTCTAGATCAATTGGATCTGTCTACTTATAGTCTTATTCAATGGCTTCTGGATCATGAATCTTCCCACCAACAAAATTTTCATAAGATGCTATGAATGAAGAAAACATTGCCATGTAATCCTCAGCAACTCTTTGACTCACTTGATGATAACCACTTGAATGACCTCCAGATGAAGTTATAGTCTGAGCAGAAAAACCAGACTGATAAGAATACCCAAAAGAATTATCAACATGGCAATCTTGTCCTTCACCAGAAAACAAAGCAACTCCAGATCCCGATTTTGTGGACACTTTTGCAAAATACATGGATGGATCTTGAATATGCTCCATATTGGTTTCTTTCTTCTTCAAATTCATATCATGAGACTGTATCTTCCCTAGCACATCTTCCAATGACATTGATTTGTATTTTTCACTCTCTCTGATAAGAAGAGAATACATATCAAATTTTGATGGTAGTGTATCTAAGAACTTGTCATTAATTTCTTCAGGTTCATATTCCACCTCTACAGTTGTAAGTTTACTAAGCAAATGATAATATCTTGTCGTCAGCTCATCCAAAGTTTCATTTGGAAAGTGCTTAAACACCACAAGCTGCTTCTTTAGTAATTCTCTTCGACTTTTATTCACATCAAAATTACCCTCACATCTTTTTTGTAAAGCTTCCCATAATTGCTTTGAAGTATGAAACTGCTTGAACCCATGAAAAATTTCCTTTGGCAAACACATTGAAATACTTGCCATTGCCTTCTTTTATCTATCATATACTAATTTCTATTCAGTTGTCAATGCAGAAAAAGGCTTTGGAAGATTATCATTTCCCATAAAAGAATAAAGTGGACGTTTGTATCCTTCCAGAATTGGAATCCATAAGCTAGTATCAGTGTACCAGACAAACTGATCAAATCTATCTTTCCAGTTTAGATAATCAGCTAGGCTCATCAGCTTTGGTGGTTTCTGAGGAGTTCCAATCTCATTGTCATAGTTCAGCATGTTTGTAACCTATACCATGTTAGCCATAATAACAAGTATACAAAGAATATCAAGCAAAGTAAACAATTTAACAAAATTGACCACAAGCGAACTTAACAAGTTCGCTTCAAACCAGAAACAAGCGAAGATGTCCAAGCGAACTTAACAAGTTCGCCACAAACAGAAACTAGCGAATATAATAAGTTCGCCAATGACAGAAGCTAAGTTCGCCTGAATCGCTGAAATCTCAGGAGAGAGAAACTTCAACCAACACACGAACAAATACTTCTGAAAAACTTCATTTCTTGATGATTTGAAGAAATTTGATCAAATTGAACTGTAGAAATGTCTATAATATGAATTAGAACACTTTGAATGGATCAAAATCATCAATAACACTTCCAATTTGATGAAATCAGCCTCAAAATAATTTCAAGAACACAAAAACACCATGAACATGAAATCCTTGTAAAAACTCAACCTTTTGAAGTCAAATCTCTACACAAAGGTTGCTAATCGATCTCAATCAAGAGCATACAACTCTAATACCACATGTAGATCCCTGTAAGGTCAGTATGGATCTAACTAGACGAGCAACCGACACGCACACGGAGTGAGGAATCCAATGCATGCATGCTTGTGATAGATGACAACTAGAACAATAACAATGAACACATAAGGTAAATAATCTCTAATTGTATTGCTCTCAAAGTCAGAGTGTTTACAAGAACTGAATGAACAAAAGCTTACGATTCAAACTAGTAAACACCTATTTATAGAAAAGTAACTACTGCAGGCGAACTTAATAAGTTCGCCAGAACTTGTCCTAGGCGAACTTACTAAGTTCGCCGATGCCAAAACATAGTTACTTCCTACACATTACAAGTACAAAAGAAAAACATAAAACATAAAGACATTACAAAGACCTAATCTATTACAAGGCTACTTGTCACAAAACATGTCTCTACAATTCTACATGCCAGGCCACCAGTATTCTTTCTTAGATCATGGTACATCTTGTTTTTTCCGGGATGGATCGAGTATCAAGACTTGTGAGCCTCATTAAAGATTTTGTCCCTAAGTTCACCACCCTTGGGTATCCACATCCTCCTGAATCGTGTCTGTACCCCATAAGTATTTGTCTCCAATTTTTCTTGTTGTCCCACTTTTTTTTTCTCGTTTAACATTTTCCTCCTTGAGATTATTCGATTTCCGTCATAAGGTCTAGAGTCACAACTAGCTGATATGCCTTAACCTCGATGGGAGTTGCCGTCTCCTTTCGACTCAAGGTGTCGGCCACCACATTTGCCTTCCTGGGGTGGTAAAAGATTTCACAGTCATAGTATTTCAATAGTTCTAACCACCGTCGCTGTCTCATATTTAACTCCTTTTGCTCAAAGAAGTATTTCAAGCTCTTATGGTAAGATTAAATGGTACATTTGACCCCGTAAAGATAATGTCTCCAAATTTTTAAGCTCAAGACCGTGAGTCGGTAGTTGACTTCGTAAGTCATTAGTTGTCACGAGGCATACGTGATAACTTTCCGCCGGGCATTAGCACGCAACCTAAACTTTGACCTGAAGCATCGAAATACACCACCTGGTCCTCGTTATCATAGGGTAGGTTTAATACTGGTGCCTGGTCAATCTTTTCTTCAATTCTTCAAAAGCATCAGTCTGGGCCTGGCCCCATTCGTACTTTACCTCCTTGCGTTCTAATTTCGTTAAGGGCGAGGCTATATTTGAAAAGTCCTGAATGAACCTTTGGTAGTATCCTGCCAAACCTAGGAAACTCCGTACATCTGTTGGTGTCCTCGGGATTTCCCAATTCCACACTGCATCGATCTTTTCTGGGTCTACCATGATGATGTCCGTGTTAATCACGTGAAGAAGGAAGTGGACCTCCTTCAGCCAGAATGCGCATTTTAAAACTTTAGCATACCACTTTTCTTCTTTCAGTATGTCTAGAACTTACCATTAGTGACACGCGTGATCGCCTTCGTTCTTAGAGTAAACAAGAATGTCATCGATAAAGACGATTACTGAACGGTCTAGCATCGGTCGACACACCCTATTCATCTTATCTATGAATGTTGCGGGGGCATTCGTAAACCCAAAAGACAATACGCGCAACTCGTAGTGCCCATACCACGTGCGGAATGCGGTCTTGGGTATGTCCTCCTCTCTTACCTTCAGTTGATGGTAACCCGACTGCATGTCGATCTTTGAAAGCCATTTTGCATCTTGTAGTTGGTCGAACAGATCGTCGATCCTAGGTAGCGAGTACTTATTCTTCACATTACTTTTATTTAATTCTCTATAGTCAATACACATTCTCATGGTACCGTCTTTCTTCTTTACAAACAACACCGGAGCACCCCAAGGCGAAATGATTGGTTTGATAAATCCTTTTTCCAATAGCTCTTCCAGTTGGGTTATCAGCTATTTCATCTCAAGTGGCTCTAGTTGGTAAAGTGCTTTGGCGACGGGCTAGGCACCTGGCATTAGATCAATTTGAAATTTCATTTCCCGATCAGGCGGTAACCCAAGCAATTCCTCATGGAACACCTCCGGATAGTGACACACCATGGGTACATCCTTTAGCTCTTTTACTTTCACATCTTTATCAATCACATAAGCCAGGTAGGCCTCGCATCCGCGCCTTATATACTTTTCCGCTTTCATCATTGAGATTACATTTGTTAGTGGGATGTTGTGAATCACCACCTCGCTGCCATCACGTGTAACACCTCAAAAATTCTCTACAAAATAAAGGACTAAACTTGCCAATTTTCAAAGTTAAGGGGTGAATATGTAAATAAACAAAGTTCAGGGACTAAAAATGAAAAATTTGGAAAAGAAGGTAGATGTCGAACCGACATCTCGGGGATAGCAGTCCGCTATGTAGGGAACAAGGAATCACCCAGAAGGTGACACGTGTCGGTGACTAATCGCTGGAGTCTAACACGTGGAAGATTGATATCGGACCGATATTGGATCCGTTGCGGTCCGTTAGCCGCAATTCATCCATTGCGGACCGACATGAGAAGCATAACCGTCTGTTTTGTAGGCCCAAAGGCAATGAGGCGGCTAAGAGCCATAGCGGACCGACATCCCCTCAGATAACGGTCCGCTATGGGTGCCCATTTACCCCTATAAACAGATGATCAATTTCAACTCTATTACACACTCAAATACACGCACACACACACTCTTAAGATCCATTTTCGAGCCCCGGTCCGCGTACGAGTGTCCGGTTTCTAACCATTCTACTTCAAACTGTCGTAGATTGTACTGAGGTAAGGTTCCAACCACCCATTAAGCTTTGGTTATAAATCGTTAAGCAAGGATTATATGATTAAGTAATATTATGATTATCTATGAGCTCTACCCGAGGTGTTTGCCATATCTCTGATTAAATATGCCGAAATACTGCCGAGGTGAGTTCTTAAACTGTGATGCATGAACTCTTTCATGACCTAGTCTGCCATGATTGATTTATGAAACATTTTGAGTATCTTGAAACGATTATACCGATTGTTTATATATAACGTATTCTAAGCGCTTATTGTATTTCATTGCCCGTGGAATGGCATGTTGGACAGGACCCATGGAACGGTCTTTGGTTATATATAAACTGAATGATTGCTCATAGTTATCTATGAAATTTGTTGTCGAAGCCCATTGGGTGTTGAAGCCCATGAATGTGTTCAAGATACTTTGGCGGGTCATTTTAATAAACTATTTTCGTTTATGAATTCACCAGCTTTGTGCAGACCCATGTTTTATCAAATGTTTTTGAACGTATCACAGGGAGACAATAGATGAGGCATTCCCAGGACTAGAATGAAAGATGAACGATCCAGATGATGGGCAAGCCTGAAACTATAAGTCCCGAATGACTTGTTCCTTGTTAGGAATGGATGACGTAACTTTTGTTAAACATGATGTAAACAATGTTTTGATACTAATAGAGGTTACGATTTAGTCTTTCGCTGTGTGTTCTTGATATCAACGTCACAGTAACTAGAAGGCAACCATCTGACCGGTATGTAGTTATCTGGCGAATGAAATGTTCTGTCTTGGAAAGGACGGTGTATAAATCTCTCCTAGACCCGTCGTTCTTTCCGGGGAACATCTCTGTTAGAGGTACTACTCTGGTTAGATAACTGTCCTGTGTTAAGGGCATGACAAGTTGGTATCAGAGCCTCGGTTTAAGGGTATTGGATACTACAAAAAATAGTGTCTAGACTTAAAATAGGATTATGAGATTAGTCTGGAATGCCTCAGGATAAGTTAGATTTATACATTCAGTACGACCTATAATGGGAAATACTTAGAAATCAGATAATTAAAGGCATTTTTGGCCAAATGTTGTTAATTTATGGATTATGAATGGTTATACGAATTCTAATGTTATACATCTGTATATAGGTACAAATGGCAGGACATGGTAGAGGACGAGGAAGAGATAGGGGTAGAATGCCCAATACTAGGTCTCATATCTGCGACACGACAAACACAAACCCTGATCCAAATGAAAACGTAAATACGAATACTGAACCCAAGAAACCGGTGGAAGAATTCATTATGACTGAAACCTAATTCCAAGGAGCGGTGGCATTTGAGGTCACTCGAGTACTTCAAATAACTCTACCCAGAATTCTTGATGATGCCCTTAGAAGAAGGGAAAATCATAACAATTTAGGTAACCGAAACGAAGGTACAATTGGTGCTGTTCCTCGAACAAAAGATACCTTTCATACCACTCCAGTAGGAAACAATATAGGTATCACCCGAACCCATGAAACGGTGGGAATGAGAACCCAGAGTACAGGAGTTCGTGGCCAAGGATGCAACTACAAGAATTTCAGTGACTGTCACCCTAAGCCATTTAATGGAAAGAAAGATGCCATTGCAGCCTTACAATAGATTACGTCTATGGAATCGGTAATAAAGATGAGCGAATGCAGGGCATATCAAGCTGTGAAGTTTGCTGCACACTCCTTTGAAGAGGAGGCTCCTAACTGGTGGAAGTCAATTAAGCAGACAAAGGGAGAAACTGCAATTGATAGAATGACTTGGGAAGATCTCAAGTCTTTGATTGTGAAAAGATACTGTCCATAAAATGTTTTGGACAAGATTGAAGCTGAATTTCTGCGGTTCAAAGCTAGAACCATATTTGGTAACTCATCAGGAGTACACAACCAAGTTCATTGAGATGGCCAAACTGGTGCCATATTTGGTAACTCCCGAGTCAAGAAGAATCAAATGTTATGTCCAAGGTTTACCTCCTAAGGTTCGTACCTTAGTAAAATACATCGCACCCGAGATGATAGATTTGGCCGTTGAAAAGAGTGCGATGATGTATGATGAGGTGGCAGCCCAAGAGCCACCAAAGACCGATCACAAGAGGAAAGTTGTTGAGGTTGTTTATAAGTTCAAACCAGGAAATAGTAAGTTTCCCAAGAGAGGAGGATTTCATCCCAACCCTGATAAAGCCAATCAGGGAATGAAATGCCAGACTTATAAGAATTTTGGCCATTTTGCAACCAGTGCCCGAATGTTAAATGTTTTAACTGTGGAGAAATAGGGCATTATAGGACTTCTTGTCCTAAACAACCTAACCAGAGAATAGGTTGTCAGAATAAAGGAAGAGGACGAGTGTTCGTCTTAGGAAGTGGAGATGAACAGAAAAATAAAGCTAAGGAGGTAGCAGGTACTTTCTTAGTTAATAATATTTACGCTAAGATTTTATTTGATACATGGGCGAATAGAAGTTTTGTTTCACATGCATTCACCGCATATTTAGGTGTAAGACCGATTCCACTTATTAATTCCTATGTCGTTGAAACAACAAGTAGATAACAGATTAGGATAACCGAATCATACCCTGATTATGTCATCAATTTTGGTGACGATAAGGTATCAGTTACACTAATTCCATTGAACTTGAATAAATATGAGGTTATCCTAGGGATGGATTGGTTAAATCAATACGAGGCCCAGATTGATTGTAACCAGAAAACGATCAAGATTAAGAAACCAGATGAAACTAGTTTGATGATTCAGGGTGATAGTGATAACAATATGATTGAAATAGTTTCTATATCGAAAGCTAAGAAAGTATTAATTAAGGGAGACGGTATATTCACACTTCATGCCCTAAATATTGAATCTGAAGGACAGATTGCGGATATTCCCGTAGTCTGTGATCACCCGGATGTCTTTCCGGAAGAATTACCCGGTCTTCCACCTGATCGTTAGATTGAATTCCGAATCAAACTCATTCTTGGAGCTAAGCCTGTTGCAAAATCCCCTTATCGTCTAGCTCCTTCTGAACTGAAAGAACTGATGAAACAAATCCAAGAACTCTTAGACAAAGGGTTTATTCGTCCTAGCACTTCACCTTGGGGAGCACCAGTATTATTCGTATAGAAGAAAGATGGGAACATGAGGATGTGCATTGATTATAGGGAATAAAACAAGCTGACTATCAAGAACAGATATCCATTGCCTAGAATAGATGATCTGTTCGATCAGCTACAAGGAGCCAAGTACTTCTCAAAGATCGATCTTAGATCGGGATATCATCAGTTGAAGGTACAAGAAGAAGATGGACCTAAAACAACTTTCAAGACCCGATACGGCCATTATGAATTCCTGGTCATGTCATTCGGTCTAACAAATGCCCCCACAACATTTATGGACTTAATGAATCGAGTCTGTAAGCCATTCCTTGACAAATTTATTATCGTTTTTATCGATGATATTCTTATTTATTCCCGAAGCCAAAAAGAACATGCTAAGCATCTCAAGATCATTTTGGAAACCCTGAGCAAAGAAAGATTATATGCTAAGTTTTCCAAATGTGAATTTTGGAAACGAGAAGTATAATTTCTTGGGCACATTATGAACGAGCGTGGAATATAAGTGGACACAAGTAAGATTGAAGCAGTTATGAAATGGGAAGCCCCAAATACTCCAACAGAAATCAGAAGCTTTCTTGGATTAGCCGGTTACTACAGAAGATTCATTCAAGACTTCTCCAAAACTGCTACGCCTTTGACTGCTTTGACTCATAAAGCAGCAAAGTTTGAATGGAGTACGAAACACGAAGAATCGTTCAATATTCTCAAAGATAAACTTAGCCACGCACCATTCTTAGCACTACCCGAGGAAAACGACGATTTTGTCATCTATTGTGACACTTCCCGAACTGGTCTGGGTTGTGTGTTGATGCAGCGAGACAAGGTTATTACCTAAGCATCACGCCAACTTAAAGTTCATGAAAAGAACTATACTACGCATGATCTAGAACTTTGTGCCGTAGTGTTCGCTCTAAGGATTTGGAGACACTATCTGTATGGTACCAAATGTATAATATATTCAGACCATAAAAGCCTCCAACGTATTTTTAACTAGAAGGATTTAAATATGAGGCAAAGGAGGTGGATGGAACTCATTAATGACTATGATTGTGAAGTCAAATACCATCCCGGAAAAGGCAATGTAGTTGTAGATGCTTTAAGTCGGAAAGATCGAAGTCAACCGATTAAAGTAAAAGCACTACGATTAGACCTGAAGTTAGACTGAATGGAGCAATTCAAGGAAATCCAACCAAAAGCATTAGAAGAAGGGAATATCAAGAAAGAACGTATGGTTGGGAAATAGAAGTTGCTATCCAAAGGAGATGACGGAATCATGAGATTCGATCAAAGAATCTGGATTCCTAAGTTTGGAGATATTCAAGAAAAGATATTAGGCGAAGCACACAAATCTAGATATTCCATGCATCTTGGTGCAAACAATATGTACAAAGATCTGAAGACTCATTACTAGTGTCCAAACATGAACAGATCAATAGCCCAGTACATAGATAAATGCTTGACTTGCCTTCAAGTTAAGATTGAGCACCATAAACCTGCAGGTCAACTACAACAAATAGAATTGCCTGTCTGGAAATGGGATCGCATTACAATGGACTTCGTGACTAAGTTACCCGGAACTCGGAAAGGACATAATTCCATATGGGTTGTGGTCGATAGACTGACCAAGTCAGCCCATTTCATACCCATCAATGAAACATACTCTATAGATAAGTTAGCAAGGATCTATATCAATGAAATTGTGAGGCACCATGTGTAGGTCCCTCGGGTGTGGCGGATCGTCACATGCAAGTGGGTCTACTAGTCGGACCGTGTGCGGAATGCCCGTGACTAGGTGGAGAGTCTAGCTAAACAAAGTAAACCGACAAGAGAAAACACTTTAAACGTTCTTTATATTATAAACACTTGAAGGTTACAGAGAAAAGCACTGAGATTACAATCTGCGTATTTGCACTAAAGCCTGCGTACTTAACTTCTGTCAACCTATCCTATTTATACAGGACCTGATGCCTGCGCACTTAGCAAGTGCGCAGGGCAAAATGCTCTTGCGTACTTAGCAAGTACGCAGGAGCTTTCTCCTGCGCACTTACAAGTGCGCAAAACACTTGGAGAAATCTGCAACATTCAATATGTAAAAGTAAATACAACTCGATAAACTAATACATAAAGACTCTTACATACAAAGACAATTACAAACAAGACAAAACAACCTAAGACTAAGACTCTATCTATCCAGAGTGTTTGTCACAGGAAAGTGCTTCAACAAACTTCCCCTTGACAACAGCTCTGAATAATCTTCAGTCTTCGGGCTTCACAGCTTCATTTTTCACAGCGCTTGATCTTTAGCTTCCATCTTTTTCTTGTAATCAAGGCAGAACTTGATCACCTTGTCGTATTTAGAAGCAAGGAGCTTTGTCCACTCATCCGTGTAGACGCAATTGTGTTCTGCTAGTACTTCCAGATCTTTCACAAAAAAGTTGATGAAGCAGACTTCATCAAATATTCTGATCAATTCCTTTGGCACTAGGTTCCCACTCTCTGAACGTCCTTTACCCATGATCACAGCCTCGCCCGTCTTTGGATCTACGTACCAGTACCACATGTCACCAAGAATATCCTGAGATAACTTGCTCAGGGGAATCTTAGTTTCACATTGCACTGGCTTGTATACCAATTTCTTTAAGTGCTTCTTAGTCACAGGATGTACAGCGTGCTTATCCTTGACTCTCTTGGGCACTTGAGGCTTGAACATCTCGAACTTCCCAGATCTTGCTTCTCGCTGCAGAACCACCCACAAACCCATCGCCACTGCGTGATTGGAGTGACCCAGCAGCTCTCGGTTTGCTAGGTTCACAAGGTAGTATTTGGGCAAGGAGCTGAACGCTTCACTGGTGGGTTTCAAGTATTGAACCCCGCCAGATCTTTTGATGGAGAACAGCTGCTTGTCCTCCTCAAACCTTACAGCCAAGATCATCCATGTTGCTCCATGTTTGTCTATTATAGACGTCTTTTGCCACACAGGAGCTGGACCCTTTGATGAAGTAGAAGGCATGTCTGTATCTTTCGGTTCAGGGTCAACTGGGGAGGCTTCAGTCGAGGCTTCTACATTACTGGCCTGCTCGACTGAACCTGTGTCGAGCGGAGCGTCGAAGGATGGAAATTCAAAGATCTCTCCATCTTCTAGCTCATACTCTCCTTCCCCGTCACCCTTGGGAATTTTGATCACAACATCTTCATCATCATCATCCCAATCGTCACCAGGGTCGATCTCTCCTTCTTCTAGATTGAAGAGAGTATCGATCTGTGCTTCATTGGAATAGTCAGGCTCTAGATATAGGATCTCATCATCAGATAAATCCTTAGGTACTTCAGCCACTGACTTTCCTTTCTCACCACCACCATCACCAGAGGTATCACCACCCTCTTGATGAGTCGACTCCCCTGAGCCATTGGAACAGCAGAGATGGGCACGATTGCTAAAGCTTGGTGCTCACCTCCACTAGGACCGGCTTCGGGATCCTTGTCCTTGTCATCATTCTTAGTCAAGTCGACCGGATGACACGCCTCATCACCAGTAGTCCTCTTCTCCTTCTCTTTCTCTTTATCCTTCTCCCCTGAGCATCAAGCTCCTTGGTCAGATCATCAATCAGCTTGACCATCAGCTCATGCTCCTTCCTTTGAGCGTCAAACCTGAGCTCCATGGACGACCCATGACCCACAAGCATTTCATTTTTCTTGATTAGGAGTTCATTCTGGGCCAGGACGTTTTTCAGTCGTTCCTCAGTCCCTGTTCTCTGGCTACGGAGGATTGTAACTTTATCTATCAAAGAATTGATCTGTGCTTGTTGAGCGTCAAACTCCTCCTTCGATTTCTGAATGGTCTTCAGTAATCCAACAACTTGGGTTTCCAGAACATCTATCCTAGCATCATTCGGATCAGGATGTCAAGATGAGGACGCTGATGTAGTCCAGACGGTCTATAAAAACTATCAAATAAAACCTAATCTAGACTCTCTAGCTTTAAATTTATAAAACCTAGACTCGACCTAATACTAGACCACACAACCGGCAAGTGTACCGATCAATGCAATATAGCCTAACGAAGTCCGGATATCGAACCCAAAAGACACTGAATAACTAAATTAGACTCTAACTAGGACTTAATATGATTAATTGATTGGGGGGTTTACTACACTAAAGATTAACTAAGAATGCAATAAACTAAGGACAATTCAAGCTATCAAGAGTAAACTAAATATGAAATCAAGAATGGAGAAGTCACTACCTAGGTCGGAATCCTATGTGTAAAGCTCAACTTCTATCGGTTTTGGAACTAGGCTGGATCTGGGTTTCTAAAGATATAACACCTAAAAGATATCTAGTGGATTCCCGATCACTCTCGGTCTCGGGATGTGACCAGAAGACAACCTAAGGATATTAACTCACCAGATGATCGGATCACCTCTCGGATATTTCCTACTATGACAAGTACCCTAATAAACGGATTACCTCTCAGTCTCACCGCTTACCATACACTCAAGGAATGCATGGGGTAGTTCTAGAATGGATACTATGATTCGGATAGCAACTATCACTAGACACCTAATACCAACTTCCTCTCAGACAGCTGACACGCGGATTCCTAATGATGAAGACTAAACGACTAATTCTCACCTCTCGGGTATTGAACTAGGACACACATTCACTTCTAATCAGTAATTAACTAGGTTTTCTATGGCTACTACGTCTAGACACCACTCTAACTCACAAACCCTAAAGTCTATGAACCAGAAACGAAGATCAAACTGGCAGACAACCACAATCAACGCAGAAAAGCATAATCAACCACCTAATCAGAATTAAACATGCACTAACATCACACATAAACAAACTCAAACCTTTACTAAATCATAAATCCAACATTCAAATCCAAAAACCGAATAAAAATCGAAACTTTAACACATAATCATCATATTGACCTAGGTAGATCAATGATCTAGCCTAGAATCATACTAAGAACATCTACACAGAAGCAAATAGCAAGATCCATAGGTTCAAAACATAAAATCAAAGATAAAGTTTGAATCTTTAAACCTAGAACGTATAACTACGAACCCGGAATCCAAAAGCTTCAATCTTCAGCTTCAATTGACTTCCAAGCTCAAAATCGCCTCTTTTTCTTCCCTGAAAACGGCTTCAGAATCGAACTCCCCCTAATGGCCGTTTAAATCTTTTTAATTTAGAAAATTAGGGTTTTGCGGAAAACGGCCCTCTCGCGTACCGCGAGAGAATGTTGACTGGATCCTCGCGTACCGCGAGGACCAAAATAGTCGGGCGGATTCCTGGAGTTTCCCGCGTACCGCGAGAATTATTACACTCGTCTTTCGCGTACCGCGGGAGACCAAAATTTCAGAAAATTGTCTTTTTATCTTTGGACTTTTCCGGGCTTCGTTTCTTCGCTCGTTTTCTTCACGTATTCTTCATTAATATTCCCGAGCTCCTACAAATAAGACCAACGACTCAAATGTACATAAAATTGACTCAAAACTAATATAAAACTACGTAAAACACATTAATACAAAGGAATAAAGACGTGTGCTTTCGCACCCTATCAAATATCCCCACACTTAACCTTTTTTCGTCCTCGAAAAATCTGCAAATGGAATCATAACTGGCATCTAACTCAACAAACATAAATTTCAATTTTCAAAACATACTCACGTGTTAAAAAGCAACAATTAGTATTTCTGTCCGATTAAACCCAAACACTAACTTTCAAGCCCCCGTTACGTGTTCTAAATCCATTTTATACAACATATCAATCAATCTATGTGACTCACACTTAGAAGTTACAGCTCTACCTAATCCCGTCTCAAGGTCATGTTTAGGCACGGATTAAACCATATAGATTTACCCTACCACGTTAAACTACTATTTACAGGTTTTTAGAAATCAGATGAAATCATGAATGAATGGATGATAATGATAATGAGCATAATAAGCAAAAGAACTTTCGTCTAGAGGCGTTTCAACCAAGTCACTATCCCGGAGGGTAACACATAGACTACATTCTATCAATGAAGCACATAAATCTTACTTAGGGGTGTATCCTCCAAGTCGCTATCCCAAAGGGTAACACATAAGCAAAACTCAGTATAGCTCATAAATTATGGAATAACATGGATTATGGAATGCGGGCGCCACCGAAACTCGGATTTATTCTCATAAAAAGAGAATGGTGTGCCATAAAAAATTTCAAAAACCTTTAAATTTTAACTTAATCGTGGTACCTATCACCCTATATTGACAGTTTCAGTATTACCATTACTCTAAGATGAATACCCACAAGATATCATGATTTTATTCCGTGATTAATCCTAAATAACACAAACAGGCTATTTAAGCTTTACTAGTTAGCTGGGTCTACCAAAACATCACTAATTCAACACGTTTTCAATTATTTAATCATTTAAAATCACAAATAGATCCAGTTCTACTATCATTTTCCAAATATATGCATTTATTTCCAAGAACATTTTTCAAATTTTTCAATTTTTTTTTTTTTTTTTTTGTATTTTTGTTTTTTTAATTTTTTTAATTTTTTATAAACAAGACAAACTAGCTAAACACTCACATCCCCACACTTGAAAGACACATTGTCCTCAATGTGAAGCAAAACAAAACTAAAAATAAAAATGCAAAAATAAAACAAGAAAAAAAAAAGAACAGGAATCGACTTAGCTGGTAATGTAGATGCAAACTAATATGCAGCTTCGTTCTTCCTTGTGTGTGCACCGTATAGCATTTTGGTCGCGGTTACACATCAGCTGTTGGGTTGCCTTTACAAGATAAATAAGATGATAATCACTCCCGCCCGAATGGAGATTGAGTACGGGTGGAAGGATAAACCTGCAAAATAAGACTAAACATACCCGCAGCATTAAACTGACTCAAGTAATAACTCAACTACTAACTCAACTAGACACTTAAAAGACTCAAGATAGATAGATGCAGAGAAAACATACTCAACGTGTGGCAAACACATAGACATGAATACCACAGCAAGGTCGAACATCGGTCATAAACAGTTTCTAGTTTCCCATGGTCATGGTGGTCGGATGGTGGTAGGTGGGTGAATTAATGTGATGGATGATGGTGGTTAAAGGTGATGCTTCATGGTAGTGGTGGTACGAAGGTAGGTGATGAATAGTGGTGGTGAGTGAAAACGGGGACAGAAACGGGTACGGGAAACCATGGGAAACAAAGGAAATAGGGTGACACCAGCAGTCCCTCGCGTACCGCGTAAGTCTAAGGGGATATTCTGCGCGTACCGAGAAGGCCAAAAAGTTAGGCCGGCCGAGACTTTTGTCTCTCGCGTACCGCGAGAGATTTCCATATCGTTCTTCGCGTACCGCGGGAGGGTGTCGTTAACAGAAAGTTTTGAAGAATTTTCAAGTTTTGTACTTAGAAAAAATTTTGCCATTTAAGAAAAAATTTTCACCCAACTTCCTTAAAACCTTGTCCCAAGGATAAAAACACATGTAACCATACCTGGGGCTTCATTCCCGACGATTTTCCTTACCGAATCGAGCATGGATTCCTGCAAAACTTGACACAACCAAAACACAAACCGAAAAACAAAGAAAAAGACATGGACTCATACCAATGAACGCACACAAACTTTACATCCCGGGCACTTGCCCAGGACTCAAGCAAACCTATCAGGAGGCTTCTCCTTGATCCTAACCGGTACCGCCTTCATCCTTCGCGGCCTCCGGGTCCTCCATACCTCTAGCAAACAACTACTACTCTCAAACCATGGATTTCTATCCTTCATCTCCTTCCACCACAACTTAAATCTACCCGGTCCGAAGATAATACGCATTAAATAACCAAGTAGTTTGTCACTCCTCGATATCCCCACACTTGGGGTTAGCACTCTATCTACGTTGCCTAAGTCAATTAACTCTCGAGTCCTCTTACGATGCGGCCTAGACCTAGGGGGTGACTCGATCTTTCTCCCCAAAGCACAAACAAGGGTGAGGACATGTGAAGGTTCAGGAATAGATATTTTCAGCGGTATGGCTTCTTCACTCTCACCAGGATCATCATAGGGATCCTCCACGATATCTACTAACTTCCCCACACTTGGGGTTTTGCCCATGACATCTTCAAATTCAGCCATTATGTTCAGTACATCATCGGGCATCTCATCATCACCGTAATCATCCGGCTCCCCTAACAACCTTTCTAACTCCAACGCCCAATCATATGGTTCTTCTATATTCGGGGCGGGTTCACCTACTTCTATCACCGGATCGGGGTCCCAATGGTGGTCCATGAAAGAATCGAGCATGCACACGGAATGGCTGTGCTCGCCAACATCCTTCCCGGACTCTACAGCATTGAATGTAAGGACCTCATCCCCCACACGAAGTGTGAGCTTCCCGTCAAAGACATCAATCATCGCCTTTGCGGTCCGTAGGAACGGGCGCCCTAAGATGAGTGGGACCTTGTCATCCACCTCCATATCTAGAATCACAAAATCCACGGGGAAAACAAAATTGCCCACTTTCACTAATAGATTTTCCACTATTCCCCGTGGATACTTGACTGAGCGGTCAGCCAAGGAAATGCTCATGCGCGTTGGTTGTGGTTCACCTAGGTCCAGCTGCTTGTACAATGAATAGGGCATCAAATTGATGCTAGCACCTAGGTCGGCCAACGCGTGGTGTAATGGTAGGTTGCCCAACAAGCACGGGATCGTGAACCGACCCGAATCAGACAACTTTTCTGGCAAATGATTTTGCACCACTGCCGAGCATTGCTCACCAAGTGAGACTCCAGAGACCTCCTCAAGTTTCTTCTTGTTGGAAAGAAGGCCTTTTAAGAACTTGGCATATTTGGGCATATGCTGGAGGACCTCTACAAACGGGAGATTGACCTTGAGTTGTTTGAACATATCAAGGAAGTGACCGTATTCCTTAGCGTGTTTATGTGGCAACACACGTGTGGGATAAGGAATACGGCTCAGGTCAATCTCGGGGGACTTCATCTCCACCCCCTTCTTCTTCTCTTGTGCCTTCTTGGTAGGCACCTCAACCACTATCTCCTCCTCCACCGAGGGAATATTATGCTCCTTAGAGTGGGGGTCAACCTCTTCAACCACTTTACTCTCCACACTCTCTATAGACACGGCCATCACTGAAGCGTTCGGGCCCGTAGAAGGGCTTCCTTGTCTATCATGTATGCTCCTAGCAATGTCTCCTACCGTGCGTTGCAAATCCTGGAACGCCGATTGCTGATTCTTCATCAAAGTGTCATGGCTATCCAGTCTTTGCCGAGCATCCTTGTTATTCTGCACCAGCTGGGCAAGCAACTGTGTCTGAGTCTCCATCATCTCCTCAATCCTTCGTGACCCAACAGTGCTCCCAGAACTCGCTCCTTCTTCTGCTCCTCCATACTGTTGCTGACGACCAGTGAATCCAGATCTCCATCCCGAACCAAAAGTATTAGAATTGTTGTAATTTCGGTTCTGGTATTGGTTGCCAGCATAGCTCACATGCTCTTGATTATTTACCGGGCAATCTCGGGTGTTGTGTCCTCCCCTGCACACCTGACACCTCAAAGCACTGAGCTTGAGCTCCTTTATCTCATTCGCCATCGAGGCGAGGGCAGCAGCCACGCTAGTATCAGGAGTGACCTGATGCACACCTCTAGGAGAAGAGGTGTGTGACCTAGCAGTAGGGATGGAATCCCTAACAGAACGTGGGTGCTGCTGCTCGGCTTGAGCGAAGCTCTCGAACATATCCTCGCACTCCTCAGGCTCGAGTCTATCCATGATATGGCCTCCTGCAGCTGTGTTGAACATTTGCTGCGTCTCGAAGGTAAGGCCATTATAGAACTTCTCCACTAGTGCCCAGTCGGGGAGACCGTGCTGGGGACATCGGCTCAACAGCGCGTTGAACCGCTCCCAGGCCATGTGGTAAGGCTCGTCGGGATCCATCCGGAACGAATGGATCTGGTCCCGAAGGCGAGCGGCCCTGGAAGGTGGAAAGTATTTCTTGAAGAACTTGGCTTCGAGATCCTCCCATGTGGTGATAGAATTGTCGGGAAGAGTGTCGAGCCAAGTAGATGCACGCCCAGAAAGAGAGAATGGAAAGAGACGCAAGTAGATTGCGTCCTTAGATACACCCGTGATATTAAATGTATCACATATCCGCGCAAAGCGGGACAAATGTCCGGGTGCATCCTCATCCTCGAGGCCATGGAATTGAGTGGCATGAGTGATCGTACTCATGACATGTGATGGGATCTGCCAAGAATTGGTGTTCGGTATAGTGGGGCGTGTGATCGAAGATCTCGCGCCCGTGACCCCCTCACTGGCCCTCTGGTGCACCGTACGTCTAGCCGGTGGGTTAGCGTCACCCATGATAGAAATTGGAACTGGGCTAGTAGAACGTACCTTAGATTTAACCAGCTCCTCTAAACGCTCCCGAAAGTCGCGGGTGCGCTCGTGAAGCTCTCGTTCGGGCTCTTGAAAAGCTGCGAAAGATGATGATCCTTGCGAACGAGTATTGGGCATAAACAGAAAGACTCTAAGAAGGAAACAGAATAAAGACTCACAAGTAGCACACAAGACTCAAAAGAAAACAAAAGACTCAAATAAACCAAAAATCAAACAAAGAACTAGTCAAAGCTAATATTGCTATTGCCAAGTGTCCCCGGCAGCGGCGCCAAAAACTTGATGTAGTCCAGACGGTCTATAAAAACTATCAAATAAAACCTAATCTAGACTCTCTAGCTTTAAATTTATAAAACCTAGACTCGACCTAATACTAGACCACACAACCGGCAAGTGTACCGATCAATGCAATATAGCCTAACGAAGTCCGGATATCGAACCCAAAAGACACTGAATAACTAAATTAGACTCTAACTAGGACTTAATATGATTAATTGATTGGGGGGTTTACTACACTAAAGATTAACTAAGAATGCAATAAACTAAGGACAATTCAAGCTATCAAGAGTAAACTAAAGATGAAATCAAGAATGGAGAAGTCACTACCTAGGTCGGAATCCTATGTGTAAAGCTCAACTTCTATCGGTTTTGGAACTAGGCTGGATCTGGGTTTCTAAAGATATAACACCTAAAAGATATCTAGTGGATTCCCAATCACTCTCGGTCTCGGGATGTGACCAGAAGACAACCTAAGGATATTAACTCACCAGATGATCGGATCACCTCTCGGATATTTCCTACTATGACAAGTACCCTAATAAACGGATTACCTCTCAGTCTCACCGCTTACCATACACTCAAGGAATGCATGGGGTAGTTCTAGAATGGATACTATGATTCGGATAGCAACTATCACTAGACACCTAATACCAACTTCCTCTCAGACAGCTGACACGCGGATTCCTAATGATGAAGACTAAACGACTAATTCTCACCTCTCGGGTATTGAACTAGGACACACATTCACTTCTAATCAGTAATTAACTAGGTTTTCTATGGCTACTACGTCTAGACACCACTCTAACTCACAAACCCTAAAGTCTATGAACCAGAAACGAAGATCAAACTGGCAGACAACCACAATCAACGCAGAAAAGCATAATCAACCACCTAATCAGAATTAAACATGCACTAACATCACACATAAACAAACTCAAACCTTTACTAAATCATAAATCCAACATTCAAATCCAAAAACCGAATAAAAATCGAAACTTTAACACATAATCATCATATTGACCTAGGTAGATCAATGATCTAGCCTAGAATCATACTAAGAACATCTACACAGAAGCAAATAGCAAGATCCATAGGTTCAAAACATAAAATCAAAGATAAAGTTTGAATCTTTAAACCTAGAACGTATAACTACGAACCCGGAATCCAAAAGCTTCAATCTTCAGCTTCAATTGACTTCCAAGCTCAAAATCGCCTCTTTTTCTTCCCTGAAAACGGCTTCAGAATCGAACTCCCCCTAATGGCCGTTTAAATCTTTTTAATTTAGAAAATTAGGGTTTTGCGGAAAACGGCCCTCTCGCGTACCGCGAGAGAATGTTGACTGGATCCTCGCGTACCGCGAGGACCAAAATAGTCGGGCGGATTCCTGGAGTTTCCCGCGTACCGCGAGAATTATTACACTCGTCTTTCGCGTACCGCGGGAGACCAAAATTTCAGAAAATTGTCTTTTTATCTTTGGACTTTTCCGGGCTTCGTTTCTTCGCTCGTTTTCTTCACGTATTCTTCATTAATATTCCCGAGCTCCTACAAATAAGACCAACGACTCAAATGTACATAAAATTGACTCAAAACTAATATAAAACTACGTAAAACACATTAATACAAAGGAATAAAGACGTGTGCTTTCGCACCCTATCAGACGCCTCAGCAGTGTGAATAGGGGAGGAAAATATGGTATCAAAGTCAAACCCTTGCGTGAAATCTCCATAATTGAAGGGTTGACTGAGAGGCTCAATGGTGGTAGTTAGGATGGAAGATGTGACAAGAGTTGTTGGGGTAATGGTAGGGGTGATGGTGACTGACTCCGTGAGAATTGGAGTAGTCACCTCCACCTGAGTAGTTGTAGTAGGGAGGGTCACTATCACAGGAATCACTACTGTGATTGTAGTGACGGCCACTTCACTTTGTACCTGTGGCCTCCTCCTCCTACAGTAAAGCTGCTGTGAAGGTGGGGTGGAAGCTGAATCCGGACTAGCAGCTGATACTTGTACTTGCTGCTGAGCCTCCACCACACTAGGGATAGAAGGCTGTTGCCTATCGCCCTTGTTTTTGTGAATGCTCTCCCTTCTTTGTCTTTGTATAGCAGCGTCAGAGTCAGAGTCTGGCTCGTATTCGCTGCTAGAGGACTGTCGCTTTCTCTTGGAGGATGACTCAGGTAGGGTTACCTTAGGCGTTCTTCGTGGGTGTACATGTGACGGTGCATCATCGGAATCGGAAGAATCTGACTCAGTCGCTTCCGAGTCGGATCCCTCAGCACCATCATTTCCTCCTTCGTCGTCTCCACCATCAGACGATCCATCATCACTTTCCATTTCCTCCTGTTGTTGTTCCTGTTTTTCATCGGAGTGTTCACTCAATTCTGGCTCCGAGTCGGGACTGTACCATCTCCAGTCACCTTGGGCCACATACGCTTCTTTGATGAGGTGGCCAAAGAGTTCTGTATGCACAGGGGTAGGATCTACACTGCCTGGCTTTAGGAATTGGGCGAATACTCTTTATCCACCCTCTTTACTTGCAGTCTCTCCCCTATAGCAGGAAGGTTTGGCAACGCGTCATTTATCAAAAGGTGCACAAACCGAGGGTATAACAAGAACCGAAACCTCTCCGCTGTGTTGATCTGGTCATTGATGGCCTTAAAGATGTAGCGGGAGAAGTTGTAGCCCTTGTTGAGAGAAAGGCCGACCATGGCTGCTGCAAGGTCATGACCCATGGCATCTTTCCCAGCTTTCCGTGATGAGATGCACATGATCATGACGTAGGCGAAATATCTCCATTGGTCTAATACCCACATCTTTTTGTATGAAGCATGGTCTCTTGCACCGACATATCCCATTCTTTGTCTTCAACAGCCATCCACAAAGTAGTCTGGAGAGGCTGTCGGGTCGGTCGCGAGGTCTCTGAATTGAAGCACCCTTCTTATAGTATCTTCAGAGAAAGCAATAGCATGACCAGCAATGGTAGCCTTTATAACGTTGGGGGTTACCGTGCAGTCGTGCTCTGCAGTCTCCCAAAATTGCTCGAGGTAGGGTCTGGACACTATCGGGTCAGCAGAAATGGCGTAGCTGATTCTTGAACGGTTCAAGAAATCAACTATGTCTCTGTACTGCAGTGCTGCACCCTTCCATTATGGTTCCGTGTTGGCTAACAGGTTGAATTCGTTAGTAAACGCCCGAGCCATGATCTGCAAAATCACACAGAAAACATAATAAGAACAACACGTATCATTGGAAACGGATAAACATGACTCAGTATAACAGTTACTCTTTGAACAGAATTTCAGACTTAGGAATTTTTACCAAGTGTTGGTCCTGCGTACTTAGCAAGTACGCAGGAGTTTCCTCTTGCATACTTAACAAGTACGCAGGAAGTGCTTCTTGCGTACTTGTCAAGTGCGCAGGAAACGTACTTGGTGAAAAATTCAGAAGTTTGAAATCCAACTTGATGTTCAAAAAGTGGTGTGTATTGGGTCACCACTAGGTTGGAATCAATGATTCTAACCTATGAGACCAGCAACAACACCAAATACCTGCTAAAGTTGACCAATTTTGACCTAAAAGTCGAACTAAGCCACTGACGGTTCAAATTCGACCCCAAAGTCAAAATCAAAGACTCGAATGGACGATTAATGGTCGATTAGTGATCGATTAATGATTCTTAACAAGTTTTAATTATTAGGTTTTACCCAAACAACCCAAAAATTGTCTAAAAATCTCGAACAAAACATAAGATAATCGGTCCAAAATCACGAGTTCGTGTGGATGGAATGAGCCTAGATTCTCACCAAATCGATGTTATATGATGAGGAAACTTGTAGTGGGACGAAAAATCGGATTGGAACGCTTGAATTTTCGAGTGAAAGTCGGAGGGAATATTAACCGGTTTGAAAGTGATAGTGTTCTGAAAATTTTCTAAGTCTGATTTATATACTCCACGCAAAAAGGTCGTGCGTACTTAACAAGTGCGCACGTTTTAACTCATGCGTACTTACAAGTGCGCAAGCTTTATCTCTTGCGTACTTACAAGTGCGCAAGACTTAACTCTTGCGTACTTGTTAAGTACGCAGGGTTTACCTCATGCGCACTTACAAGTACGCACAAACCCTTAAGTGCGCAAACTTTCAACTCAAAATTTATGAAGTTTTTCAAGTCAAATAACGAACAAGTTAGAAATATTCAATCAAGAGGATTCAAATACAATTCAGGAAGGTTAAACACAAATATTTTTGACTTTTCTGAATAAAATTGAACTATTAAACTGAAAATCTTTTTGATCTTTTCTAATAAAAATATACATGGATTCACACAAACTATTTTTGATCAAAGACACGAGCAGAGGATCATATTAGGCTATCTTTTAGCAAAAACGATACAATATAAACATCAAAGAATATGGGATCATGTCATGGATTACTATTTATTCATATGTAATAAGCACATAAACAAGTAATTCAAGTTGACAATATTATAAGATTTGAAATTATAAGCATCTTTGTATCACATTCTTGTGTATTAAGGTATTATTTATAAGATATACAACGTGTACCCCACAGATATGCTATACTAATGTAAATTGCATTATCTCATGGCATCTAAGATTTTCCCAATGATTTTCTAAATTTTTAGAATGAAGTTACATCTATTAGCACAGGAAAAATCAAGCAGAATCCATAAGGATTATCAGGAATCATAAGATTCAGAATCTAGTGATTCATTTGTCTTGGTTTCATTTGATTTTCTTCATTGAATATTGGTATGATGATTCAGGATAATATATATGGTGTTTGAGTTTTAAGGTAAGGGGATCCAACTTTTATCTGAATTTGATTTCAATGAATCAGGAGTGATTCAAGGGTGAATACATGTTCAACGGTTAATGTAGAGACATGTCTTGATTCAATCTCTTCTTGCATACTTGTGAGTATGGGTAGTGAGATGAACCGCATTAATTGTGCTAACGACATAACCCGAAACTGACCTCAAAAGAAAATTATTGCCAAAATCTAACATCCTTTATCTGATAATGATCTTTTCTATTCTTTTACGCACACACACTTGCAAACATGGGTTCAAATCACAGTTGTAATTTATATTTAGTTTCCACACTACTAGTGATTCAAAGACGCATACAGCCTACTAACAATTTAAATTACTTGTAAATAAGCAGATTAAAAACATAATAAGTTAAACAATTAAGTAAGCATGACGCAATCATTTCCCATATGAGCAGTCTGTGACGTTTAGATCATTTCTGATGTACTATCATTTCCTCTTTCCTCAAGTTAACTTTGAAATTTTCTCCATTTTCTATTTTGTTTTGTTTTTGTAAAATATTTTGAAACTTAAAAGAACTATACAGAAAATTTAAAAGAAATAAAATTTAACTTCCATGAATTGAATTGATTTAAGAAAAATTAATTTTCACTCAGGATTGAACATTTCTATCAAGTTGATGAGATGCTCAAAACAGGATCGATCAAATGCCTTTGTGAAAAGGTCAGCAAGATTGTCATCCGTGTGAACTTTTACAAGTTCAATTAAATGCTTTTCAGCACAATCACGAATGAAATGATGGCGAATCTCTGTATGTTTAGTTTTGGAATGTTTCACCAGGTTATTTGTGATGGACATGGTGGCATTGTTGTCAATGAAAAGAGGAGTTCCAGTGAAGTTTAAGCCGTAGTCTCTCAACTGCTGCTGAATCCACAGTATCTGAGAACAACCGCTCGCTGCAGGAATGTATTCTGCTTCACAAGTTGAGACAGAAACCGTTGACTGCTTCTTACACTGCCAGGAGACCAGTCTGTCTCCTAAGAATTGACATCCACTAGAAGTTGACTTTCTTTCAAGGTTACAACCGACATAATCTGAATCAGTGTAGGCTTTGAAGTCAAATGACTGCTGCTTAGAGTACCAAAGACCTAATCGGGGTTTCCCTTTCGGATATCTGAAAATTCTCTTCACGGCTATCATATGTGACTCCTTCGGTTGAGACTGAAACCTTGAGCAAAAGCACACAGCAAACATTATATCGGGTCTTGAAGCTGTGGGATACATAAGTGATCCGATCATCCCACGGTACAATCTGCTATCTACATCCTTTCCATCTTTGTCAGGATGCAGACCATGATTGACTGGGATAGGTGTGCCATAAGTACTGCTATCATTCATCTTGTATTTTGACAAGATGTCCTGCACATACTTAGTTTGATGTAGATAAATGCCATCCTCTTTTTGACTGACTTGCAGAGCCAGGAAGAACGACAATTAACCCATATTACTCATTTCAAACTTGGACTTCATCACCTGCTCGAATTCCCTACACATCCCTTCATCGGTAGACCCAAAGATAATGTCGTCGACGTATACTTGTACAAGAAGAATGTCACCTCCTGCTTTCCTAATGAAGAGAGTCGAGTCAATCTGTCCACGGTCGAAACCATTAGACAGTAAATGCTTAGATAATGTCTCATACCATGCCCGCGGTGCTTGATGAAGACCATAAAGTGCTTTGTCGAGCTTATACACTTTATTGATATTATGCAGATCTTCAAAGCCGTGAGGTTGAGTGATATAGACCTCTTCATGAACTTTACCATAAAGGAAGGCACTATTCACATCAAGTTGATAGACCTTGAAGCCGACATATGTGGCATAAGCCAAGAACAGTCGAATGGCTTCAATTCTAGCAACTGGGGCATATACTTCCGTGTAATCCAAGCCCTCTTGCTGATAAAAACCCTGAACAACCAATCTTGCTTTGTTCTTCACAACCACATGACGATCATCCGTCTTGCATTTGAACACCCATCTAGTTCCAATTGGCTGAAAGCCTTTTGGCAAGTCAACCAAATACCACACGTGCAACTTTTGGAATTGAGACAATTCATCTTGCATCGCCTCAATCCAGCAGTTGTTAGTGAGAGCCTCCTTCACATTCTTCAGCTCTAACTGGGACACGAATGCAGCATGCAGACATGTTTCCATGACACCAGTGTCAAGTATCTTTGTGTAAAGACTGGTGTTCTCAGTGATGGTTCGATGATGAGTCTGAACACCGGCATAAGGATCACCAATAATGTTTTCGATCGGATGATTCCTATGCACTCTCGTCTCCGGTACAATCAGTTCCTGAATTTCTGGATCAAGATTCGTGCTTAACTCCCCCATTTCCTGTGTTCCAGAGGAAGAAGATTCAATGTTAATTGGATCAGCTTGTGCTTCATTTCCTACAGTTGTGTTAGGATTGGCTTGAGCGTAATCTCCAATGACAAGAACATCTTCACTGTCATCACTGTCATGAGTTCCAGATGCAGATGCAGCATTGGAGTCAGGAGTTACAATCGGTACAGTAGCACGAGTAGAGAAGCTAGAGTCATTGTCGCCACCCAATAATTCATAAACATTTGCGGCGTCAACTGCAGATAGATCAGGAAGATTGAATGACTTGAATAGCGCATCATAATCAAAACCCCAAGCTGGACCTGTTGGTTCGGGTGGAATGCTGTGTTTACTACAATCCACTTCAAACCATTCCTCGACAGTACGAGTTCCTATGTTGTACACTCTCTTGCAAGGCGAGTTGGCAACATATCCTAAGAAGATGCCTTCCACCGCTTTTGCATGAAACTTAGACTGGCGATCTTTGTATTGTAGCAACAAGGAACAAGGACTACCAAAAGGAATTAGGTAATCAAGATTGGGGAGTCGATTGTTGATCAACTCGTAACAGGTCTTGTTGTGCCTTTTCACAACCAGAACTATGTTTAAGACGTGACAAGCTGTATTAACGACTTCTGCCCAGAAAGTGACAGGAAGCTTTGCATCCGACAGGATAGTCCTTGCAGTCTCAATCAGTGTTCTGTTCTTCCGTTCAGCAACTCCATTATGCTGAGGCGTGTACGACGCGTTGAATTCGTAATGGATCCCTTTCTTGAGACAGAAAAGCTCCATCAAAATATTCTTGAACTCAGTTCCGTTGTTGCTCCTTATCCTTCTAACTTTCAGCTTGCAAAGAGATTCCAAGCTCAGGATCAATTATTGAATAATATCAGCAGTCTCGTATTTAGCACCTAAAAAATGCACCCAAGAAAAACGTGAGAAATCATCAGTTACTACTAGACAGAACGACTTACCTCCAATACTCCTGATACTTATGGGGCCAAACAGATCCATGTGTAATAGCTCCAAAGGGGTATCAATAGAGTTTTGGAGCTTGGGCTTGTGAGACTTCCGTTGCTGTTTGCCCTTCTTACAAGGCATACAGTCATCTGCAATGGTAAATCTCAACTTAGGAACCCTGGTTACCAAACCGTTTCTGACAAGATGATTCATTTTACGATACGAAATATGTCCGAGTTTCCTATGCCACAAGATGGAGTCGAGCTCTGTCGCTTTAGTAAGTAAACAGGTAGGAATTGATGAGGTGGTTGTTGCCACGCCCATATCGATCTGATAGGTGTCGTTTGTTCTTGGCGCTCTCATCAGGATCCAATCTTAGGGAACTTCAAAACCGGGTTTGAGAATCAGGCATTCTGACTTGTCAAACATCACCGAGTACTCCTTATCACACATTTGGGAGACACTCAACAGGTTATGCTTCAGCTGCTCACAGAAGTTGACATTGTCAAAGCTGACACACCCGTTCGAAACCACGCCTTGACATGTGATGCTGCCGCCTTTTTCTCCGGCAAAGGCCACATAGCCGCCTCTGAATGGTTTAACATCTTGAAGCAGGGCCATGTTTCCTGTCATGTGCTTGGCACATCCACTATCTACATACCAGTGGTTAGAGATAGTACCCTTCGGACGTCCCTGCATGAGTAACAAAAGAATTAGTTAGATTTGGAGACCCAAGCCATTGTGGTCTTGGGTCGTCCATCCTTTTCGAAATAAACTACTTCCTTTAACTCACAGTCATGATGACTGTTCAAACTTGATGAAAATTTAGAAGAAATAGAAATAGGAGATTGAGAAGTTTTGGATTTTGCAGTCCAGGATCTCTTCTGTTTCTTAACCGGAACAGGAGACTTTGGTTCAACTATAGCGGGTGAACTTGTGGAAGCTTCACCTGATTGAACAGAAGTCAGCTGTTCAAGCTTTCTCAACCTCTTGTTTCTTCTTCTTCTTTGTGGCTTAGAAAGTCTTGCCGCAGATTTCTCACCAGTGCATGTACTACCGGAGCTAGATACACAAGGTACAGCAGGTTGCGTTACCTTTCTTGGAACAGATGGTTTAGCTTCAGATTTGATCTTAGGCTTTACCATCGGTTTGACTGGTGGTTTCACCACATTTTGCTTTGTATGTTTGGGAGATGGTTTCACTGGTGGCGACATGGGGATAACAGCGGGTTGTGAAACAACAGGCCGTTTCCCTTCGTTCTTCGAAGGACAGTTCACAAAAATGTGACCAACCAAGCCATAGTGAAAACAGTTCCTCTTGTCTACATAAGTTCTCTTGTAAGGCTCATTAGATCTGGCCTTAGATAACTTAGCATTATGAGAAGGAGGAGTTGGTTTATGAACATTAGTCTGAACCTTAACAGTTTGGTTTTTGGGAGTATAATATTTTTCCAAATTTTCTTTATACCCTAGCCCATAATGAGTTGAAAAGGCCTCTTTCTTAGCCTGGTTAAGACTTTTATACCCCCCATAAAGCATTACCTTTAGATTATCATTTGTTTCAATGATATCGGGTTCAGTTAAAATGCAATTATCACCATTAGTGATAACGTTTTTCTTTACCTTTTGTTCAGTCAATAACTCCTCAGATACTACTCCTTCAGGGCAAGAATTAACCGACCCGTCTTCAGAAGCAATAACGAACTCCTCACTAGATGTGGAGTTAGCCTTACATGAGGATTCATCCTTTTTAGGGGAATCATCCTTATCAGAGGACTCATCTAGACAAGTGAGATCAATGTCTATTAAGCTATTGACAAACTTCCCGCACACTGGTGGAGGAATGGCATTAGTACCCAAACCTAATCCATTCAGTTGTCTCACCACAGAATCGTAGTGTTCCACCACAAAGCGAGAGTTTTTCAACTTCTCATTAGTGCATTTTAACTGCAAGATCACATTTTACAGTTTGTTGATTTCATTGTTCCGTTTTTCTAACCCCCTGTATGCAACATCTAAGTGAAGCTGTTGATCACTTATTTTTAGAGAATATTCACATTTTTCTTTTTTCAACGTTTCAATAGAATTTTTAAAACGTTTTTCATTTTCTTTATAGTTTAGAGCTGCCATACTTAGGGGTTCGATTTTGTCTTGGAGCCTAGAATTTTCAAGTTTTAGCCCTAGACATTTAGAACATGAAATAACAGAGAAAAGGTTAGAATCTACCTCAGACGACGAACTTGTTGCTTCTCCAATGGCCATGAGAGCAACAGCAGTGGTCGATTCCTCTTCATCAGCTACAGGTGCTTCCATTTCTTCAGCTTCCTTCACCTCCTCTTTAGCAGCGGTTGTAGATTCTTCTAGGTCAGCCATAGAAGCTTCCCTTTTCTCTGCTTCCATCATCTCCATGATCTCAGCCATGAGACCAACTTGGTTTTGTGCGATGATGGCATCTTCAAGATGAACTCCCCAATCAAAGTTGTCGTCCTGTTGGGCTACCAGTGCATTGGACGTTCCACCTTGGCTTTGATTGTGGTGGTTTGGATTGTTGTGGCCATGGTTGTTTCCTTAGCTGGGTCGGGTAAAACCAGAGGCAGGTGCTCTGTCTTTCTGACACTCACGAGCAAAGTGTCCAAAGTTCAGACACTTGTAGCATTTGGCCTTGGATTTGTCAAACCCGACCTTGGCATTAGGATGCCCGCCAATAAACTTTCTTCCTATTCTGTTCAGGAAACGCTTGGCTCTCCTCAGTAGCATGGCCATATTCCATTGAATATCCATGTCCTCCATGTCATCAGGATCCACTTGATTAAAATCTTCTTCAATCGTCTCTGGATCAGTAAGCTTGCCACCTATGAAATTCTCATACGCAAGCATACAGGATGAGAATAGTGCCACATGATCTTCAGCTATTCTGGCTATAGCTGATTGGTTAGCTGAAGACGTAGCAGGAGGATTTCTTGAGGTATTTTGAAGACGTAGCAGGAGGATTTCTTGAGGTATTTTGATGATGAGACCCCAACCCTGATCCTGAAGCATAGCAAGCATGACCACCACACCCAGTTGAGTGGTCTTCTTCAATAGGATTTCCAGTGACGAGGGCAATTCCAGAGCCCGATGACTTGGATGTAGAAGTCGTCTCATGATACATAGATGGGTCTTGTATTTGGGGTCTTCCTGAGCTCTCCTTTCTTCTTAGGTTCATGTCATGAGCTTGAACCTTTCCTATTGCCTCCTCAACTGTCAACTCATAGAATTTAGGATTTTACCTCATCAGGGTTGTGTACATCTCAAATTTGGGTGGTAAAGCATCCAAAAACTTTTCCACCATCTCTTCATCTGGATACCTGAGTTTAAAAGCCTTCAACTCAGTCTGTAAATGATAGAATCTAGAGATGAGGTCATCTAAAGATTCGTTCTCTAAGAATCTGAAGCACTCATACTGCTTCCTGAGAAGACCTCGCTTACTCTTCTTGATGTCACTATTTCCTTCGAATCTCTTCTGTGAAGCTTTCCAGAGATCCTTAGAATTGTCATACCCTCGGAAACTGTGAAACAATTCCCGAGTTAATGCCATAGTGATCGAACCAAGTGCCTTCTTTTCTCGGTCATAAGTTTTCTTTTCTTCGTCAGAAAGCTTAGATATAGGTTTGGGCATGGTTTCATCAAGATAGATGTGCGTGGGATGCTTATATCCCTCAAGGATTGGTATCCATAGTGATGAGTCGGTATAAGAAATGTAGTGCTCGAAACGTGCTTTCCAATTGGAATAATCGTTCACGTTCAGCAACTTTGGTGGTTTCTGTGGTGTACCGATCTCATTATCATAATTCAGCAGGTTTCCAAGATTCTGAAGATTCGACATAGTGAACACTTAGTCAAATTTCAGAAAAGTTAGACACAGTTGCGCACTTGGTTTTGGCCTTTCGCACTTGAGAAATGGTCTTGCGTATTTAGATTTCCTCTTGCGTACTTGTAAGTACGCAGGAGTAAATGTAAGTACACAGGATATAAATTAAGTTCGCACAAATTCAGTCTTGCGTACTTATAAGTACGCAGGAGATAAGTCTTGCGTATTTAGTAAGTACACACAAAACTGTACTTTTTGCCAGAAATGGTAAGTACGCAGAACACCTTTTCAGCAACTTTCACCTAACTATTATGGTCACCTGAAAGTCGCCGGAGATGGTAAAAATTCGTCTGATGATCAATGCAAATGAGTCAAAGGGTCAGAAACTTGTTTCTAACCAACTTTTGATGCTCAAAACACTCAAATACACAACAAAAATCAGTTTTTGAGTGATTTTTATTTCTAAAATAGTGCTCAAGAGCTACCCCTATTTTATCACAAAAATAACAAAAATACCTCTTTTTGCTTGTAAAAACTCTCCAAACTCACTCACAACACTCGAAATCAGAAGCAAATGCTCTGATACCACTTGTAGGTCCCTCGGTTGTGGCGGATCGTCACATGCAAGTGGGTCTACTAGTCGGACCGGGTGCGGAATGCCCGTGACTAGGTGGAGAGTCTAGCTAAACAAAGTAAACCGACAAGAGAAAACACTTTAAACGTTCTTTGTATTATAAACACTTGAAGGTTACAGAAAAAAGCACTGAGATTACAATCTGCGTATTTGCACTAAAGCCTGCGTACTTAACTTCTGTCAACCTATCCTATTTATACAGGACCTGATGCCTGCGCACTTAGCAAGTGCGCAGGGCAAAATGCTCTTGCGTACTTAGCAAGTACGCAAAGTTACTCTTGCGTACTTGCCAAGTACGCAGGAGCTTTCTCCTGCGCACTTACAAGTGCGCAAAACACTTGGAGAAATCTGCAACATTTAATATGTAAAAGTAAATACAACTCGATAAACTAATACATAAAGACTCTTACATACAAATACAATTACAAACAAGACAAAATAACCTAAGACTAAGACTCTATCTATCCAGAGTGTTTATCACAGGAAAGTGCTTCAACACCATGGCATACCACTGTGTATTATTTCTGATAGAGACAGTCGGTTCACATCTAGATTCTAGATGAGTTTTTAGAAAGAATTAGGAACACGACTTACCATGAGTACCACGTATCATCCTCAGACTGACGGGCAGAGTGAGGATACAATTCAAACTCTGGAAGATATGCTAAGAGCCTGTGTTATAGATTTCAGAGGTAATTGGGATAATCACCTACCGTTGATCGAATTCTCCTACAACAACAGTTATCATTCAAGTATCAAGGCTGCACCATTTGAAGCACTGTATGGAAGAAAGTGCAGAACTCCGGTATGTTGGATTGAAATAGGAGATAATCAATTATCTGGACCTGAGGTTATACAGGAAACAATAGAGAAGATAGCCCAGATTAAACAACGACTGAAAGCTGCTCAGGATCATCAGAAGAGTTATGCTGATATACTACGACGAACGTTAGAATTCCAAGTTGGGGATTATGTGATGTTAAAAGTTTCACCTTGGAAAGGTGTGGTAAGGTTCCGGAAACGAGAAAAGTTAGGACCAAGATATATCGGGCCTTATAAAATCATCGAAAGAGTTGGAGAAGTAGCATATGAACTTGAGTTGCCTGAAGCATTGTATCTACGCAAATGGTACTGGTACAATGGCAAGGTCAGATCGTTAAAATGGTACTGGTATTCATAACACGTTCCACGTATCATATCTACGCAAAAACCTGAGCAACCCGTTAAAATCTTAGGAACCCAAGACCGAAAGTTAAGAAAGAAAACAATACCAATGGTACTGGTACAATGGCAAGGTCAGATCGGAGCCGACAAGACTTGGGAATTAGAGGAACAGATGAGGGTCAAATATCCTCATCTATTCACAACTTAATTTTGAGGACGAAATTTCTTAAAGGAGAGGAAATTTGTAACACCTCAAAAATTCTCTAGAAAATAAAGGACTAAACTTGCCAATTTTCAAAGTTAAGGGGTGAATATGTAAATAAACAAAGTTCAGGGACTAAAAATGAAAAATTTCGAAAAGAAGGTAGATGTCGAACCGACATCTCAGGGATAGCGGTCCGCTATTTAGGGAACAAGGAATCACCCAGAAGGTGACACGTGTCGGTGACTAATCGCTGGAGTCTAACACGTGGAAGATTGATATCGGACCGATATTGGATCTGTTGCGGTCTGTTAGCCGCAATTCATCCATTGCGGACCGACATGAGATGCATAACGGTCCGTTTTGTAGGCCCAAAGGCAATGAGGCGGCTAAGAGCCATAGCGGACCCTCAGATAACGGTCCGCTATGGGTGCCCATTTACCCCTATAAATAGATTATCGATTTCAACTCTTTTACACACACAAACACACTCAAATACACGCACACACACACATTCTTAAGATCCATTTTCGAGCCCCGGTTCGCGTAAGAGAGTCCGGTTTCTGACCATTCGACTTCAAACTGTCGTAGATTGTACTGAGGTAAGGTTCCAACCACCCATTAAGCTTTGGTTGTAAATCATTAAGCAAGGATTATATGATTAAGTAATATTATGATTATCTAGGAGCTCTGCCCGAGGTGTTTGCCATATCTCTGATTAAATAAGTCGAAATACTGCCGAGGTGAGTTCTTAAACTGTGATGCATAAACCCTTCCATACCTTGTCTGGAACGACTTATTTATGAAACATTTTGAGTATCTTGAAACGATTGTACCGATTGTTTATATATAACGTATTCTAAGCGCTTATTGTATTTCACTTGCCCGTGGAACGGCATGTTGGACAGGACCCGTGGAACGGTCTTTGGTTATATATAAACTGAATGATTGTTCATAGTTATCTATGAAATTGGGTGTTGAAGCCCATTGGGTGTTGAAGTCCATGAATGTGTTCAAGATACTTTGGCGGGACATTTTAATAAACTATTTTAGTTTATACCAGCTTTGTGCTGGCCCATGTTTTATCAAATGTTTTTGAACGTATCACAGGTAGACAATAGATGAGGCATTCCCAGGACTAGAATGAAAATATGAACGATCCAGATGATGGGCAAGCCTGAAACTATAAGTCCCGAATGACTTGCTGCTTGTTAGGAACGGATGACGTAACATTTGTTAAACATGATGTAAACAATGTTTTGATATTACTAGAGGTTATGATTTAGTCTTTCGCTATGTGTTCTTGATATCAACATCACAGTAACTAGAAGGCAACCTTCTGACCGGTATGCAGTTATCTGACGAACGAAATGTTCTGTCTAAGAAAGGACGGTGTATAAATCTCTCCTAGACACGTTTTTCTTTCTTAGGAACATCTCTGTTGGAGGTACTACTCTGGTTAGATAACTGTCCTATGTTAAGGGCGTGACATCATGAGCGTTGAGCTTAATCACCTTTCATTTGCATACAATATGAGCTTCATTAGAAGCTAGCCAATCCATTCCCAATACTACATCGAAACCTCCCAGTGCTATAACGAATAACCTAACTGGAATCTATGGCCCTCTATTTTTATGATAAGATCGTCTACCAGTTCCACTACCTTAGTACATCTACCCACAGCAGTTTCTACACTAAAGGCCCATTCTATTATAGAGGTTTTGTATTTCAGTCTTTTACACAATGAAGAGGATATAAAACTTTTACTAGCTCCTGAATCAAACAGAGCAGAAACAAAGGCAAGGTCAAGGATAAGCGTACCTGACACCATGTTGGGATCTCCCCTTGCTTCTTCCTGCGTCAGGGCATATGCTCTCGTCCTTCCTTTCTCAGCTTCATTTGTCTTGTCATTGTTGACATCCTTTGGTTGACGACAATCCTTGGAGAAATGTCCTGAGTCACCACAGTTGTGGCATTTACCATAGTTTGCAGAGCTGGGAGCATTAGTACATTCATGAGGCATGTGCCCCGTTTTACCGTAACGGTATCATAGGTTCTTTCCATACCTGTACTCCCCCAAATGTGCTTTACCACACTTACCGCAGACATTCCTCTCTTGCACCTTTGGTTTTTGCTTTTAGACGAAGACCAATATCCACCCGAGTGCTTAGTGGTGCTATACCACTTCTTCTGAGTTTTTACGAGGGTTGCGCATTCAGCGACTACGTCGTCAAAAAACCTTTCCACTTAATGCCACCATGGATTCAAAGTTACTAGGCGTGTTGGCATTGATAATCATGAGAACTCTTGGCGGTAGCTTCTGAATATAGCATTTGATCCCCCTTTCCTCAGCGTTCACCAGATGTGGAACCAACTGAGTTAACTTATTAAAACTGGAGGTGAACTGACGGTGCGTCATACTTCCTGCCTTGAGTTCCACAAACTCTTCCTCTATCTTATCAATCTCATTTTGGGGACAAAATTTCTGAATTATAAGTGCCTTCAGATCATCCCACTACATCCTTTTAATATCCCTTTCAGTTTTTGACTTCATCACATTTTCCCACTAACTTAGTGCTTCAAAAGCGAACGAGTGCGCCGCGAACTTTACACCCTGATATGCATGGCATTCACTCATTTTGATGACCGCAGTCATATGGTCAATCCAGTAGTGGGCAGCAATAGCATCTTTCATGCCGTCAAAAGTTGGTGGATCACAGTTCCGGAAAGACTTGTAGTCACATCCGCGTTTCTCATCATAGTCTGAGTCATAACTTTCAGACTCGGTTTCAATCGCGTTCCTGTTCTTAACCCTTAGGCCCCTTCCCTTTTCTTCCTCCACAATCTTCAGAGCCTCTGTTAGTGCTGCTGGTAGGGTGCTCTTCAGAACTGCAGCTACTTCATCAGCTATTGCTTTCTTGACAATAGGCTCCAAGACTAAGCCTTCCTCATTATGCACTCCATGGTCACTTGGAGCTATTTCATTTGCAGTATGGATAGACACCGACCCATGAACATAGGGCTCACTTTCTTCCCTTTCGACACGGTTGACACGTGGTCTACCCCTACGCCCAGTGTGTGCCCCTCTCTTTGCACCTCTCTTTCCAGCCATTTCGTTTTCTAACTGTGAACAAAGAATACTCATGTTATCATGATAGGTAATTATTTAGAACACCTCAAGAAATGTAAATTACTAATTAAAGAGACCGATATGCAATTACTATTTTACCTTACTACCCAGGTTCTGAACATTTCCTATCAAAGTAACATTTGTACTCAAGTTCATAGTTTCTACATTAAGACACTTCTGTCTACTTTCTATTCTAAGGCATTTACTGTCTATGTTCTGATTTAGGACATCGACTACCTCTTTATTCTAGGCCTTTACTGTTTACCGTTACTACTGTTTTCTATACTAAGGCCTTACTGTTCTGCTTTCATGGCTTGGCTGCTTTGACTGACATCTCAATCTCTCATCCCATTCTCATTTTAAGTTTAGACATCTTAGCGAATGTTTGAATCTCTCAAACTATGGCTTTGATACCAACTTGAAAGGTCCCAAACCAGGTGCCTCTCATAGTTGGCAAACTTAGTTCTTAAACCTTGAATTAAACATTAAACATCAACAGCGGAAGTCTATTACATAAATCAAATTCAATTTAAACTTTAAATAACCATTGTTCAACAAACATAAACTAGATGGGGGATGTCAGTCTAAGTCAACAGCAACCATTAACCATCCATTTCCAAGCTCTCGGAGCTTCATTCCCTTTTCTTTCCTTGGTTACCTGATGTGCATACTAAAATAGTCAGCTAACGCGGGCGAGTTCAAGTTTTTCAAACATTTGATAAGTAACCATTCATTTCAATTTTATTCATATAGAACATATTTAATGGGAACATACTTTAACACATACTTTATACTACTAAGTAAAACGTATTACAATACTACATGTAATCCTTACTTAGCCATTCCATTACAGTCTTACTTATTCCATTCGTTACCATTACATTCATTACAGTCTAGAAAGGACACATTCATTCCTTAATTTCATTCATTACAGTCCCTAGGGACACAGTTACGTTACAGTCCACGAGGGACACTTTACCTTACAGCCCACAAGGACAGATTTACATTACGTTGCGTTACAGTCCACGAAGGACACATTACATCCATGAAGGATCCTTTTCTTTTGGTGAGAGTCCCTAAGGCTCAACGTCCGAAGGCCAAACTCACCAGACTTCCACAAAGGACATTCTATATTTGGTGACCGTCATCACCAGGATAACCGTCATTGCCCCCCGTTAACCAGTTGCAACATCCCGGTCACAGTACTCTGTCGAGCACTACTCCCGTTTTTCATATGACAAGCACGTAATTAATACAATGACATTGCCATAGGCTTGCTTCGGTGTAACCATACTCGGACATATAGACAACTTAAGTTTCTTATCTCTTCCATTCATGTTAATTTATAAAACATTTAGTCAAATAAACACGTTCTCTTTCACTTACATTCTTTTATAAAACATTTAGTTAAATAAACACATTCACTAATTTACTTGTTTACAAAAAGTTAAATTATATAAACCTTCCTTTTTCTTTCCATTTACATTTAAATAATAAAATACGTTTATTATAAACGTCCGTTAATTGAGTATGCACACCACCCTAAAACAGTAAAACTGGGGATTCTTGAACTTACTTCATAATGCTAGCCTCAAGGTATTCTCTACTGTCCAAATTATGTCACGTTGTTGGTATAATTTAGGTGACATGTAGCTTTGTATAGGTCTTTGTATGTTTTTGTCTCTGTAATGTTTTCTTTAGTTAAGTTCTGTAACAGGCGAACTTGCTAAGTTCGCCTGAGGCAGTTTAGTGTCTATAAATAGTGTTTACTTGTATGTTTTTATTAATAGTCTTTGAATGTGTACTTGTAAGCACTTTAATTGAAGTAATACAAGAAGCTTTCTGAGAATCTTGCTTTGTGTGATATTATTATTTTGTTACACGTTTACTCGTTAGGATTCCGCACTACGAGTGTACGTTGTGTGTTATACGAGTTGTGATCGATCTGTAGACCCGCTGGGACCTACAATTGGTATCAGAGGTATTGCTCTTGATTGGAGATAATCGTGTGACACTGTTTCGATCTAATTGTGCATCAAAAAGTTGAGATTTCCGAAGTTTTTGTGTATTACTGGGTTTTATACAAGTATAGATCTGATTTAAGCTGAATTCGTCGTTTTTGAAGAAGTTTTTGTTGAAATTGATCTGATAGATTTGTTCTAATTCATGTTTTGATGAATCCTACAGTTTGAATTTGATTAATTCCAACAAATATGCAAGATTTTATAACTTTCAGCTTGTTTGGCGCGTTTGGGTGATAAAGAACACTTCCTCCGTGTTCTTCAGCTGCGTCTAGCGAACTTAATTTTTTTATGTTATAACAGGCGAACTTATTAAGGCGAACTTGTTAAGTTCGCTCCTTCCTGGTTAGGCGAACTTGCCTAAGTTCGCTTAAGGCAGATTGTGTTTTCAAAATTCTTCTAAGTGTTGAATTTCAAGTTTGTGAAGATGTCAACTTCTACTCAAGCAAGTGTAAGCAATATGACAAACATTTTGAACTATGACAATGAAATTGGTACTCCAACCACCAAGATTGATGAATCTGAAAGACTACTCAAACTGGAAAAGTCGGTTTGAAAATTATGTCAACATCAATGATACTAATATGTGGATTCCTATTGCTGAAGGATATACACATCCAACTTATACTTATATGGGTATATCAGATACGGCAAATCCAGTTTCAGCTTTGACTGTAGAAGAGAAGACTGTGTATGATAGAGAGAAAAAGGCATTAGTTGCCTTGTCTATGTGTTGGCCTTTGGACATTTACCATACCTTCAAGAAATACAAAAATTCTCGTGATCTTTGGGAAGGTTTATCCAAGAGATGTGAAGGATCAACTGACATCAAGAAGAGCAGAAGAGAGTTACTAAAGAAACATATCAGTGTGTTTAAGCATTTTGATGGTGAGACAGTTGATGAATTGATGTCTAGATACTATCACTTGTTAAGTGAAATGGTAAACAATGACATTACTTACAAGAATGAAAAAGTACTTGAGAAATTTCTGGATGCTTTACCTGCTCATTTTGAAATGTATTCCATAGTTATCAAAGAACATCCTGAGTTTGATAAAATGAGTCTTGAAGATTTAATGGGAAAGATTCAGTCATATGATTTGAACAAAAAGAAGAAAGACATAGTTTATCAAGATCCAAGCATTTATTTTGGAAAGAATGTGTCTCCACCAAAGTCTGGTATTGCTTTATTTTCAGGGGAAATTTCTGATAATCAAGGTTCAAAGGAGATTTCATGTGGGGAATCTACATTTTGTTTTGTTGCTTCAAGTTCTAGTTGCTCAAAGAATTGTCAAAGTGAAATTCATTCATGTTCACCAAAGATGTCTCCTAAAGTTGCTGATGACATGATGGCCATGATTGTTTCTTTTCTTACTTTTTATGAAAATTTCATTGGAGGTAAGATAACAGATCCTGATATGATAGAGGAAGACTTCAAACAGTTGGATAAAGATGCTCTTGAAGAGATGAATATTCAATGGAATATGGCATTGTGGATGAGGCAAGGAAAGGAACATCTGAAAAGGACAGGAAAGAAGTTCATCGGAGCTACTAGCAAGACAAGAGTTGGGTTGGATAAGTCAAAAGTGAATTGTTATAATTGTCAAGAATTTGGGCACTTTGCTAGAGAATGTACAAAGCCCAAGGTTCATTATCAAAATTCATCTTCAGGAAACAAGAATAACCAGAGTGGTCAAAGTTCTTCTACAGCTTTGATTTCTCAACAAGATGAAAATTATGATTAGGGAATTCATTTAAAAGACATTGCTGCTCATATTAGTCAAGCTTTTCTTACATAAGTTCACATTGAAGAGGGTTCTGATAGTGGTTCATCTTCAGATAGTGACACTAGTGATTCTGGGAGTGTTGCTGAATGTAATGAACCTACAAGTCAGAAGGTGGAAACTAAAACAGAAGTTAAAGTAACTACTTAAGAGCTAGTGAATGAGTTTGGAGCTGCAGGAAAGGTGACAGAAAAGATTACTGAGATGTTTACCGAAGCCAGTGGATTCATGGCGGACACCAAACAGGTAAATGAGGTTATTTCTGATCCTCTTTCTAAATGTATTGTTTCTGATTTGAAAATTCTGAGATTGTGTGATGACAACACCAACCTCATTTGTGACTTGAAGGCAAGCTATCAAACTAATCAAATTTTGAAAGAAAATGAGAAGCTTTTAAATGAAAGAATTGAGTCATTGAAAGATGACATCAAAGTTTTACAATCAAAAGTAAAAGAACAGGCTTTTCAAATTGATGTGGCATACTCTGAGTATGAAAAGAAAATAAATGAGCTTGCCCAGTCACAAAGTGAAGTCACCAAGTTGTTAAGAAAGCTTGAATGTTATAAGAATTCTAGTTTCTTATTGGAATACTATAACGACAAAGCTAGTGGTGAAAAGGTTGTTGGTGGAGTTGTTTTTTGTTCGCAGGAAGATAAGAATGTTGGGGGAGTGGGATATTGTCCTCCATTCAATGGTAATTACACATCAAGGAGTGTTGAAGAAGTAAAAGAAGAAGATTTGGAACCAAAGACCATTCTTAAAGTTAATCCGGTTACAGGTGAAGATATGGTTTATAATGATTCCAGTGATGATGAGTGTTTTGATTCTGAAGTTGAAGGAAAAGTGAAAGACTGTAAGATAAAGGAACCTGTTGTTGTCAAGAAAGTCACCACAGATAGGTGCATTTTGACAGAACCCGATGAGGACATTGAGCAACCAAAAACAAAACTTTCAAAACCTTTTATGAGTGCAGGTTTTGATTTTCAAGAAGTTCATGACATTGAGAAAACATCAAACATGAATTTTATAAAAGAAAAAGTTGTTTTGGAAAAATCAAAGGTTGTTCAATCGTCTAACACTGCTTCTCAGTGTGAATCATCTTGTTCAAAGGAGGTTCGAGAAAGAAAGATTTGTTCGTGTTTACAAAGAAAGGCGTGCATGTTTTCATTGTGGGGTGATAGGACATATATTGTTAAATTGTCCAAACAAGAATGTTGGAAAGTGTCTAGAAGATCCTAGATTAGCTAGACCATTTGTTAAACCAACTGTTGTGAAGAAGGTGATGAAACCAGTGGAGAAAGTTGAGGTGAAGACAACATCAAACAAACCTGTGATGAAAACAGCATCAGTAAAATATGTGATAAAGAAAGTTGAGGTCAATAAAGGGATGAAGCCTGTTGTGAGAGTTTCAGACGATCATGTCAATTCAAATATTAACTCGTCTAGAGTTAAAACAAAGGTTTCTTCAAGTGGTGAAACAAAAGAAAAAATAAAATTATCACGACCACAAAGAATAAGAAGAAACAAGAAATTAAAGAAGCTCTTGGAACAGTCAGTGGTAAAAGACGTTAGTGAAGGTTCTGAGAAGTCCAAGTCGAGTGACAGTGGTCATTCAAAGTGGAAATCAAAAGCTTCTGAGTCTGATTCAGTTGCAAAGTCTCTTAGAAAAGAGAAGAGATTTGATTGTACTTTAAAAGAAATTGTTTATTTTGATGAGTCAGGCCGACCCAAGACCACTATGGCTTGGGTCTCGATTGCTAACTAAAATTTTCTGTTTGTATGCAGGGAACTCCAAGGAGGACTGTTGGCAATAACTGGTATGTTGACAGTGGATGTTCTCGGCATATGACAGGAAATCTTAACTTATTGCAGAATGTGAAAGAAATTAAAGGCAGATATGTAGCATTTGCTGGAAAGAACGGAGGAAATATTTCTGGCCAAGGCACAGTTTCCAATGGATGTTTGAGCTTTGAGAAGTCAGCTATGTGGAGCATCTTGAACACAATCTGTTATATGTTTCGCAAGTATGTGATAAAGATTTCTCATTTCATTTTAACAAGAAAAAGTGTTTGGTTCTAAAGCCAAGGTTTGAGATTCCTGAAGATTGGATCAATATGCGTGCTCCTAGAAAGAATGACACTTATATGTTGGATATGAGTACTGCAACGACAACTTCGTCAGTTCCAACATGTCTTTTATCTACAGCTTCAGAGTCCGAATCAACTTTATGGCACCGGAAGATGGCTCACATTAATCTTTACAAAATGAATCATTTGGTGAGAAATGGGCTTGTTTCTGGTGTTCCAAACATGAGGTTTCAAGTGTCCGAAGACTGTATTCCATGCAAGAAAGGGAAGCAGCATAGGAAATCTCATAAATCAAAGTTGAAAATTTCAATTGTGACTCCTCTTGAGTTGTTACATATGGATTTATTCGGACCTATTAGCATCAAGAGTGAAGGTGGCAAATCATATTGTTTGGTGGTGACTGATAATTACTCGAGATTTTCTTGGGTGAAATTTCTTGCTTCAAAATATGAGACTGCAGAAATTCTGAAATTCTTGATTATAGGGCTGGAGACTCTATTCAATTTGAAGGTCATAAGAATTCGTAGCGATAATGGAACTGAGTTTAAGAATGGTGTAATGAATTTAATTTGTATTCAGAAAGGCATTCATCATGAGTTTAGTGCTCCTTATGTTCCTCAACAGAATGGTGTAGCTGAACAAAAGAATAGAACGTTGATTGAGACGGCTCGTACAATGTTATCAGATTCTAAGCTGCCACTAACTTTTTGGGCAGAGGCTGTCAATCTGGCGTGCCATGTTCTTAATCGGGTTCAAATTGTGAAGAAACAACAAAACATGCTATGAATTGCTAAATAGTCGGAAGCCAAATCTTGATTATCTTTTGCCTTTTGGTAATCCTTATACTTTGTTGAAGACTCAAGATGTTCAAACAAAATTTAGTTCAAAGGCAATTGAGGGAATGTTCTTGGGTTATTTTGCTAATTCCCGCAACAAACGAGTTTTCAATAAAGAGAGTTGACAAATAGAAGAATGGTTTCATGTGGATTGTGATAATCGTTCTATTCCCCAGGATGCCAAAGGACCTTCATGGGCTTTTGATTATGATGCTCTCTTTAGATCTTTCAATTTTTATTATGATGAGTCCTCAGTTGAAGCTGAAGTTTTGTATCAGTCATATACTGTGACAACAATGATTCAACTGTCGAGCCACGATCGGTTGTACCTATTGTGGTTCCTCCTCTTGTTGATCCGAATGGAGCTTCGACCTCAGGTTTAACTCATGAAAGTGAAAGTGAGGATGATGAGGTTATATTTCAGGAGTCATCTAATGATCCGCAAACTATAATCGATGAGTCATCAACACAATCACAGACCAAGGGGGAGTTACCTTCTAATCTTGATGCTATGATTCAGGAAACAGTGATACCTCAAACTCGGGTTCATAAGAATCATCCTACTAACAATATTATTGGTGATTTGAATGCAGGTGTTCAGACCCGTCATAGAACTCTTGCTGAAAATTCATGTTTGTATGCTCAGATTGTGGATAAGGGCATAATGAAGACGTGTCGCATGCGTGTTTTATATCTCAAATTGAGCCAAGCAATGTGACTGATGCTTTTGATGATGATTGTTGGATAGAGGCTATGCAAGAGGAGCTAGCTCAATTTGACAAATTACATGTTTGGGATTTGGTTGACTTGCCAAAAGGCTCTAGATCAATTGGAACAAAGTGGGTTTTCAAATGTAAACGTGAAGATCGAGGTGTTGTGGTTCGCAATAAAGCAAGGCTTGTTGTCCAAGGTTTTAACCAACAAGAAGGGGTCGACTACACGGAAGTTTATGCTCCGGTTGTGAGGATTGAGGCTATACGTTTATTTCTTGCCTTCGCATCTTTCAAAGGATTTAAAGTTTTTCAGCTTGACGTGAAGAGTGCTTTCCTTTAAGGAAAAGTTAAGGAAGAAGTTTATGTTAAACAGCCACATGGTTTTGAAGATCCATAGTTTCCAGATAGAGTTTTCAAACTTGATAAGGCGTTATATGGTCTTCATCGGGCTCCTCGTGCTTGGTATGAAACTTTGTCAGTGCATTTGCTAGAAAATGGATTTGAACATGGTCAGATTGATTCAGCTCTTTTCATAAGGAAAGCAGGGGGAGATATCTTACTAGTTCAGGTGTATGTTGATGACATAATTTTCGGGTCGACAAACGTTGAAATGTGCAAAGATTTTGAGAGGGTTATGAAGCTGAAGTTTGAAATGAGTAGTATGGGTGAATTATCCTTTTTCCTAGGTCTTCAAGTGGATCAGGTGGAGGGTGGGTTTTACATTCATCAAACCAAATATGTGTCAGATATTTTGAAAAAGTTTGAGATGACAGATGCATTAGCTTTTAGTACTCCAATCCCTATTAACCACAAACTTGGTTCTGACTCAAAAGGAAAGTATGTAGATTATCGATTATAAAGAGGAATGATCGGATCTTTGATGTATTTGACTGGGTCTAGACCTGATATTATGTTTGCTGTTTGTTTATGCTCGAGGTTTCAATCTAAATCTAAGGAATCTTATCTGATTGCTGTGAAAAGAATTTTTCGATATCTGGAGGGTAAACCGAAGTTAGGGTTATGGTATCCTAATAACTCTGATTTTGATTTTAAGGCGTTTACAGATTCAGATTATGGAGGTTGCAGTTTAGATCGGAAATCAACATCTGGAGGATGTAAGTTTCTTGGAGACAGATTAGTGTCATGGCAGCGCAAAAAGCAAACTTCTGTTGCTATTTCTACTTGTGAAGCTGAATATATTGCAGCTGCTAGCTGTTGTTCCCAAATCCTATGGATCCAACAACAACTTCGGGATTATGGTCTGAACTTCACAGAGACACCGATGATGATAGACAATACTGCCACGATGTCGATCACAAATAATCAAGTAAAGCACTCGAAGACAAAGCACATTGAAATTCGACATCATTTTATTCGAGATTGTGCAGAAAAGAGACTCATTGAGTTGGTGAAAGTCCACACAGACAACAATTTTGCAGATATGTTTACTAAAGCATTCGATCGGTCACGGTTTGAATTTCTTACTAAAGTGATTGGAATGTTTAATCCTGCTTGAAAAAGGTTTTCAAAATGATTTTCATGGAAATTTTGTTTTCATTTTTTTTAAATTATTTTCTTGTTTTTAAGTTTGTTAGTCGGCTTGCTTTCTGAAAAACCAAACAAATTTAAAAAGGTTGAAAAATCGACACTGTTTGAAGATAGAGAAGAAATGATAGTACATCAGTAGGTGATTATACACACATGACCATAGACTGACTACCTGGTTTCTGTACTTATGATTATGCTCATATGATTTTATCTAAGCTTCTCAGTTTGCACAAACAGGAAATGATTGTTTCATGACTGCCTGACATTTTAATTTACTAATTTGTATATATTGCATGTAAATTGAATTATCAGTAGGCTATAAACGTTTTTAGACCATTAGTAGTGTGAAAACATAATGATCTATGTCACAACTATGATTTGAACCCATGGTATGTCGGGTGTGTGTGTTAAAAGATCATTATCAGATATAGAATATGAGGCTTTAGGAACTTCATGAGACCAGTATCGTATTATATTGATTAGCACAATTTTTCGGTTCACTTCACTGCCCATGCACCGAAAAACATGTAATGTGAAGTTGGGCTAAGATATGTTTCTGACGACAATTGCTAGAACATATGCTAGCCCTTGGATCAATTATCTTGATTCCATTGAATATATCCAGATAACATTTGGATCACGCTACCCTGTGTCATTGAATCAATCGATTCCTTGATCATTCTTATGTTGAAGAATTCTATCGGTACAATCTTTCTGTTGATATGAATCTTGATACTTCATCCAAACCAAGCAATATGAATCATTCGATTCTGAATCATTCTGATTCCATATATCCTTCGGGATCTGCTTTTTTTCCTGCGCTAATTGAGATAGTTTCATCCTGTAGATTGATTTAATCTTTGCATAAGACTCATATGTCTTGAAGATAATGCAATTTAAATTCTTGTTGGCATACTTGTGGGGTACACATTGTTTTCATATAAATGGTACTAACTCACAAGAACGTGGGATAAAAACGGTTTTAGTTTCAAATCTTTTAATGCTGACAACTTGAATTTACATGTAGTATATTTCAAATCCGGTAAGAATAAGTCAGCATGTCATGATATGATCCTGTTTACTTTAAAGTTTATCGCGTATCATTTCATGATTTCTGAACGGCTAAGAAAAAAAAGCAAGAAAGAATATAAAAATATGATTGTGATATCATTGAGAGTTCATCTGATTAGAAAACTCAAAAGAATTGATAGTTATGAAAGTTTGAAATATAAGTTCTAAGAATTTAATCTCTAAGATGTTATTGTATGGTGCACAAAGTTGCATGCTTGTTTGCTGAACTGAGATCTGTATTTACACATAATGTCATAGGTCACCCTTAGATCTGCTAGGGATTTATATCCAAAATGTGTGTGTAATTCATTAAAGATACTGATATGATCTTCTTGCTCACAGTGTTCGACCAAAAACATGTGTTTCAGTATGTACAGATGAAATCCAAAAAGATTTTTGTTTGTTTTTACTTATGTTATTTCATATTGAAAAACACAAAAAGATTTTAAATGTGTTTTAGCATAAATTTTGAAAAATCAAAAAGATTTTAATTCTTGTACAGTTTTTTCAAAATTAAAATTCCAAAAAGATTTTCTTTCTATCTTTCATGAAATCATAACTGACTGGATTGCATTTTATTTTTACAGGGTTAAAGGTTTGAAGGATATTTTGAGAATATGAGTGGAATTTGAAAAAGTTCAAAATTTTCATCTTGAACTTAGAACTAGCGAAGAAGGATGTTTTGAGAATATGAGTGGAATTTGAAAAAGTTCAAATTTTTCATCTTGAACTTAGAACTAGCGAACTTGCTAGTAAGTTTAAGTTCACCTGTGGTGGTGAACTTATTAAGTTCGCTTGGTAGGCGAACTTGTTTACAGGGTATAAGAGTACAGTCCGGTGAACTTAGTCGTTTACCCTTGTTTGACTTTGAGCGAACTTATCTTGAGCGAACTTGACGACCTTTGAGCGAATTTTATTCCTATAGGGGTAAGGCTAATAACTCACAAGCAAGGAAAGGTGGGTTAGTTGGACAATGGAGATACTTCATGCATGTGATAATCCAATTCTTGTCTCCAAGGAAAGCAGGAACAAATGGTTTGAAGTCTGCTTTACAAGGTGCAATGGTGGCACTAACTCTAAGCAGACCATTCAATTTTGCTTCTTACATTTACACAGAGTTAGTTGCACAGATAAATCCACCAGAGGGACAGGGTTTCTTGATGTATCCAAGATTTCTTCAAGTCATTATTAATCATTTGATTCCAAATCTACCACCTTTGAATCCGAGACTCACACTAAATCAAATGACAAAAACAATTTTCTCGGATTGCAACACAATTAAAAGAGGTGATCTAGCTTTGATTCCAGTTCAGACACCGATGTTTGGTCACTTGATTAATCCTAACTATGTGGCTCCACCAAATGACAATTGGATCAATGCTGATGTACAACAGCAACCACAGCAACAGCCAGAACTGCAACAACAACAGCAAGCACCACAAGTTCAAGCACAAGTTCAACAGCAACAACAACCTGAGCAGCCACAACAGCAACAACCAATCCCTGAACCTGAACATCATGAAGTTATTGGTGAACATGAGGAACAAGTAGAAAATGTTGAAAAAATGGAGGTGGAATATGGATCAGAGAGGTCAAAGTGCATTTGAGTTTTAGTTGGGGCGTTCAATCAACCATGCGACACTTAAGCAAGTGTCGGGGATTTGCTGGGAGTATAACACGTTTATCGAGGTGGAATATGGATCAGAGAGGTCAAAGTGCATTTGAGTTTTAGTGTGTGAATTGAACGGCCCAAGCTTCCAATTTATAGTCCAACTTTGGTTCTATGACGGATCGATATGGGGGGTGACGGTCCGTCACCGCCTCATCATGACGGACCGTTATGACTAGTGACAGTCTGTCACTGCTTTGGGGTTAAAAGTCAGCATTACATGTGGCACCTTCTTGTCACTCCCGGCTAAGTTGCAGTGTGATGGACTGTTACGAGGCCGTGATGATCCGTTATGGTCCCATGACGGACCGTTACGAGGGATGACGGTTCGTTATAGGGTTATACGCATCAATTCTTCATCATTAGTCACCCTGACATGTGTCATTCCCTGGTCAACTCTTACTCCGCCTGTAAGGAACCGTTATAGGCGGTGAAAGTCAGTTACCACCTCAGATTTCCAAATTTTTTACTTTTTGATCCTTTGACTCTGAGCTATTTAGATATCCAACTCCTAGGGTTTAATCCTTGCTAGATTTGGGACCAAAATTTGACCAGTGTTACACTTATGCTAAGAATGGAGGTTTTTGTGTTCGGAAAGCTTCCTAATATATCCATGCATTTGGACTGTGATCACACATGCAGATGAGCTGATATCATTGTTCAACTCTTCCAACGACCCCATTGCTTACATTTGTTTGATTGCCTCATTGGTTGCGTTTTGTAGACATGATGCAGTTTGATTCTTTTTAGTTGATGTATATTGCATAAATGTGGTATACTTATAACTGATTTTTTTAGTATTTTTTTTTTGTTGGTGATTAAATTATAACTGGTCATTTGTTAGTTTTTGCATCATTATAATGTATCCCATGATATTCTATATATATGCTTTAGATATCTTTGGAATATCATTTATATTAATATATACTAAAATGAAACATGTGTGTATGTAGTAAAACATGCAGGTAAAAAATACAACATGCGTTGTTAACATAATAAAACATGCGTTTCTATTTTGATGTTTTTTTAGCTAGTATAGTGTCTAATGTCAGTGTGATTAAGATATAAATTGCGTATTTGATTTATATTATAATACAGTGCATGTAATCTGCCTGATTGTTTTTAAATATTTTTTAACGTGGTAATTGATACTTGTAACACCCTTAATTTATTACAGGTTGTATCATTATAGTGAATTAAATGTGAATTACATCACATTTAATATGTTTACTACAAGATTTTTTTTCTAAAACCATGTGCCCCTTTTTTTTTATTTTCGATGCAAGCGTTATTAAGAAATAAATTGCGTAATATTTACTTTTTTTAAATTACAAAATTTTTAAATAAAAACATCCGTGCAAATAAAATAAATATGTTATTTGTAACACCCGACAACTTAGTGTTGGGCCGAAAAATAAAGGAAATAAGGAATGGTTAAGGGCTATGAAGGGTGGGCTTGGCCCATGGAAACTTCATAACCCTAGCACTATCATATGGTAGCCTCCATTCTGTTTATTTGCACCATCTTCCATCAAAAAAACGTAGAGAGATTGTGGGTTTCTAATTAGAGAAAACTCCAATAGATTCAAGGTTTTGCTCAAAGATCGACACCAGTCTGATTCTCCATTGATTTGGAACAAGATTAGTGAAGCAATAGTAGCCTTTTGAGGTATGGATCCAACCTAAATCTCTGTTTTTCTTTAAAATGGGTTTTTGGGGTAAAAATAATATTTTCACCTTAAAAGTTAGATTTTTACGTGTTAAAACATGAACAAAGCCCAGATCTAGCTTCATGGAAGCTAGATAAACGATTTGGACGTAAAAAGTTAAGATTTTGGATCGAAAATCATTGATTAAGGTTTTCAGTTCTTAAGGCGACACTAATCGGGAATGACGATGCACGTCTCCTGAGATTCACCAATGATTGGGACACGTGTCATTCCATTTGGAGACACTATGTTGACAACACTAAAGAGTGTCGGCATGCACGTACACGACACTATGGAGTGTCGCTGATATTATATGGCGGCACTACAAGAACGACACTAAGGAACGATATTAAGTCCCCAACGAAAGTCCTGGCGACACTGATCAGACGACATTGATTCCTGGTGACACTGTCACCAAGCAACTCTCTCAGACGACTCTAGTGTTGACGACACTATGCTCAGGCGACACTGCCTGTGGCGACACAATAGGCGACACTAACAAAGTTTAACCGATTTCACGTATTGAATTCATACAGATCACGTAGCATTTGTCTAGCCAAAGCATAGTAAGTTTCACACATTATACCGACTACCAGGGGAGTTCTAAGTCTCTCTTTGTCTATGATTTTGGGATGTATATTCTTATCATGTAATGTCTTTATGGCTAAACATGCTAACTACTAAAGTATGAAAATTAGGCTAAGTATTATGTGCCTACATGAATGATGATGTATTATGTGACTTAATGTATCAATGTGCCAATATGAATGATATATAATACAAAGTGCTTACATATAACGTGCCACCATACTTAAAGTATAAAAGAGGCAATACGTGTAAACGTGCCAACAAAGTAAATGATGAAACGGTTGCCCATGTGGTAAACGGATGTAAAGAACAAAGGAATTAATCATATAAATATGTTAATTCAATTAATGGTGAAATGGTTGTCCAAGTGGCAAACTGATGTTAATGACTTAAAAGAACGATACATGTAATACATGATTATGTGACAGCTACTTCGGTAGAAAGACGAAACGGCTACTTCAGTAGATGGAAGAACGACTACTTCGGGAGACAGGCGAAATGGACTATGACCGTAAGACGGATGAAACGGTTACTTCGGTGAACGGATGTAAAACAAACTACTACGGTAGACGAATGATACGGCTACAATGGTAGACGGATGAAACAGACTATTACACCATGTGTGGCAGACAGATGTTAGACAGCTACGACTGTAGACTTATGTTAAACGGATCTACGACGATAGGACGGATGAAACGGTTACTTTGGTAAATGGATGAGAAGCGGCTACTTCGGTAGACGGATTAAATGATATACGAATGTAGACAGAAGTTATGACGGCTACTTCGGTAGACGGACGATGTAACGGCTACTTCGGTAGATGGACGAAACGGCTACTTCGATAGATGGACGAAACGTCTACTTCGGTAGACGGATGTATGAAACTTATGTGCTTAAACAAAACGAATACGCTCTATGTTTATTATAGCACTTAAAGTAAAGATGATGATGTATGTACCTAAGTGCTTAAACATTATGAATACGCTCTATGTTTATTATAGCACTTAAAGTAAAGATGATGATGTATGTACCTATGTGCTTAAACATTATGAATACGCTCTATGTTTATATATGTACATTATGTAAAGATGATAAATGAACTAATACGTATGATGATTACTTGAATGTTAAAACTAGAACTTACCAGAATTAGATGAAATTTAGTATGCATCTCAGGTAAAGGAAAAGAATATATGATGCTCCTTGGGCTGGCTAGTTTAGGCGAATGGCTGCTTGACAAGAGACTGACTTCCGGACATGATGACTTATGTTAATGTTTAAACAATGTTTGAAAGTTTTAATTGGTTAACATTTTGATGTATGATCAATGAATGTAATTCTGCTGCATTAATGTTTTAATTATACTATATTCCAGTATTGAGCTATATGTTTATGTGTAAATCCAACGAGTGAGGCTTCCAAGTATCGGGGTGTCAGAAGTTGGTATCAGATCAATAGTTTGAGAGATTCAGATATCCAAAGTGTCTGGACTCAAACTATGAATGGGACCAAAGCGGGAAAGTCAGTTCGGGTAGCCACTGCGCCAGCTACGCCAAAAAAGTAAACAATGACTGTAAATGATAATGGCCTTAGTACAAGTTGCAAACATAGATAGTAGTCACTAAATGCCTTTAAGATGAGGTGTAAGATGGTGAAATACGGATGTTACTCCTGATTGGAAATGTTCAGAACCCGAATAGTAAAGTAAATTAGTAATTTCATACTGGTCTCTGTAAATATATAGTACTCGAGGTGTTCTAAATGATGACCTATCAAGATGACACGATGTTTTCCCTTTTTACAGATAGAACTAGTTATGTCTTGAGGAGGAAAAACAGGGTCAAAGGGGCAGACACCCAGCTAACCGTACACCATCAGTAGAAAGCGAACCCTCAGTTGAAGCGCTGAATTCCCTGAGAGCCGATGGAAATAAAAATGAAAACTATGCGACTAACCCAAGTGCTGAATACTTTGAGAAACCGACTTTGGAACAAGAAGTATGGGATGCTATCGCTGAGGAGGTGGCTACAATTCTTAAAGCCACTATGCCTGCAACTTTAACTGAAGCAATGAAAGAGGTCCGATTGGTAAAGAATGAGGTTAGGGATGATGGCAGATTAAGAGATAGGAGAGTTATGAATAATCGGAATGATGACTCTGATGATGAATTGATGAATGGTTGCAACTACAAATCCTTCAGCGGATGTGATACCCAAACTTTTGAAGGCAGGAAGGATGCCTTAGCTGCCTGCTACTATTGATGAGTGTGTGATTAAGTTATTAAAATATTTTAATATTAAGGTTTCACAAGATCGGGTTTTTAATTTGTAAATTAAAATGATAAATACTCAAACTAAAAACACACACAATAGGCAAGTGTACCTATCGTAACGTAATATAGTGTAGGTAAGAACCAAGTATTGAACCAACGGACACGGTCGAGTTTCAATACTCAACTTTTGTTATCGTTTAGACGGTTTAATTAGTGAGTGAGTTTTGCGTGCTTTGTGAAGTAGAAAAGTAAATGACAGAAAATTAAATGACGGTAAAGTAAATGACAGAAAAGTAAAAACGTGCGTGATGTGTGTAACAGGAATGTAAATAACATAATAGTAAATAGCAGTAAAGTAAATATCTCGGAAATGATCAGGTCAAGAAGAGTATTGCTTTGGGCATCGAATCCGCTTGGTATATGATAATGTTAAGTTGACTAATCCAGTGGTATGACTAATACAGATGTGTGACCTGGGTCACCGCTAGAGCCTCGTTCTCACGGCATTTGGTTCATAAAATATAATCTTTAATAATAAAATGGTAATGATTCCCGTTAGGGACAACGTTACCCTCAACCATTTGAATGCTATCTCCAGACTAGTTCAGGACATTGAACTTAAATGCTTAACTATTACTATTAAAAAGGTGATTAGACTTTGCTCACCGGGAGGCGGTGCAAAAATGGGACCATGTATAAAGACGTACCGTTCCCAACATGAGTTCACCAATTCTTGGTCTCATAACAAGTTCGTATAAAGACGTACGACCTTATTAGTATTAACCAAGTCTTGGCTTATCAAAATCCACTTGTATAAAGACGTACAAGCATCCAGAGAAGTTTGATTAAAAAGGTTTTACGGTCTTACGCTTTGAAATCAAGAACACTCACAAGTGTAAAGACAGATTTAGATAATAATAAAAAGCCCACCTAGAAGGTGGTTTTAAGAGCGAATAGTTAAAGACATAAACATACCACTAGATTAAAAAGTTAAACAATAACATACACCAAACCTCATCTTCACCCTAGAAATATAATGTGTTTAGCCATGAATGGCAATACTAACTAGCGTAACGCTGAGTTTCGTAGGCTCCCCTATTGCGGACAAAGAGGATGAGCCTCTCTAATCTCTACTCCAACTACGAAATACTCTCTATGGAATAGTGTGTTGGGGTATGGAAAGGTGTGTGGAATGGAGAACCCAAGCCTCCTATTTATAGGCCTCAGAATGAGAAATGCACGGCGTGCAAACACCTAGGGCATCATAGGGTATGAGTGGTAGTGTACTGGGAGCCATAGGGAGCAAGGAGGGCTGATGCATTCCCGTGCATTGGGATGCACGACCGTGCATCCGCGCCTGCTACCCACTTTTGTCTTTTAGCTGTTGGTTGACTTTTGTTGACCTTTGTTGACTTCTTGGGGGTCAAAGCTTGGAAATGGTCCTTATAGAAGCTTGTTTTCTTGGTGCTTTGACGGGTTTTATCCTTGTTTATCTTTCGAACACCGAATAACCTGAAATTATAAAATATAAATATTTTAAGTATCAATTGCAAGGTTATTATTCGATTAGTACTATAATATGGAGATTATTATGCATACAAAACTGATGTGTTGCTAAATATCCTGTGTATAAGAGTTTAATTTGTATAGTTTCAGTAGTTTTATCTTGTATATCGAGTTTGTTTTACGTGAATTTGGTGTTTGTGAGGCTTACAGGTTAAGCATGCTACTTGAGCGGGAAATATGAAGCTTAAATCTAGAGGATAGCAGCATACACGGGCCCCGGAGAAGTCAAAGTCAACAAAAGTCAATTTCTTGGAAATTCGGTTCTTCGCGCAAGGGGAAGAAGTTCGCGACACGCGAGGGGCTTGAAAAGTCCACCCGACTAAATTGGATTTCGCGCCACTCGAAATCCAGGTTTGCTTCGCGACACGCGAAGAATAGAGAAGTCGGAAAAAATAACCTAATTCTAATTATAAGCCAATGAGGAGTCCATAATCGAATTAACTTCCATCGAGCCATCCAAGCACTTCCAAGAGGCGATTTCCAGAGTGAAAGTTCGAATCTTTCCGCGTTTTTGATGTTTAATCAAGCCACATCAACTATTAAAGAATTGATGATGATGTCGATGAGCGGCTACTCATTCCGTGATTGTTTCTCAGTGTAGGATCTGCTTTGTAAGGTGATAATCTGATGCATATTGAGTTTAGTTGAGGATTCTTGTAATACGTGCGCTTAGTGTTTTTAGTTTAATTTGTTTTGTTCGGAGCTACTAATCGTGTGTTTACTTGTGCAGTTTACAGGTTTATGCATACTCGCAACTCAGGAAGAAAGTCACCACTTTTATTCAATCCAGAGATAGAAAAGGCTTCTAGAGCCAACAGAAAGCTACAAACCACAATCCAGAAAATCTTGAAAAACCTTGACAGTCCGAGAATGTCACAGAATCAACCGCTAGTCCCAGATCCAAACCAAGGTGGGGGACCTATCCCACCTATTCCACTAATTCCAGACCTGCTATTCTCGAGCCACCCACAAAACCAACCTCCACTTCCACAAAATCAACAACCTCCATAGAATCAAACACTACCACCATTCCATGACCACCAATACCAATCGTACAATAGTCACCCGAGCTACTCTGAGTTTGAGGAGAATGAACATCTGCCAACAGGACAAAGCCATAGGCCAGAGCACGGTTCTCAGCATGAGAATTGGGACGATGAAGAAGCGTGGTACGACCTACACCACCAGGAGGCATTCCCTCCTAGAAATCAACGAGTTAATGGGGTGGATAATTGGGTGCAACCACCACCAAGGGTCGGCTATGGGTATCAATCGAGAAATCCAGGGAATCTTAACCGAGAGAACAGGTATGGGCAGCCTCAAGGGAACAAACCAATTTATCATGAGGAACAGCCTAGAAACAAAAACTTCCCTAGGCATGAACAAGGGGTAGACAACCATTTCCGCCCTGCCTTAGCCCTAAATGCTTCCACCGTAATTCCACCGGTCCGTAGGGGGAACGCATTTGAGATCAAACCAGGTTGTTTAGCGATCCTCCCACACTTCTTTGGGAGAGCTACTGAGGAGCCATATACACATTTATCAGAGTATGAGGCAACTTGTGGGACCATAGGTCAGGGATTCACTACATACAAGGTGAAACTAGTGTTCTTCCAGTTTTCACTAAAGGACCGTGCAAAACAATGGTTCCTTTCTCTACCGTCTGCTAGTATTGCCACCTAAGCAGAACTTCAGCACTAATTTTTGGATGAGTACTTCCCACCACACAAGACGAATGAGGCCAGAGCTGCAATCAGAGACTTTAGGCAACAGTCGGGGGAGCCTTTCTATGAAGCCTTCAAGAGATTCAAAGAGTTATTAAGAAATTGCCCTCGTCATGGTATAGAAAAGTGGGAGCTGATCCAGGCATTCTGTTATGGTTTGCTGCCTGAGGATATTAGAGACGTGAACTCCACCAGTAACAGGTCGTTCTTCTCCAACCATGTGGATGATGATTGGGATATACTTGAGAGGATGGCAGTGACATCTAAAAGGCAAGCTCATGCAAGCAGGAGGGCAAAGAACAATGCATCTGCGAAGTAAGTGGATTATGAGGTGCAGAAAATGTTGGATGCCATGGAGATCCAGATGGCACGTTTTGGTAAGCCGAGTGGTAAAGATGTAGAAAATGTGTCACAAATGTATCCGGTGTGTGAAGGATGCGAGGAGTTGGGGCATGTGTTAGCAACTTGCTTAAGGGAGCAAGGAAAGGCTGAAGAGGTGAATCATCTTGGTGGAGAGAGAAGGCAACCAGAGATAACAGCTACCCACTACCATCCGGGACTCAGAAACCACCCGAACCTCAGGCATGGTAATGCTTCTAATCAATTGAATCCTTACTTTCAGGGTTCTAATGTGCAAGGTGGAGGACAACCACAACAGCAGCAGTACCAGAACCGCCAACAAGGTTACAATCAAGGCGGATATCCAAGGAACCAAGGTAATCAAGGTGGGTATCAACAAGGATATCAACGGAACTATCAACAACAAAGTCAGCAGAGTGGAGCTACATGTGGTGATGAGTTGGGGAGCAATCAGTTCACTGCTCTGATGGATGCAATAAAAGGGTTGAAAAAGAAAAATGAAGATGCATTTAAGGAGTTAAGGAAGGATAACGAGGTCCGGGATAAGATGGTTGTCACACCCCGGCCGGCGACGGATTATACGACGGGGCTGACACGTTTGTTCAAAAGCACATGATTAACTATTAAATGCGTTACAATATTTAATCAAGTTTATAAGTATTCGTTACAAAGAGTTATTAAGAAATTGCCCTCATCATGGTATAGAAAAGTGGGAGCTGATCCAGTCATTCTATGATGGTCTGCTGCCTGAGGATGTTAGAGACATGAACTCCACCGGTAACAGGTCGTTCTTCTCCAACCATGTGGATGATGATTGGGATATTTTTAAAGGATGGCAGTGACATCCAAAAGGCAAGCTCATGCAAGAGGAGGGCAAAGAACAATGCATCTGCGAAGTAAGTGGATTATGAGGTGCAGAAAATGTTGGATGCCATGGAGATCCAGATGGCACGTTTTGGTAAGCCGAGTGGTAAAGATGTAGAAAATGTGTCACAAATGTATCCAGTGTGTGAAGGATGCGAGGAGTTAGGGCATGTGTTAGCAACTTGCTTAAGGGAGCAAGGAAAGGCTGAAGAGGTGAATCATCTTGGTGGAGAGAGAAGGCAACCAGAGATAACAGCTACCCACTACCATCCGGGACTCAGAAACCACCCGAACCTCAGGTATGGTAATGCTTCTAATCAATTGAATCCTAACTTTCAGGGTTCTAATGTGCAGGGTGGAGGACAACCACAACAGCAGCAGTACCAGAACCGCCAACAAGGTTACAATCAAGGCGGATATCCAAGGAACCAAGGTATTCAAGGTGGGTATCAACAAGGATATCAACGAAACTATCAACAACAAAGTCAGCAGAGTGGAGCTACATGTGGTGATGAGTTGGGGAGCAATCAGTTCACTGCTCGATGCAATAAAGGGGTTGAAAAAGAAAAATGAAGATGCATTTAAGGAGTTAAGGAAGAATAACGAGGTCTGGGATAAGGTGGTTGTCACACCCGGTCGGCGATGGATTATACGACGGGGCTGACACGTTTGTTCAAAAGCACATGATTAACTATTAAACGCGTTACAATATTTAATCAAGTTTATAAGTATTCGTTACAAGGAAAATAGACACATATCGTTCAAATAAAACATAACAATAAATGAATCTTTCATTAATTTTAACTAGGTCTGTAGCCCTAAGTGATCAAGCATAGTCCTCAAACGGGTGTACCTGAAACATGTGAGTAAATGTCAACTACAAGTAGTTGGTAAGTACATAGGTTTTGACACCAAACAAAGTTAAGTATAGTTTACAATTCAATATGTTCAAAGCGTATCTAAAGCATGAATGTGAAAACATACAAGGTTCCAAGCGTACAATTCAATCCTTGTAAAAGAAAACTAGGTACACAATCCAACTGATTGCCATTTTGAAAAAGGGGTAATATTATACCCAAGTAGTAAGATGATACCCAACAAAACCCACCAAGGTTTTGTGGTAAGTTATAGTTTTGGATTCCCGTATAAATGATCATAAAAGGTACTACCTTAGGCTTGGGCTGCAAGTTAATGAATGTACTGACATGAACAAATGTAATGGTCACCTGGTAGTTTAAGACATAAAGCATAAAGATCAAAGCATAAGAAAAAAGGTATTGAATTATGTATGAAAGATAGTTAATAGCATGTTTCACCCCAAAAGCAAAAATAGTAAAAAGGGGCTATGTAAACTCACCTTGAAATGAATAGCTTCGAATGTCACACAAGTATGTTGTTTGTTGCACAACGTTTAAGCAAATCACAAGGTTAACCTATGTTTGATGGAATGTGTATCAATAAGTTATTCAAATAACTAAGGGGATCCTAATGTGGGAAAATGGGTCGATGTGGTTTTCCTCATTTTATTAATCAAGTGATTATGTGAGTTTCAAATTATATTTGTGTCAATGATTGCATTTGAATTTAAATAGTTGAACGTATAAATAAGAGGTTTTCCCTTGTTTAAAATTAAATAGGTGGATAACGTTCTTCTGTTTGTAAGTAAGTCATTAAATAATTAAGTAAATAGTTTCCTCTTATTTGCAAATCAGTAATTAGATAATGAAATAATAAGTAAATAATTAGTGAGTAAATAAATAAGGAAGTAGTTGAATAACTATTAAAAAAAATCACATGAATAAATAAATAACTCCTTTTATCTATTTAGTTTGATTTTCATGATTGATAAGCGTTAAAATTTATGGTTTAAATCAATTAGTAATTGGATCGAAATTTACGGTATGAAGTATAATACCATATTTAATTAATAATCAAACCCTATTTAATTATTAATTAAAAGTATAGAATTTGATTTAATTGATTTTATATATTAAAAATAAACTATATAAAAGATTGTAAAAATTCTTTACAAGGGGGGAAGTTTTTTATAACCAATGTAATCGTATTTATTTCCCCTATATAATTTATAATTTGGGGATATTAAAACAGTTTCTACTATATCAAAAAAAATTATAGGCCAAAGCTCTTAAGTATAATATGTGTTTAGGAATGAATTAGTACACGCGTTAGTAGTAATAATGCTCATGATAATGACCATTTAGACATGGTTATAAATTTGTACATTTTTATTTGATAATGATATTTGACGTAAACCCTTGAACATTTATAAAATATTTGGTTTATAACGATAGTTTTATATATGTGAAAGTCATTAAATTTATAAACAAGTGTAAACGTTAAAATTATTTGCAATAGTTTTGTTATGATTATTAATATGCATGTTACCATTTTATCTCAACAAGAATATGTATTTAGTACATATCTATGAATATGAGTATATATATATATATATATCTGTATATATATATATTCATAATTTTTTATAAAAATCTTAAAATAAAATTTACGAAATTTATAGCATAAGATTAAAAAGATTTACGAATTATACACAAAGAAAATTATTACAAAAACAGTATGGAATTTTAAGATGAGGTTAGTAAAGGTCAGACCATAAAAAGACTTTTCGCTCATCCTGGCTTTACCGGCTACAAGGTCTCCAAGAATTCAACCACCACCTTATTATTCTATTATGTTCTTAACCTGTCTATATTCTATCAGAAAATATTTTCAATTTCATAATTTTTTTTACATGCTTGTTCTAGTTATCATCACATATCAACACTTAAAAGACTTAGCCTCTGAAGGAAGCAATCATAAAATAAAAAAAATTTTAAAATAAACCATAAATTTTTACCAGACTTGCGTTTTCTAAACACCAATCTTCAAACTCAAAAACGTTAAATATTATTAAGAGTTGTGTACAAGAGAGAGAGAGTAGTGGAGTTGTTCTCCGGATGATTTTACAAGTAATAAGATCCCCTTATATAGGCAGGGAGAAAGAAAAAAGGCAAACATACAATGATCCCGTCATGGGACCTACTAGACACATTTGTCAAAAAGAAAACAGTAATTAGCAATTATTTTGCTAACTTTTCTAAAAGGGAATAGTGTCTGGCCATTATTGTGACAGAATGCATAATTTTGTCTTTCACTCCTCCTATTATTGGAGTCGGCTTTTGATAAAGCTGTTTGTAGAGCCTATTGTGGTTTTTTGTCTTTGAGCTTGCCTGAAGATTCTTCTGGGATGAACGCATGCTTGTATTCTGCAAGAACGTTGTTGATATAATCTTCATCTACAGGATCAGTATATTATCCTTCCTGAAAAATTGAATCTGCATCTTCTTCAAACTGGGAAGATGTGGACATTGTTGAAGGAGATGCTCCTTCTTTTTTTAGATTTTTCATCATGTCTTTCTTCATTTCTGAAAGATAGAAATCCATGATTTCTTTGTTACTGATATTATCAGTTCCTTTAAAAGTTTGAATTTTTCTGACAATATGTTTGAAAGGATTGGGAGCTTCCTTATAAGGATTGCCGTTTTTCTGATTCGTATAATCAGCAATTGTCTTTTTTATTTTCTCTATGGTATCATAGCTTTCTATGACTCCATCAATGTTCTTGAGGGTCATCTTTTTTCAAAATTTGGTAAAAAAGATTCTCTGTATGTAGAGAATATTCTGGTCGTCATAATCAACCTCTGGAGACCACTTCTAGATCCATGGGATACTGAATTGGATATAGAAATGTGAAGCAAGCATATTTTTAATAAAATTATCATCCTGTTAAGCCTTTATTAAAATTGGAGAGACTTCTACCCATTGAGTATAAAGTGTTTTCTATAATTCAGGGAGAATACTCACTGAAGGGCCAAAAGATTGCCACCATTTGTACAACCAGACTGGAATTTCCTGTCCGTAAATATGACAACAGATTTTTATGAACCATGAATGTTTTTGCTTTGGGTTCTCATATAAAAATATTTTATAAAAAGCATTTTTGTAGTCCCAATAATTGTATCGAATTGTGGCTTTGGTTTGGGGATGCATAAGCTCTCTTTCCTTTAATGGAGAAGTTCCCCATGTCTCTGCAGATATGATCTGTTTTACCACTATCTTACTGAAGTTATAAACATCAGGTTGACCGGCATGATAGTGTTCTATTTTGCAATTTTCTTTTTTAAGAATTTACTCATAGTAATGCATGGGCTTATAAGCCTCTGTAGGATAGAATTCTGTATCCATATATCTGTTTATTAACAGCCATGGATTTTCTCTCCATTTGATGTCTTTGTTTTCTAAAAGAAGTATGACTTCTTTATGTGGGCTTTGAGCCCAATTTGTGATATCATCTTCTGCTTCATTAGAAACGGTTCTAGCATATGTGCTGATGATTCAGGGTCTTTGTTAGACTCCTCTTTTGAGGCTTTATAAGCCAAAAATTCCTTATAAAGGATATTATCTGGTTGTGAAGAAGAACCAGATGATGATGCAATGTTTTCAGCTATAAGCTTATGACTTCCGATTTGGGATATGACCCTCGGATTTTGGTTACCTCTTCCTCTATAAGAAGAAGATCTCCCTCTTCCTCTTCTTCCTTGCTCCCAAGGAATCATGTCTGAAAAAGTTATCCACATGAAATAATTATTTTTTGTTTTCGTAATAAACGAATCTTTTCTTTGTAAAAAGAAATGTGAAGATTAATATTATTAATCATGTTTCTTTTTGTTTGTGATCCTAGAAAATTATTTTCTTGGATCTCTTATTTGGCCACTTCTTGATTGATTATCTGAAGAGTGCGGTATTATATCATCTCCTGAATCTCCAGGAGAGCCTTTTTAACTGGTCCCTTTGAATGAGCCATTATTTTAAGTATTCTCTGGTAAGAAAGTCAGGGAGACTATTGTCACTACCCTTTTTATAAATAATATGTCCCTAAGAATTTAACCACCACCTTATTATTCTATTATGTTCTTAAACTGTCTATATTCTATCAGAAAATATTTTCAATTCCATACTTTTTTTTGTAATAATTTCATTTGGTCTATAATTCGTAAATGTTTTTAATCATATGCTATAAGTTTCGTAAATTTTATTTTAAGATTTTTGTAAAAGATTCTGAATATGGTATATATATATATATATGTATGTATGTGTGAGTGAGAAATGAATTCAAGGCAAAGGTAAAAGAAAAGAAAAAAAAGCAGTCACGGGATTCGAACCCGTGACCTCGATTAGGAAGGGTGAAGTTACCTTGTCATGTAGTAACATGTTTAGATTATAACTATTAGGAATCGGGTTCCTTCTTCCCCAAAATGCCCCAACCAAAACCCTAGCCCCCAATTCATACAAATTCGTTTATGTTATAGAGGGGTTTCGATCAATAACTGTCACACCCCGCCAAGGCGGAAACGCGAGGCGCAACGTTCATGGTTTCCAAAGCATATGATTACCGCAAACACATACATGATAAATGGATACATAAATGAGTTTAAAGTTTTACATTACAAAATGTAAAATGAGTTTACAAAACATTAAGATTTCACAAATATGACTCAATTCAATGAGTTATACAAGGGAAATCCTCCTTGAGTAGTATCCATCGTGCATGCATGTAATCTACATTGCTAACCTTGAAATCACGTTCAGTTACCTGAAAAACATACTTAAAATCGTCAACACGAGGTTGGTGAGTTCACAGGTTTAATCAGATAGTTCTTTGCAACATTTCATTGTTCGTAAATAGTTTCAGTTGTATGTGATAAACAGAATAAGAATTGTTGACCCATTTGTAAACTAGCTAGGAATACAAATAATATGTTCCTACATGAGGCGTAACCAAACCATGACAATTGTACACGCCCCTAATTTCGTTATCCGGTTCTATGCGGCCATAAATCCTCCAGATTGTGGTTAGCGCGACTAACCATGACCGGGAGACGTCACTCTCCATAGTACTATTCATAGGACCCTAGGCTACAGTTAATGGTTACTACGTTGTTCCAGGGGACTTTTCCGGCCTCAAATTGTTGTTCTCATCTCATGTAAACATACAAGTCGTGTCTTATTCTCTTGTTATCCCATAAAATAATTGTAAATATGTTTTTCCCCCAAATATTGAAAACAGTAAAAAGGGGCCGTGAAACTCACCTTGAGTTTGTGTATATACTTGTGATAAAACTTGTTGTAGTCAACCTTGACTATTCGTACCCTAGATACCAAGGGTAAATTGTTGTTAAGACCAACGTCTTAATTGTAAATTGTTCACCGACCTTGTAAATCTGATTGTGTTTGTTTAAATATCGTTTTAGTTTTCCAACACATGTTTTGTTATAAAGTAGTTTTGAGTTACTGCCCAACTGGGACTGTTGTACAGGTGTCGAAACTTCTTAGTTTCGATTGGGTATATGTGTGTCGAAACTACTTAGTTTCGATGGAGTGGTCAGGAGTCGAAACAACCTAGTTTCGATTGAGAAAAGGTATCGAAACTACCTAGTTTCGATTGAGTATTTGCTATCGAAACTACCTAGTTTCGATTGAGAAAAGGTATCGAAACTACCTAGTTTCGATTGAGTATTTGCTATCGAAACTACCTAGTTTCGATTGAGAAAAGGTATCGAAACTACCTAGTTTCGATTGAGTATTTGCTATCGAAACTACCTAGTTTCGATTGAGTAAAAGACATCAAAACTCCTAGTTTCGATGGATCAACAGGTATCGAAACTCCTAGTTTCGATTGAGTTAACTGGTATCGAAACTCCTAGTTTCGATTACTAGACTTCTGTTTGACAGAATCAGTCCTGCATATTTTTATGTTTTAAACTTGAATTCGACACACTCTTCTTGTTATCTTTCTTGCGTTTAAACATTTTGTACGTTTAGCTACGGTTTTGAAGAACATAATATGAAAAATATCGAGTTTTTACCTTAAAAACAGGAATAAAATTGATGAGAGAAAACAGAGAAAAGTCTTGAATCTTCTGCAGAAACACTTGAAATTCTTCTTAAAACAGCAAATTATGGTGAATTTCGCCTTGAAACTGGACTTCGAAATGAAGAGAATTGGAATGTTTGCCGTATGAAAATGAGAGATAAATGGGAATTGTGAGAAAAATGATTGAAAGGAGTATGGTTATGTTCTGAGTTTTTCACAAGTGGGAGTATGGGTTAATTTGAAAATATGTGAGATTGGGGATGGTTTCCTCTGCCCTTCGACCGAGAAGTCAAATAAGTGGGTTTGAGGTTAAAATAAATCAAACCATTTAATTTAAGTGTAACTTAATATCGATTAGAGTTTCAAAAAGGGGGTAGTTTAATTTGGTTTATTTTCTCACGGTATTATAAATTTAACAAGTTTATGGCTCGTTAAAGAAAAACATTGAAATCTTGGATTGTATAATCCGTTGAGGTGATTATTTGTAGGTATAAACACCTAAAAGTGACGCTACCCAATAGCGTTTTCGAAAGAGTTTGTTAGTTTACTTTTACGTATACTATATGATTTATTCTAAAAATAAGTTATTGACCAACGAAACGTATACGCTTGGATATTTAATTTATCCACTATTGTTCGTCTTAGTCGGTTTGTACTGGTACTTGCACCGGAAATTCCTAGAATTACCCAAGTATAAATTGAGACCATGTACGATCTTTGCTAGACTCTAAAGTCCTTGTTTGTGAAATTAAATAAATCACAAAAGTAATTATAATGTAAACTCGTTTATTGTAATGTAAACTTGTTCATAATGTATACGGATATTGACCTGAAATGTCGGGTTGTCACATTCTCCCCATGTTAACAGAATTTCGTCCCGAAATTCAATTTGTGTCATCTTGAACTGGTGTATCCTTAAACAAGGATGGGTATTTTGTTTTCATTTGGTCCTCTCGTTCCCATGTATACTCAGGACCACGTTTTGAGTTCCAACGTACTTTAACCAGTTTGATCCGACTACGTCTCAGCTTTTGAACCTTCCAATCTGATATCTCAATTGGTTGTTCGATGAAATGAAGTTTATCGTCAATATGAATCTCGTCAGACGGTATAATTAGTGTCTCGTCTGATAAACACTTCTTGAGGTTTGATACATGAAACGTGTCATGTATATTGTTTAGTTCTTGTGGTAGCTTGAGTTTGTAAGCTACAGGGCCAACCCTAGCCAGTATTTCGAACGGACCAACGTATCTAGGGTTGAGCTTACCACGGTTACCAAACCTTGCAACGCCTTTCCATGGTGAGACTTTTAACATTACTCGGTCACCAATTTGAAATTCTAATGGTTTTCGTCTGTTGTCAGCATAGCTCTTTTGTCTATCTCGGGCCGCTTTCAAACGGTCCTTAATTTTGAAAATCTTATCAGTGGTTTCCTGGACAATCTCAGGGCCTGTCAAATGTTTTTCACCAACTTCCGCCCAACATAACGGTGAGCGGCATTTACGACCATATAAAGCTTCAAACGGAGCTGCCTTAATGCTCGTATGGTAGCTGTTATTGTAGGAAAACTCAGCTAATGGTAAATGAGTATCCCAATTTCCTCCGAAATCCATTACACATGCACGGAGCATATCTTCTAATGTTTGAATGGTCCTTTCGCTTTGACCATCTGTTTGTGGGTGATATGCCGTGCTCATGTCAAGACGTGTGCCCATGGCTTCTTGTAATGATTTCCAGATTCTAGACACGAATCTGCTATCTCTATCCGAGATAATAGAAATTGGCACTCCATGCCTAGCCACAATTTCCTTGATATAAAGCTTTGCAAGTTTCTCGGTTTTGTCAGTTTCTTTCATTGGCAGAAAGTGAGCAGATTTTGTTAATCGGTCGACAATAACCCATATGGTATCATAACCACTGGAAGTCCTGGGTAATTTTGTGATGAAATCCATAGAAATTTGTTCCCATTTCCATTGGGGAATTTCAGGTTGCTGTAGTAAACCAGACGGTTTCTGATGTTCGGCTTTTACTTTTGAGCACGTTAGGCATTTACTGACATATGTGGCAATATCTCCTTTCATATTGGGCCACCAATATAATTCTTTTAGATCCTTATACATCTTATCTGAACCTGGGTGAATGGAGTACCTGGACTTGTGGGCTTCGTCCATAACTAGCTCCCGTAAGTTACCAAAACGTGTCACCCAAATTCTATTCATGAAGTATAAAGTGTCATCTGACTTAGACTCCAATTGCTTTATCATTCCTCGTAAAGCTTCATTCTGAATGTTTTCTTCTTTGATTGCCTCATGTTGTGCCATCCGAATTTGAGTAGTAAGATTCGTATGAATTGTCAATCCTAAGGCACGAACACGAAGAGTTTTAACTCGTTCTTTGCGACTTAAAGCGTCCGCTACGACATTGGCTTTCCCGGGATGGTACTTGATATCACAATCATAATCGTTTAGTAGTTCTACCCAACGACGTTGTCTCATGTTAAGTTCCTTTTTATCAAAGATATGCTGGAGACTCTTGTGATCAGTAAAGATAGTACATCTTGTACCGTAAAGGTAATGTCTCCAAATTTTGAGCGCAAACACAACTGCACCCAATTCCAAGTCGTGGGTCGTATAATTCTTTTCGTGCACTTTTAGTTGTCGTGAGGCATATGCGATGACTTTGTCTCTTTGCATTAACACACAACCCAGTCCTTGGTGTGATGCATCGCAGTATACGACAAAATTGTCGATTCCCTCAGGAAGGGATAGAATTGGTGCACTACACAGCTTCTGCTTTAGTATTTGAAAAGCTGACTCTTGCTTGTCATTCCAATCATACTTATTTTCTTTCTGGGTTAGTTTGGTTAAAGGCAAGGCTATTTTTGAAAAATTCTCGATGAATCGTCTGTAATAACCGGCCAAACCTAAAAATTGACGTACTTCTGTCGGAGTCTTTGGTGCTTCCCAGTTTTTGATCGCTTCAATTTTAGATGGATCAACGTGAATTCCTTCCTTGTTGATGACATGTCCAAGAAAATGCACTTCTTGGATCCAAAACTCACACTTAGAGAATTTAGCGTAAAGTTTCTCGTTTCTGAGTAGTTCTAAGATTAATTTAAGATGATGTTCATGATCCTCCTTGGTTCGTGAATATATTAATATGTCATCGATAAACACAATCACGAATTTATCCAAGTATGGTTTGCACACGCGGTTCATGAGATCCATGAAGACAGCTGGTGCGTTCGTCAAACCAAATGGCATAACTAGGAACTCGTAGTGACCGTAACGAGTCCTAAATGCTGTCTTTGGTACATCTTCTTCTTGGATTCTTAATTGATGATACCCTGAACGTAGATCAATTTTTGAATAGAAGCTAGAACCTTGTAGTTGATCGAACAAATCGTCTATTCGAGGAAGTGGGTATCGGTTCTTGATTGTAAGCTTGTTTAATTCTCGGTAATCAATACACATCCTAAAGGTTCCATCCTTTTTCTTTACAAATAGGACCGGAGCTCCCCAAGGTGAGAAACTCGGTCTTATGAAACCTTTATCAAGCAACTCTTGTAGTTGATTTGATAATTCTTGCATTTCAGAAGGTGCTAATCGATACGGCGATCGCGCAATCGGTGCGGATCCTGGTACCAAATCGATTCGGAATTCGACTTGCCTCGGTGGTGGTAATCCAGGTAAGTCTTCAGGAAAAACTTCGGGATATTCCTTAACGATTGGAATATATTCAAGTCGACGTTCCTTGGGTTTCTTTTTGACGACGTGAGCCAGAAACACGCAATAGCCTTTACGTAAACACTTACGAGCTTTCATGCAGTTTATCATCCTTAACGTTACTCCACTCTTCTCACCTTGAATCGAAAGAATTTCTCCGTTTGGGAGTGGGATTTGGACAATTTTCTCAAAACAAACAATCTCGGCATGATTCTTTGACAACCAATCCATGCCAATAACAACGTCAAAGCTTCCTAAATCAACGGGTAACAGATCTATACTAAATGTGTGGTTTTTAAGACATAAGGTACAACCCTGAATGACTTCTTCGGTATTAATTAATTTTCCGTTCGCTAATTCAATTGTATACTTTTGGTCTAGTTTACTGGGCTTAATACCGAGTAAGGACTTAAAGTCATTTGACACAAAACTCAAATCAGCACCCGTATCGAAAAGTATAGAGGCATAGTGATTATTTATCGGGAACGTACCAGTGACAATGTTTGGATCTTGTCGTGCGTCACCAGCCCCCATCACAAATGCTCTTCCACGGGCCTGATTGTCGTTTCGGTTCTTCAACTTTGGACAGTCTTTTCTGAAGTGCTTTGGATCTCCACACTCAAAGCATCCCTGATTCATCCTCCCTGTTCCTGGGTTGCCCTTTCCTGTTACTTGATTTGTCTTATTAGAGTTTGCATTGCTCCAACAGTTATGGGCTAGGTGCCCATACTTTTTACATTTTCCACATTGAGTACACCTTCCACTGTGATGATATCCACACTTGTCACACCTTGGTAGTGTTCCAAGGTATCCATTTTGTTCCACAGTGTTGGCGACAAAGGCTTTCATAGTTTCAGGTCTCTTGTAACTTTGATTCTTGTTTTGGTTAATTGGTTTTCCAAACCATTTCCTCTTTTCCCCAGACTTTCCTTCCTCGGTCTCCTTCTTCTTAAACAAACCATCACGTACAGCATTATCCCTTAGTTTGAAAGCCAGAGTTATGGCGCTCTTGGCATCCATAGGGTTCGATGAAGTCACCAGACTTCGGATTTGAGGTGCGAGACCCCACAAATATCTTTCAACCTTCTTGTATTCTGGGGTAACCATGTGTGGAACCAAGATTGCTAACTCATTGAATCGGTCAGTGTAGCCAGCAACATCATCTCCTGTCATTTGCAAATTCCACATTTCAGATTCGATCTTTTGTAACTCATTTCGAGGACAATATTCCTCGATCATCATGGCCTTCCGGTCTTCCCATGACAACTCATATGCTGTCTGCCTTCCCAAAGTCTTTACTTGTGAATTCCACCAGGTTAAAGCTTTATCAGTGAATGAGCATGTAGAATACTTCACCATGCAGTCAGCGGTGCATTCACTGATATCAATCACTGATTCCATCTTCTCTATCCATCTCATGAGTCCAACTGCACCCTCGGTGCCATTGAAGTTACGGGGTTTGCAAGATAGAAAGGCCTTGTAGGAGCACTTTCTATTTGGAGCATCTGTAGAATTACAAGTCATAACGTCAATAATTCGGATCATGACCATGTGTTACGGCTTATTTATTCTATTACCTCCGGAACCTCCAGCTGTACCGCTTCCTCCTGCACCTCCTGCACCGGTACCACTGCCGTTTCCTCCTCCACTATTTCGATTCGCCTCATACTGTTGCATGGCAGCAGCTACTCGCTGTGCTATAAGTTGTTCCACATTTGGAGAAATTGTCTCGTTGTTGTCTCCAGTAGTGTTACGGGGTGTGCTACGCTTTGGTGCCATGACGTTCTTTCTAACACATCAATTAAAAAGAAACAACATTATATGACAATAATGATAGCACATGGCATAAGGATACGACAACATCAAAACATAAACCATTATATACATAGTTAAAACATTCATAGTACATTGTTCCCAAAAGAAACGGATACAAAAGTGATGGGTTCTCATGACCTCATCAGTACTAAAGTTTTAAACTACATAATGTACTATGGGCACAACCCGCCCATAATAGGTTTAGAAGAAGAAGTGAGAGTACAATCCAATCATCATGGCAAGTCCTGCCATAACAAAGCTTGCTCTAGCCACAAATTCTGCAGCCAAAGTCCTTTCCTCCAGTGCTTCCACCATGTCTCGGACAGTGACAGTGAACTGCCAGTCCATGTCAGCTCTCAACTCCAGATAGTTAGTGGCATCCTGTATGTTTCGGGTGCGGTCATCTAGAGTCTGAACTCGAGATCCGAGTCCTTGACGAAGTCGCGTGGCTGCATCCCCCTGTGCCCGGGTGTCATCTAGGAGATCATCAAGACGCTCCTCATGCGTACGAACGCGTGCTACTAGTGTAGGCACTGTGAGCTCTATGGCTTCCCCAGTGTGGGGTAGGGGTGTTGGGGAGTTAGAAGACTCTCCAATCTCAAAGGTAGATGGGATGCTCTCCATCTCCCTCCATCGGGCCAGAGTACGTGGCATCCAACGGATAGTTCCCACAGTCGGGTGGTAGCAGGGTCTTTGCCTAGGTGGTTCTTCACCAGCCTCCAAGTCTTCTGGGTCATGGGCTGCTAGATTCCTTTTGTGTGGAAGTCGAAACTTCTTCTTAGCACTTTGCACCTTAACTGGTCCTCCGCTTTTCTTTCGGTAGACGATAGGCGGTTTTCCCAAGGCGACTTTAGGTGGTGTGGAGCTACGAGTTTGTACTCGATTTTTGGGATGTGAGGCGGAAAGTTCCTCGTTTGATTCAGTGTCAGAGACGGGATCAGAATGTGAATGTGACGACATGCTTGTGACTACAATATCCATATGACAAAATGACTGGTCATGCAATGCTTATGCAATGAAAACGTTTTAGTGAGTCATTTAGATTATAGACTAGGTTCCAATTTAGATTCCTAGTTCACTATAATCAATGGCTCTGATACCAAGTTCTGTCACACCCCGCCAAGGCGGAAACGCGAGGCGCAACGTTCATGGTTTCCAAAGCATATGATTACCGCAAACACATACATGATAAATGGATACATAAATGAGTTTAAAGTTTTACATTACAAAATGTAAAATGAGTTTACAAAACATTAAGATTTCACAAATATGACTCAATTCAATGAGTTATACAAGGGAAATCCTCCTTGAGTAGTATCCATCGTGCATGCATGTAATCTACATTGCTAACCTTGAAATCACGTTCAGTTACCTGAAAAACATACTTAAAATCGTCAACACGAGGTTGGTGAGTTCACAGGTTTAATCAGATAGTTCTTTGCAACATTTCATTGTTCGTAAATAGTTTCAGTTGTATGTGATAAACAGAATAAGAATTGTTGACCCATTTGTAAACTAGCTAGGAATACAAATAATATGTTCCTACATGAGGCGTAACCAAACCATGACAATTGTACACGCCCCTAATTTCGTTATCCGGTTCTATGCGGCCATAAATCCTCCAGATTGTGGTTAGCGCGACTAACCATGACCGGGAGACGTCACTCTCCATAGTACTATTCATAGGACCCTAGGCTACAGTTAATGGTTACTACGTTGTTCCAGGGGACTTTTCCGGCCTCAAATTGTTGTTCTCATCTCATGTAAACATACAAGTCGTGTCTTATTCTCTTGTTATCCCATAAAATAATTGTAAATATGTTTTTCCCCTAAATATTGAAAACAGTAAAAAGGGGCCGTGAAACTCACCTTGAGTTTGTGTATATACTTGTGATAAAACTTGTTGTAGTCAACCTTGACTATTCGTACCCTAGATACCAAGGGTAAATTGTTGTTAAGACCAACGTCTTAATTGTAAATTGTTCACCGACCTTGTAAATCTGATTGTGTTTGTTTAAATATCGTTTTAGTTTTCCAACACATGTTTTGTTATAAAGTAGTTTTGAGTTACTGCCCAACTGGGACTGTTGTACAGGTGTCGAAACTTCTTAGTTTCGATTGGGTATATGTGTGTCGAAACTACTTAGTTTCGATGGAGTGGTCAGGAGTCGAAACAACCTAGTTTCGATTGAGAAAAGGTATCGAAACTACCTAGTTTCGATTGAGTATTTGCTATCGAAACTACCTAGTTTCGATTGAGAAAAGGTATCGAAACTACCTAGTTTCGATTGAGTATTTGCTATCGAAACTACCTAGTTTCGATTGAGTAAAAGACATCAAAACTCCTAGTTTCGATGGATCAACAGGTATCGAAACTCCTAGTTTCGATTGAGTTAACTGGTATCGAAACTCCTAGTTTCGATTACTAGACTTCTGTTTGACAGAATCAGTCCTGCATATTTTTATGTTTTAAACTTGAATTCGACACACTCTTCTTGTTATCTTTCTTGCGTTTAAACATTTTGTACGTTTAGCTACGGTTTTGAAGAACATAATATGAAAAATATCGAGTTTTTACCTTAAAAACAGGAATAAAATTGATGAGAGAAAACAGAGAAAAGTCTTGAATCTTCTGCAGAAACACTTGAAATTCTTCTTAAAACAGCAAATTATGGTGAATTTCGCCTTGAAACTGGACTTCGAAATGAAGAGAATTGGAATGTTTGCCGTATGAAAATGAGAGATAAATGGGAATTGTGAGAAAAATGATTGAAAGGAGTATGGTTATGTTCTGAGTTTTTCACAAGTGGGAGTATGGGTTAATTTGAAAATATGTGAGATTGGGGATGGTTTCCTCTGCCCTTCGACCGAGAAGTCAAATAAGTGGGTTTGAGGTTAAAATAAATCAAACCATTTAATTTAAGTGTAACTTAATATCGATTAGAGTTTCAAAAAGGGGGTAGTTTAATTTGGTTTATTTTCTCACGGTATTATAAATTTAACAAGTTTATGGCTCGTTAAAGAAAAACATTGAAATCTTGGATTGTATAATCCGTTGAGGTGATTATTTGTAGGTATAAACACCTAAAAGTGACGCTACCCAATAGCGTTTTCGAAAGAGTTTGTTAGTTTACTTTTACGTATACTATATGATTTATTCTAAAAATAAGTTATTGACCAACGAAACGTATACGCTTGGATATTTAATTTATCCACTATTGTTCGTCTTAGTCGGTTTGTACTGGTACTTGCACCGGAAATTCCTAGAATTACCCAAGTATAAATTGAGACCATGTACGATCTTTGCTAGACTCTAAAGTCCTTGTTTGTGAAATTAAATAAATCACAAAAGTAATTATAATGTAAACTCGTTTATTGTAATGTAAACTTGTTCATAATGTATACGGATATTGACCTGAAATGTCGGGTTGTCACAATAACTGAAATCGAGCACAAGAGAAGGATTGTTACCTGTTCATGCTACCCGATTAGTTGTGGAAACGAGTCTGATCCCCTTCTTTGCAGTGGCGATCGAAGGTGAAGAAAGAGGGCTGAATTGCTCGTTTTTGGTGATTAGAACAATTGTAACAAATTAGGGGAAGTGTTAGGAGGGTGAACGTAATCCGTATTTGTCGAATAGAGTCGGCATTTGAAGATTTTGGTCGTAAATCGGTAGTTCGAATGTCATAACCGAAAGGAAGGCTTGAATGGCTTTAAAAGTCTTGGTTAAGACCAATTTAACTTGCCGTAATGATTCGTAACTGATCTAGTAACAATTTCGCATGATTACTAAGCATTAACAGTTTCCATTCCAAACGATTGAAACCAATTTGTGTCAACTTTGACTTTAAGAAGTCAAAATTGAGTTCCAGGGTTCAAAGGGGTTCAATTGGGTGGGTTCAAAAGGCTTGAGGAGGTTCAAGATCTTATCTACTTGTTTTATTTCATTTTAACCCTTTTTAATTGTTTTTTAAAAAAATGTATTTATAAAATATGAAACTTAAACATTGTATGTTTTATTAAAATAAGTTTGTAAAGGAAAGGTTTTATTTTTTTATAAAATCCCACTTGTATAAATGGTTTAATTAACAAAATTAAATGTATTCATATATTTACATATCTTCTTCACAAATAAATATATAATTAAAAGATGCCAATATATGATTAAAGCTCGTAAGTTTTATTTTTATGAGATTAAGAGTTGTACGCTTGATTTATTTAGTATAATCAAATATATATATATATATATGTGTGTGTGTGTGTGTGTGTGTATTCACAGTTAAATAACTATACGTATAAGATGAATGGTGTAGTTACATCATTAAAACTCATATGTTTCATTTATATATAATGTTGCATATACCTACATGTGATATGTATATAATAAAGAAATAATATGCAGTGCATGGTTGAAAGTTTGCATTGATAGATGTTTTAAATTAATAGATAATGTGACATAATGCAGTGGACTAGGATGAAATTAAAATATATATTTGTTTTTAAATATGGGCGGAAAATCATAGATGTTACAGTATCCCCAAGTTGAGTGAATTTCGTCCTGAAATTCAACTGTTGTAGGCTACTGAATCAGGTAATATAGATGTGAGTTTCGATTCTCAACGGTCTTTGGTTGCAGGTTTAGGAGTATAATTGATGACAAGGTTCAGGTCTAATACTCAAAGTCGGGCTGGGTCAGGTCATGGTGTAAGACATGGATGGTGGTAGTGGATTTAGTTTAAGGAGTAATTCGTTTAAGGATATTCCGGGTTTGAACGATGAGAATTTGTTGATCAAGACTTGTCTCGGATTTAGTCTAATGTGTTTCAAAGGCATCACTGGTAAGGATTTCACGGATGTTGGTCAAGGTCCAAAATAATAGAAAACCCTACGTGACACGCACAATGCTACTAACATGGAAGGAATACTTATACATAGGAGGTACCAGTGGCGTATTCGTCATGTCCTTCTAAGTTTCGTTACTATCTATCATGATAGGTTTTATGTCATCACACACGACAGAATTCACTACTTTTTCTGTGCGCTGACTTTTATAATTACATGTGCACCCGTAATTACTCAAATCGTCGTATGGTCTGTATAGGTCATTCTATTGTGTGTGGGTACAGAGGGGAAAACACCCAAAAACGTTTGGTTTATTATTGTTTTCATGTAACAATTGTTAACAAGTGGCTATATCTCTAGATGGTAAAGTCAGTTAGGAAATAAAGACTAACAATGTGGTATGACCCCATACATGGGTGCCCTAAGTAGATGGCATATCCTTCCAGATTACCCATAAAGTCTATAGCTCTCTCGTGTTTGAACAAGAATACGTCAAACCCCGAGTAACTCAAAGTTTATAGTTTCCTCGTGTTTGAACAAGAATACGTCAAACCCCGAGTAGCTCAAAGTTTATAGCTTCCTCATGTTTGAACAAGAATACATCAAACCCCGAGTAGCTCAAAGTTTATAGCTATCAACTTTCATGGTTAAAGTGGATGATCATGACTCATGTATATAGTGGACAATCAATAGCAGCCAACATAAAAAGTCTAGTTTCATATGTAACGTAGACACTCGAGTTTCATGTATAGCGTAAATAATCTATTATTATGCATATTGTAAGTAACCAGGTATCATGTATCGTGTGAGCAATCTAGTATCATGTATATTACAAGTAATCAAGTTCCTTTTATAAGGTGATAAATCTAGCATCATGTAGATTTCAAGTAATCAAGTTTCGTCTATAATGTGATGAATCTAGCATCATGTATATTGCAAGTAATCAAATTTCGTCTATAATGTCTACAATCATATATACTGTATACAACCAAGTTTCATGTATAACGTGAACAATCAAGTTGTGTGTATAAACAATTTAGTCTCAGGTATATTGTGAACGTTCATGTGTAAATAATTGAACCCCATGAGTAACGTAACTATCGAATCTTGTCGATGATCGGGTGCTGCGGACAAGTGTGTTGTATAATGTGGGTGGTTGGGTTTTAATTTTTCAACTCTGTTGATGGATGGTTAACGCCTATGCGAAATGATTCATCTTTTCAAAGTGGCTAGTAAGTTCATACATTTTCGAAGGTGCAAGGTGATGAGAAAGTTTTACATGTATTTAGAATAATACGCACACGAATAACTGATTTGGGCCTGTTGTTCGTAAATGACAAGTAATTGAAATTTATCCTTGTTTGTAAAGTAATAAGTGAAAGTAATATGTTGAATAACTAGGTAATTGGGTAACCTTTTTATTTATTTAGTTATCATAAACAGAATGTTTCAAAAGAAGATAATGGCCAAATTATTTCATAATCAGGCCAAGAATTTAAGAGGTCGTAACGAAATAATTAATCGAGTTATAATTAATTATTAACTAAGATAATGAGATAAATGTTTTTATAAAGCAAATTGCATTAAGTTCCTTCACAAGGTAAAGGGGTTTGTAAATAATTTATAATCTAAATAAAATTTATAAACCAAGGGTTTGATAAAGGTTTTGTTTGAACAAAATAACTACATTAGTCAAATCAGGAAATAACAAAATAATTAGTTTACAAAGAAGGTTTAGATGTCAATCATTAAGGAGAGTTAAAAATAATAACATTTATATTTGGGTACAGGATATGGGTTTCATTTTAAGTTTTAAGAAAACACGAAATATAATATTCGGCTAACATCTCAGCTAGTTTTCCACCAGGAAGCAGAGACGAACATCGTTGTGGTTATTCGTATTGCGAACCGGGCTTCAGCCCTAGTTATTTCAGTATGTGCATCAAGTATTCTCTACTATCCATTCCTTGTCTCAGAAACCCTGCAATCTTTACATATAGGTGAGCGGTATCAGCCGGAACTCCTATTGCACTGGAAGTCCCATAATTTGTCTTGCTCTTGGTTTTGGATAGTATAGGTTAGGTGCTTAATTACGGTCTCTCGGAGGAGGTGATTCAGCTGCTCGGAGTCTCAAGCCTGCTCCTAAGCCAATCTGCTTTATGGTCAAACATGGATCTGGCAGCTAGTCGTGCCGGTGACCGGTTGCCTGGTGATGGGAATCCACAGTCTCAATCCTGTATTAACTCTATTGCGGTGTAATACTCCAGGGAGTGAGGAGGGTAAGAGGCCATGTCTAGCACGAAAAAGGTCAGAAATGATAATGCAATGCTAAATGTTAACTACAAAAGTGTTCCATGAGTTTTAAATTTGACTAACCATAATACTGAGATCTTATAATAGTATGTTGGGAGTAACACTTGACCTATAAGTAGTGTTCCCACAAAGAGAATTTCCAGGAAAGAGAGGCAGGTCATGAGGGACACACTTAAGTACTTAGTCTTTCCTTGGTCAGAATCTTTCATAGGCTTATACCCACTCTTTCAGCCCTCATGTACCATTAACATTATTATTTAAACTCATGTTTATGGTGAGAATCATGAGGGGTTGCGTCTTGGGGCTCAAGGGTGTGCTTCGTCCATTCAAGCAGCTTTCCTTTCTTGAATGGTAAGGTCTAAGGGTTTAAATTTCTTACAAGTGATGATAAGGATGGTAAAATTTTTAAGGCATAATAATGAAGGGGTATAGGGTCTTAAGTGTAAGGATCAAATAGGGAGGTTTAGACATGTGTACCAAATTGTATTAATTAAATGATTGATGTTTAGATTGTATTCATTCGGGACATACCCAATGGGTACTGTGACAAATCAAAGTGGTTTAAGTTCATATACTTTCAAGAAGACATGCTTTAGCCTATAGGTGGACACTCACTTCGGGAATTCCCAGGAAAGCATACGGATCCTTCGGTTGATTTGGATTTATATGAAATGCTTTCCTAGACAGAAGACCCAAGGTACAGGCATGCACCCTTCTGGATTGCATATGTTCTCTACTAGTTTTCAGAACCCAAAACTATGACGGTATTTTAAAATTTTAATTGGCATTGGGTCTAGGAGTTTGAATCTTTCCATAAGTTATTGGTGTGTGTAAAGATGTAGGTGTGTATGGCAAAACTTAGGATAGCATTTAGTGATATCAAATAGGTATTGTGAAAACAATTCAAATAGTGTAGCAAATAAGGTATCACAGGAGTAGTAGTTTTTTTTTTGTAAACATGTAGGTTATCAAGTAACATAGCACATAAGATAATTTGTATTGCATCATGCAATGTAATACACTAGATAATATGTAGGATAATTACACAAGGGTATCCTAAGGTTATAGAATATGTTTCAAGTAGTACATATAGTTTCAAATGGTTTCATGTAGTCTCTTGAATGATGCAGTTCATGTATTTGCACTACGTAGATAGAAATAGGCAGATGTAGATAGGTAAGTGGGCGTATGTATGTGTATATTGAGTATAGAGTGGAGTTCCTAGTAAAAGACACGAGTTAAACTCATGTTTGGGACTCCTAGGTTATAGTCTAGGTCATGGGTGTCTAATAATCTAATTCCCTATATCCATGGCTCTGATACCAATTTGTCACACCCCGGGCGGCGGCGGATTATACACCGGGACTGACGCAGTTGTTCAAAAGCACATGATCAACTATTAAATGCGTTACAATATTTAATCAACATATTAAGTATTCGTTACAAGGAAAATAGAAACATAGGGTCCAAATAAAACATAACAATAAATGAATCTTTAATTAATTTTAACTAGGTCCGTAGCCCTAAGTGATCAAGAATAGTCCTCAAACGGGTGTACCTGAAACATGTGAGTAAATGTCAACTACAAGTAGTTGGTGTGTACATAGGTTTTGACACCAAACAAAGTTAAGTATAGTTTACAATTCAATATGTTCAAAGCGTGTGTAAAGCATGAATGTGAAAACATATAAGGTTCCAAGCGTACAATTCAATCCTGGTAATAGAAAACTAGATACGCAATCCAACAGATTGCCATTTTGAACAAGGGGTAAAATGATACCCAACAAAACCCGCCAAGGTTTTGAGGTAAGTTATAGTTTCGGATTCCCGTATAACTACAAAGAATCTAATTCCCTATATCCATGGCTCTGATACCAATTTTTCACACCCCGGCCGGCGGCGGATTATACACGGGACTGACGCAGTTGTTCAAAAGCACATGATCAACTATTAAATGCGTTACAATATTTAATCAACATATTAAGTATTCGTTACAAGAAAAATAGAAACATAGGGTCCAAATAAAACATAACAATAAATGAATCTTTAATTAATTTTAACTAGGTCCGTAGCCCTAAGTGATCAAGAATAGTCCTCAAACGGGTGTACCTGAAACATGTGAGTAAATGTCAACTACAAGTAGTTGGTGTGTACATAGGTTTTGACACCAAACAAAGTTAAGTATAGTTTACAATTCAATATGTTCAAAGCGTGTGTAAAGCATGAATGTTAAAACATATAAGGTTCCAAGCGTACAATTCAATCCTGGTAATAGAAAACTAGATACGCAATCCAACAAATTGCCATTTTGAACAAGGGGTAAGATGATACCCAACAAAACCCGCCAAGGTTTTGAGGTAAGTTATAGTTTCGGATTCCCGTATAAATGATCATAAAAGGTACTATCACCCCGGCCGGCGGCGGATTATACGCCGGGGCTGACGCGGTTGTTCATAAGCACATGATCATCTATTAAATATGATAATATTTATTATTCAAATTAAAAGCATCCGTTACAGAGGAAAATGAAACGTTCAAAACACGATTTAAATTAAACTAGGTCCAAGTCCTAGGTGAGCAAGTAGTCCTCAAACAGGTACACCTGAAACATGTAAGTAACTGTCAACTACAAATAGTTGGTGAGATACATAGGTTTTGACACCAAACAAAAGTTAAGTATAGATTTCAATTCAATATGTTCAAAGCATGTCTAAAGCATATATGTGAAAACGCACAAGGTTCCAAGCGTACAATTCAAGCCTGATAAATAGAAAACTAGATACGCAATCCCACTGATTGCCATTTTAAAAAAGGGACCAAGCGGATACTCCAAGTTATAGTTGATACCCAACAAAACCCGTCAAGGTCTTGTGGTAAGTTATAGGTTCAGTTTCCCATATAAATGATCATGTTAGGTACTACCTTAGGCTTGGGCTGCAAGTTAATGAATGTACTGGCATGAAACACATGCAATGGTCACCAAGTAGTTCAAATATAAAGCATAAAGATCAAGCACAAGAACATAGATATTGAATTTGGTTAAATAGATAAAGTTGACGACATGTTCCACCCCAAAAGTAAAAACAGTAAAAAGGGGCTTGTAAACTCACATTGGATTGGTAGCTTGAAATCACAAGTACGGGTAGTCGCACAAGGTGCTTAGCTAACCGCAAGGTTAACCTATGTTTGCATGTATATATGTATTAATGACATGCTCAAAAGATTTAAGTAGCTAGGTTGAATGAGAGTGTATCTATTTGTTGTGAATGATAAGTTTGTTAATATGGAGATAATATGATTGTTTGGAAAATAATATGTTCGTTGATTAAAGGATCGAATACAAGCTTATATATATATATATATAATGTTGTTTACAAAATAATGATTTAGATTAATAACATATACATTTTAATTATTTAGATAGTTAAATGGATAATAAAGAGGGCATAAGTCATACTAAATAATTGTGTATATATATAAGAAACATAGTTAATAAGGGTTCTAAATAAAATGATTATATAAATTCTTTAATTATTAGTTTTTAATTCTCTAAAACGATTAAATACTTATTTAAAATTGTTAGGTTAACATTTTGATTCATAGAAAAATTCGCGAGTTTTGAAAGGTTTATAAAATAATTCTTGTAAGGAAAATGAGGTTAAAATTCGATTTAGATACAATAATAAAATAAAATAAAAACATTGCAGACCACGGGACTCGAACCCGGGTCTGCTGGGAGAACCACAAATGCGCAAACCACTAGACCAGGCAGGTCTTAGTGGTAGATGATAGGCCTGTTTACATGACAACCCCTATCCGAGAAGGGACCGAGTTTCAGGTCAAAAACATGCGCAAAAGACAAGGTGCGGGGCTAGACTCGAACCCACGACCTTTCTGTTGTAAGACAAGCGTGTTACCGGTGGACCAGGGCTAATGCCTTGGTCTTAAACAGACGCGAAATCGTTTTAACAAACAACCCGAACCTCGTCTTCTTCCCCAACCCGTAACCCAAACCCTAGCCATTCAATTCGATTGATTGAGCAACCGATCGAACTCGAGTTCATAGGGATTTTGATCCCTGCATCAAAACGAATCAAAAGACACCAAAATTACCTGAAATGATTAGCGATAGAGGAAGAACGGGACCAAGGCCGAGATCGGCGTTTCTTGAGCTCGCCGGAGTTCTGGAGAGGATAAGCGAGTGATTTAAGGATGTAGGGAGTTCGTATTGAGTTTCGTCGATGGATTGGGGTACCTATTTATACACAATTTGTGCGAGAACGAATCGATCGATTAAATGAGCCTTCAATGGCTTTCGGTTACTAGTTCAACCACAATGGGTTCATAAAAACTCAATTACTCGAAGGAGATGGATCGATCGCGTGGTATGAACGTTTAGCCGGTTTCTTTTAAGCGTGATAATGCCTCAGGGATGAGTTCACGATTGTGGCTTCGGAACCGGTCTTGAGCGGGTTTCGAACCCATGACTGAAAAGAGGAAAGGGGGAAATCCGAGTTTGGCAAAACAGGTCCCTGGCCTTTCATAGTTTTATCATTTTATGTAGAAACCTTTATTTTTAATTGGAATTAAGTTTCAGGAATTTACATTATCAACCCTGTACGTTTATAAAGTATAAAAATTTGTAACTTTATAAATTTATATAACCCAAATACTTTATTTAGTTATAATGATAATGTTAAAATGTAATAAGACTTATTTTAATTAAAATCATAATTCAAATTGAAGTAATTGTTTTTAATAAATTTATATAAATTAGATGGTTAATTCCTATTTTCTTGAATGAATTTATTAAATGATCAATATCATCTATTAATTATAATTTTTATATTTTTGAAGTTTGTAAATACATGTATTAAGTAGGTTTTGAAATAATTATGTACATTTATTTAGTAGAATAGAAATAAACATTTATCTACTTATCATTTTGTAATGATGGTATTAAATGTATGCATATGAAAGATATTAAATAATTTATTAAAATGTATAAATGTATCTATTAAAATAAATGAGTTACAATGCCGGAATAGTTTAAAAGGTCGGAATTTCTTGGGGATTACATTAGGCTTGGGCTGCAAGTTAATAAATGTACTGATATGAAAACATGTAATGGTCAACAGGTAGTTTAAGACATAAAACATAAAGATCAAAGCATAAGAACAAAGGTATTGAATTGTGTATGAAAGATAGTTAATAACATGTTTCACCCTAAAAGCAAAAATAGTAAAAAGGGGCTATGTAAACTCACCTTGAAATGAATAGCTTCGAATGTCACACAAGTATGTTGTTTGTTTCACAACGTTCAAGCAAATCACAAGGTTAATCTATGTTTGATGGAATGTGTATCAATAAGTTATTCAAATAACTAAGGGAATCCTAATGTGGGAAAAGGGGTCGATGTGGTTTTCCTCATTTTATTTGTCAAGTGATTATGTGAGTTTCAAATTATATTTGTGTGAATGATCGCATTTGAATTTGAATAGTTGAACGTATAAATAAGAGGTTTTCCCTTGTTTAAAATTAAATATGTGGCTAACGTTCTTCTGTTGGTAAGTAAGTCGTTAAATAGTTAAGTAAATAGTTTCCTCTTATTTGCAAAACAGTAATTAGATAATGAAATAATAAGTAAATAATTAGTGAGTAAAAAAATAAATAAGGAAGTAGTTGAATAAGTATTAAAAAAATCACATGAATAAATAAATAACTCCTTTTATCTATTTAGTTTGATTTTCATGAATGATAAGCATTAAATATTATGGTTTAAATCAATTAGTAATTGGATCGAAATTTACGGTATGAAGTATAATGCCATATTTAATTAATAATCAAACCCTAATTAATTATTAATTAAAAGTATAGAATTTGATTTAATTGATTTTATATATTAAAAATAAACTATATAAAAGATTGTAAAAATTCTTTACAAGGTGGAAAGTTTTTATAACCAATTTAATCATATTTATTTCCCCTATATAATTTATAATTTGGGGATATCAAATAAATAATTTATTAAAGGATTTGTTTAAATAAGTTATGATTTATTAGGTTTTGATCCTAATAATACCAAATAAAACAGTTTCTACTACATCAAAAAAAAAATTTATAACCCAAAGCTCTTAAGTATAATATGTGTTTAGGAATGAATTAGTACACGCGTTAGTAGTAATAATGCTCATGATAATGACCATTTAGACATGGTTATAAATGTGTACATTTTTATTTGATAATGATATTTGCGGTAAACCTTGAACATTTATAAAATATTTGGTTTTTAACGATAGTTTTATATATGTGAAAGTCATTAAATTTATAAACGAGTGTAAATATTAAAATTATTTGCAATAGTTTTGTTATGATTATTAATATGCATGTTACCATTTTATCTCAACAAGTATATGTATTTAGTACATATCTATGAATATGAGTATATATATATGCTTAGGTTATAACTATAAAGAATCGGGTTTCTTCTTCCCCAAAACGCCCCAACCAAAACCCTAGCCCCCAATTCATACGAATTCGTTTATGTTATAGGGGGGTTTCGATCAATAACTGAAATCGAGCACAAGAGAAGGATTGTTGCCTGTTCATGCGGCCCGATTAGTTGTGGAAACGAGTCCAATCCTCTTCTTTGCAGTCGCGATCGAAGGTGAAGAAAGAGGGCTGAATTGCTCGTTTTTTGGTGATTAGAACAATTGTAACAAATTAGGGGAAGTGTTAGGAGGGTGAAGGTAATCCATATTTGTCTAATAGAGTCGGCATTTGAAGAGTTTGGTCATAAATCGGTAGTTCCAATGTCATAACCGAAAGGAAGGTTTGAATGGCTTTAAAAGTCTTGGTTAAGACGAATTTAACTTGCCATAATGATTCGTAACTGATCTAGTAACAATTTCGCATGATTACTAAGCATTAACAGTTTCCACTCCAAACGATTGAAACCAATTTGTGTCAACTTTGACTTTGAGAAGTCAAAATTGAGTTCCAGGGTTCAAAGGGGTTCAATTGGGTGGGTTTAAAAGGCTTGAGGAGGTTCAAGATCTTATCTACTTGTTTTATTTCATTTTAACCCTTTTTAGTTGTTTTTAAAAAAAAGGTATTTATAAAGTATGAAACTTAAACATTGTATGTTTTATTAAAATAAGTTTGTAAAGGAAAGGTTTTATTTTTTTATAAAATCCCACTTGTATAAATGGTTTAATTAACAAAATTAAATGTATGCATATATTTACATATCTTCTTCACAAAAAATATAAGTATATAATTAAAAGATGTCAATATATGATTAAAGCTCGTAAGTTTTATTTTTATGAGATTAAGAGTTGTACGCTTGATTTATTTAGTATAATCAAATATATATATATATATATATATATATATTAGATTATAGACCCGTGTCTTACACGGGGTCGTATAGTAGAAAATATAAATTCATATAAAATGTGTAATTTATATTTACAATATGTTTATAATAGAAATTACATAATTCATCAGTATAATAAAAAAATTGCATACATAATTAATTTTTACGACATAAATAAGAAATAATGTAAATAAATTACAAATCACAAATCTCTAAAGACTTCTTTGTAAACGACATTTGTTGTTGTTTTTGACAGCTGACCGTCTTTATCAATGATCAATAGCTTAAGTCCATATCTACTCTTGACTCTGAACAATGCTACATATAGTTGTCCATGTGTAAAAACTGGTTGTTTGAGGAATAAGCCAACCCTACATAGCGACTGTTCTTGACTTTTATTTATCGTCATGGCAATACATACGGCAAAAAGAAATTGCCTTCTTTGAAATTTGAACGGAATCCCCTTGTCTGACGTAAATTAAGAGAGCAAGCCAAGAGAAGAGTTCCCCCTTTAACATAAATAAAGAAATAGATGAAATAGTTGATGATGCAAGCTTACTATTGAACAACAATATCATCTGCCTCAAATCCACAGACATGGTAGCCATAGCCTGCAATATCATGACCCAATTTTTTGAAAACAAGTATGCCAATTTGAGTCCAATAGGTAAAATATCCATCATGTCCATTATAACCAATCAATAAAAAATATTAATCATTTAACTTTGAGAATCCCAATCATACAACTTGAAATTGACACAAAATGATTCAAACCAAGATCAAACTAAGATTCATAAAGTGAAAACCAAGATCATCATCTATAACACATAAAGATTCAAACTTAAATTTTCCCCTAAAACCCAAAATTACGGACAAAAAACAGATTAACCCTAAACTCTTCTTCTATCTTACTCTGTACACGATCAAAAACATAAGAATTCTAAATAAATAACATCATTCTTGAATTTAAGCAGAAGATTGAATCGTTTGACCAACCTCCTCTGTGGTTCCATTCTACAACAACAAAAATGTCAAATAATCTAATCAACACAAAGACATCCACACTAATTATGGTTTTAACGACATCATTAGTTCTATCCCAAATGGTTGGAACCAACAAAAACATAAGCATGGACAAACTGGAACATAATCCAATCGAAAAATAAAACAAATATGGATCTGTGACATCTAATTAACTTTATGCACAAAGATGAACACAATCGAACCATGGATTAACAAAATACTGAATAAAACAAAAGATGCAACACACTTACAAAAATAATGAAAAATTGAAAATGAGGTTCTTGAATCTGAGAGCAAACATTCGGATTCATCGCCTCCTTCATTCACTGTAATACTCGTTAACCTTCAATCGATGATTCCGAATCAGATCTAAGATTTATCGCCTCCTTCATTCACTCGATGATTCCGAATCAGATGACAAAGAATCGCCTCCTTCATTCACTCGATGATTCCGAATCAGATGAAAAAGATTTATCGCCTCCTTCATTCACTCGATGATTCCGAATCAGATGCGATGGATGAGAGCCAAAGAAAGAAGGGCGAAGATTGTTAGAATTAGGTTTTCAGTGAATGAAAAGTAAGGGTTAGAAACCATATATTAGATCCAAATTTGGATAACCGGTTGGGTCATAGACCCGCGTGTACTATGGAAATGGGTTAAAAGTTTATTGGCGGGAAAACATATAATTAGAGTGATTCTGGTGATAACACATGGTAAAAATTATAATCATTTATTTGGTTAAGGATATGTATATATTCACAATTAAATAACTATACGTATAAGATGAATGGTATAGTTACATGATTAAAACTCATATGTTTCATTTATATATAATGTTGCATATCCCTACACGTGTTATGTATATAATAAAGAAATAATATGCAGTGCAAAGTTGAAAGTTTGCATTGATACATGTTTTAAATTAATAGTTAATGTGACATAATGTATTGGATTAGGATGAAATTAAAATATATTTGGAAAAAAAATATGGTCGAAAAATCATTAGATGTTACAACGGTGAATGCATTATCTAAGCAACTAGGGCAGCTAGCAAAATAGATGTCTAGGCGCGACCCGGGCAAACTACCAAGTAACACTCAGACCAACCCACAACATCAAGGAACAATGCATATGTTGGCGCAATAACTATCCGTAATGAAAGTGAAGAGAGTGACTTGGAAGACGATATTGAGCAAGGAGCACCTTTTATTCCGATGGAAGTTGGGGGAACAAAGGTAAATCAGGCACTCCTGGATTATGGAGCAACTCTCAGCATCCTCCCAGGAAGTCTATATCATCAGTCGGATCTTGGTCCTCTACAGCAAGTTGACAGCACCGTGGTGTTAGCCGATTTGACACGAAAACGTGCACGGGGGATGTTGAGGGGAGTGGTTGTGAAGGTCGGGGATTTCTACTACCCTAAGGATTTCTTGGTGCTTGATTATGCACCCAGTCAGAAGAAAGAACAATCAAGAGTCTTGCTCGGAAGACCATTCTTAACAACACAGTGAACATGACATTCGAAAACTGTGATTTTAACTTAGACATGCTTAAAAATTCATTTACTTATTTTTCTAAAGTTAAATGTTCAAAAGTAGGTAAGAATAACAAGTGTCAGCCTCGGTCCAAATTTGATGAGGGTGGCACAAATGAGAATGGTTTGATTGTTAACAGGTTTAAATTGAAGAATGAGGTGACTGAGGTTGTGGATGCAGCAACCCACAAGTGTGGGGAAGCTGTAGTGCAAATGAGAAAACCACCATGGAAACATCCAGTGAAAAGTGTAGGTAATCATAGTAACTCGGAGGCAGGACCATCAGGGTCACAGGCAAGATCAAAGAAACCTCCAAAGTTTATGAGGCAATCATATGAAATAGGTGAATCTTGGGAGATGCAAGATGAAGAAGAATTCAATGCTGTGGAACAAACACAGAATCCAAAATTAAATGGAAATGACTATCATCGTGCATGTGCAGCAACATTTGATGATGAGTTTGTGTTCCAACCATCATAACCAAAGTAAGGTACACGCGTCTGGCTGAAGACGTTAAACTTAGCGCTCTTGGGAGGCAACCTAAGGCTAGTTAGTTTAATTTTCTTGTCTAGTTAAATGAACGGTGTAGGTGTGTTCTGCAGAAACCCTCATGAGACTAAACTCATCCACTCGGGCTACCGAGGGGTTTAAAAGGCTTATTGAATGCGCTAAGTGCATCCGTGATTCCTACGAAAGCGAGTTAGGTTTTTATTTCGTTTTTGTGTTTTTTCTCTGGGAAGAGCCCAAGTGTGGGGACGTTCTGGGAATGGTGAGTCTTGTAGTAATGCAATGGGGACTATGCATCATTCTCTAGGGGTAGGCTACCGTGTGTAGAGTTTCTGAAGTCGTGAGTCTTAGTTTTAGTATTTTCGGTATGTTTTGTGTCTTTTGAGTTTTTGCAGGGATTTGGGGCCATACGAGCATGGAAAATCATCATAAATCACGTTCCAGGTATGTATGCACATCATTGGGGTGTTGGAACAAAATTTTGAGAAAGTTGAAAATTTGGTTTTTTTGGACCAAAAATTTTTCTAAGTATAAAAACGGCCAAAACATTCTGTGATGGAGGTGTCTTCGCGCCACGCGAAGACCCATCCTCCAAAGTTCGAAACACGCGAAGGAACAAAGTCAAAGGGCCGGTCAATTTTCAAGTCTTCGCGGTACGCGAAGACTAGCTCCTAGTCTTTCGCGACACGCGAAGACCCTGCCATGAAGTTTGTTTTTGTAATTTTTTATTTTTGTAATTTTGAGTCGCGTTAGTCCGTCGGGTTTTTTTTTGCGTCTTTTCATTGAATCGTTATGACGCTTGTGGGTTTGTTCGAGTTTACTTTGCAGGTTTTGGTTGATCCACCCGTACTCAATCTCCATTCGGGTGATGATTTCTGATTTTCACTTGATTCGTGTGTACAAGGCAGCCCATTAGTATCTGTGGAACACGATCACGAATGAAATGCTATACGATCGCATATCCAACTAAGTTTTCTTATTTTTTGTAATTTTCTTTCGTTTTCGAGTCGCTCTTCCTACATTGAGGACAATGTCGTGTTTAAGTACGGGGAGGGGAAACCTTAGTCCAGATCTGTATTTGAGTTTGTAGTTTTGAGTCATAAAAAATCAAAAAAATCATAAAAATTTTCAAAAATGTCACTGAATTAGAATTTGTGCAACTAAATGGAAAATGATAGTACAATTGGTAACTTTGCATGTTTTGAGAATTCAAATATTTATAGAAAATGCGTCTAATTTGTAACGTTTTGGTAGACCAAGCCGACTTAAAGAGCTTAAACATCCTGATAGTTTTTCTAATTTAAAATGAATAATTAATTCAGGATGTCTTGTGGGTTCTCATCTTAGGGGTGTCGGTAAGGTCGAAACTGTCAATATAGGGTGATAGGTACCTCTATAACCAATAATTTATAAGTTTTTAAAATCTTTGGCACACCGCTTTTTTTTATGAAAATAAATCTGAAAGTTGGTGGCGCCCACATTCCATAATCTGCATCATTTTATGAGCTTAATTAATTAAGTTGAAAGCTTGAGTTTGCCTACGTGTTATCTTCCGGGATGGTGCCCTGGTTGAAACGCACATGGGCAGGCTCTTGTGATCAATTATAGATTACTAGGTTATGTTTACGTGTTACCCTCCGGGATGGCGACTTGGGGGATACATTACTAAACCGAAGCTTAAGAACTTCATTGCTTAAAAACTGCAGCCTACGTGTCACACGTCGAGTTACAGCTTTATTGAAACACCACTGGGTTAGGTTTATTAATAGAATATTAATAAAGGCTCAAATCATTCATCCATCATCCATAATTCATTGATTTTTAAAACTTCTAAGTTAGTATTTATAGTGGTGGAAAAATCTATATGGTTTAACCCGGGCCTTGATATACTTTGAGATGGGATTAGGCTGAGCTGTAGCTTTCTAAGTGTGGGAGCCATAGATAGCCTGATTGCTTAGTAATGAATATAATATTTTAGATCACATAATTGCGGGCTCGAGAGTCGGTGGTTGGGTTTAATCGGATAGAAATACCGATTGTTACAATTAACGCGTTATTATATTTGTGTTGTGTAAAATGAAAGTATAGATAGCAAGTATTCCGATTACGATTCCATTGCATAATTCTTTTTCGGGATGCAAAAGGTCAAGTGTGGAGATGGGATGTGTTGCTAAATATCCCGTGTATAAGAGTTTAATTTGTATAGTTTTAGTAGTTTTATCTTGTATATCGAGTCTGTTTTATATGCATTTGGTGTTTGTGAGTCTTACAGGTTAAGCATGCTACTTGAGCGGGAAATATGAAGCTTAAATCAAGAGGATAGCAGCATACACGGGCCCCGGAGAAGTCAAAGTCAACAAAAGTCAATTTCTTGGAAATTAGGTTCTTCGCGACACGCGAAGACCAGGGGGAAGAAGTTCCCAACACGCGAGGGGCTTGAAAAGTCCACCCGACTAAATTGGATTTCACGCCATGCGAAGATCATCCAGGTTTGGTTCGCGACACGCAAAGAATAGAAAAGTCGGCAAAAATAACCTAATTCTAAGTATAAGCCAATGAGGAGGCCATAATCGAATTAACTTCCATTCAGCCATCCAAGCACTTCCCAGAGGCGATTTCCAGAGAGAAAGTTCGAATCTTTCCACGTTTTTGATGCTAGATCAAGCCACATCAACTATTGAAGAATTGATGATGATGTCGATGAGCGGCTAATCATTCCGTAATTGTTTCCGGGTGTAGGATCTGCTTTGTAAGGTGACAATCTCATACATACTGAGTTTGGTTTAGGATTCTTGTAATCATTGATTGTTTGAATGCTATGGTTTCTTAGATTTAATGAAACACTTTGGTTTGTTTTAGATTTAATATATTCATCACTTTTCAGTTTTCTAACGTGAATCATTGAGTGTCTAGATCTGATATTCTAAGGTGGTAATTGATTATTGAGTTTTAAATCTGTGTCAAGTATCCGATTTTATAAATCGTTGCTCAGTACAGTCACTATCTTGATTATTAATTATTTGTCAAATCTAATCAAACGAGTTATGTCTATGTAACTTCCGATAAGTACAAATTAGTAATCACCGAACTTGCATTCTGAACCCGGAAGCGATCTGTTTTCTCTTAATTATTTTCCAAAACCTTGAAGTTTGTTGCTTTTTAATCTAAATCCGAACAGTTTTCTTAAACAACACTGTCCACCAATTCCCTGTGGATACGACACCCTACTTCACTATACTATAGTTTAAGGTACCTAGGGATTAGATATAATATTGTTTTTGATTTACCTTGACAACGTAATCAAAAACATGTATAAATGATGGCACATCATAACACCCCATACTTAAACTTTGCTTTTCCTCAAGCAAACTCATGCATGATCAGACCCATAACTAAAAACTTTACAAAAGGTAATGGAGCCCCAAGTAGTTGGAAACTCCAGGATAACTCATGCGTCGATTTATTCTTTTTTTGGCTTTTCTATTTTCATGATGATGGATCCCATGACAAGCCTACTACAACTTCAATTATGCATAAACCTTCACCCCTTACAATGTTCACTCAACTCTAGGGTTATATATGTATGGATAATCTAAGTTAAGTGGAACACTCAAGTTCGAATTGAATTATGCAATGGTCATAAGCTTGTATAAAATCAAGTCTCCACCAATTAACTAAGTAGTATGCATGAATCAAGAGGACTTTAAAAGGGTTGTAATCTGGCTAAAAGAAAAATAAAGGGTGAAAGTGAAAATATTTTTGGGTTTTTAAGGATTTAAAAGGGTTTCAAGGGCTGCAGCTAACTTAAAACACACTAGCGGGTCCCTCTACAGTACTCAGATCATGAGGGTATAACTATTCTTAGGGCTCGTTTATGGTCAGATTGCCAAGACCGATACTTCTTATCATGTTTAACTCCTCCCTCATTGCGTAATACACATTGCTGCCTTTCCGTATGGTTCTTTCATCTTGTAACCTAATAGCACCGACTTTGATCAGATGCGTATACTCATGTTGGGAATAAGTTTGATTCTTGCTGCATTTTCCATCGTAGCTCCGGTTGTCACATTTCACACATTTGCCATATCTTTTGGCTTTTCTTTCGGCGGCGCTTTTTGACAAGCCGTAAAATGGTGGTAGTTGTTCTTGCTTGTGCCACCATTTTCTTACATCACTTGTTGCTTTGAAAACTTTCTCTCGGAGTTTGGGTGGTAATTCAGGCTTCACGAAATGAATACAAGAAAGCAAATTGAAATCAAAAGAATGAATATCCAGCTCTTTAAGGTCTAACCGGTAAAAGACCAACTTCTCTCTTTCTTTTTCTTTTCTCATTTTTCTATTTTTTTTAGACAACATATCATCAAGACTAATTTTTCAATAATTCTTTTCCTCATGTTCCTTGAAGTAATTTTTCCATATCTTCCTTGTAGATTGTTCGGCTGTTTTCTCCTAATACATCCACTTTCTTCTTATTATATTCCAATTCTTTTGAGTGAAACAAATTCTTTCCAAATTGCCTCAATGGTTGTAAACTTGAAATAACGACATAAAATAGTCTAATATTTTTCCATCTTGAAGACAGTTAGCCAATAACCGGTGTTTACGAAAAGCTGGTTTGGTGATAATTGTGGGTAGTGGTTAATGCTCAGAGGGCTATCTAGGCGGATATTGTTTTTGAGATTTTGGGTTTAAGGATAATATATAAAGGGTAACAAAGTCCTAGGTGCCTCAATCATATTCATACTTCTACTAGTTCATGATCTTGATATGTATAAGTCATACAAGTTCTAATTATGCATAAAATTCGATCGAAAAACACTCAATATACCAAACGAAAGAGCATACGAATAATAATAATGCTCGTGAAAAGGATCAGATTATTCTCACATGGAAACGAATGGGATAAGGTTTAGTGATTTCTTATGCATAATATCCATTTGTTTCTACTTGTCTTGTCTTCATTTTATTTAATTAAGAGCGAACTCGAAGAGATTTAGGTCTTAGGATTAAATTTTTTTGAAAATTTTTAGGTTTTTTAAGAAAAGTAAGTTTTTAGTAAGGTTTTAGTCAAGTGGGAAGAAAATCACGAGTTTAGTTTTACTGCTTTGAGATTACAAGCTGTCCTGAATCTCTAATTCCCCAACCCCCACTTAAAATTGTGCATTGCCCTCAATGTGCAAATGCATGTAATGGAATGCTATGCAAGAATTTAAATGCATGAAGTTTTTAGGGAAAAGAAACTGGGACTCCCTCGGTCAATTCGGTGTATAACCTATGGCCAAAACTTATTGCTGTTGTCAACACATCGCTTCAAAGACATCATCGAATTTCATAGAAATTTGATGCGTTTTCCGGCGTCCCAGCTTGTAGAGGTGGAGTGTAACTCCCCAAAGAAGTAGAGAAACTACCTGGTGATGCTATGCTACTTGACACATAAAGAAAAACATAAAAACAGAAAACGGAAATAAAAGATAGTAGTTAGGCTACTAAGGTCCTAGTATCGAGAAGGCATACATGGGGGCTGAAGTATGAAAAACTTAAACTTGGAAAACCAAACCTGAGATCCATGATTTCTGCCGTATGCACCAACTTCTCAATTTATTCATGATCATCATGTTACCTCCCGGAAGCGCCACGTTTATTTAAGGGTCGTTGGCCAGACCCGTACGTGTTTTATCAGTCTCTCTCTTCTAGCGGAACTTCCTCCACTGCCTGATCAATTGGTCCTTCAAAATAGTGTTTCCCTCGATAACCGTTGACTTTGAAGGTTGTCCCATTTGTTTGTTTAAGTTCCAATGTTCCATAAGGAAATATCTTTCTGATTGTGTATGGTCCCATCCATTTGGATCGTAATTTTCCTGGAAATAGGTGTAACCTTGTTGTATAGTAAAACTTTTTCTCCTTCTTGGAAATCCCCCTTTCGCAGTTTCTTATCATGGATTTTCTTCACCCCGTCTTTGTAAATTGTTAAGTTCATGAATGCTTGATTTCGAAGTTCTTAGGGGCTGCACAAAGGTAAAAAAAATCATCAGAAATAGGTTAGAGATATTAAAAATTGCAGGGATCGTAGCTATTTCCTACCCTTTTAAACTCATTCAAGCGGCAAAAGTTTCCCACCAGGGATTGAATCTCTCCTTACAAAAAAGAATTTTCCCTTCCGGTAAGTATCATTCTGGGTAGCTTTTGGGATTAAATGAGTTCGCCCAGACTTAAACTGAAGAACGAAGCAAGAAGAGCCGTGGGTTCTTAAGTTGTAGACATTTGCTAGCTCAGGGACACCAATGGTTAAAGAATGAGAACGATTCAACCTCTCGAGAGTTGCTAGAATTCTCCAAACAATGGGCATGATTTGGGAATAGCTCAGGCCAGTAAGGTTAAAGAACTCAGTGATGAGTGGAGGGAATGGATATGACAGGCCCAAAGTGAAAGAATAGCTATGAAAACAAACCCAAGTTTCAGAGATCAAGTCAGCTTTTGTTCTAGAATCGAAAGACCTAAAAATGATTTTTTGAGGAAAAATATTGTTTGATTTCAGTAGTTTAATGTCCTGATAGGTGAAAGAGCAAACTTCAAGATCAGAATGGTCAAGGATCCCTTGATCCGTGAAATCCTCTATCGTTTCGGCAACGATGGAAGAAGCTGACCTAGTCATTTTCTTACCCATGATCGCGAAAGATTAAGAAAGAAGAAAGAAATCAGAAATCACAGTAGAGATATTTTTTACCTGCTTCAACCTTGAAGAAGATTGGAATGAAAGAGAAAGACTCATAATATATTTATTCAAAAATTGCAACGGTTAAATCGCCTTGGTATTCGGAAAGGTCCTATCGCGGATTAATCATGATTCACCGTTTGAATTTTGAAATTTTACAGATATCAATAAATAATTGACAGCTGTTAAAATTTAGGGACAATTGTTAGGGGTCATTTTACATGTAGGGATCCTGGATCTTCGGCACACTTCGGTATCCTGACAGGTTTCAGTATCCTTATTATTTAACCGTTATATCTTTCTTCTATCTTGATTACTACGCAGGTAAATCGTGCGAAGTCAAGCTCAACCCTGAAGAATCGGTCTAGAGGTCGAGGAGAACGTGTAGAAGACGCGTGGAATAGCCTCCAACTGTCGTATTAGAGGACTTAGTCGATTCCGGGATTCTCGGATAGTTAGTTAAGCTGTTATCTGTATATAATGAGCAGCTTGGTCGATTAGGAATCACACCAATTCATACCTCAATACTCTTAGCTACAGAATACACTAGCAATTAGCTCTGTAACACTTAGTTTACGATCATTTGCTACTCTACACTTGTAATCCTTTTACTATTTATTCAAGAAACGAGGCAGGTGTCGATTGTCACCTCCCGAGGTTTTATGCCGGAGAACCTTAAAGATCAAGGGCTTTCCTCGTAAACAACCATGTCAAGTTTTACATTCTTACATTGTTTTTCATTGATCTTACAAGCACACTACCTCACAAACTAAGTTTGGTTACAAAATTAGCTTACATAATTTTTACCCAAAACAGGTATCATGGTTACTACCTCGACGTTCTGTCCTCTCGATGCTTCGTCTTCCTTGACATTTTGTGGATAATCCAAGATTTCAGAAGGATCTTCATGCGGTTCCGTGGCATAGAGTTTAATAATTTCACTTTTTATTTCCTCTAAATTTCGGAATAGTGTGTCTGGTTTCCAAGGATCTGGTTCGTAGAATGAATGCTCAGCATTTAATGATGGAGGTGATTGAGGAAGTAAAATTTCAAATGGTGAAGGGTGCAGATACACTTCGTGATCCATGTGACGCCATACAGAAAGATAACACTCCTCGGTGTAGTGTGATCCTCCACATAACTCACACCATGACTCTGTGTAATTTTTGTTAAATTCAAAAAATTCTTCATTGATAAAATTTTCATTGTAAGGATCCATGATAATTTTTTTGTAAAAGGTGGATTTTTTTAGAAAGGCTAATCCGTTAACTCGAATTTTTCTTGAAATCACCGTATCCCCGGCAACGGCGCCAAAAACTTGATGCGCATGGGATTAAGTTAGTAAAAGATTTTAATATTAAGGTTTCACAAGTTCGGGTTTTAAATTTGTAAATTAAAATTATAAATACTCAAACTTAAAACACACACAATAGGAAAGTGTACCTATCGTAGCATAATATAGTTTAGGTAAGAACCAAGTATCGAACCAATAGACACTATCGAATTCCAATACTTAACTTTTGTTATCGTTTAGACGATTTAATTAGTGAGTGAGTTTTACGTGCTTTGTGAAGCAGAAAAGTAAATGACGGTAAAGTAATGACAGAAAAGTAAAAACGTGCGTGATGTGTGTAACAGGAATGTAAATAACAGAATAGTAAATAGTAGGAAAGTATATATCTCGGAAATGATCTGGTCACGAAGAGTATTGCTTTGGGATACGAATCCGCTTGGTATATGATAATGTTAAGTAACTAATCCAGTGGTATGACTAATACATATGTGTGAGTCGGGTCACCGATAGAGCCTCGTTCTCACGACATTTGGTTCACGAATTATAATCTTTAATAATAAAATGGTAATGATTCAAGTCAGGGACAACGTTACCCTCAACCCTTTGAATGCTATCTTCAGGCTGGTTTAGGACATCGAACTTAAATGCTTAATTATTATTATTAAAAAGGTTATTAGACTTTGCTTACCGGGAGGCGGTGCAACATTGGGACCATGTATAAATACGTATCGTTCCCAACATGAGTTCACCGATTCTTGGTCTCATAACAAGTTCGTATAAAGACGTACGACCTTATTAGTATTAACCAAGCCTTGGCTTATCAAAATCCACTTGTATAAAGACGTACAAGCATCAAGAGAAGTTTGATTAAAAAGGTTTATGATCTTACGCTTTGAAATCAAGAACACTGACAAGTATAAAGGCAAATTTAGATAATAATAAAAAGCCCACCTAGAAGGTGGTTTTAAGAGCAAATAGTTAAAGACATAAACATACCACTAGATTAATACGTTAAACATTAACATACACCAAACTTCATCTTCACCCTAGCAATACAAAAAGTTTAGCTACGAATGGCCATACTAACTAGCGTAACGCTAAGTTTTGTAGGCTCCCCTATTGCGGACAAAGAGGATGAGCCTCTCTACTCTCTACTACAACTACGAAATACTCTCTCTGGAATAGTGTCTTGGGGTATGGAAAGGTGTGTGGAATGAAGAACCCAAGCCTCCTATTTATAGGCCTCAGCGTGAGCAATGCACGGTCGTGCATTGGATTGCACGGGCGTGTAAACACCTAGGGAATCATAGGGTATGGGTGGTAGTGTACTGGGAGCCGTGGGGGAGCAAGGAGGGCTGATGATGCACGGCCGTGCATCCCCCCTGCTGCCTACTTTTGTCTTTTAGTTGCTGGTTGACTTTTGTTTACCTTTGTTGACTTCTTGAGGGTCAAAGCTCAGGAATGATCCTTCTAGAAGCTTGGTTTCTTGGTGCTTTTGATAGGTTTTATCCTTGTTTATCTTTAGAACACCGAATAACCTGCAATTATAAAATATAAATGTTTTAAGTATCAATTGCAAGGTTATTATTCGATTTGTACCATAATATGAGGATTATTATGCATGCAAAACATGTATAAATGATGGCACATCAACTATATTGACCGGATGAGCGCGATCATTAAGATCAGCGAATGCCAAGAGGATCAAGCTGTGAAATTCGCCGCTCACTCATTTGCATTCGAGGCGCTGAGTTGGTGGGAGATTGTGAAAAAGGAAAGAACTGAGAAACCAATACAAAAGATGACTTGGGAAGATATGAAACAGTTGGTAATCCAAAAGTTATGTCCTCAGAATGAGGTTGATAAGGTAGAGGTTGAGTTTGTAGAGTTTCAAGCAGGGAACATGACCCATAAGAAATTCACTTCAAAGTTTAATGAGCTGGATCAATTAGTTCCCTATCTAGTGAGCACTGAAGAGAGGAGGATTAAGTGCAATGTTCAGAAACTGCCTCCAAGAGTCTGCACTATTGTGAAGGCCAACATACCCAATACTTATAAGGTTGTGGTAGCCCTGAGTGGTAGGGTATTCGATGATGAATATGCTGAAGGGCCTTACCCTTATGAGAATCCAAAGAAATGGCCTAGTTCCAACAAGAGGCAAAGTGATGGGTGGTCAGAACAGAGAGGGAAGAAAACATGGATTGAGGCACCTAAGCAATGTAACAAATGTGGTCGAAGTCACACAGGGGAGTGCCGTGTTGGCACAAACCTGTGCTTTATATGCAGCAAAACTGGGCATTTCTCTCGCGACTATTTCAGCTTGGCTCAGTGCCAAAAACATGGGAGGACTGGTCACGCGACCAAAGACTGCAGAAAGCCAACCCAAAATGAGACTGATAAAGGGAATAATAGTGGGGCGAAAGAGAATGATGCACCGAGAACCAGAACCAGAGCCAATGCTATTACCCCAAGAAGAAGCCCGTGGAAATCCTGACGTGGCGTCAGGTACGTTTCTTATCAATAACATCTATGCTTCAGTACTATTTGATTCTAGCACAACAAAGAGTTTCATAGCTTCTATGTTTTGCACTAAACTTAAATGCCACATCTCAAAGATAGAACATGCCTTTAACATAGAATCTGTCGTCGGTAGAAATACGAAAGTAATAAAAGCTATAGAAAATTGCACCATAGGCATTTATGGTCATAGATTCCCTGCTAGGTTATTTGTGATAGCCTTAGGAGGATACGATGTGGTGTTGGGAATGGATTGGCTCGCTGCCAATGGAGCCCAGATTGTATGTAAATGAAAGAAGATTCATCTCAGAGCCCTGGATGGAAGGGAAGTCATTATCTATGGAGATAAAGATATCTCGACGTCGAACATCATTTCAATGATTAAGGTAGAAAGTTACACGAGGCGCAGATGTGAGGCCTACCTGGGTTACGTTATAAACCATGAGAAAGAAATTACATAGACGAAAGCTATACCCGTGGTGTGCAACTTTCCATAGGTGTTCTCTAAGGACTTACCTGGACTGTCACTCGATCGGGAAATTGAATTTCAAATTGATATAATGTCGGGGGTCCAGCCCATTGGCAAGGCACCTTACCGACTAGCTCCATTCGAGATGAAAGAATTGATGACCCAACTAGAAGAACTTCACGATAAAGGTTTTATCAGACCGAGCATTTCCCCTTGGGGTGCTCTGGTGATGTTTGTAAAGAAGAAAGATGGCTCGATGACAAAGTTCATAGACTACAGGGAACTGAATAAAAGAACGATAAAGAACTAATAATTGTTATCTAGAATAAATGATCTCTTTGACCAATTGCAAGGCTTGAGTTGGTTCTCAAAGATCGATCTTAGGTTGGGTTAACATCAGTTAAAAGTACGGGGAAGAGGATGTGCCAAAGACAGCGTTTCGTACACGATACGGGCATTATGAATTCCTTGTAATGTCATTTGGTTTGACAAACGCTCCTGCGGCGTTTATGGATTTGATGAATCGGGTGTGCCGCCCGATGTTAGATCGATCGGTGATTGTGTTTATTGACGACATACTTATCTACTGCATTGTTTTATGCATTGTGTCTATTTTATGCTTATGCATGTAAATAAGCATATTGAGGAAAATGTGCAATTCAAGTGTGGGGAAGGACTTGAATTTTTTGTCTCATCACTAATGCCTTACACAAAACTCTTTTAACAGCATACACCCCTGATTTATCTCTAAAAATAACTAAAAAAAGTTAAAAAATAAAAAGAATATAAAAAATATTTGAAAATTTTTAAAATTTCCAAAAAAAAATAATTTAATAAAGTTCATCTTTGTGTCATTTTTAAAACTTCATGTCATAGACGTGTTTCGAGGCCAATGATTAAAGCACCAAACAAAAATAAAATAAAAAGAAATATCGGGGAGTATAAGTAGAAATAGAAAACACTTCACACAATAACCATTACCATCCATTTCCAAGTGAGAATTTCGAGCCTTACGAGTATTACAACATTAAGTACACAATGCTCTTTTCATTTGAAACTTGAGTGACGGCCAAAATGATATGTAAATTAGAACTTAATTAGGCAATACATTCCAAGATCATGAACTAGACTTTTACACATAAATGATTTAGGCATCAGGATTAAACACTTTATCTAGCATTTTTATCTTTTATATCCAAACCCACATTTCCCCTAGTTAACTCCTTTTGAGCCATTCCCTTTCATTTCAAATACCCGCACATAATGCAAATTTAGCCACTTAGACAAATAGCCTTTTTCAACTTTAACCCATTTTTAGTAAACATACGGTTTAAAAAAAACGCTTGCCATTGCTTTATTTTACATTTCATAAGAACCCCTAAGTAAGGGATTTGATGTAAAGATAGTTACAGATTGAAAAAAAAAATCCATTCCCTAAAGAGGGAAAGATGAGTATATAGATTAGTTTGCTAAGATGAGCAATTTTGAGATTGTAAAAACATTAAGTAGCTCATTAGCTTTTGTATAGTTCATTTTGTTTCGGCAAAAATAAACGTTAAAAAACCGGAGTTTTGTAACTTTTAGTCACTTTCCCAAATTTTCATTACCCTTAGCCCAAGCCTACACTACAACCCTTTAAAGCCCTCATGATAATTGTCTAAGTCTATGTTAATTGGTGGAGCATTGATTCCTTCTCAAGCTTAATATTTTACATACTTCATTTATGGCATGAGTGATCCACTAAATACTTGTATATTTTTATCCATATATTCACCGAGTGTTGAGTGATTATTTGTGAGGGTTGTGAATTGTCAAATTAAGTAGGCTTGTTACTCTTGTAAATATTTCTTATATAAAAATTCAAAAATGGTGTCTTTCATGATTTGAATACTTTAGAACCGTTTGTGCACTTAGGGCAATTTCACACTGGGGAATCACCCTTCTCTTCTACCTTTTCCAAATAGGAGGTGTTTATGCTTGAGTTTTGCTTAAGGACAAGCAAAGTTCAATTGTGCGGATGTTTGATGTGCATCAAATTATACATGTTTTTCACAACAAATATTATTTATTTTCCTTATGTTTTCTTAACAATCTTATGAATTAAGGCCTTAATTCGTTCATATTGAGTTTTCAGGTCCTAAAACCCAAGAATTGATCAAAGGAGCAAATATCATGCAAAATAAAGAAGAAATGATCAAGTCAGGAGATCCAATACGGGTCATGCCTCATCAAGCACGCTCCCGTGCCCTAGGTCAGGAAACAAGAAAACATCTGGGACCCACTCCCCTATGCCCAAATCACCACGCCCCTATGCCAAGGGTCGAGCACACCACGTTCCCAAGTACAAACGCCCCCGTGTGGTACCAACTTGTCCACAACTGCTTCGCCCCCGTTCCCAAGCACAACTTCCTCATCAAGCACGACCCGTGTTCGAGCCTCTGATCAACCTATAAATAGAGTGTTCTTGCATTCAAATGGGAGAGCTTGGTAGAGGTTTCAAAGCCATTTTGTTAGAAGAATTCTCTGTGATTTTAGTAGTTTAGTTTCAATCTTCAAGATTATAGATACAATTAACAAATTTGAAATCTTGTAATGATGCTTAAGTGTGTTTATACAAGTTTAGGGCATTTGCACGACCGTATATCCCATTACACAGCCGTGCATTGCCCATTTTGGAGCTTATAAATAGATGGCTTGGGTTCTTCATTCCACACACCAAAATTGGGAGCAAAATCACACTCCTAGAGTTCGTAGCTGTAGTTTAGAATAGAGAGTAGAGAGGCTCTTCCACTTTGTTCGCAATAGGGGAGCCTACGAAACTCAGCATTATGCTTGTTCGTATGGCCATTCTAGCTAAACCCTCTGTATTGTTTGGGTGAAGATGAATTTTGGTGTATGTTAATGTTTAACTTATTAGTCTAATGGTTTTTTTATGTTCTTTAATTATTCACTCTTAAAACCATCTTCATGACGGACTTTTTATTATTATCTAAATTAGTCTTTAAACTTGTGAGTGGTCTTGATTTTAAAGTGTAAGACCATCAAAAAATTTTTATGAAACTTCTCTTGAAACTTGTACGTCTTTAATATTGATAAGATTGTACGTCTTTATACGAGCTTGTTATGAAACCAAGAGTTGGTGAACTCACATTGGGAACAATACGTCTTTATACATGGTTCCATTGTTGCATCGTATCCCGGTGAACAAAGTCTAATCACTCTTTTAATAAAAATAAAGGTACTTAAGTTTGATGTCTTAAACCAACTCGGAGGTAGATCTTAAGCATACGAATGCACTGATCTATTGAAGATTTAAGGGTAATGATGTCCCTGACTGGGAGTCTTACTATTTTATTATTAAAGAACATAATTCATGAACCAAATGTTATGAGAATGAGGCTCTAGCGGTGTATCGTTCACACATTTGTATTAGTCATACCATCGGATTAGTTAAAATAACATTATCATATACCAAGCAGATTCGAAGGCCAAAGAAATACTCGTTGTGATCTGATTATTCTCGAGCTATTTACTTTTCTGTTATTTACTATTATGTTATTTACATTTCTGTTACACACTTCACGCACATTTGTATTTTATGTTATTTACTTTACCGTCATTTACTTTTTTATCATTTACTTTTCTGCTTCACAAGCACACAAACTCACTCACTAATTAAACCGGCTAAATGATAACAAAAGTTGAGTATTGGAACTCGACCGTGTCCATTGGTTCGATACTTGGTTCTTACCTAAACAATATTACGCTGCGATGGGTACACTTGCCTATTGTGTGTGTTTTAAGTTTGAGTATTTATCATTTTATAAATTTAAAACCTGATCTCATGAAAACCTTTTCCAAAACAAATATATATTTATATATACACATACGAACATCAGTTGTGAAGAGTCAACTTAAGTAGGCTTGTTACTCTTGTAAATATTTCTTATATAAAAATTCAAAAATGGTGTCTTTCTTGATTTGAATGCTTTACAACCGTTTGTGCACTTAGGGCAATTTCACACGGGAGAATCACCCTTATCTTCTGCCTTTTCCAAATAGGTGGTGTTTATGCTTGAGTTTTGCTTGAGGGCACGTAAAGATTCAAGTGTGGGATGTTTGATGTGCACCAAATTATACATGTTTTTCACGTCAAATATTATTTATTTTCTTTATGTTTTCTTAAAAATATTATGCATTAGGGCCTTAATTTGTTCATATTGAGTTTTCAGCTCCTAAAACCCAAGAATTGACCAAAGGAGCAAAAATCATGTAAAATCAAGAAGATATGCTCAAGTCAAGAGGTCCAACATGGGTCGTGCCTCATCAGGCACACCCCCGTGCTCTAGGTCAGGAAACAAGAAAACATCTGGGACCCACTCCCCTGTGCCTAAGTCACCACGCCCTCATGGCAAGAGTCGAGCACGCCTCGTGCCAAAGTACAACACGCCCCCGTGTGGTACCAACTTGTCCACAACTGCTTCGACCAAGTTAGTGGAGCAGAAACCAAGTACACACGGGGCTGTGCCTCATCAAGCACGATCGTGGTCGAACCTCTGATCAGCCTATAATAAAGTGTTCTTGTATTTAAATGGGAGAGCTTGGTAGAGGTTTCATAGCCATTTTGTTAGAAGAATTCTCTGCAATTTTAGTAGTTTAGTTTCAATCTTCAAGATTCTAGATACAATTAACAAATTTGAAATCTGGTAATGATGCTTAAGTGTGTTTATACAAGTTTAATCTTTGTTGATTGCATGGTCATTTTTGGCTAAATCTTTGAATCACTTTGGTAAGATGAACTTTTAATGAAGTAGTTAGTGTGTTTATGGATTCAATAATGGTGTGTGTGAGTGAATTCAAAATATGATCTTTTAACATTGAAAGTGGATCCGCATAACTGTCGAAACGATTTTCCAACTTCATACTTCGTTGATTCGGGCATTCACACTTCTATGTTGAGTCGGTGTGTTAGTTATTTGAAAGGGTGCTAGAAGTTGTGAATTGTGAACGCGGTTGTAAAGATCCTTGCTTTTTAATATACGGTGACTTGGTATTCTAAAGGCTTGACTTTATGCATTATTACTACCCTTGTGGAGAGGAATCAAAGCAAGAGAATCATAGTAATTAGTGTATAAAGTCCAATGTCTAAAGACATAATTTTGATAATTTAATTCCAACATTGAGGTGGTTGTTATGGTGGCATACTTTCCAATATTGTTGAGGGAGTCAATCTCCCGACCCAGGAGTTGCTCCATCTTTTGCATTTACACACACATTATCACTAATCTTAAAGTTTATGACGTGGTGTCTCGAACCAGGAAACATGTCTAGTTAAATATAGCGGTTGTCATGTTATTCAAACTACTACTCCTGGGAAGACAAAATCGACCGGGCCATAGGATTTAATGGCTTAAGTGACGACTGTCATGTTTACGGTATAGTGGTCTTTTGAGAATCCATAAACTAAAGCTAACTATAACATTAAAGGGAATTCGAACCAAAGTGATTTATTTCTTGTTATTGACTACTACTATATTCTACCATTCTCTTATTTTCTTTTAAGCTCTTTAAAAATCAAAATCAAACAATCATTCAAAATTCTGGAAAGATTAGACATCAACTAAAATCCGGTACTAAGAGCCAATATATCCTTGGATCGATATCCGGTCTTACCAACACTATATTACGTCCACGATGGGTGCACTTGCCCTAAGTGTGTTGTAGTGAGTGTCAGTAATTCCGTTTCTATAAATTTAAAGCTTTTGTGTTAAAATCATCAATTTTATGTATACACCCATGACACATCAGTGGCCTACAAACTAGACTTGCCACATGAACTGAGTGGAATCCACCCTACTTTCCACATGTCACACTTGTGAAAGTGTTTAGCTAACAAATCAGCGCACGTGCTACTCATGGATATTGAAGTAGAAAACAGTTTGAATTACATAGAAGAGCCGGTAGCAATATTGGACCGAAAAGAGAAACAGTTAAGGAATAAAGTAATCCAGCTGGTGTCCAGTGGAGGCACATAAAGGGTTCAGATGCGACATGGGAAAATGAAGAGGAAATGAAGGAATCGGTACCTGCACCTGTTTAACTTATAGTAGGTTTTGGGGACAAAACCTCTAATAAAATGGGTAGACTTGTAACACCCGAAAACCCGACAACTTAGTGTTGGGCCAAGGAAATAAGGAATTGTTAAGGGCCATGAAGGGTGGGCTTGGCTCATGGGAACTCCATAACCTTAGCACTATTATATAGTAGCCTCCATTCTGCTCATTTACACAATCTTCCATCAAAAAATGTAGAGAGAAAGAGAGAGAGAGTGGGTTTATAGAGAGAGAAAACTCCCAAGAGAGAAAACTCCCAGAATTTCAAGGTTTTGCTCAAAGATCGACACCAATCTGTTTGTCCATTGATTTGGAACAAGATTAACGAAGCAACGGTAGCTTTTTGAGGTATGGATCCAAACTAAATCTCAGTTTTTCTATAAAATGAGTTTTTGAGTAAAACTAGGGTTTTCACCTTAAAGGTTAGTTTTTTAAGTATTAAAACATGAACAAAAGGCCAGATCTAGCTTCATGGAAGCTAAATAAATGATTTGGACGTAAAAAGTTAAGATTTTGGATCGAAAATTATCGATTAGAGTTTTTTGTTCTTGAGGCAACATCTGGCATGCACATCTCTCGAGATTCTTCAATGATTGGGACACGTGTCATTCCATTTGGAGACACTATGTTGACAACACTAAAGAGTGTCGGCATGCACGTACACGACACTATGGAGTGTCGCTGATATTATATGGCGGCACTACAAGAACGACACTAAGGAACGATATTAAGTCCCCAACGAAAGTCCTGGCGACACTGATCAGACGACATTGATTCCTGGTGACACTGTCACCAAGCAACTCTCTCAGACGACTCTAGTGTTGACGACACTATGCTCAGGCGACACTGCCTGTGGCGACACAATAGGCGACACTAACAAAGTTTAACCGATTTCACGTATTGAATTCATACAAATTACGTAGCACTTGTCTAGCCAAAGCATAGTAAGTTTCACACAATATACCGACTACCAAGTGAGTTCTAAGTCCCCCTTTGTCGATGATTTTGGGTTGTATACTCTTATGATGTAAATTTTTTATGGCTAAACGTGCTAACTAGTAAAGTATGAAAATTAGGCTAAGTATAAATTACGTGCCTAAATGAATAATGATGTATTATGTGACTTAACGTGTCAATGTGTCAACATGAATGATAAAGAATACAAAGGACTTACGTATAACATGCCACTATAGTTAAACTATAAAAGAGGCAATACGTGTAAACATGCCAACAAAGTAAATGATGAAATGGTTGCCCACGTGGTAAACGGATGTAAAGAACAAAGGAATTAATCACATAAATAGGTTTAATTAATGGTGAAACGGTTGTCCAAGTGGCAAACGGATGTTAATGACTTAAAAGAACGATATGTGTAATACTTGATTATGTGACAGCTACTTCGGTAGAAGGACGAAACAGCTACTTCGGTAGACGGACGAAACGGACTACGACGGTAGGACGGATGAAACGGTTAATTCGGTAAACGGATGTAAAACGGACTAATACGGTAGACGGATGAAACGGGTTTCTCATAATTTAAAATCATTAAGATATAAATTGGTGATGTATGAAACCCATTTGTACTTCTATGTGTTTTTCTTTTTTTTTTAACTAGGCAATTGGCTGTAGGTACCAACTAATTCCTGGCATTTTTTATAAAGTTTTTGAAGATTTCTTTAGGTGGCAAGCAAATTCACCCATTTCGCTGGGTGGCAACCTTATTCCAGCCGGTTTGCTTGAATGGGAAGCGAATTAAAAAAATATATAAAAAAATAATTGGTAGCAGGAGTTCATTGCTTAAAGTTTTTGCTGTGGATTTTCGTAAATATTTCTATAAGTATCATAAAATATAATATTTTATAAAATTACAAATTACAAATCGACATTTTGATAATTTTTCTTGTATTAAAAATATTATTTTATTAATGAAAAAAATCTAGAAAAACAATTACTAATTTACTATCAATCATGGACTCCAGTCCATACTGTGAGGATGCCATTTGTGTATCAAATACTTTTATTATCCGACAGATTTTAAATTAAATAAATATAAATGGAACAAAAAATGGGTCCCAGTGAACATGGTTCCATTTTCTTTCTTTACAAATACCACCCTTCCTCCCACCCTTCATCGCCATGTACTTGTGCTCATCTGCCCTTAATCCACCTGCAAATTTCTCCAACTCGTTCATCCCAAAATCATTCACATCACCCAGATGCAAGGTATAGTTTCCATCCTCCAATCCGACAACCCAGAAAAGGCGATCAAGGCGGCGCCACTACGCCGCACTCTCTCCGCTGATATGTCATCCAAGAAGTGGATGGCGGATAACGGGTTACCGGTGATGAAGAAGATTGCGTCGTCTGAACAACTCGCGATTGATTCCTCTTCTTCATCCGAGTCGGATGAAGAAGAATGTGGGGTGGACGGAAAACGCCACCAGAATCCGACACGTGTTGATATTTGGACCGCGATTATGTCGCAGAAGAAGCAAGACGATTCGGTTAAGCCGTATGTGCATCCGCTTGTTAAGAAATCCGCTAGCTCGTTGAGCGAGAAGAGTCTCAAGATTTGCACCGAGAGTCTCGGGTCAGAGACTGGATCAGATGTGTTCACGTCCTCAGCGTCTTCTGAGAATCGTGTTGAGGAGAGAGAAGAAGAAGAAAAAGAAAAAGAGGAACATAAAGTTGTCAAGCATTCATTTGCATGCTTGACAACTAAAAAGGCCCAACAGGCCCAACCCCAGCCCCGTTCTCTCCCGCCGCCGCTTCCCTCTCTAGTGACGGCGCGAACTGACGGGCCGTCGCTTCACATGCATTCTCGCCGCGTCGATGGCCGGCTCGTCCTGGAAGCCGTCTCCATCCATCAGCAGAAATATTTCGAAGCTCAACGCCAAGACGGCCGGTTTCTTCTCACCTTTATCAACGACCCGAACGAACACGACAACGAGAAAGACGAAGATGAGATGGAGACCAATTTCAGCGACAAAGAGGTCGGAATCTTGAAGAACCGACCGCTGAATTCAACAACACCAGTGATGAGCTTACACAAATCAACGGTGACGATTAAGAGGATCTTGGAAAGGGATAACGAGAATCCATCGTGGTCCAAAAAGATGAACACGAAAGAAGCACCGGTTCCACCGCGATCGCGAGCAACGAGGCTTCCCCCGTTGCCACCCGCCACCTCGGTGAACTCGTACCAGTACTTCTGGAGGGCTAAACCAACGGTGGCGAGTGTGATCAGCCAACAGCGGCCACCGGCTAAAACCAAAGACCTGGTCCTGCTCAGAGGCAATAAAGCCGACTGCTTTCTACCTTCACTGAAAGGTTGCAAAGAGCCAAGAAGGTCTCTTCTGATGTGGGAGCCATTCTGCATAGCCACCTCCTGATTCTCTCTCTACCACCAATATTCCCTTTTCTACATCTATATGTTGTATCTATCTATCTATACATCTACATGATCTGTGTCTCTCTAAATAAACATATGGAAGAATGAGAGATGACATAATGTATCATGTATCATAGATTAATTTTCTAATTGAAACATATGTATCACAAATATGTCGTTTGTGCTTAAAGAATAAGTTAGCACTGTGTTTGACATAATGTCTCCTTCCATCATAATTTAGTTGGCTTCTTTTGAGAATGATTAATTTGTTGTTCTTACTTTTATAATGTTGTCATGTTTTAAAAGGTTTTGATCTTTTTTTTTGTCGGGTAACCGTTAATATTAATTAAATCCATTAAAGAAAAATAGAGTCAATTACCCGCTTTAGGAGGTCTTGGGTTTGAATCCGGGTCACAGCAAAAAATGGGTCTGTGGCAAGGTCAGGGAGTTTAACCAGTTGGGGGTTTCTCCTGGGGTGGGTTGCCATGGATGTTCTAGGTGTTGTCTCGGGAAAACCCAATTATCCTATAATATATAGGTGTTGTCGTTAAAAAAAAAATTACACGCTGTAGGATGTTTTAGATTTCCCCTTTTCAGAAATGATTAAGGCGACGATTTTGTTTATTAAATTAACTAGGTTAGAAATCCCGTTATTACACGAGTTTAATAAATGTAATCTTATATATTTAATAATCGAAAATTTATGTTTTTAAACAAAATATAATTTAATCTGTTAACACATGCACTCGTTAAAATATGTCTTTAAAAAATGTATTTTGACGTGAAAGTTATAAATTCTGTTAAGTTCATTTTTAAAACATTTTTTTCAACTATGTATTAATTTTTTTTATTTAATTGATAAATGTTAATTGATATTAAATTGATTTGATTAATGATATAATAACTATTCGTAATTAAATAATAAGTATCCATAATTAGATTTATATTAAATATTTAAAAATATATTTTTTTAATGTCATTAGGAGAGAGATGCGAGAAAAAATGTTAAAAATGCATCAAAAAGTAACACATGTTATCTTATGATTTTATTTATTAGTATAAAGATGTGAATATTTTTTAGAAGTATAAGTTGATTTAAAAGTTGGTTATGACACGGGGTTTTATTTTTTGAGATGTTTAACAAATGGGCATGATCTTATGGGAACTGGTATCGGAGATCTGATTTTTCAATTTCTTTATTTTTAAAATTTTATCTAACCTATAATTTAGTTTTTCTCCAATAATATATAACATCTAATATTTTAATTAAATTAAATACTCAGTTTTGTTTTATTTTAAACTTTTTCACGTTTTAATATAAAATTTATTAAAAAACTGAGTTGTATCTAGAATACGGTATTTTTTTATATTACGATATAAAAAGATAAAAAAAGGGAAAAGCTAATGCTGGAATGAAAGGATGGCGCTACCCAAGACCACTGCTATCTCCTCAGTCCAGCGAACCTAACTCCTATACACGTCACTTTATCTCGTCGTCTTATAACTAGGTGTGTTCAAAGATTTTCGGATATCCGAAAATTTTGGATAGTAGATTTTGCTATCCTTATCCGAATTCGAAATTTCGTCCTGTAACTAGGTGTGTTCAAAGTGAAACGGATATCCGTTTTTTTTTAACTTAAATATATTTTTTAAATTAAAAACAAAACATATAAAATATACTAAATAAACACCATCTTTATGAAATAATTAAAAAAAAACATTAAAAAACCAATTTTTGAGTAATTTATGAAATTACGACGCGAATACCTTTTATTTTTTTTAAATAAGAAGGCTAAACACATAACATAAAAAGCCATATATTTCATATATATTATATTTATAACACTTTTTAGGAAACAATATATAAATTTGGCCAAAAACATATAATTTTCGAAATTACGACGCGAATACGTTTTAATTTAAAAAAAAAATAAGAGAGCTAAACATATAACATAAAAACCATATACTTTATATATATTGTATTCATAACACTTTTTAAGAAAGATATCTTAAAAAAAATTATTAAATTTTTGAAAAATGCTATCCGAATCCGAATACGAAATTTCGGATATCCGAATTTTCGGATAATTCGGATTCGGAATTTCTGATATTTCGGGTTCGGTTTCGGATACGGATACTTTTGAACACCCCTACATGTAACCTGTCTCCATTCTCTGGATCTATCATCTCTTTCTCGCTCTCATATTTTTTGGTGAAACTCGATGCTTCGAGCAACCGCTTTTGTCATCTCTACTATAACGCTGTGTTCTCGAGTTTACTAAAGGGAAGAAAAGAAAATAAATTATTCCTTCTCTTTTTTTTATTTTCCCTTCTTTTTCCTTCTCTCAAAATCTTTTCAAATTGGAAGGATGGAAATAAACCTTGTTTTCCCTTCATTTCCCTCCTTAAAAAAAACTAGGGAACACTTTTCTCTCTATTTCCTTTCTTTTCTCCCCTTCAAAAAAACTCGGGAACAAAGGTTTATTTCCCTTTCCTTTCGTTTCCTTTCTTTTTCCTCCTTAAATGAGACTCGGGAACACAGCGTAAGAAACTAGAGGGTATGAATATGTTATTTTAACTTTTGTAAAATTGACCGATGATTAATAAAATGTTGTAATCCGTTTTTTAGTCAACATACGAAGTATATGATAAATGAAATACGAGCAATGAATAAAGAAAGTATCACCACATGAGCAAAGGATATATAATGATTTGGGTGGGAATTAACGAATACACCTTACCCCGACTCTTTGGCCTTTCATCAAGAGTTTTTTTCATTAGACTTCTCTTTAAACGATAGAGATCATTGACGTGCACTATTACATACATCATATTACAAACATAACTTCTTTAATACTTATACTTATAACATGTCGATTCCAAGATTTTATAGGAAATACATTTAGATAAAAACATTTTATTTATAACATCTATCCTTATAAATAAAGATCTTTAAAAAACACGTGGCGGCATACTATGACACTAGCTCTATGTTTTCCCGCCCATTCATATTGACCTGAAAAAAGAACACGCAGATCTATAATACCCGATCCAATATCCATCTACATTCCACATTCTCACTTTCTGTTCTACCTTCCACATTCTGAAACCCTAATATACTCTAACACCACCACCGATCGGCGTCTGTGGAAGAAGATTCAGGTTAGTTTTTTTTGTTCCTTCACTCTTTTGATTACTTCAATTTCAAACATCTTCCTTTCACCCTAATTTCTTTCTTTTTTTCTTTTCCAGCATCTACGACTTTGGATTATATCACATGCGGTTTCTAATTCAATTCATGTGTTATTCTACTTGAATTTTGTTGAAGATCTTTACTCGATTTGGGGGTCTTCGAGTTCGAATTATGGTTGTAGATGCTGATTTGGTTTGTTAATGTAGAAGCATGTTTTGTAACTATAGATTAAATTCTATGTATCGGTGTACGTGGCTAGTACGCAGGAGGGTGTTCCTGAGTACTTAGCCCGCACACCAGTTTGGTCCTGCGTACTTAGTAAGTACGCAAGGCTTTTGCCTTGCGTACTTGTCAAGTACGCATGACCAAACCATGCGTACTTGTCAAGTACGCAAGGCTTTTGCCTTGCGTACTTGCCAAGTACGCAGGAAGTGTTCCTGCCCCTATAAATAGAAGACTTGTCTTCATTTGTAGGTGGAACTCTGGAACTAGGTTTATCCGGGTCGGGAAGAGCTCTCCCGACCCCTGGACCGTGAGCTTAGATGAGAGATGTGTGTTCCTTCGGTATGTAGTCTGTAATACGGGATGACTTCTTTGTTATGGATTACGTTTCGTTTCATCGTCTTTTATCTTTGTTCGTGTTTCTCTGTCTAGTCTCTTTGTTCCCACACAAATCACAGAACAGATCGTGTTATTATCCGCTGCGCGACGAGGCTCCCGGGACCTACAGTTAATTCGCATAGCATTTGTTTAATTTGTTGTTTCTGGTGTAGATTTTTCAATGAAGGATCGAAGTTACTGGAAAAATCATCGTGGTGTTATCTTTTTGTGTAACATCCCGAAATAATAAAACGAATTAATAATAACGAGATCGGGGGTTAATCAAGAATTAGATGAAAAGTAAGGGAGCGGGCCTGGGCTCTACTCCAATGGGCCGATGTAGCCCATGTATATAAAGGGATAATCAGCTCATTACCCTCATTTTCATTATCTTCTTCACACAAACCCCAGAGAGAGAAAGCTTGAGATTCTAGAGAGAGAAAGCTTGAGGAACAACATCCAAGCTCAGATTTCTGCTTCCATCTTGCTTCTCCAACATCCTTGATCGATTCTACACGAAGAACTATGAGTTTTGAAGTAAGAATCAACCTCAGATCGGAGTTTTTCTTCAAAAATGGGTTTTTAGAGTTTTGGAGGTTTTTAACATAAAGGTTGGGTTTTTACGTATGAAAAGTGAATCTAAGCTAAGATCTAGCTTCATAGAAGCTAGATAAACGTTTTGAACGTAAAAATCTAAGGTTTTGGATCAAAAAACGAACCTGCAAACGATCGATGTTCTTGAGCCGACTCTTGAGTGTCGGCCACCTTCATATGACGACACTCAACGAGGAAGAAGGAGCAGATAATCAGCTATAGTGAGAATCGGCCCTCGGAGAATTGGCTCCTAAAGAGTCGGCCCTCAAGACAAACACGCTGAGTATCGGCTCCTTGCACAAACACAAGTCCTGAATGCAAGTTCAGGCGGCACTAAAGTGTGGCTAGCGATTGTCCTAGCCGACGCTCATGTGTGGCTAGCGACTCTTCTAGCTGACTCTCAGGTGTGACAGCCGACACTCCCGGCCGACACTTCCATGACTTAGCCGACTCTTGCCTTAAATAATAGAATTCGTAATTTGACTTATATGTAGATCAGTATACGCATTAGCAATAGTTAGAACATCATCTTCGGGTCGAATACCGGTAGACATGTGAGTTCTATGTGCCCCCTATGTGTTACGTGCAAACAAATTTTAAATGTTTTGGGGCTGAAGTGTGTACATGAATTGAATGAAAGTTATGAATGCTATAAGTAGCCTTATGTGTTATGTGAAAATAAAGTACAAATACAATAATGACAAGTATGTTTATAAGCAATGAAATGAAAGTATGACATAACATATAAGAATGAAATCTTGCTTTATATCTATGTATGAAACGTATGACCTAACAAATAAGAATGAAATCCTACTTTATATCAATGTCTATATTGCTTGCCATGTATGAAAAGTATGACATAACATATAAGAATGAAATCTTGCTTTATATCCATGTATATATTTCTTGCCATGTATGAATAAATGTTATGGATAGAAACAATGATAACGGCTACTTCGGTAGACGGACGACCACTCGACTATTGTGCAGCCAGAATTAAAAGTCTAGAAAGGTAGACTAAACTAAGGCTACTTCGGTAGAGTCAGTCCCTAAATCGATGCATGGTTGTATAACTAATTCGAATGGGAAACGGATGCCTTAGGGCAGACAGACGAATATGACAGACTACGACGGTAGGACGGTTTTAGACAGACGACTGAAGGTTTGCCGGACGGTTTTATGATATGACGGACGGTTTACGAAATGGGCTACGACGGTAGTTCTAGAACGTTTGTCTTTGTGACTTACGTAAGCAAAGTAATAGGTTGATCACCCATATGTGTATGACCAGTGAATGTTCACCAAGAAATAAGCATGTATGTATCTATATACGTACTCATTTATGAACGTTATATGAAAGCAGTAAAGTAAAGAAGTACAAATATGCATGTATATATATTTTTATACTCATAAGAATAATGTAAATGCCTATTTGCTTATAAACTAGATCTCACGAGCGTTATGTGACTTTTAGTATGCACTTCAGGTAATAAGAAGAAAGGACGGGTGAAGGCATGAAGGCTACTTGGATTCAAGATTGGCATCTCGTTTGATTTCTTATGTGTTAAAACACTGTTTATTTTAAATGTTAAGACTTCCACTGTTTATGTGACCGAATGATGTACGCTTCCGATATTTTGAATGTTTTAATTAAAATGTCAGTGTTTGATGAATATGTTTATGAGTAAATCCAACAAGTGAGGTCTCCCAGGTTGAGGCCTTACATTCCGGTGCAGAATTTTCAACTGGCCTAGGTATGATCATCATGGTGTTATCATTTGGCTTCATTTTTCAATATTGTTTGTGCATTCCATTTGAATCCTATTGCTTATTGTTTATGCATATATCAAATTGTCTTTGTATGTTTATGTATGTTCATGCTCTTATAGGTTTGTGTGTGTACTCTTAAATAAAGAAGGATTTCTAATTCCTTTTAAAGATAGCATTGATTATGTTTTCAGATTGATTTAGTTGATATTATATATATAGATACATAGTTTCTATTGTGTTTATGGCCTAAGATCGCAATTATCGCTATTCTTCTAAAATTCTTACCTCATAAATAAATGAGTAGAATTGTCAATCTCTTATCTCTTAAAATCTCTTAAAAAGTTTAATATAGTGGAAGTGTAATACTTGATCATTCTTTTTATGAAAACTATATTTGGAAATGTTTTAAATAGACACTTGTATTCTTTTAAAGTATATAAGGTTACTAGGTTAGAACCCATGTAATACACACGGGTAAAAAATATTAATACTTAAAATTCTTAAATCTTTATGTATATAGATTAGTTTTTCTTAATTAATTAGCCTGCAGAATTTGCAGTAGCATTGCCAGCATAGTGAATGCATGCTTATATTATGTATCGTTGGAGATTTTCATTTGGATTATTGTTGATTTAGGTTCATTTTGTTAATTGTTTATTTTGAATTATATATTTGGTTGGTAATGCTAGAAGTATTAGTTAAAAATGAGAACTAACTAGACTCTATAGCCAATGAGCTGGTGGTGGAGTGGTAAAGGAGATAACTGGTGTTCCTTGTGAACCAGGTTCAATCCCTGCCCTCCACATTAATTTCTGCGGTATGCAAATGAGGTCTACCTCTTAGGCTGATGCACCGGGGTTTTACCCACGCCGATCCAGGGTTCGAGACTCGGCTCTCCCTCAAGCCCGGAAGGGGCCGTATTGGGTGAGATTTTTCCTTGGATGCTCTCCAACTCTGACGCCAAGTGAGTCCGGTTAAGACAATAAATTGGCCGGAGTTGGACGAGGCTCTCCCATGTGACGGGGGGTGCGACGTCACAACATTCAATGTTCGCCGTTCAATAAAAACTAGACTCTATGTTATAGGATTGTTACTGACATTCCTGTTACAACTAATGCAACTTGTGGTACGTCATGCGTGGACTATATAATAAATCAAATTTTACTTTAGAAATGAACATATGCTGAATTATAGAATCCCTCTAATTTATGTCCTGGAAATGAGAACAGGAGATGACATTGATATGCTAATTGGTACCAACTTTACAAGATCAATGAATGGAGGAATCAGAATTGAAGGTGATGAGGTAACCTTATATAAAAAGGTCACAAAGTTAAAAACAAATCAAACAACGGAGGTAAACACAGCAGCTATAGAAGAGCTTGATATGGATGAAGAGTTTTACCAAGAACTACAAGAAACGCTGTTCTTCTCCAAACAAGATTCAGAGAAGCTGAAAGCAAGGTTCAAACCAATATTAAATGAGCTCCAAGAACAAGGGTACATTGAAGAAGAACCTCTAAAACATTGGAGGAAGAATGGTGAAACTTGTAGGCTGGATATCATCAATCCAGATGTCACAATACAAGATTAACCATTAAAACATGTAACACCGGCTCTTGAAGCAAGCTTCCAGAAACATGTTGATGCCCTCCTAAAACTGGGAGTAATCCGTCCAAGCAAAAGCAGGCACAGAACTATGGCAATGAGGTAAACTCGGGAACTACTATTGACCCAACAACAGGAAGAGAAATTAAAGGAAAATAAAGGATGGTCTTTAATTATCGAACTCTCAACGATAATACCTATAAAGATCAATATTCCTTACCTGGTATTAATACCCTGATACAAAGAATTGGAACAGCAAAAATATACTCAAAATTCGATCTTAAATCAGGATTCCATCAAGTTGCAATGGCAGAAGACTCAATTGAATGGACAGCTTTCTTAGTCCCAAAAGGGCTTTATGAATGGCTAGTCATGCCATTTGGTTTAAAGAATGCTCCAGCTATTTTTCAAAGAAAAATGGATGAATGTTTCAAAGGAACAGAGGAATTCATTGCGGTATACATAGATGATATTCTGGTGTTCTCAAAGAATGAAGCTGATCATGAAAAGCATTTACATGTAATGCTTCAAATCTGCCAGGAAAAGGGATTGGTGTTATCCCCAACCAAAATGAAGATTGCTTGTTCAGAAGTTGAATTCCTAGGAGCAATAATCGGGAAGGACAAGATAAAGCTACAACCACATATAATCAAAAAAATATGTGATTTTGAAGAAGAGAAACTCAAGACAAAAACAGGGTTAAGATCCTTCCTAGGAATCTTAAACTATGCAAGAAGTTACATCCCTAAATTAAGTTCACTTCTTGGGCCATTATACGAAAAAACAAAGCCCCATGGTGATAAAAGGATGAAGCCCTCTGATTATGAAATAATTAGAGAAATCAAGAGACAAGTTGAGACATTGCCAGACCTGGAAATACCACCAGAAGATGCATACATCATAATCGAAGTGGATGGTTGCATGGAAGGATGGGGAGGAGTATGTAAATGGAAAAGAAGAAAAATGGATCCAAAGAAGAACGAGAAAATAAGCGCATATGCAAGCGGAAAGTTCAAAACTATCCAATCTACCATAGATGCAGAAATCAATGCTTGCATAAACTCCCTAGAAAAATTAAAAATATATTATCTTGACAAAAGGGAGATAACCCTAAGAACAGACTGCCAAGCTATTATAAGTTTCTATAACAAAACTAATAGCAACAAGGCATCAAGGGTTAGATGGTTAAAGTTCGCTGATATAATCACGGGAACAGGAGTCCAAATAAATATTGAACACATAGAAGGAAAACAGAATACCCTGGCAGATGCCTTATCAAGACCGGTAAATCTCTGTTTTGCAGAATGTACAGATCAAGCCCAGGAAGTTCTAATGAAGAGCCTGAACATGACAGAAGAGGTATTGGTAGAAGGTGTTCGGTCAAAGAAAGAGAAGAATGGATTAGATCAAATAATCTTGATTTCAAACCATTGCCAAGAATATATGAAAAACCATTCTCATTCACGGAACCAGGGGCATTGTACAGAAGATACCAAATCAAAGCCAATACACTCCCAATCTCAGATGACGCAGGAAGTGCCTACACTGAATTCGCACAACAATTGGAATCAGAAGCAGCAAAAGAATCAGTTGCAGCCATGTGAAATCTCCAAGCAGTTTTGGACTTCAAAGCCCAAGTCTGTCTTTCAAAGTCAACCCGTGATAAATTCTGGGGAGACCACTGGCCAAAGGTCCGAAAGCAAAATCAAAGGGCCCGAAAGCTGCTTTGTGAACTTGAGGCCTTATGCAACGAATTGGGCCGGATCCCAATCTAAAACATGAAAAATGTTTTCAGCCCAAAGCAAGTTTCTAGAAGGTGACGCACTGAATGACGAAATTGCTAGGCGACAACAACTTCATAATAGAAGCTTAAAGTGGAATCAAGCTTTATACCTAATCGATGAAAATTGGAACCCACCAATAACTCAAGATAGGTATGCAAAGCTGTAAAGTAAAAGATAGTGGATGCTTTTATTAAAATAATGGCCATTATTGTACGATATGTCGGCCACATGTTTGTGTAATGATTCCAGGCGAATATTCAAGGGCATATGCCTCCTGAATCCGCCTATATAAGTTTGCAGTTTTCATTTCTTTTGAGAGCATCGAAGCATATACACTTCACTCTCAAATACTTGTAACAAAACCCTAAGTGTGCAAGAAGCTAGTAGTGTGCCATAAGCATTGTAAAAAGGTGTGTTTTGCAATAAAGGTGTGTTTTGCAAATTTCTATTTTTACTTCGTAAATTACTGTTTTATTATAATTATGCTTGGCTAAACAGCCTAATTTCAAGGTTACTGGGAGGGTACTCTGGTTATTACCAATCTCTTGGTTATCACTATTAATCTCTGTCTAAAACAAACAAAAGGAAGTTTTTTGATTCCCTTATGATTCCTAAACAAAAGGTCAAGTACTCGTTTTCAAAACAGTGTAGTGTTTTACCAGAGGAAAGCTGAGTTTGGGTTGGTCATAAGGCTTGGTTAAACGGCTAGTCCTTTTATCTTTCAAACGGAAACAGTTACGATCGGACCACTCTGGTATCAGAGCCTGTCGAACTTTGTTCGGTTTGCTCATGTCTGACCGTTTTGAACAAACAATTAAAGATTGGTATAATCATTCCCGAACCGCTAACCTTGAATTTATAAACCTTTCAGAAAAACAAAAACTCAGTCTTTTGGATTTAGATAATAACATTTCGTGTATTTACGATCGTTTACTATTATTTTCAAAAGTTTCGATTAAAAACTTTTACAAAATTACTGAGCACCTTGAAAAATTAGAACAAAGAATAGAAAAGTGTGAGGAAAATATAAGAAAAACTCAGAGTGAAACCAGAAAAGGCCTCCAGCAGATTTCTTCGGAAATCCACGAGTCAAAGCCACTCACAAAGAAAAAAGTTCATAGTCTTGTCAACGAGATAGCTCATCAACCAAAAATAGCTGAAGAACAAGCCTTAAAGCTATCTGAAGAATTGAACCAAAAGGTCCAAAAGGTTGAACACCTTTTGCACGAAGTAAAAGCGTTAATCACTGGATGAGCTTAGCAACTCAAAGGGCGAATCCTGAATATCAAGAAGTCGTTAAAACAACAGAAGAGATAGAATCACCATCCTTGGGTTTTATAAGACCATCAGATTATAAACAGGTGCTACTTCTCTCAGCGTAGCAATCATCAAACAAAATAATACACTTATTTACTTAATTACTAAGCAAGCTCAAAGGCTTAGTGAAATAAGTGAAGAAGTTGAGAAGCTAAGAAGAAACATTGAAGCTTTGGGGAAAAGAGAATCCAACCCTGCTAATTTGGAAGACTCCATAGAAGGTCTTACAAAAAGACTGAACAACTTAGCAATCTCCGGAAAACAGCAAACAAGCACTAAACAAGGCCCAATATACTTATTTAAAGACCCAAATCAAATTTTCAAAGAAGAATACGAGAAAGAAGTTTCGAGAAGAAAGGCGAAATGAATACGTTTAGAACGAACGTCCTAAATAGGTCTGCAACACAAACAGATCTACCCACCCAAGAAGACCAAATAAGAGACTACAGGACGACGGCCAGAAGAATGCACAACCTTAACAGATCTATTAGAAACAGATTCGGAGGAAGTTACAGAAGAAGTCTTGAATCAGAATTAGATCCAGAACAACAACCGGAAGTTTCAAGACAAAGAAGAGCTGAGCTGGTACCAGCAGAAGTACTCTACGGAAGTAACAGGCAAACTGTCAGGCACAGAGTCTACCAACACTACTCGGAACAAAGAATATTGTGTGTTGGTGAAACTCAAACAGAGCTCAGATTATGTAACCCACAAAGCCACCAAAGACTCAGAGAGTCCGGAATGCAACATATCTACCTTGGTATATTTATGATCAGGCTACATACCTTACACAGAAGAGGAGCTGGGACTACAGCCCTTGTGGTCTTAAGAGATACAAGGTGGATGGATGATAGGCAAATTATCGGAACCATGGAAGTAGATCTATCAGCAGGAACACAGCTGATATACATGGTACTCGGAATAGATGACTTCCACAACCATGTACAAGTTGCTATACAAACTCATGGGTACAACGAATGGCAAGGGGGAGAAAGCAACCTACTAATAACAGTAGGGCTTGTGGGAAGAATATCAAATACCAGCTATACTGGGTTCCAGTACAACGTCGAAAACGTAGTTGATCACTTAGCTACAAATGGAATCACGGCTATACCCGGTGAAAGAAGAAGTATAGAAGATCTGGAAGGAATGAGTTGGAATTTAAGACCAACTCTAATAACCCCAACAAGGGTTCCAGCAAGGGTGGAAATAAACCAGAGACTTGACAGAACTACAAGCCTAAGATTCAGGTCTTACGGAAATCGTCCACAACCACCAAGATTCTCGGTAGATAGTGCAGACCGAGAACTGCATGAAGATGAAGAGCACTTTGTAGGAATAAATATTCAAGAAAATACTATGCACAAATTATATGATGTATGTTTCTGTGAAACATGTCTGGAAGAAGCCCAAAAGGTCAAAGAAGAGCCCTTAAATCAAAAGAAACGCGGTTGCAAACCCAAGAAGAATAAAAGAAAAAGCGGGGAAAACTGGGCAACACTTGGGGAATATTCCGGCAAATGGGACTACTATGTCAATTATAGTGCCCCAGACAAAACAACACCAATTGATCAAATTATAGCTACTGGATGGGACGAGTATGAATCTGATCAATGGAGAGACAACCTTGATGAAGGAAAGGTTGTTATACAAGAAGAAGAATCTAATGAAGAAAACACTGAAGATGAATTTCAAACAAAAAATACCCGGTGAAAGAAGAAGTATAGAAGATCTGGAAGGAATGAGTTGGAATTTAAGACCAACTCTAATAACCCCAACAAGGGTTCCAGCAAGGGTGGAAATAAATCAGAGACTTGACAGAACTACAAGCCTAAGATTCAGGTCTTACGGAAATCATCCACAACCACCAAGATTCTCGGTAGATTGTTTTCTTCCCGCAGTTTCTCTACTTCCCTGATTTGCCTTTTATACTCTTGCTCCTTTACTTGCCATTCATAGAATTCTTTAGCTTGGTCTTTGATAGCTTGTTTCCATTCATTATCCTTTTGGATTAATAATTTTAGGATTGAGTCTACCTGAGTTCCCGTTACATCAGGCTCCTTCCTTTTCACTTCAACCTTTTTCTTTAAATGATGTAATGCACATAATGCACATGCTGTTAGTTTGCATTTTGTGCAATGGAGTCTTGATATTTCGGATGTAGCAATCCCGCAGTAATGGCAAAATGTATATGGGGTTATTTCATTTTCTTGCCATTCGTGAACACAGTTTTTGCTGGTTTCGGGCATATCAATATGGGGTCTCCATGATCCTGCTTCTTGGACTCTTTTGTGAATGTCTTCAGTGCTTTCAGGATGAAACATGAAGCAGTATTCTTCCTGAATTATGAAAGCATTTTCTTCAAGTGGATAGTCTTCTATCATGGATCCTATGTTTAGCATTGTTGCACCTCGGATATATGCTTCTACGTTTTCTTTTGTTTCAATTTTCAAATTGTGGAGTATGCAAACAACAAAGAATTTACATATGTTAATGTTGTGCACACCAATCGTAGAGAACCATGTTCTTTTTCATCTGAATTTCATTTATTGACTTGATCTTACATTTCATATTTCATATTACTGTTGAATTTATTTTTAACCAGATTTGGTGATGTTAACATTAGGTATTTGATTGTGAAAAAACCTAAAGCAATATCTCCTCCTTTGGATGCAGAAATTAAGGCAGAGGTGAAGAGTGATGATGCAAGCATTGTTCTGAAGCCAAAGCAAGAAGTTGTTACCAAATCATCCATGAACAGAATGGAAAGTAAGTGTGTTCAAAGTGGTTATTACAATTTGAATAACTAGAATCATAATCAGATGATTAAATCTTGATTTTGTTGGGTAGTTATATAATGATCTCAATGATGAGTTTTACAATTGTGTTACTAGAATCATAATTAGATGATTAAATCGGGATTTGGTTAGATAATTATATAATAACCCGAACAATTAGTTTTACACTTGTATTAAGAAATCTCATCTACTTATACTACTAAGTTTAGCATTCAAATTTGATTCAGTGCAGTTGGGAGCTTCACTTTTTGTTGTTTTGTTTGTAAAGAAGAGGTAGGAGAGGGATGCGAGTCATTGATCCGTGAGGAGATTGATTCGTTGTCTCAATTAGCTCCGAAACTGGTGGAGATACAAATCAAAGTTGCTGGGATCATGGCTAGAACCATGAACCGAGTAAAAAGTCAATGGTTGTGTCAGTTACTGTAACACCCTGAAATTTCCTAACTAAATGGAGGGCTAGGGATGAAAATAAAGTTAAAGCCAAAGGATCTAAAGTAGCAAGATTGAAAGAACAAGGACTAAAAATGAAAATTTGGAAAATCCACCTGTAACGGACCGTCACCGTTTGATAACAGTCCGTTACGCATCATGACGGACCGTCACCCGTCATAACGGTCTGTGCCAGAAAAACCACCAGCGGTTGAGGCTTTCTAACACGTGTACGCTGACTCATCACTCGTGACAGACCGTCACGAACCATAACGACCCGTTATGTGGTCTGGATGTGCGTAGCCGCCAAGTTAAGGCGTGACGGACCGTCACGCCTGGTAACGATCCGTCACGGACCCAATTCTTACCCTATAAATAGTTGGTCGATCTTGGATCATTTCACGCATATCCCACACCACAAAAACACACACAAAGCTCTGAAGTTCTGATCCCGAGCCCCGGTTCGCGTACGAGAGTCCAGTTTCTAGCAATTCGACTCTAAATTGCCGTAGATAGTGCAGAGGTAAGGTTTTGACCTACTATTGAGCTTTGGTTATACATCATTAAGCTAGGATCATGTAATTAAGAAATGTCTTTATATATCTATGAGCTTTGTCCAAGGTGTTTGCCCTATTATTGATTTGATAAGCCAAAATACTGCCAAGGTGAGTTCCTAAACTGTGATGCATGAACCCAGTCATGACCTTGTCTAGCATGATTGATTTATGAAAACATTTTGAGTATCTTGAAATGATTGCACCGATTGTTTATATATAACGCATTCTAAGCGCTTATTGTGTTTCACTTGCCCGTGGAATGACATGTTAGACAGGACCCGTGAAACGGTCTTTAGTTATATATATACTGAATGATTACTCATAGTTGTCTATTAGCGGGGGTGGAACCCCAGAACTGTGTTCAAGATACTTTGGCGGGTCATTTTATTACACTATTTTAGTTTATGAATTCACCAGCTTTATGCTGACCCATGTTTTATCAAATGTTTTTTAACGCATCACAGGTAATCAATATATGAGGCATTTCCAGGACTAGAATGAACTGATGAACGACCCAGATGATGGGCATGCCTGGAACTATAAGTCCCGAATGATATGTTCCTTATTAGGAACAAATGATGTAACTTTTGTTAAACATGATGTAAACAATGTTTTGATATTAATAGAAGTGATGATTTAGTCTTCCGCCGTGTGTTTTTGATATCAACGTCACAGTAACTAGAAGGCGACCTTTTGACCAATATGTAGTTATCTTACAAACGGAATGTTCTGTTTAAGGAAAGAGCGGTGTATAAATCTCTCATAGACCCGTCTTTCTTTCCTAGGAACATATCTGTTGGAGGTACTACTCTGGCTAGATAAATGTCCTTTGTTACGTGTGTGATAAGTTGGTATCAGAGCCTCAATTTAAGGGATTTAGATACTACAGGAATAGTATTTAGACTTAAACTAGGACTCTGAGATTAGTCTGGAATGTCTCAGGATTAGTTAGGTGTATACATTAAGTACGACCTATAACGGGAAATACCTAGAAATCAGATAAATAAAGGCATTTTTGGCCAAGTGTTGATAGTTTCTGAATTTCTGGATTATGACCGGTTATATGAATTCTGATGTTATACATTTGTATGTAGGTACAAATGGCACGACGTGATAGAGGACAAGGAAGAGGTTGGGGTAGGATACCCAACACTAGGTCACATACCTGCGACACGGCAAACACAAACATTGATCCGAATGAAAACGTCAATACAAATGCTGAACCTGAGCAACCTGTGGAAAAATATCATTATAACTGAAGCTCAATTCCAAGGAGCGGTGGTATCTGAGGTCACCCGATTTCTTCAAAACACTCTACCCGGAATTCTTGATGACACTCTTAAAAGAAGGGAGAATCATACCAGTCTGGGAAACCGGAATGAAGGGATGAGTGGTGCCATTCCCCGAAATGAAAATACTCTTCATACCACTCCAGTAGGAAACAACATAGGTACCACTCGAACCCATGAAACAGTTGGAATGACAAACCAGAGCACAGGAATACATGGTGAAGGATGCAACTACAAAAATTTCAGTGACTGTCACCCCAAGCCATTTAATGGGAAGAAGGATGCCATTGCAGCCTTGCAGTGGATCACCTCTATGGAAGCTGTAATAAAAATGAGTGAATGCAGAGTGGATCAAGATGTGAAGTTTGTCGCACATTCCTTTGAGGAAGAGGCTCTTGACCGATGGGAATCAGTCAAACAGACAAAAGGAGAAGCTGTGACTGACAGGATGACTTGGGAAGATCTTAAGTCTTAGATTGTAAAGATGTACTGTCCACAAAATGTTGTGGATAAAATTGAAGCTGAATTTCTACGGTTCGAAGCTGGAACCATGACTCATCAGGAATACACGACCAAATTTAATGAGATGGCCAAATTAGTGCCACATTTGGTTACTCCCGAGTCAAGAAGAATCAAATGTTATGTTCAAGGTTTACCTCCTAAGGTTCGTACCTTAGTAAAATCTATCGCACCCGAGACGATAGATTTGGTTGTTGAGAAGAGTGCAGTAATGTTTGATGAGGTGGCAGCCCAAGAGCCACCAAAGATTGATCACAAGAGGAAGCATGAAGAAGTTGTTTACAAGTTTAAGCTGGGAAATAGTAAATTTCCTATAAGAGGAGGGTTTAACTCAAACCCTAATAGGACCACTTAGGGAATAAAGTGCCAGACTTGTCAGAAGTTTGATCACTTAGCAACTTAATGCCCAAACGTTAAATGTTTTAACTGCGGAGAGATAGGGCAATATAGGACTTGTTGTCCTAAACCACTTAAACCTGGAATGGGTGGTCAGAATAAAGGAACAGAACGAGTACTCGTCTTAGGAAGTGGAGATAAACACAAAAATAAAGCTAAGGAGGTGGCATGTACTTTCTTAGTTAATAATATTTACGCTAAGATTTTATTTGATACAAGGGCGAATAGAAGTTTTGTTTCCTGTGCCATCACCCCATACTTAGGCGTAAGATCGATTCCACTTATTCATGCCTATGTCGTTTGAAACGGCAAGTGGCGAACAGATTAGGATAACCGAATCATACCCTGATTTTGTCATCAATTTTGGTGATGATAAGGTATTAGTTACACTAATTTCAATGAACTTGAACGAATATGAGGTTATCCTAGGGATGGATTGGTTAAACCAATACCAGACCCAGATTGATTGTGACCAGAGAATGGTCAAGATTAAGAAACCAGATGAAACTAGTTTAATGATTTAGTGTGATAATAAAACTAATAAGATTGAAATTATTTCTATAGCAAAAGCTAGGAAAGAATTGATTAAAGGAGACGTCATATTCTTACTTCATACTTTAAACATTAAAACCGAGGAACAGATTGCGGATATTCCCGTAGTCAGTGATGACCCGAATATCTTTCTGGAAGAATTACCCGGTCTTCCACCTGATCGTCAGATTGAGTTCCGAATCAAACTTATTACTGGAGCTAAACCTGTTGCAAAATACCCTTATAGTCTAGCTCCTTCCGAACTAAAAGAACCAATGAAGCAAATCCAAGAACTCTTAGACAAAGGGTTCATTCGTCCTAGCACTTCACCATGGGGAGCACCGACACTATTCATTAAGAAGAAGGACACAAGCATGAGAATGTGCATTGATTATCGAGAATTAAACAAGCTGACTATTAAGAACATATATCCATTGCCTAGAATAGATGATCTATTTGATCAACTTCAAGGAGCCAAGCACTTTTCAAAGATTGATCTTAGATCAGGATATCATCAGTTGAAGGTACAGGAAGAGGACGTACCTAAGACTGCTTTCAGGATCCGATATGGTCACTATGAATTCCAAGTCATGTCATTCGGTCTAACAAATGCCCCTGCATCATTTATGGACCTGATGAACCGAGTTGGTAAACCATTTCTTGATAAATTTGTCATCGTTTTCATCGATGATATTCTTATCTATTCCCGAAGTCAAGAAGAACACGTTGAACATCTCAGAATCATTCTAGAAACCCTAAGAAAAGAAAGATTGTACGCTAAGTTTTCCAAATACGAATTTTGGAAACAAGAAGTACAATTTCTTGGACACGTTGTAAACAAGCATGGAATACAAATGGACCCAAATAAAATCAAAATTGTCATGAAATGGGAAGTTCCAACGACTCCAACAGAAATCAGAAGCTTTCTTGGATTAGCCGGTTACTATAGAAGATTCATTCAGAATTTCTCCAAGATTGCTACACCTTTAACTACTTTGACTCAGAAAGCAGTAAAGTTTGAATGGGGTACGAATCAAGAAGAAGCCTTCAACATTCTCAAAGATAAACTCAGTCATGTACCGATCTTAGCACTACCCGAAGGAAATAATGATTTTATTATCTATTGTGATGCTTCCCGAACTGGTCTGGGTTATGTGTTCATGCAGCGAGATAAGGTTATTGCCTACGCATCACGCCAACTTAAAATTCATGAAAAGAGTTATACCACACACTATCTAGAACTTGGTGTCATAGTATTTGCTCTAAAGATCTGGAGACGCTACCTGTATGGTACCAAATGTTTGATATATTCAGACCACAAAAGCCTCCAACATATTTTTAATCAGAAGGATTTAAATATAAGGCAAAGGAGGTGGATGGAACTCATCAATGACTACGATTGTGAAATTAAATACCATCCCGGGAAAGCTAATGTAGTGGAAGATGCTTTAATTCAGAAGGAACGAAACCAAACAATTGACGTAAAAGCACTACGATTAGACCTGAAGCTAGAATTGCTGGAACAAATCAAGGAGATCCAACCAAGAGCTTTAGAAGAAGTGAATATTAAGAAAGAACGTATAGTTGGGAAACAGAAGTTGCTATCTAAAGAAGATGATTGAATCATGGGATTCAATCAAAGAATCTGGATTCCAAAGTTTGGAAATATTCAAGAAAAGATATTAGATGAAGCACACAAATCAAAATATTCTGTGCATCCCGGTGCAAACAAAAGGTACAAAGACCTGAAGACTTATTACTGGTGGCCAAACATGAAGAGATCGATAGCTCAGTACATAAATAAATGCTTAACTTGCCTTCAAGTTAAGATTGAGCACCAGAAACCAGCAGGTCATTTACAACAATTAGAATTACCTGTCTGGAAATGGGATCGCATTACAATGTATTTCATTACCAAACTACCCAGAACTCAGAAAGGGCATAATGCAATGTGGTTCGTGGTCGACAAATTGACCAAGTCAGCTCATTTCATACCCATTAAAGAAACATACTCTTTGGATAAGTTGGCCAGGATCTATATCAATGAAATTGTGAGCCACCATGGTATACCACTGCCTATTATTTCTGATAGAGACAGTCGGTTCACATCTAGATTTTGGACTAGTTTTCAGAGAGAACTGGGGACTCAACTTACCATGAGTACTGCATATCATCCACAAACCGATGAACAAAGTGAACGTACAATTCAAACTCTGGAAGATGCTAAGAGCTTGTGTTATCGATTTCGGAGGTAATTGGGATAATCACCTACCCTTAATCGAATTCTCCTACAACAACAGTTATCATTCAAGTATTAAAGCTGCAACATTTGAAGCACTATACGGAAGAAAGTGCATTACTCCAATCTGTTGGGCTGAAATAGAAGACAATCTACTATTTAGACCAGAAGTCATACAGGAAACAATAGATAAGATAGTCCAGATTAAACAACGATTGAAAGCTGCTCAAGATTGACAGAAAAGTTACGTTGACAAACGACGTCGACCTTTAGAATTTCAAGTTGGAGACTATGTAATGCTAAAGGTTTCACCTTGGAAAGGTGTTGTAAGGTTCAGGAAACGTGAAAAACTAGGACCAAGATATATCGGACCTTACAAGATCATTGAAAGGATCGGAGCAGTATCCTACAAGTTAGAATTACCTGAAGCTTTACAAGGAATTCACAATACGTTTCACGTATCTTGCTTAAGCAAATGCCTAGCTGACCCAACTCAGACTATTGCACTAGATGATGTGCATGTGGACGACAAACTTTACTTCACGGAACAACTGATCAAGATTCTGGATATACAGGAACGGAAATTAAGAAAGAAAGTAATACCAATGGTATCGATTTAATATCGAGGTCGAATCGAAGCCGACGAAACTTAGGAATTAGAGGAACAGATGAGAACCAAATATCCTCATTTATTCACGTCTTAATTTCGGGGACGAAATTCTTAAAGGAGGGGAGATTTGTAACACCCTGAAATTTCATAAGTAAATGGAGGGCTAGGGATGAAAATAAAGTTAAAGCCAAAGGATCTAAAGTAGCAAGATTGAAAAAACAAGGACTAAAAATGAAAATTTGGAAAATCCACCTGTAACAGACCGTCATCATTTGATAACGGTCCGTTACGCATCATGACGGACCGTCACCCGTCATAACGGTCCGTGCCGCAAAAACCACCAGCGGTTTAGGAATTCTGACACGTGTACGCTCTCATTACTCGTGACGGACCGTCACGAACCATAATGGTCTGTTACGTGGTCCGTAAGTGCGTAGCCACCAAGTCAAGGCGTGACGGACCGTCATGCCTAGTAACGGTCCGTCACGGACCCAATTCTTGCCCTATAAATAGTTGGTCGATCTTGGCTCATTTCACACATATCCCACACCACAAAAACACACACAAATCTTTGAAGTTCTAATCCCAAGCCCCGGTTCGCGTACGAGAGTCCGATTTCTAGCAATTCGAGTCCAAATTTTCGTAAATAGTGAAGAGGTAAGGTTCCGACCTACTATTGTGCTTTGGTTATACATCATTAACCTAGGATCATGTAATTAAGAAATGTCTTTGTATATCTTGGAGCTTTGTTCGAGGTGTTTGCCATATTATTGATTTGATAAGCCGAAATACTGCCGAGTTGAGTTACTAAACTGTGATGAATGAACCCAATCATGACCTTGTCTGGCATGATTGATTTATGTAAATATTTTTAGTATTTTGAAATGATTGCACCGATTGTTTATATATAACGCATTCTAAGCGCTTATTGTGTTTCACTTGCCTGTGGAACTGCATGTTGGACAGTATATGTGGAACGGTCTTTGGATATATATATATATATACGGAATCATTACTCATAGTTGTTTATAAGCGGGGGTGGAACCCCAAAACTATGTTGAAGATACTTTGGCGGGTCATTTTAATAAACTATTTTAGTTTATGAATTCACGAGTTTTATGCTGACCCATGTTTTATCAAATGTTTTTGAACGCATCACATGTAATCAATAGATGAGACATTTCCAGGACTACAATGAACTGATGAACGATCCAGATGATAGACATGCCTAGAACTATAAGTCCTGAATTATATGTTCCTTGTTAGGAACGAATGATGTAACTTTTGTTAAACATGATGTAAACAATGTTTTGATATTAATAGAAGTGATGATTTAGTCTTCCGCCGTGTGTTTTTAATATCAACGTCACAGTAACTAGAAGGCGACCTTCTGACCAATATGTAGTTATCTTACAAACGGAATGTTCTGTTTAAGGAAAGAGCGGTGTATAAATCTCTCATAGACCCGTCTTTCTTTCCTAGGAACATATCTGTTGGAGGTACTACTCTAGCTAGATAAATGTCCTGTGTTACGGGTGTGACAGTTACGATCCGTGTTACAAATTGTCGCTGCCGCAGCATCACGCAAGTTTCCTACTAGATGTTTTTGTAAAGAGATTAGAAGTAGGCAAATTTGCCACTTAGTAAGTTATATTAAAGTTTATTGCATGTTTTAGTCAATTTGTTATCAATTTTGGTCGCAAATACCCAACACCTCATGTATATTACTTTATTCTCCAACCCCTCCCCCCACCCCCCCCCCCCCAACCCCTCATGTAAAAAATGAGTCAATTTGGTTAACTTACTTTACTGTTAAAATGTTAAACTAGTCAACCATAAATATTTACCTAAAAGGAAATGACTATTCGTTCTCTAGGTATGGGCCTTGACTAAGGGGAAGAAAACCGAAATGCTGGCAACAGGTGGCAGTGATGCTGTAATAAATCCATGGCATCATTCTACTACAGCAGATAAGAAGGATGCATTTCGGAAAGAGGTAACTTATCTGGAAATTCATATTATTATGACACGTTTAATTTATTCAAACCACCTATAAATAATCAGATTATATTAATACTAACCTGTGTTACATTGAGCTTCGACATGTTCACACATTAGCAAGTTTTGATGTCAACAGGTTTAGATTTAGCAATCTCGGATGTGAGAATGTCAGACTAGGTAAGTCCGGATGATCACATTTATTTGTCTAATATGTTTAGACAAATTATGGTTTATTATTTTCTTATTTCCTTTTTTATTATTAGTTAAATCAATTATTCAAACATAAAAAAGAAACTAACATGTATTTATTTGTTATACATTTGTATGTAGGTACAAATGGCACGACGTGGTAGAGGACAAGGAAGAGGTTGGGGTAGGATACCTAACACTAGGTCACATACCTGTGACACGGCAAACACAAACATTGATCCGAATGAAAACGTCAATACAAATGCTGAACCTAAGCAACCTGTGAAAAAATATCATTATGACTGAAGCTCAATTCCAAGGAGCGGTGGTATCTGAGGTCACCTGAGTTCTTCAAAACACTCTACCCGGAATTCTTGATGACACTCTTAAAAAAGGGAGAATCATATCAGTCTGGGAAACCGGAATGAAGGGATGAGTGGTGCCATTCCCCGAACTGAAAATACTCTTTCGGACTCATACGGTAGGCGGGCTTGTTGGGAATGACTGACCCGGGTACAAGGTCAATACAATGCTGAATTTCCCGGATCAGCGGTAGACCCGCGGGTATTTCTGCCGAAAACACATCAAAAAATTCAGCGAGCAGGGACTGTAACTCGGCCGACGGTTTAGGGGCTGTTGGGTTTGTTTCGGTTATAACCAAAGCAAACAGAATCGGTGGTTTGGTACTCCGGGTAAAGTCTAAGAACGCTGATTTGTTAAGGATTAATGCTTCGGTTCCTGTGTCGCGGGTGTCAAGGGGGGCTAGAGTTACGTTCACGCCATCCTTTTTAAACGAATAAGTGTTTTGAAACCCATCATAGCGAGTCTGTCTATCATACTACCATGGTCGTCCCAAAAGTACGTGACATGCGTCCATGGGAATTACTTCACACCACACCTCGTCGGAATATCGGTTCCCGATGCTGAATTGGACCAAGCACCGTTGGTTTACTTTTACTACGTTTCCCTTTTTAAGCCATGTTAACTGATAGGGGTCGGGATGAGGTTCGGGCTTTAAACCGAGTTTGTCGACCATAGTTGTCGCGACCATATTTTCGCAGCTACCCCCATCAATAATAATAGTGCAGATTTTACCTTTAGCTGTGCATCGAGTGCGGAAGATGTTGTTGCGAAGCCAAAGGGTGTCATTAACGGTTCGGGTTGGTGCTGCACTAAGTACACGTTGAACGACTAGGGCTTCACCCTTATCCGGGTAAACAATTTTAGCTTGCTCATCTTTTGTTTGATCATCCTCAATGTCGTACAAGGGTGGTAGGTCTTCGGTGAGTGTCACCAATTGGGTATTAGCACAATTCCTGGCAAAGTGCCCGAGTCCCGCACATTTAAAACATCTAGGTGCACGGGAAGCCCCGAGGGGGGCAGTGGAAGAAGCCTCGGTTTTGACAGGACCGAGGCGGCTGCCGGACGTCTCAGTTTTGAAAGGGGTCCGGGATATCTGGGATGTCTCGGGTTTAAAGGGGCTGGACTTGACGGTTGGGAGTTTACTCTTCGCTTTGAGTTGCTTTTCGACCTTTAATGACAATTGGCAAACATCGTCAAAACTCCAATAGGGCTGTAATTGGACCACATCAGCGATTTCGGGTCGTAGGGCTCCAAAGAAACGAGCAATGACCTGTTCTTCTTCCTCTTCGGCGCCACAACACATTCTTAACCTGTCAAAATCAACAATTAATTCCTCAACGGTTGATGACCGTTGGGCGAGGTTATGATAATCCAAGAAAGCTTCTTGGCGATAGTTAGGGGGTAAAAAATTTTCACGTAATAGTTTCCGCATCTTTTCCCAAGTGGTAACCCTAGATTGTCCCTCTTGAGCTCGTTTTTTCTTTAGGTGCTCCCACCACAACGAAGCATACTTACGCAATTTTATAGCCACAAGTTTAACTTTGTACCTGTCGGGGATGTCGCGGAGGTCAAAAATTCTCTCGACCGTGTGAAGCCAGTCAAGAAACTCGTCGGGTTGGACTCTGCCGTCAAACTCAGGTACCTCAATTCTGATCCCTAAGTTACGCAGAGGGTCTGGTTGGTGTTCTCGTTCAAAGAAGTTCCCCTGTTGGTGCCTCCCAAACGGGTTTTGATACCCGGCCCCATCATCCCAGATGCTAGGGTCGGTTTCGGTGTCCTCATCACCACGAGGTTCATGCTGCAACTCGAGATCCCGGATCCGTTGTTGTAAGCGTGCAATCTCGTCGATGTCACGTGGGTCGCGTCGATAGTCTTCGTTGCCTCGGTCGGCGTTTCTACGATCCTGTCGATGAACACGTTTTCCACGTTCCGCCATAGTTGATCTCCGTGCTCTGATACCAACTGATGCAATATTGCAATCACGTTGGATCAAACAATCACAAGAACAAGCTGGGTAATTCTATTCAGAAACAATAATCAAAAACTGCGTTCATAAGCAGAAAACATACGTACTTAAAGCCTAAACCTAGCCATGACTTTAGGCAATAAACAAAAAAAGGAAACTGAATCAAAACCCCAATTCTAATCAAATAATAATAATAATAAATAGATAAAATAAATCCCACGCCGACCAGGCTCAGCCCGGGTCTTCAATTGGCTCACAACTGGTCCGGAGCTGGTGTGGATTGGGCCACGACCTGGGCCGCTGCTTGAGTCAATCCCGACTGCATCAGAATCCTTATCGGCAACTTTGGTATTTCAAAACACGATTATCATTTAAGGTAATACAACCAAACCTCTCGTTCCAAAATTTTAGTTCATTTATAGTAAAAGATGACTTTAAGTTGAGTAAAACTTTGATAAATGTTACACCCTTCCGGATGGGCTCACATGTTACTATTACAGAAAATTAAAACAAAATATAATTCCGTAATTAATGAATTATAAAAGTTCGACAAGGAAATCTAAAAGGCTTAATTTATTAACGTAGTACAAAGTCAATTTAACTTATTTAAATGCTCTATTTCCCTATTCCCTTTCGTGTTGTTATCACTAGAACTTGACACATATGAGGGAAAAAAAAAGCACACCTGAGCATAACGCTTAGTGGCCGCATAAATGAAACAAGATAAAAATGAATGACAATAGCAATAGATGGCAGAAGAAATACTCGTAGAACAATTCACAAACATAAGCCTTCAAAACAATCATATAGTAGAATAAGTCGAATATGAAAGCAATACTATCAGAACAATTATGATAACTATTGTTATAAGAGAATCCCGTCAACGGTAGATGACTATCCCAGCACCCGCCAAAGCCGATAATGCACGCACGAAGCATGTCCTTGAGGGTTTGGATGGTCCTTTCGGACTGACCATCCGTTTGAGGGTGATATGTTATGCTGATATTCAATCGGGTGCCCATCGCCTCATTGATTAGTTTTCTAGAATCACGAAGTGAATCGCGTGTCCCGGTTAGATACAATTGACAATGGCATCCCATGACGAGCCACTATTCCATTGATGAACATTTCTGCAAACTTCTCGGGCGTAGAAGTCTCACTTTTTTGTAACACCTAAAATTTTCAACCAAATTTAAAACTTTTAAACGATGCGGAAGCTAGGTCCTAAAACGACATTCAACATAAAATCGACATTAATGTTTACAAATAATATGCTTAGACATCCCACACGTCTAATTATCAACCGACCTTGATTTAAAACACCCTCAACGATATTAGCAATTTAGTAAACAAACACCCGACTTAAGTATGAGAATCCAAATTCATGCGAAGCGAGACCCGAGACTACACCGGAAGCTTTACCTACAAGGGAAACACCACATAAACCATTAGTAATGATACTACCATGTCCGAAGACCCCCCCCCCCCCGGGTATTACCAAATAATACCCAAGAAAAATGTCCAAGAATGCATAAAAGTTATAAACAGTGTTCTGAAACTCCATAACAACGTTTTGAAACTCCAAAGGCTGGTGGCGTTTTGGCAGCGGCGCCGGACAGTAGGTTTTTCCAGCACTCTTTAACACAGAGGCATTTTGGAACTCCACATCAAAGTTTTGAAACTCCCTGCTGTCATACACCCAAAACCCTTTTTTAACTTATCCAACCCACACCCGTTTGCATCTTTGTGCAAGTAAACGACTTATGGACATGTATTTAAGACACCATATAAGTCCTACCACATATACTAACATCAAATGCTAATTTATCCACCCCTTTTCACGAGTACCATATCTCGTTTTCACCCATGGAGTGTTTAACTCCAAGTCCTACAATCCCCTTTTACATTTATGTACAACGACCGACATTTAGACAAGTATTGACATCATACAAGTCCTATTATTATACTAATTCACCATTATTCCATAATGGTTTGACTTATACCATATTAAGTCAATTTACATCAATTTTACAATTATTCCACAATGGTTTGACTTATACCACATTAAGTCAATTTACAACATTTCACCATTATTCCACAATGGTTTGACTTATATACCACATAAGTCAGTTTACACCAATTTCATCATTATTCCATAACGGTTTGACTTATACCACATTAACTCAATTTACACCAATTCACCATTATTCCACAATGGTTTGACTTATATACCACATAAGTCAATTACTTCGAATCACCACATTTAGTTTGACTTTACACCACATAAGTCAATTATACCAATTTACCACATCTAGTTTGACTATACACCACATAAGTCAATTACACCAAATTACCACAATAGTTTGGCTACACACCACATAAGTCATTTACACCAAATTACCACATTTAGTTTGACTACACCCCGCATAAGTCAATTACACCAATTACCACATTCTACTTTTAGTTTAACTATATACCACATAGTCAACTACACCAATTTCAAACTACATTATGCATACAAGTTTATCTTTTACTACACAAGTCAATACACCAAATTTAAACTACAATATGCAAACTACTTTGACTTTTACCACAAAAGTCATTACACCCATTTCAAACCACACATAAATAGAGTTTAACCACATAAACTATTTACATACCACTATCCACCATATCTATTACTAAGTAAGTGCAAAGCACTTACCTTTGGCTAGTGAAGGCCTCGGTTTGTCTTCCAAGCTAGCAACTTCCACCCCTCGATCACCTAAACATTCCACATGTTTTAGTAATCTAATATATCCCTAATTATTCCTCAATTGAGGTTTGACACCCACTCAAGATCTTATAATCTTCACCATCATCTAATCTTGATTTATTAATCTCCACACAAGCTTTCAACCATTCTAAACCAAATCCACCCATTTTGACCCGTTAACGCTTTCACCCAAATTTCCACAATTTCATCAATTCAATTGAGTTTTATACTTGAAAATGTGTTTATATAATATCATAAACACTTATCCATACTCAATTCACCACCTCAAAACCTCCCAATTGAAAAAACCCCAAATTAGGTCCTCAAGAACCCTAATTTTCAAATCAACAAATTGATTGAGGTTTCTTATTATGATGTTATCTACCACCCTTAACCTTCAATCAAGCTAAATTATCACTTTTATCAAGTTAATAATCATTTACAACACCCAAATCAGCCCCAAAGCTTGATTCCAACAAAGCCCATCAAGAACACCATAAATGGTGGATTCAAGAGGTGAAAGAGAGCCTACTTGATGTTTGGAAGGGATTGTAGGAATCAACACTCTCAATCCAAGTATGCAGAATTCGTTTCCTCCTCTCCTCTTTATCCTCTCAATATCACGACACATATGTGTGTGTGTCGACACCCCCACCTACACATAAATTCAATTTGGTTTAATTACAAGTTCAGCCCCTCTACTTGTAATTTTGACTCCTCCTTCAAAAACTAGGTAATTCCACCATCTAAATAACACCTTTAAACTTTATTTTATTTAAATAACCCTCTACAATATAAATAATATATTATATGACAAACCCGGAAATTGGGTCGTTACATTTTCGTCAAGCTATCCACGATTCCCCAAATGGCGTCATTACCCTTAGCCGTATGGGGTAGCTTAGTTATGAACTCCATGGTAATTCGTTCCCACTTCCACTTGGGTATCTCTAACGGTTGCATAATGCCACAAGGTTTCTGATGTTCTGGCTTCACTTGTAGATAAGTTAGGCACTTGCCTACATACTCGGTTACGTCATTTTTCATTCCCGGCCACCGGTAACCCCTCTTTAAATCTTGATACATCTTGGTAGCACCTGGATAGATAGAGTAGCTATCACACCCCGTCGAAGGCGAACACACGAGGTGAGACGAGAGTTGTGCATAGAACACTTAGGTACAAGTGATGTTAATGGGTACATTGCAATTTACATAGAACCACGACATGATTACTAAAAATATAAGTGTCTTACAATCAAACCAAACCACACACTGAAACAAGTTGTCTAAAATGCAACCAAAAGTACATAATCAAACTAAACACAATAACTTGAAACCAAAAGTGAGCCCCTAAAATCCATTGCTCAAATCTATTTACCTGAAAAGCTAGTTTTAAAAACGAGTCAAATATAAAAATAATTGGTGCAGGTTATATAAAAATGTTCAAGGTGATCAAAAACCATTGATCGAGTACACAATGTATTAGAAAACATAATCACATGAGCCACAATCTAACCCTGACTTTTAGTACGCCCCTGCAGATGTCTAATGCAAAAACATCCAAAATATTGGCTAATTCTGCGTCCAAGTGACCCTCAAGTCCGGTCAACCCAAGTAGTACTACCCAAAATTCCCAACAGCCTCGCTAAGCTAATTAGTTGTTAAAAGTGGGGACTTAGATCATTAAAAAGTACTCATGTAACCTACGTTTCATGTAACATGTGCAAAAGAAGTGAAACAACTTTTCCCCCAAAAACTGTAAAAGTAAAGTGGGGCCGCGAGACTCACCTGAAAGTGGTATCGCAAGAGTACTGCTAGTTCCGAAGAAACCGTAGAAACAAAAGTATGTGAAAAAAATGCATTTAGGACACCAAAAGTATGTGACTAAGTCATCAAAACAAAAGTGGCTATGCAATCTATTGCATACCAAAAACTCGTGCATACACGTACAAACCACTTAAAGTTATAAAACCGACTTTTATATAAATTCATGACTTAAAAACTTATAGTTTAAGATTTTTATAAAGTGTAACAGTAGTTATATAAATATATTAAGTAAAAAAATTAAGTCACAGTTTCGTTCATCCAAAAATGTCGTTACGCGTGTAAAGTCCGGTTTACGGGTTAAAAGTCCGATTCTTCCAAAATAGAGGTTTTGGTGTGATTTTAGCTTCCAAATATAAATGTAGGTCCTGAGCAGATCTGAGAGAACAGATCTGCAGAGAAAATCTTCAACCGGTTTGAATCAAGAGGCGGAATCCCTTGATCCGGTATCACTCTCGAATCAGAAAAAAAGGTAGAGACGGGTGCGAGAATCACATACACGAACAAAAATATATAAAAGTGAAAAAGAACAGATAATTGAAAGCATAAAACGTATGATTCTTTCATTAATATGAAAATGAAGCTCCTCACACGCTCACAATTAGTCTCACCCCAGGGCGAGCTCCCCCTAGGGTGGTGATTCACTCTACAGATACACACTCCTCCTATGAGATAATATGTTATTTATATGAGGCCAAGCACATATGCCTTATTTTCCAAGCCACCGCCCAATGGGCCTGAAAAACAGGTATCGAAACTAGGTAGTTTTGATTGAACAATTGTTCAACCGAAACTAGTAGTTTCTATTGACAGCATCGGTCTCAATTTTATACCCAACAATAAAGTCTAAAATTAGGCTTTTATAAGATTTATTATTCTGCCCAAAATTTTTAAAAACTTTTATAAACTAAATTTTTATACAAAAAATTCTCTAAAAAGCCATTTTTATAAAGATTTAAAGGTCCATAATTCAAAATTCGTATCAAAACATAAAGTAAATGTTTAAAACTTTTTCCCGAGGTTGATAATGGTGAAAAATAATTACTGACCAAGTTTCATAACTTTTAAATGTCCAGATTATTTATTATGAATATAATAAGCTTAAATATCAACAAATTCGGGAAAAATAGTAAAACATTCACAAAATGTTTACCAAGTCAGTTTTATGTCCAAATAAAGTGCCATTAAAAATTCCAAGTCCAAATAACATCCAAAAGTATTTATTCTAATTTCCCCTTATTAAATCTTAACAAAATCAAAATAAATATTAAAGCTACTCCAAATATTCTGAAATTCATACAAGGGTCTTTTTATACCAACAAATAACTACTGACCAAAAATGAGATTTTTACAAGAATCGTAAGTAATTTCCCCAATTTTCACTCATTAAATTGTATACTAAACTTATACGAAATCTAGTAAATAGTCCCATTGGAGTTAGATTGCCAAACTTTCCGGATCTTACTTTCAATATATATTATAGTTTAAAAATCAATTTGGAAGCTAGAAAACAAGTTAGAGTACCGTTATATCAGCTTTACATGATGCTATGGAATGTTATTCTCTTGTGATATCTTGATGTTACAACCTACAATCACAATGGTGGTTCAAATCTAACACAAAAGCTCAAAATCAACATAAAATCATGATGAACACTTTGATGAACACCAAGTGTTCATCCACTTGTTCATCCACTTTTTTTGAAAGATCAAGCCATGCAACTCATTATGGATGATTACATGTCACACCCCAATCCCAGGTACTGGTTCGAGATGACGCATGGTACAGAACACACGACGGAAACTTAAAAAAAAATCATTCTTTATTACATCATCTGAAACATCGTTTACATCATCAAATCAAAATGTTACATCACATTTTATCATTGTTGCTAACAAGGACCCATCATTTTGGGATTTATAGTTTTCAGGCATGCCCATCATCTGGTTCATTCATTATTTCATTCTACTCCTTGAATGCCTCTTCTATTGATTACCTGTGATGTGCTAAAAAAACATTTGGTAAAATGAGTCAGCATAAAGCTATTGAATTCGTAAACAAACCAGTTTATAAAATGACCCGCCAAAAGGTATCATGAACATAGTTATGGGGTTCCACCCCCTCTCATAGACATGTAATCAAATCAGTATATATATATATATATATATCTAAAGACCGTTCCATGGGTCCTGTCCAACATGTCGTTCCACGGGTCATGTGAAACACAATAAGCACATAGAATGCGTTATATATATACAATCGGTGCAATCATTTCAAGATACCCAAAATGTTTTCATAAATTAACCATGCTTTAAAATGGGAGTGTAACCGAACCGTGGTTATTTTAAATGCATCACAGTATAAGAACTCACCTCAGCAGTATTTCAGCTTATCGTATCCGCAATATGGCAGACACCTCGGACAAAGCTCCTAGATAAATAATGAATTTACTTAATTTTATAAACCTAGCTTAATGGTATTTAACCAAAGCTTAATAGTAGGTCGAAACCTTACCTCTTCACTACCTACGGCAATTTGGGGTCGAAATGCTAGAAACCGGACTCTCGTACGTGAATCGGACTTCGAAAAACAGGAGATCAGAAGTTTGTGTGTGTAGAAAGTGTGTTTTGGTGTGTGGAAAGCATTCTATTTATAGGCCATATTTGAACCCGTAGCGGACAGATACAAAAGGTGGTGGCAGTCCGCCACCGCCTCCGGCTGCAAAAATGCCTTTTGGACCAAGTAACGGACCGTTAATGGTCCCTTAGCGGACTATTAAGGCCACCTGTCCCTTGGCGGACCGTTATGGTGTGGGTGGCGGTCCGCCATATGGTTACACGCGTTCGCTAGTCATCAGACACGTGGCGTGTCTTCATTGCAGCCTTGTCCATCACGTAGTGGACCACTAAGCTTCTAGGTAGTGGTCCGCTACCCCCCTAAATTTCAGAATTTTCACTTTTAGTCCTTGTACTTTGGATTATTACTATGTAAGCCCCTAAACTTTGAAATTTTGGCAAGTTTGGTCCTTTATTTACTTGGGAATTTTTCGGGGTGTTACAAATCTCCCCTCCTTTAAGAAATTTTGTCCTCAAAATTAAGATATGAATAGATGAGGATATATGGCTCTCATCTGAACCTCCAATTCTCATGTCTTGTTGGCTCTGATCCGACCTTGACATTGAACTAATACCATTGGTATGATTTTCTTTCTTAACTTCCGTTCTTGTGTATCCAAAATCTTGATTGGTTGTTCAGTGAAATGAAGCTTATCATCCACATGCATATCATTTAGAGCAATAGCTTTTGTTGGATCGGCTAAACATTTACGTAGGCAAGATACGTGAAATATATTATAGATTCCTTGTAGTGCTTCGGGTAATTCTAGTTTGTAAGCAACAGCTCCATTTCTTCCAATGATCTTGTAAGGTCCGATGTATCTTGGTCCTAAATTTCCTCGTTTTCTGAACCTTATAACACCTTTCCAGGGTGAAACCTTTAATATAACAAAATCTCCGACTTGGAATTCTAAATGCCTTCGTCGTCTGTCAGCATAACTCTTTTTTCGGTCTTGGGTAGCCTTTAATCATTGTTTAATCTGGACTATTTTATCTGTTGTCTCCTGTATAACTTCAGGTCCAGATAATTGACTATCTCCTATCTCAGTCCAACAGACTGGAGTTCTGCACTTTCTTCCGTATAGTGCTACAAATGGTGCGACTTTGATGCTCGAATGGTAACTGTTGTTGTAGGAGAATTCAATTAATGGTAGGTGATTATCCTAATTAACTCTGAAATCGATAACACAGGCTCTTAACATATCTTTCAAAGTTTGAATCGTTCGTTCACTATGTCCATCAGTCTGGGGATAATATGTAATACTCATGGTAAGTTGTGTTCCCAATTCTTTCTGGAAACTTATCCAGAATCTAGATGTGAACTGACTTTCCCTATCAGAAATAATAGACAGTGGTATGTCATTGCGGCTCACAATTTCATTGATACAAGTTCTGGCTAACTTATCCATGGAGTAGCTTTCATTGATGGGTATGAAACGGGCTGACTTGGTCAGTATATCGACCATGACCCATATTTCATTATGCCCTTTCTGAGTCCTAGGTAATTTAGTAACGAAATCCATTGTTATGCGATCCCATTTCCAGACAGGTATTTCCAGCTGCTCTAGTTGACCTGCTGGCTTTTGGTGCTCAATCTTAACCGGAAGACGAGTCAAGCATTTATCTATGTATTGGGCTATTGATCGTTTCATATTAGGCCACCAGTAATGATTTTTAAATCTTTGTATATTTTGTTTGCACCGGGATGCATGGAGTATGTGGATTTATGTGCCTCATCCATCACCTTCTCCTGAATGTCTCCAAGTTTCGGGATCCAGATTCTTTGATTGAATCTCATGATTCCATCTTCTCTTTTGATAAGTAACTTTTGTTTTCCAACCATCCGTTCTTTCTTAATATTCCCTTCTTCTAATGCCTTAGGTTGGATTTCTTTAATTTGTTCCATCAAATCTAACTTCAGAACTAATTATAGTGCTTTTTCTCTAATTGGTTGATTTCGTTCTTTCTGACTTAGAGCATATGCCACTACATTTGCTTTCCCGGGATGGTATTTGATTTCATAGTCATAGACATTGATGAGTTTCATCCACCTCCTTTGCCTCATATTTAAATCCTTCTGATTAAACATATGTTGGAGGCTTTTATGGTCTGAATATATCACGCATTTGGTACCATACAGATAGTGTCTCCAGATCTTTAGCGCAAACACTATGGCACCAAGTTCTAGATCACGCGTGGTATAGTTCTTCTCATGAACTTTCAGTTGGCATGATGCATAGGCAATAACCTTGTCTCGCTGCATTAACACAACCTAGACCAGTTCGGGAAGCGTCACAATAAATTATGAAATCATCGTTTCCTTCGGGTATTGCTAAGATAGGTGCATGACTAAGCTTTTCTTTAAGAATGTTGAATGCTTCTTCTTGTTTTGTACCCCATTCAAACTTTACTGCTTTCTGAGTTAGAGCAGTCAATGGTGTAGCAATGTTGGTGAAGTCTTTAATAAATCTTCTGTAATACCCAGCTAATCCAAGAAAACTTCTAATTTCTGTTGGAGTCTTTGGGGCTTCCCATTTCATAACAGCTTCAATCTTACTTGGGTCTACTTGGATCCCTTTCTTGTTTACAACGTATCCAAGAAATTTCACCTCTTATTTCCAAAATTCACATTTGGAAAACTTAGCGTACAACTTTTCTTGTCTTGGGGTTTCTAGAATGACCCTGAGGTGATCAGCATGTTCCTCTTGGCTTCGAGAATAAATAAGAATATCATCGATGAATACGATGACAAATTTATCGAGGAAAGGTTTACAGACTCGATTCATAAGGTCTATAAATGTTGCGGGGGCATTTTTTAGACCAAATAACATGACTAGGAATTTTTAGTGACCGTATCGGGTTCTGAAAGCAGTCTTAGGTACATCCTCCTCTTGTACCTTTAATTGATGATATCCTGATCTAAGATCGATCTTCGAAAGTTATTTGGCTCCTTGCAACTGATCGAATAGATCATCTATTCTAGGCAATAGATATTTGTTCTTTATAGTTAGTTTGTTTAATTCCCGATAATCTATGCACATCCTCATGCTTCCGTCCTTCTTTTTCACAAATAGTACCAGTGCTCCCCGAGGCGAAGTGCTTGGACGAATGAATCCTTTGTTGAGGAGTTCTTGGATTTGTTTCATTAGTTCTTTCAGTTTTGAAGGAGCTAGCCGATAAGGAGATCTTGCAATAGGTTTAGCTCCATGAATAAGTTAGATTCGAAATTCAAACTGATGTCAGGGGAAAAACCAGGTTATTCATCCGGAAAGACATCCAGGTGATCACACACTACGGGAATATCCGCAATCTGTCTTTCGAGTTTAATGTTTAAAGCATGGACTAAGAATATACCATCTCTCTTAATCAATCGTTTCTTAGCTATTGCTATCGAAATAATTTCAATCTTATTGCTTTCATTATCACCCTGAATCATAAAACAACTTTCATCAGGTTTCTTAATCTTGACCGTTTTCCGGTCACAGTTATTCGGGGCTTGGTATTGGTTTAACTAATCCATACCTAGGATAACCTCATATTTATTCATGTTCATTGGCATTAGTGTAACTAATACCTTATCGTCATCAAAATTGATGACACAATCGGGGTATGATTCGGTTATCCTAATCTGTTCGCCACTTGTCGTTTCGACGACATAGGCATGAATAAGTGGAATCGGTTTTACGCCTAAATATGAGGTGAATGCATATGGAATAAAACTTCTATTCGCCCCTTGTATCAAATAATATATTGGCGTAAATATTATTAACTAAGAAAGTACTTGCCACCTCTTTGGCATTATTCTTCTTTTCACTTTCGCTTCCTATGACAAACACACGTCCTACCCCTTTATTTGTCCGGTCATTCCTTGCTTTGGGAGCTTAGGACAAAAAATTCTACAGTGCCCTATCTCCCCATAATTGAAACATTTAACATTCGGGCACTGGGTTGCAGAATGGCCAAACTTCTGACAAGTCTGGCATTTCATTCCCTGGATTGCCCTATCTGGGTTAAACCCTCCTCTTTTGGGAAATTTACTATTTCCCAGTTTAAACTTATAAACAACCTCTTCTGATTTCATCTTGTGGTTTATTTTGGTGGTTCTTGGGTTGCACCTCATCATACATCACCGCGCTTCGCTCAACAGCCGAATGTATCATTTCAGGTGCGGTAGTTTTCACTAAGGTATGAACCTTAGGTGGTATACCTTGGACATAACATTTGATTCTTCTTGACTCAGGAGTCACCAAATGTGGCACCAACTTGGCCATTTCATTGAATTTGGTGGTGTACTCTTGGTGAGTCATAGTTCCTGTCTTAAGCTTAAGAAATTTTGCCTCAATCTTGTCCACCGCATTCTGTGGACATTATCTCTTAATAATCAAAGCCTTGAGATCTTCCCATGTCATCCTATCAAATAAGCTTCTCCCTTTGTCTACTTGACTGATTCCCAACAGTCAAGAGCTTCCTCCTCAAACGAATGTGCAGCAAACTTCACAACTTGATAAGTCCTACATTCACTCATCTTAATTACTACTTCCATAGATGTGATCCATGCATTGTTGTAATGGCATTTTTCTTCCCGTTGAAGGGCTTCGGGTGACAGTCACTGAAGTTCTTATAGTTGCACCCTTGACCATGAATTACCATGTTCTGGTTTGTCATTCCAATAGTTTCATTGGTTCGAATTGTGCCAATATTGTTTCCTGTCAGAGTAGTGTAAAGAGTATCTTCCATTTGCGGGATGGCACCACTTGTTCCTTCATTTCTATTTCCCATATTATTGGAATTCACTTTTCTCTTGAGAGCATCGTCGAGGATTTCAAGTAAAGTCGTCTGGGGTACTCGAGTGACCTTAGATGCCACCACTCCTTGGAATTGGGCTTCAGTCATTATTACCTCTTCCACAGGCTGTTCGGGTTCAATAGTCACATGCGTGTTCGTGTTTGTCGTGTCACAGGTGTGGGACCTAGTATTGGGCCTCCTACCCCTACCTCTGCTTTGTCCTCTACCTCTTCTTGCCATTTGTACCTACACATATATGTATAACATCAGAATTTGTATAATCGGTTATAATCCAGAAATTCAGAATTTAACAAGATTTGGCCAAAATGCCTTTATACACCTAACTTTTCCTGAAGCATTCTAGACTATTTTCAGAGTCCTGGTTTAAGTCTAGATACTATTCATGTAATATCTAAATCTCTTAAACTGAGGCTCTAATACCAACTTGTCACACCCCAGTCCTAAGTACTGGTTCGAGGTGACGCATGGTACAGAACACACGACGGAAACTTAAAAAAACTCATTCTTTATTACATCATCTTAAACATCATTTACATCATGAAATCAAAATGTTACATCACATTTTATTATTGTTCCTAACAAGGAACACATCATTTCGGGACTTATAGTTTTCAAGCAAGCCCATTATCAGGTTCATTCATTATTTCATTCTAGTCCTGGAATGCCTCATCTATTGATTACCTATGATGTACTCAAAAACATTTGATAAAATGAGTCAGCATAAATCTGGTGAATTCGTAAACAAACCAGTTTATAAAATAACCCGCCAAGGTATCATGAACACAGTTCTGGGGTTTCACCCCTCTCATAGACAACTATGAGTAATCAATTCAGTATATATATAACCAAAGACCGTTCCACGGGTCCTCTCCAACATGCTGTTCCACGGGTCATGTGAAACACAATAAGCGCTTAGAATGCGTTATATATACACAATCGGTGCAATCGTTTCAAGATACCCAAAATGTTTTCATAAATTAACCATGCTTTAAAAATGGAGTATAACAGAGCAATGGTTATTTTAAATACAGCACAGTTTAAGAACTCACCTCAGCAGTATTTCAGCTTAGCGTATCCGCAATATGGCAAACACCTCGGACAAAGCTTCTAGATAAATAATGACTTTACTTAATTATATAAACCTAGCTTAATGGTATTTAACCAAAGCTTAACAGTAGGTCGGAACCTTATCTCTGCACTATCTACGGCAACTTGGGGTCGAAATTCTAGTAACCGGACTCTCGTACGCGAATCGGACTTCGAAAAACGGGAGATCAGAAGTTTGTGTGTGTGGAAAGTGTGTTTTGGTGTGTGGAACTGATGCAGAATGGTTGAGCTTGAGCATTCTATTTATAGGCCAAATTCAAACCCGTATCGGACCGCTACACAAGGTGGGGGCGGTCCGCCACCGCCTCCAGCCGCAAAAATGCCTTCGGGACCAAGTAATGGACCGTTACTTGTCCCTTAGTGGACTGTTAAGGCCACTTATCCCTTGGCAGACCGTTATGGTGCGGGTGGCAGTCCAGCATAGGGTTACATGCGTTCGCTAGTCATCAGACACGTGACATGTCATCATTTTATCCTTGTCCATCACGTAGCGTAACGCTAAGCTTCTGGGTAACGGTCCGCTACCCCCCTCCCGAATTTCAGAATTTTCACCTTTAGTCCTTATACTTTGGATTATTGCTATGTAAGCCCCTAAACTTTGAAATTTTGGCAAGTTTGGTTTATTATTTACTTGGGAATTTTTCGGGGTGTTACATTACAAATGGAAATCATCCACAATTCCTTGTTAAAAATGAAAGATTTCAAGTTAAAGACACATAAAAACAACAAAATGGAAGATTAAAGTGAGTGTGTGTTCTTGATGTTCATAGATCCTCCATGCAACACCCAAAACAGAAAAATTAAGTGAAAAACAACATCATTATACCTTTAAATCTTCTGGAATAGCTCAAGATCAAGCTAAAATGGGAATCCAAGTGAAGAAGATGGGAAAGTTCTTGAGAAAAGAATGAAAAAATGAGAGTGTGTGTGTGGTGTGGGTGTGGGTGTGGGACGGCAACAAGGGGAGAAGAAGGGGGAGGGAAAGGGTTTTTATAGAGGGAGTGAGGGTAGAGGGTATGTAAAAGAATTTTTTGAAAAGGCCTTGAAATTTTTATAAAAATTTACCACTTGGATCATATAAATAAATAATTTCTTCTAAATAAATAAGTCTTATTTCAAAGTAATGAATTTTTGATGGATTTTCGAAAGATGAAAACTTAACTATTTTAAAAAGTTATACCGGGTGAACCACCGGCGATCGTTAGTTTAACAAAAATCACAAAAGTTGGCACAAATAAATAATATAAAATTTATTCTCAACTAAGTTATAAATATAAAAATTATTTTTGATGTATTAAATTTTACCGTTTTATTTAACGCGTTCGCGTTACACGTAGTGTATGCACTTAACCGGGTATTCTCGTTGTGACCATATTGTTCGTCTAAGACAAGGTTCCTAGAACTTCTAGAAACACATAAAATATAAATCCAAGAGATATAAAAATATAAAAGTATGAAAAGTGAAGAAACGGTAAGGACCTGAAAAGTCGCGGTTGTCACAGTAGCGAGACTTATGAGCCTCGTCAAGAACTTTGACTCTAAGTTCACCACCGTTGGGTGCCCATATATGACCAAATTGGGTCTTTACACCCAATGTATTTACTTCCAACTTTTCATGTTGTCCGACCATTCTTTCCCGTTTAATGTTTTCCTCTTTAAGTGCTTCGTTTAGGGCATGTTCTATTTTGGTCATAAGATCTGGTGTCACTAAGGAGTTGGAGTCCATTTTCTGCATAGGGCATCAGCTACCACCTTCGCTTTTCCTGGGTGATACAAAATTTCACAAGCATAATCTTTCAACATTTCTAACCACTGCCTCTGCCACATATTCAACTCCTTCTGCTCGAAGAAATACTTCAGACTTTTATGATCGAAGTAAATTTTGCATTTAACTCCATAGAGGTAGTGCCTCATGATTTTTAGCACGAAGACAACCGCTGCGAGCTCGAAGTCGAGGTCGTGAGTCAGGTAATTAACTTCGTGAATCTTCAGTTGTCGTGTTGCATACGCGGTCACTTTTCCTCGTTGCATTAGAACACAACCCAGTCCTTGACCCGAAGTATCAGAATAGACAATATGGTCTTCGTTGCCCTCAGGCAGGACCAATACTAGAGCTTATGTTAATATTTCTTTAATTCTTCAAACACCTCATTTTGGGCCTGTCCCCATTCATACTTAACTTCTTTGTGTGTCAGTTTTGTTAAAGGCGAGGAAATTTTTGAGAAGTCCTGAATGAACCTTCGATAGTAGCCTGCCAACTCGAGAAAACTTCGTATGTCGGTCGGCGTCTTCGGGTTTTCCCGTTCCTGCATAATCAATATCTTTGTCAGGTCGACCATAATTTTGTTCGCGTTAATGACGTGGCCTAGGAATTGAACCTCCTTGAGCCAGAACGCGCATTTGGTGGACTTAGCGTATAACTTCTCCTCTTTAACGTTTCTGATACCTCCTTCAGATTACAAGCATGATCGCCCTCGTTCATGGAGTAGATAAGGATGTCATCAATAAATAAAATCACCAACCAATCCAACATCGGACGACATACTCGATTCATTAAGTCCATGAATGCCACATGAGCGTTCGTTAAACCGAATGACATTACGAGGAATTCGTAGTGCCCATATCGTGTATGAAATCCAGTCTTTGGCACATCCTCCTCTAGAACTTTCAGCTGATGATAATACCCCGACCTAAGATCGATCTTAGAGAACCAACTCGGGCCTTACAATTGGTCAAAAATATCATCTATTCGCGGTAGCGGGTACTTGTTCTTTATCGTTCTTTTATTTAACTCTCTATGGTCTATGCACATCTGCATTGAGCCATATTTCTTCTTTACAGACAGCACCGGAGCACCACCAAAGCGAAATGCTCGGTCTGGTAAAACCTTTTGTGAGGAGTTCCTCCAGTTGCGTCATTAACTCTTTCATCTCCGATGGAGCTAGTCGGTAAGGTGCCTTGGCAACGGGTTGCACTCTTGGCATTAAATCAATTTGGAAATCTATCTCTCGATCAGGCGGCACTCCAGGTACGTCCTCTGGGAACATCTCTGGAAAGTTACACACCACGGGCACATCTTTCATCTCTATAATTTTCTTTTCATTATTTATAACGTAGACGAGGTAAGCCTCACATCCGCGCCTCATGTAACTTTCTGCCTTAATCATCAAAATGATGTTCGACATCAAAATATCTTTGTCTCCATAAACTATGACTTCGCTTCCATCTGGAGCTCTGAGATGAATCCTCTTTCGTTTGCATACAATCTGGGTTTTATAGGCAGTGAGCCAATTACTTCATTGGCAGCGTGCCAATCTACCCCCAATACCACATCAAATCCTCCTGAGGCTATCACAAAAAACCTAGCAGGGAATCCATGGCTATAAATGCTTGTGGTACAATTTTCTATAACTTCTATCACCTTTATGTTTCTACCAACAGCAGTTTCTATGTTAAAGGCTCGTTCCATCTTGGAAATAGGGCATTTCAGTTTAGTATAGAATGTGAAAGCTATGAAACTCTTTGTAGTGCCAGAATCAAATAATACCGATGCATAAATGTTATTGATGAGAAATGTACCTAACACCATGTCAGGATTGTTGGGAATTCTTGTACTAGTTTTAGCTTTTAAAACAAAATTTGTAAACCTTTTAAATAACAAATCAGATTTATTGAGCATAAGCGGTTAGTATACTAGTTTTAGCTTTTAAAACAAATATTTTAAACCTTTTAAATAAACAAATCAGATTTATTGAGCATAAGCGGTTAGTATAAGTTAACGGTTCTAAACCGGGATCTCGCTAGTGACCCGATTACACGCATATAAACAATAAAATTAAATACAACCATAGCGGATAAACAATTATACCTTAGACGATAAACCTAAAGATCAAACACCTTGGTTCAACGAGCGTCTCGCTAGTGACAGTTCACGAACCCGCAACAATAAACGTCTCACGTTCGTGCAAACGAAAACCGGCGAATGCGGCTTGGCGGCGGCGTACGTGTTAGGACATAGTTTTTATTGACAAAAGCTTTGTAATAGTTTAGATCTAATGTCTTTATGTTTTTGTAATGTATTAATGTTCTAAGTGTTTTTTATGCAAGTTGCTAGAGGCGAACTTGTTAAGTTCGCCTAGTCTAATTGAGGCGAACTTGTTAAGTTCGCTTAGTCTGTTATAGGCGAACTTGTTAAGTTCGCCTAATGCAGGTCAGTAGTCTATATATAGATGTTTACAGAGTCAGTTTTGAGAATAGAACAGAATTGATCAGAATGGAACAGAGAATCGAATAGAACAGAGTTGAACGACTGAGTCTGTAAACTCTATTGAGAATTGGAATACAAGTGTGAAGTTTATTTACTTGATTGTCTCTATTGTCTTTTGTGTATGCAATCGTTGATTCGTTGGATTCCGCACTTCAAGTTAACGACACGTCTTTTCACGAGAACGATCTGTAGAAGTGCCATGAGGACCTACAAGTGGTATCAGAGCTATTGCTCGTGATTCTAGATGGTTTTGTATGCAAATTGACAATAAATTCATCAACTTTGATATTTTCATTTTCATGGAGTTTTCAAGCTTATTTTGGTTCTGATTTGGTGTTTTTGAAGAGGATTTTGAAGATATTGATCCGATAGAAAGGTTCTAATTGAGAAATTACACAATCCTACGGTTCAATTTTGATTAATTCCTTCAAATCAGTGAATTAAGAAGTTTTTTGGTGATTCCTGGTTCGCGGTCTCTGTTTGAACTGTTCTTGAGTTTGAATCTGCTAAAGCAAACGAACTTGCTGATTTCATGTGCAGGCGAACTTAGCAGGCGAACTTGTCAAACAATTTAAGCGAACTTATTTTAGGCGAACTTAATCGGATTTTTAGGTTTCTCGTTTAAGCGAACTTATTAAGATCGCTTCATATTAAGTTCGTTTGGGTATCACAGAAGCGAACTTATTATCTTCGCCTAAGGGTAGTGAGTGTTCAACACGTGAAATTTTTCAGCAAAATGGCAAATATGGTTCAAGTAACGAATATGTTCAACTATGATAATGAGATTGATACATCTCAAAAACCACCGAAACTTTTGAATCTTGCTGATTATTCCAATTGGAAATATAGGTTTGATCAGTTCGTATCTTTTACCGACACAAGTCTCTGGATTCCTATTTTAGAAGTGTGACAATCCGGACTTTTCAGGTTAACATTGTTAATCATATCCAGTTAAATTCAGTTAAAGTTAACCTAATTAACTTAACTCAAACTTCAGGGACTATTTCTGTCATTTTTCAAACCCTACTTCACATAAACTACAAGGACTAATTATGTAATTAGCCCAAGCTTAATTTTATTTGATTTTATAAGTCAAAGTCAATATCTATGTTCATGTTGACTTTTTAAAGTCAACTAACCAAGTTCTTAACTCATCTCAAACCTTAGGGTCTAATTCTATCAAATAATAAACTTAAAATCACAAGGACTAGTTATGTAATTAACCTAAACTCACGCCTATTGACTTGGAAAGTCAAAATTGAAGGGTTGTTGCATATGTTGACTTTCTGAGTCAAACCCGTAGCTTATGATCCAAATTCGAACTCCATAACATGAAATTCGTGCGAAATGATAACCGAAATGCACATTAATGCCTTAAACGCTCATCATTAGGACTTAAAACACCATCATTGTGTCGAATTATACAAATTTATGAACCTTAAACCCATAACCATTGAAACCTCCACCGTTACTATCGAATTCGAGCAATTCGTATATTCATTCTACAATTGAACACCTGCGCACCGCATCCACACTCCTCTGAACCTGTTACACACATCTATTCGACCGAAGACAAAGCCAGAGACACCGGGGACGAACGCGTCGGACTCACGGCTGAGTTTTAGTCCAGCTCTACCAATTCGAACTCAATTCAGGTAACAAATCCCACCAACAGAATCGCCTTCACCTCTAGAACGAAAGCCCTATCCTAATTGTGGCTTACAACACCGAATCGAACATGAACCGATTCTAGGGTTCATGTGACTTCGGATGTAATCAAACGCTACCCCCGACTCATTCTAAATCCAATTAAATTATATGATTAGCTTTGCGACCTTCAAATCAATGAAAGCCCCATGATCCCAACAACTTTTATTATCAGATTCGGCCAATTCGATTGCATATTCAAACCTAGGGTTTCGGCTTTTGAAACAGGAATTAAACGATCCCAAACCCATCGATTTTGAAATTAAACTCACATACAAATTCGTAATAGACCTGTTAACAAAATCCCTAAACCCTTATTTCAAATCGTGGTTGAAATCGATGTTCAGGGAGGGTGGATTTGAACCGGATCGAATGGGAGGGAAGAACTCAGTGGGATTAGGTGTTAAAAACGTTTGGAACCATGTATTTGTGCGATGACCCTAGCGGGCGTAGTGGTTAAGGCAGTTGACTCGCACGCAGGAGACCCGGGTTCGAGTCCGGTCTCCTGCATTATTTTTGGAGCTTTTCCTTGACTTTTTTTGTAATAAAATAATCCCTATATTATTTTAATAAGTTATTAATATGTTTTAGCCCCAGAAAACACCCGTAAGCTCGTGTGTTTGATGTTATAACCCATAATTAATAATATTTTCACTTTTTAAAATAATATATTTATATTATTTTCAAACCACAACTCCAAATAAAATAATATATTTATATTATTTTCAACCACGTGACCTCAATTAAAAATAATATATATTTTATATTATTTTCATCACGTTTATAAATTTCGTGTAACGTTTCAAATTAATAAATAATATAATTATTTATATTATTTACCCTCGTTTTACCCTTGAATTAAAATAATATATTTTTCATTCTTGCCACTCAAATGATTATTTTAATCTTATGAGCAAAAAAATAATATATTAAATTATATTATTTTCTTAGCCCATTATTAATGGTACAAACGCACGAATATATTTATTTATTAATACTATTCGTAATTAGAAACGTTCGACACAAAACGTATTTATCTTAATTATTAAATTAAGAAATCCTTATTCACGTAGACACGTTCGTCTACTCGTTGGTCCTACACATGTTTTAGGACATTCAAATCTTCCTTGTCGTCGTCACAAATCCCATTGTGTCCCTAATTATTATGTTTATAATTCTAGGACATACATAATCCGTTTCAGGCTAACACTTGTGGGCTCAATCTCATCCTTGTGTGATTCCACCTACTACTTAACACAGGTGAGTTTCACGGCCCCTTTTTACTTGTTTTACTATTGGGGGAGAAACATGCTTACACACAAACATATCTTACTTGTTTTCCTGTTGAGGAGAAACAAACATGTACACAAACTATCATACTTTTACTTGTTTTCCCCGTGGGGGAGAAACAGGTACGCAAACAAACATTATGTTACATGTTTTTCCCGTTGGAGGAGAAAACATGACACAACTATTTTAGATTATTGTAATTCATATGTTATTAATATTAAGGCTAAGCGTGACACACTATCACAGAAAGTCCTCATCATACATCGAACCGTTAATATGGATCTTAGCGAGGTAATATTTAGTAGTACTACTGGGTTTGACAATCCCCACCCTCGTTAGTCGCGCTAACTCGATTGGAGGTCGAACGGGTGAAATGTTAGCCTACTCACATTTGCCATGGTTGATAGACCTGGCAGGAGGCATACAAACACAAACAGTCAGCTTTGGTTGCGAGCGCTTTTGTAAGACATGAACATAGGCTAGCTACCTATAGATATGCATAGTGAATGTACATAATCTGGCAAACACTCTCTTATTGTAAACTTGAAACCTATGAACTCACCAACCTCGTGTTGACGCTTTTTCTTACATGTTTCTCAGGTCGCTTTGGCACAGGTTGCACACTTAGGATATGCATGAAGTCCTACTGTCATTTAATTCATTTCAAACATGAAAAACAGTTTACTTAATTATATTGATTGACGCTTGTTGCGTGTAACTTCTTTTAATTTTATATTAATGTTTACGTTTCCGCATTAACCCAAAGCATTTATGTTATGACTTTTAAGTCTCATATAGTGTCGTTTGATGTAACAAATGACTGAGATCCTGGTGTGTCACCTTCCAAACGATAAAACTCCGTTAGTGGAATTTGGGGTTGTGACAGATTGGTATCAGAGACATTGGTTATAGAGAACTAGGATTAAATACTAGACTATAACCGCACACATGCATTAGTTACACGTCACAGACACTCATACCTGATACATATAGCACCTATACATACATTGTAGTGCAGGCATGTAACACCATCCGTATCACCCTCAGTTGGCGAGGGACACAACATTTGCATTGCATCATCATTCACAGTGGCAACACTCGGGAATCACCAGAACATCATCCACTCTCGTCCGAGGAGAGCGAGACGAAGCCTTTGGAGGAGTCTCTCACACCACCATCATCAGTCGGGTATGGTGGGTTTTCTCAGGTCCATGTTATGGACGACACTTAGCACTAACGCATATCTCTTTGGGAATTGGGATCGTCGGAGGCGAGTCCCTACTGTAACCACCAGCAACAATACGCCTAATGAAGGCAGACCGTTGCACACATTATTGCAGAATCCGTTGACATGTAGATGTCATCACTTTCCCGAGCCATGGGCTCACTTCCTTGGTCAATATTCGGTTGAGAATAGATGGACCACAAAGTTGAGAATGCATATTCAAACCCTATTCTAACTCAGTTGAAAGGACGGCTACTTTGCCTCTTCCAGTAACACATTCATGAACTAGTTTCACTTCTTGAAGCCACATATTATGTGCATGTTCCCATCTTCAGACTACAATCCACTGGATTGGACTCTCGTATTGTATTTCAACTCGAATGAATACTCGGACCAAACGATTCCTGACTGCCTGTCCTGATATGAGATCTAGTTGATCAACGTGTGGTTGATGACTAAGCCTCTCGATGACTTATCATATCTGACAACACTCTGTACTCGACAATACGAACTAAAGGACATTTTGACACAGGACAGGGAAAACTAGGGTTGCAAAGCAAATTATCATTGCGGGTGCACACGTAATAATAATTTGAGGTGCATGTAAGTCCTGGTGAAACCTGGTGTGTGGATAAATGGTCCTAATCTGTGATCTACAGACTTATATTCCCACTGCCAGTAGAAATTCTCGTAACCTGCTCAACGACTAGTTGGTATCGTTAAACCTTTCAATAGTTGAAAGACGCAACTATCATGTCGAAGATGTTTACAGACACACTGAACTATCATTAACGGAATCCGTCATGCTATTTTCACTCATGTAAGAGTCTTACTGACCTTACGACTTTCATTCAGATTTGATCGATGGAACCACCTAGTGTGAAGCTCTAGCAGAACCTCATGGTAAACCCACCAACTCCAACTACATAAGCAAAATTTGGGAAATTCTTTCTAAACTAACACGTTATTCCTTACGCTCCAACAATAGGTTCCATTTGACCCGATTGCTTTATCCTGTGACTAATCCTGAGTGTAATTTGATCTATACCCCAACATACCAAGTTTTTTCAATGACTTTAGCAAACGAGGATTTCATCTAACTAACCAATCAGTTGAACGCGATTACTTAAACAAACATCCTATCCCCTGTACTCCTGATATCTATATCTCATTAAAATCTTTCCTACATGTGAACCCCTTCCCGTAGCCTCTGTGTTGACCGATGCTTAACTCATAAGCGCAGGTCTCACTAGAAGTCTCATCGTGACCTCACAAAAATTTTCTTTTGGTAAAGTCGTACTTCAACTCTATTGGATATTTAGTACACTATAGAAGCAGCTCAAAACCTTAAGAGATGTAGACAAGGATTGGCTAGTTATAACTTTGACATTGACCTTATACGAGTCACACTTGGCAGTTTCGACGTAATTGTCGGTATGGATTAGTTATCTAAAGAACCAAGCCGGGGTTATCTCTCGTGAGGAAAGTGTTCGCCTTCCTCTCCCAAGTGGAGAAACCCTTTCTACCCAAGGCAAAAGGAGAGGTACGGTCATAGGCATCATATTCTTCGTGAGAGCGCATAAGTGCTTACGGAAAGACCATACTGCCATTCTGGCTCTCGTCGCCAACCAGCCATCTGAGGAGAGGAAGATTTACGATATCCCGATCGTTCGTGATTATCCGGACGTATTTCCTGAAGACTTGCCTGGTCTTCAGCTTCACCACCAAGTCAAATTACAGATCGATCTAACACTCGGAGTAGCGCCTATTGCTTGGGCACCGGATAGACTTACACCTAGTGAGCTACCAGAACTATCCACATGACTGCAAGAGTTGTTAGACAAAGGCTTCATCCGACCTAGCTCATCGCCATGGAGAGCTCTAGTCATATTCGCAAAGAATAAAGACGGGACTTTCCGTGTGTGCATTGACTACCGTGAGCTGAACAAAGTAACCATCAAGAACCGATATCCTCTACCCTACATTGGCAGTATGTTTGACCAACTCCAAGGTTCAAGCTTCTATTCAAAGATCGATCTTAGGTCCGGTTATCGTTAGTTGAGAGTACGAGAAGAAGATGTCTCAAAAACTGCATTCAGGACTAGGTACTACCATTACGAGTTTATGGCCATGCCATTTGGACTGACCAACGCACCCACGGTGTTCATGGATCTCATGAACCGTGTGTGTAAACCCTACCTCGATCAGTTCGTCATTGTGTTTATCTACGACATCCTCATCTATCCAAGGGATGAAGAAAAACATGAGGAGCATCTTCGTTTAATCCTGGAATTACTGAAGAAAGAACAATTGGATACTAAACTCTCCAAGTGCGAATTTTGGATTCACGAAGTGCAAATCCTAGGGCATGTAATCAATGAGAAGGGAATACATGTCAATCCAACCAAAGTAAAAGCCATAAAGAATTGGATGACACCAACCACTTCAACTGAGGTGCGACAATTTCTGAGATTGGCTGGTTATTACCGTCATTTCATTGAGGGACTCTCCAATATTGCTCAACCCCTCACTACCTTAACTAAGAAGGGTAAACCCTATAACTAGGGTGACACTCAGGAGTCAGCATTTCAACAGATTAAACTGAAACTCTACAGTGCACCATCCTATCTATTTCTGAGGCAACGGATGACTTTGTAGTGTACTGCGATACATCTATTCAAGGTCTTGTTTGTGTCTTAAATGCAACAAGAGAAAGTGATCGCATACGCTTCTCTTCAACTAAAAATTCACGAGAAAAACTACACGACTCATGACTTAGAGTTGGGAGCTGTGGTATTTACACTAAAGATCTGGAGACATTACTTGTACGGTACCAAGTGCCCCATTTACACCGATCACAAGAGTCTTCAACACGTCTTTGAGCAGAAAGAGTTGAACATGCGACAACGACGTTAGGTTGAACTCTTGAACGACTATGACTGTGCAATTAGATATCATCCAGGGAAGGTTAATGTGGTAACCTATGCCCTAAGCCGTAAGGAAACCAAACCCAAATGAGTTCGAGCACTATAATTTACTATTCATAATGGATTACCTGATGAAATCCGTAGTACTCAACTCGAAGGCCTGAAAGAAGAAAACCTACCATTAGAAGCCAAGCATGGTATGGAGGAACAACTTGAAGTTAAATCAGACGGCATTCGCTACTGCGTAGAGCGAATACGGGCTCCAGTGTGTAGGAACTTAAGGGAACTAGTAATGGATTAAGCTCATAAATCTCGATACTCTATTCATCCAGGTTCCGACAAGATGTACCATGACCTTAAGGTGCTATATTGGTGGCTGAAGATGAAGGCCGATATAGCCACCTATGTGAGCAAGTGCCTGACCTGCTCAAAGGTCAAAGTGTAATACCAAAAGCCTTCTGGTCTACTTCAATAACAAGAGATCCCAACGTGGAAATGGGAAAAGATTTATATGGATTTCATAACCAAACTACCTCGAACCTCTAATAGATGCGACACCATCTGGGTGATCGTAGATCGTTTGACAACACCTGCTCACTTCCTTGCAATCAAAAGAGACCGACAAGATGGAAAAAATCACTTGTATTTATTTGAAGGAAGTAGTCTCTCGGCACGGAGTGCCAATCTCTATCATTTCGGATCGAGACGCTTGATTCACGTCTCGGTTTTGGCAATCATTACATAAAATCCTGGGCACACGTCTAGACATAAGTACAACATATCATCCACAAATTGATGGTCAAACGGAACGTATCATTCAAACTTTAGAAGGCATGCTACGAGCTTGTGTGATTGATTTCGGTAACAGTTGGGAAACTCACTTGCCCTTAGTGGAGTTCTCATACAATAACAATTATCACACTAGTATCAAGGTAGCACCATTCGGGGCATTGTACGGACGTAAATGTCGATATCCCATCTGTTGGGATGAAGTTGGGGATAGCCAACTTATACGTCCTGAACTTGTATTCGAAACTTCTGAAAAGATCGTTCAAACTTGAAACCGTATGGCGGCAAGCGTCGTAAACCATTAGAATTTCAAGTAGGCGATATGGTCCTATTGAAAGTCTCACCTTGGAAAAGTGTAATCCGCTTCGGGAAACGAGGCAAACTAAATCCTCGTTATGTTGGACCATTCAAGATAGTAAAGAGAATTGGCCTAGTAGCGTACCAACTGGACCTACCTGAAGGACTGAGTGGTGTACACGATGTCTTTCATGTCTCGAACTTGAAGAAATGTCTAGCAGATGAGACACTCGCGGTTCCTCTTCAGGAACTACAGATCGATGAGCAACTACGCCTCATTGAAGAACCGATAGAAATCATGGATAGGGAAGTCAAAACGCTTAAACACAGTAATATCCCTATCGTCAGAGTTCGTTGGAACTTGAAACGCTTAAACACAGCACTCTATGTCAAAAACTTAATGTACTATTCTAATTTTCGGGACGAAAATTATTTAAATTAAGGGATGATGTGACACCCAGAAATTTTTTTTTCTAATTTTCGGGATGAAAATTCTTTCAACCAGAGGATGATGTGACAATCCGGACATTTCAGGTTAACACTGTTAATCAAATCCAGTTAAATTCAGTTAAAGTTAACCTAATTAACTTAACTTAAACTTTAAGGACTATTTCTGTCATTTTTCAAACCCTACTTCACATAAACTACAAGGACTAATTGTGTAATTAGCCCAAGCTTAATTTTATTTGATTTTATAAATCAAAGTCAATATCTATGTTCATGTTGACTTTTTAAAGTCAACTAACCAAGTTCTTAACTCATCTCAAACCTTAGGGTCTAATTCTATCAAATAATAAACTTAAAATCACAAGGACTAGTTATGTAATTACCCTAAACTCACGCCTATTGACTTGGAAAGTCAAAATTGAAGGGTTGTTGCTTATGTTGACTTTCTGAGTCAAACCCATAGCTTATGATCCAAATTCGAACTCCATAACATGAAATTCGTGCGAAATGATAACCGAAATGCACATTAATGCCTTAAACGCTCATCATTAGGACTTAAAACACCATCATTGTGTCGAATTATACAAATTTATGAACCTTAAACCCATAACCATTGAAACCTCCACCGTTACTATCGAATTCGAGCAATTCGTATATTCATTCTACAATTGAACACCTGCGCACCGCATCCACACTCCTCTGAACCTGTTACACACATCTATTCGACCGAAGACAAAGCCAGAGACACCGGGGACGAACGCGTCGGACTCACGGCTGAGTTTTAGTCCAGCTCTACCAATTCGAACTCAATTCAGGTAACAAATCCCACCAACAGAATCGCCTTCACCTCTAGAACGAAAGCCCTATCCTAATTGTGGCTTACAACACCGAATCGAACATGAACCGATTCTAGGGTTCATGTGACTTCGGATGTAATCAAACGCTACCCCCGACTCATTCTAAATCCAATTAAATTATATGATTAGCTTTGCGACCTTCAAATCAATGAAAGCCCCATGATCCCAACAACTTTTATTATCAGATTCGGCCAATTCGATTGCATATTCAAACCTAGGGTTTCGGCTTTTGAAACAGGAATTAAACGATCCCAAACCCATCGATTTTGAAATTAAACTCACATACAAATTCGTAATAGACCTGTTAACAAAATCCCTAAACCCTTATTTCAAATCGTGGTTGAAATCGATGTTCAGGGAGGGTGGATTTGAACCGGATCGAATGGGAGGGAAGAACTCAGTGGGATTAGGTGTTAAAAACGTTTGGAACCATGTATTTGTGCGATGACCCTAGCGGGCGTAGTGGTTAAGGCAGTTGACTCGCACGCAGGAGACCCGGGTTCGAGTCCGGTCTCCTGCATTATTTTTGGAGCTTTTCCTTGACTTTTTTTGTAATAAAATAATCCCTATATTATTTTAATAAGTTATTAATATGTTTTAGCCCCAGAAAACACCCGTAAGCTCGTGTGTTTGATGTTATAACCCATAATTAATAATATTTTCACTTTTTAAAATAATATATTTATATTATTTTCAAACCACAACTCCAAATAAAATAATATATTTATATTATTTTCAACCACGTGACCTCAATTAAAAATAATATATATTTTATATTATTTTCATCACGTTTATAAATTTCGTGTAACGTTTCAAATTAATAAATAATATAATTATTTATATTATTTACCCTCGTTTTACCCTTGAATTAAAATAATATATTTTTCATTCTTGCCACTCAAATGATTATTTTAATCTTATGAGCAAAAAAATAATATATTAAATTATATTATTTTCTTAGCCCATTATTAATGGTACAAACGCACGAATATATTTATTTATTAATACTATTCGTAATTAGAAACGTTCGACACAAAACGTATTTATCTTAATTATTAAATTAAGAAATCCTTATTCACGTAGACACGTTCGTCTACTCGTTGGTCCTACACATGTTTTAGGACATTCAAATCTTCCGTGTCGTCGTCACAAATCCCATTGTGTCCCTAATTATTATGTTTATAATTCTAGGACATACATAATCCGTTTCAGGCTAACACTTGTGGGCTCAATCTCATCCTTGTGTGATTCCACCTACTACTTAACACAGGTGAGTTTCACGGCCCCTTTTTACTTGTTTTACTATTGGGGGAGAAACATGCTTACACACAAACATATCTTACTTGTTTTCCTGTTGAGGAGAAACAAACATGTACACAAACTATCATACTTTTACTTGTTTTCCCCGTGGGGGAGAAACAGGTACGCAAACAAACATTATGTTACATGTTTTTCCCGTTGGAGGAGAAAACATGACACAACTATTTTAGATTATTGTAATTCATATGTTATTAATATTAAGGCTAAGCGTGACACACTATCACAGAAAGTCCTCATCATACATCGAACCGTTAATATGGATCTTAGCGAGGTAATATTTAGTAGTACTACTGGGTTTGACAATCCCCACCCTCGTTAGTCGCGCTAACTCGATTGGAGGTCGAACGGGTGAAATGTTAGCCTACTCACATTTGCCATGGTTGATAGACCTGGCAGGAGGCATACAAACACAAACAGTCAGCTTTGGTTGCGAGCGCTTTTGTAAGACATGAACATAGGCTAGCTACCTATAGATATGCATAGTGAATGTACATAATCTGGCAAACACTCTCTTATTGTAAACTTGAAACCTATGAACTCACCAACCTCGTGTTGACACTTTTTCTTACATGTTTCTCAGGTCGCTTTGGCACAGGTTGCACACTTAGGATATGCATGAAGTCCTACTGTCATTTAATTCATTTCAAACATGAAAAACAGTTTACTTAATTATATTGATTGACGCTTGTTGCGTGTAACTTCTTTTAATTTTATATTAATGTTTACGTTTCCGCATTAACCCAAAGCATTTATGTTATGACTTTTAAGTCTCATATAGTGTCGTTTGATGTAACAAATGACTGAGATCCTGGTGTGTCACCTTCCAAACGATAAAACTCCGTTAGTGGAATTTGGGGTTGTGACAGATTGGTATCAGAGACATTGGTTATAGAGAACTAGGATTAAATACTAGACTATAACCGCACACATGCATTAGTTACACGTCACAGACACTCATACCTGATACATATAGCACCTATACATACATTGTAGTGCAGGCATGTAACACCATCCGTATCACCCTCAGTTGGCGAGGGACACAACATTTGCATTGCATCATCATTCACAGTGGCAACACTCGGGAATCACCAGAACATCATCCACTCTCGTCCGAGGAGAGCGAGACGAAGCCTTTGGAGGAGTCTCTCACACCACCATCATCAGTCGGGTATGGTGGGTTTTCTCAGGTCCATGTTATGGACGACACTTAGCACTAACGCATATCTCTTTGGGAATTGGGATCGTCGGAGGCGAGTCCCTACTGTAACCACCAGCAACAATACGCCTAATGAAGGCAGACCGTTGCACACATTATTGCAGAATCCGTTGACATGTAGATGTCATCACTTTCCCGAGCCATGGGCTCACTTCCTTGGTCAATATTCGGTTGAGAATAGATGGACCACAAAGTTGAGAATGCATATTCAAACCCTATTCTAACTCAGTTGAAAGGACGGCTACTTTGCCTCTTCCAGTAACACATTCATGAACTAGTTTCACTTCTTGAAGCCACATATTATGTGCATGTTCCCATCTTCAGACTACAATCCACTGGATTGGACTCTCGTATTGTATTTCAACTCGAATGAATACTCGGACCAAACGATTCCTGACTGCCTGTCCTGATATGAGATCTAGTTGATCAACGTGTGGTTGATGACTAAGCCTCTCGATGACTTATCATATCTGACAACACTCTGTACTCGACAATACGAACTAAAGGACATTTTGACACAGGACAGGGAAAACTAGGGTTGCAAAGCAAATTATCATTGCGGGTGCACACGTAATAATAATTTGAGGTGCATGTAAGTCCTGGTGAAACCTGGTGTGTGGATAAATGGTCCTAATCTGTGATCTACAGACTTATATTCCCACTGCCAGTAGAAATTCTCGTAACCTGCTCAACGACTAGTTGGTATCGTTAAACCTTTCAATAGTTGAAAGACGCAACTATCATGTCGAAGATGTTTACAGACACACTGAACTATCATTAACGGAATCCGTCATGCTATTTTCACTCATGTAAGAGTCTTACTGACCTTACGACTTTCATTCAGATTTGATCGATGGAACCACCTAGTGTGAAGCTCTAGCAGAACCTCATGGTAAACCCACCAACTCCAACTACATAAGCAAAATTTGGGAAATTCTTTCTAAACTAACACGTTATTCCTTACGCTCCAACAATAGGTTCCATTTGACCCGATTGCTTTATCCTGTGACTAATCCTGAGTGTAATTTGATCTATACCCCAACATACCAAGTTTTTTCAATGACTTTAGCAAACGAGGATTTCATCTAACTAACCAATCAGTTGAACGCGATTACTTAAACAAACATCCTATCCCCTGTACTCCTGATATCTATATCTCATTAAAATCTTTCCTACATGTGAACCCCTTCCCGTAGCCTCTGTGTTGACCGATGCTTAACTCATAAGCGCAGGTCTCACTAGAAGTCTCATCGTGACCTCACAAAAATTTTCTTTTGGTAAAGTCGTACTTCAACTCTATTGGATATTTAGTACACTATAGAAGCAGCTCAAAACCTTAAGAGATGTAGACAAGGATTGGCTAGTTATAACTTTGACATTGACCTTATACGAGTCACACTTGGCAGTTTCGACGTAATTGTCGGTATGGATTAGTTATCTAAAGAACCAAGCCGGGGTTATCTCTCGTGAGGAAAGTGTTCGCCTTCCTCTCCCAAGTGGAGAAACCCTTTCTACCCAAGGCAAAAGGAGAGGTACGGTCATAGGCATCATATTCTTCGTGAGAGCGCATAAGTGCTTACGGAAAGACCATACTGCCATTCTGGCTCTCGTCGCCAACCAGCCATCTGAGGAGAGGAAGATTTACGATATCCTGATCGTTCGTGATTATCCGGACGTATTTCCTGAAGACTTGCCTGGTCTTCAGCTTCACCACCAAGTCAAATTACAGATCGATCTAACACTCGGAGTAGCGCCTATTGCTTGGGCACCGGATAGACTTACACCTAGTGAGCTACCAGAACTATCCACATGACTGCAAGAGTTGTTAGACAAAGGCTTCATCCGACCTAGCTCATCGCCATGGAGAGCTCTAGTCATATTCGCAAAGAATAAAGACGGGACTTTCCGTGTGTGCATTGACTACCGTGAGCTGAACAAAGTAACCATCAAGAACCGATATCCTCTACCCTACATTGGCAGTATGTTTGACCAACTCCAAGGTTCAAGCTTCTATTCAAAGATCGATCTTAGGTCCGGTTATCGTTAGTTGAGAGTACGAGAAGAAGATGTCTCAAAAACTGCATTCAGGACTAGGTACTACCATTACGAGTTTATGGCCATGCCATTTGGACTGACCAACGCACCCACGGTGTTCATGGATCTCATGAACCGTGTGTGTAAACCCTACCTCGATCAGTTCGTCATTGTGTTTATCTACGACATCCTCATCTATCCAAGGGATGAAGAAAAACATGAGGAGCATCTTCGTTTAATCCTGGAATTACTGAAGAAAGAACAATTGGATACTAAACTCTCCAAGTGCGAATTTTGGATTCACGAAGTGCAAATCCTAGGGCATGTAATCAATGAGAAGGGAATACATGTCAATCCAACCAAAGTAAAAGCCATAAAGAATTGGATGACACCAACCACTTCAACTGAGGTGCGACAATTTCTGAGATTGGCTGGTTATTACCGTCATTTCATTGAGGGACTCTCCAATATTGCTCAACCCCTCACTACCTTAACTAAGAAGGGTAAACCCTATAACTAGGGTGACACTCAGGAGTCAGCATTTCAACAGATTAAACTGAAACTCTACAGTGCACCATCCTATCTATTTCTGAGGCAACGGATGACTTTGTAGTGTACTGCGATACATCTATTCAAGGTCTTGTTTGTGTCTTAAATGCAACAAGAGAAAGTGATCGCATACGCTTCTCTTCAACTAAAAATTCACGAGAAAAACTACACGACTCATGACTTAGAGTTGGGAGCTGTGGTATTTACACTAAAGATCTGGAGACATTACTTGTACGGTACCAAGTGCCCCATTTACACCGATCACAAGAGTCTTCAACACGTCTTTGAGCAGAAAGAGTTGAACATGCGACAACGACGTTAGGTTGAACTCTTGAACGACTATGACTGTGCAATTAGATATCATCCAGGGAAGGTTAATGTGGTAACCTATGCCCTAAGCCGTAAGGAAACCAAACCCAAATGAGTTCGAGCACTATAATTTACTATTCATAATGGATTACCTGATGAAATCCGTAGTACTCAACTCGAAGGCCTGAAAGAAGAAAACCTACCATTAGAAGCCAAGCATGGTATGGAGGAACAACTTGAAGTTAAATCAGACGGCATTCGCTACTGCGTAGAGCGAATACGGGCTCCAGTGTGTAGGAACTTAAGGGAACTAGTAATGGATTAAGCTCATAAATCTCGATACTCTATTCATCCAGGTTCCGACAAGATGTACCATGACCTTAAGGTGCTATATTGGTGGCTGAAGATGAAGGCCGATATAGCCACCTATGTGAGCAAGTGCCTGACCTGCTCAAAGGTCAAAGTGTAATACCAAAAGCCTTCTGGTCTACTTCAATAACAAGAGATCCCAACGTGGAAATGGGAAAAGATTTATATGGATTTCATAACCAAACTACCTCGAACCTCTAATAGATGCGACACCATCTGGGTGATCGTAGATCGTTTGACAACACCTGCTCACTTCCTTGCAATCAAAAGAGACCGACAAGATGGAAAAAATCACTTGTATTTATTTGAAGGAAGTAGTCTCTCGGCACGGAGTGCCAATCTCTATCATTTCGGATCGAGACGCTTGATTCACGTCTCGGTTTTGGCAATCATTACATAAAATCCTGGGCACACGTCTAGACATAAGTACAACATATCATCCACAAATTGATGGTCAAACGGAACGTATCATTCAAACTTTAGAAGGCATGCTACGAGCTTGTGTGATTGATTTCGGTAACAGTTGGGAAACTCACTTGCCCTTAGTGGAGTTCTCATACAATAACAATTATCACACTAGTATCAAGGTAGCACCATTCGGGGCATTGTACGGACGTAAATGTCGATATCCCATCTGTTGGGATGAAGTTGGGGATAGCCAACTTATACGTCCTGAACTTGTATTCGAAACTTCTGAAAAGATCGTTCAAACTTGAAACCGTATGGCGGCAAGCGTCGTAAACCATTAGAATTTCAAGTAGGCGATATGGTCCTATTGAAAGTCTCACCTTGGAAAAGTGTAATCCGCTTCGGGAAACGAGGCAAACTAAATCCTCGTTATGTTGGACCATTCAAGATAGTAAAGAGAATTGGCCTAGTAGCGTACCAACTGGACCTACCTGAAGGACTGAGTGGTGTACACGATGTCTTTCATGTCTCGAACTTGAAGAAATGTCTAGCAGATGAGACACTCGCGGTTCCTCTTGAGGAACTACAGATCGATGAGCAACTACGCCTCATTGAAGAACCGATAGAAATCATGGATAGGGAAGTCAAAACGCTTAAACACAGTAATATCCCTATCGTCAGAGTTCGTTGGAACTTGAAACGCTTAAACACAGCACTCTATGTCAAAAACTTAATGTACTATTCTAATTTTCGGGACGAAAATTATTTAAATTAAGGGATGATGTGACACCCAGAAATTTTTTTTTCTAATTTTCGGGATGAAAATTCTTTCAACCAGAGGATGATGTGACAATCCGGACATTTCAGGTTAACACTGTTAATCAAATCCAGTTAAATTCAGTTAAAGTTAACCTAATTAACTTAACTTAAACTTTAAGGACTATTTCTGTCATTTTTCAAACCCTACTTCACATAAACTACAAGGACTAATTGTGTAATTAGCCCAAGCTTAATTTTATTTGATTTTATAAATCAAAGTCAATATCTATGTTCATGTTGACTTTTTAAAGTCAACTAACCAAGTTCTTAACTCATCTCAAACCTTAGGGTCTAATTCTATCAAATAATAAACTTAAAATCACAAGGACTAGTTATGTAATTACCCTAAACTCACGCCTATTGACTTGGAAAGTCAAAATTGAAGGGTTGTTGCTTATGTTGACTTTCTGAGTCAAACCCATAGCTTATGATCCAAATTCGAACTCCATAACATGAAATTCGTGCGAAATGATAACCGAAATGCACATTAATGCCTTAAACGCTCATCATTAGGACTTAAAACACCATCATTGTGTCGAATTATACAAATTTATGAACCTTAAACCCATAACCATTGAAACCTCCACCGTTACTATCGAATTCGAGCAATTCGTATATTCATTCTACAATTGAACACCTGCGCACCGCATCCACACTCCTCTGAACCTGTTACACACATCTATTCGACCGAAGACAAAGCCAGAGACACCGGGGACGAACGCGTCGGACTCACGGCTGAGTTTTAGTCCAGCTCTACCAATTCGAACTCAATTCAGGTAACAAATCCCACCAACAGAATCGCCTTCACCTCTAGAACGAAAGCCCTATCCTAATTGTGGCTTACAACACCGAATCGAACATGAACCGATTCTAGGGTTCATGTGACTTCGGATGTAATCAAACGCTACCCCCGACTCATTCTAAATCCAATTAAATTATATGATTAGCTTTGCGACCTTCAAATCAATGAAAGCCCCATGATCCCAACAACTTTTATTATCAGATTCGGCCAATTCGATTGCATATTCAAACCTAGGGTTTCGGCTTTTGAAACAGGAATTAAACGATCCCAAACCCATCGATTTTGAAATCAAACTCACTTACAAATTCGTAATAGTCCTGTTAACAAAATCCCTAAACCCTTATTTCAAATCGTGGTTGAAATCGATGTTCAGGGAGGGTGGATTTGAACCGGATCGAATGGGAGGGAAGAACTCAGTGGGATTAGGTGTTAAAAACGTTTGGAACCATGTATTTGTGCGATGACCCTAGCGGGCGTAGTGGTTAAGGCAGTTGACTCGCACGCAGGAGACCCGGGTTCGAGTCCGGTCTCCTGCATTATTTTTGGGGCTTTTCCTTGACCTTTTTTTTGTAATAAAATAATCCCTATATTATTTTTATAAGTTTTCTAATATGTTTTAGCCCCAGAAAACACCCATAAGCTCGGGTGTTTGATGTTATAACCCATAATTAATAATATTTTCACTTTTTAAAATAATATATTTATATTATTTTCAAACCACAACTCCAAATAAAATAATATATTTATATTATTTTCAACCACGTGACCTCAATTAAAAATAATATATATTTTATATTAATTTCACCACGTTTTTAAATTTCGTGTAACGTTTCAAATTAATAAATAATATAATTGTTTATATTATTTACCCTCGTTTTACCCTTGAATTAAAATAATATATTTTTCATTCTTGCCACTCAAATGATTATTTTAATCTTATGAACAAAAAAATAATATATTAAATTATATTATTTTCTTAGCCCATTATTAATGGTACAAACGCACGAATATATTTATTTATTAATACTATTCGTAATTAGAAACGTTCGACACAAAGCGTATTTATCTTAATTATTAAATTAAGAAATCCTTATTCCCGTAGACACGTTCGTCTACTCGTTGGTCCTACACATGTTTTATGACATTCAAATCTTCCGTGTCGTCGTCACAAATCCCATTGTGTCCCTAATTGTTATGTTTATAATTCTAGGACATACGTAAGCCGTTTCAGGCTAACACTTGTGGGCTCAATCTCATCCTTGTGTGATTCCACCTACTACTTAACACATGTGAGTTTCACGGCCCCTTTTTACTTGTTTTACTATTGGGGGAGAAACATGCTTACACACAAACATATCTTACTTGTTTTCCTGTTGAGGAGAAACAAACATGTACACAAACTATCATACTTTTACTTGTTTTCCCCGTGGGGGAGAAACAGGTACGCAAACAAACATTATGTTACATGTTTTTCCCGTTGGAGGAGAAAACATGACACAACTATTTTAGATTATTGTAATTCATATGTTATTAATATTAAGGCTAAGCGTGACACACTATCACAGAAAGTCCTCATCATACATCGAACCGTTAATATGGATCTTAGCGAGGTAATATTTAGTAGTACTACTGGGTTTGACAATCCCCACCCGCGTTAGTCGCGCTAACTCGATTGGAGGTCGAACGGGTGAAATGTTAGCCTACTCACATTTGCCAGGGTTGATAGACCTGGCAGGAGGCATACAAACACAAACAGTCAGCTTCGGTTGCGAGCACTTTAGTAAGACATGAACACAGGCTAGCTACCTATAGATATGCATAGTGAATGTACATAATCTGGCAAACACTCTCTTATTGTAAACTTGAAACCTGTGAACTCACCAACCTCGTGTTGACACTTTTTCTTACATGTTTCTCCGGTCGCTTTGGCACGGGTTGCACACTTAGGACATGCATGAAGTTCTACTGTCATTTCATTCATTTCAAACATGATAAACATTTTACTTAATTATATTGATTGACGCTTGTTGCGTGTAACTACTTTTAATTTTATATTAACCTTTACGTTTCCGTATTAACCCTGAGCATTTATGTTATGACTTTTAAGTCCCATATAGTGTCGTTTGATGTAACTAATGACTGAGATCCTGGTGTGTCACCTTCCAAACGGTAAAACTCCGTTAGTTGAATTTGGAGGTTTGACAAGAAGGTTATACGCATCTGACTTATTCATGGATGGGACAGGATAATATTCCAAAACTGGTGTCAGCATTAACAAATGAAGAAAAGTTGCTATTTGATATAGAAAAGAAAATGATGGAAAGTATTTCGATGTCTCTTCCGAAGGAAATATATCACAGTTTCAAACAATTCAAGTCTTCTCAACAACTGTGGGAAGCTTTACAGAAAAGATGTGAAGGCAGTTTGGATGTAAAGAAGAGTAGAAAAGAGCTACTGAAGCAATTCTTGGTCTTCAAACATTTTCAAAATGAATCCTTGGATGATCTTGCTACCAGATTCTATCATCTGCTCAGTGAACTGTCGAGTGCTTCTGTGGTGTATGAAACTAAAGAAATTAATGATATGTTCTTGGAGGCATTACCATCAAAATTTGATGTGTATACGGTTTTGATCAAAGAAAATATCAAATACAAAACCATGTCTCTTGAAGAAGTTCTTGGGAAGATTCAATCGCATGACCTGAATATAAAGAAGAAGGAGACTAACATGGAGCATATCCAGGATCCTTCAATGTATTTTGCCAAAACTACTGGTAAACCTGGTACAGGAGTTGCATTCTTTTCTGGCGATGCTCAAGATTCTTCTAATGATCAGTGTTCTGGAGTTCCTATTCATTCTGGTCATTCTAGTCATTCTGTAACAACAGCTTCTACATCTTCTGGATCTCATATAAATCAAAAAGTTGCTGATGATTATCTAGCTATGTTTTCCTCATTCATGGCTTCATATGAGAATTTTATTGGAGGGAAAATTCATGATCCTAGGTTATTGAAGACGATTTCAGACAGATTGACCCTGTTGATCTGGAAGAAATGAACATCCAATGGAATATGGCCATGTTGATGCGTCAAGCAAAGGATTTCTTGAAGAAAACTGGCAGAAAGTATATTGGATCAAATAGTCGACCACGCATGGGATTTGATAAAACCAAAGTGCGTTGTTATAACTGTCAAGAGTATGGTCACTTTGATAAAGAGTGTGTGAAGCAAAAGGTTGCGTTTGATTCTCAGAAGAAGCAGAATAATTTTCAGAATAATCGTAATCAATCACATGGTTCATCTGGAAATTCAAATCATGCATCTGCATCATCGGTATTGGTTGCACAAAATAATGACTTTGTTTGTCATATTTACTGTAAAAGACATGTCTGATCCGTCTGATCCGTCAAAGTTTGTCATATTTACTGTTCTAACTACATTACTGTTAAAGATAAATTGAAAAAGGTCATGGATGATAACACAAACTTGATTTGTGATATGAAATCGATGCATTCTGTTAATCAGAAACTGAAAGATAATGATAAATTGTGCATCGATAGAATTGAGTCTTTGAAAAGAGACTTAAATTCTCTGGGGTTGAAATATAAAGAACAAGCTTATCATCTGGATATGGCTTATGCTGAATAGAAAAACGAACTGAAGTTGTTGCTCAAAAGAATAAAGAAATTTCTGACAAAGAGTCTGAGTTGATCAAACTTCATAGAAAATTGGAAAAATTTACAAATTCTTTTGTTGTTTTGGATTATTTTAATTCAAATGCTGATCCTACTAAACGGGTTGCTGGGATTGGATTTGTTCCTCCACCATTTAATGCAAATTATGTGGTTGAACCTGAAATCATACATGAAGAGGAAATAGATCCAAAAACAGTATTGAAAGTGAACTCAGTAACTGGCGAGGATATGGTGTAAGAATCTGATTCTGAGGATGAGGAATTTGATGAGAAGAAGGTCGAAGGTATTCCGAAAGAGGTGAAACTTGATGAACCAACAGTTGTAAAAACTGTTACCCGTGATAGATGCATTCTGACTGAACCTGATGAGGTGAAAATCGTTACACCTAAGCTTTCTCCAATTTTACAATCAAGTGGGTTTGTCGCTGCTGGTCATCAAAAGGTGCATTCATCAAAGGTGCCTACACAGGTTTATGTTCCAAAGAAGACAGTAAAATGTTCTGGACAATCTTCTAAAGCTTATACATCTGATGGCTCCTCAAACTCAAAGAATTTTTCTTACTTTAGAACTTTTAAAGAGAGAAGAGTTTGTTTTCATTGCAATGAAGCTGGTCACATTCTGGTCAATTGTCCTTATAAGAACAAGGGCAAATTGAAGACTGTTCCTTCACAACCAAAAGTGGTGAAAATTCTGAAAAGAACAGATGAGGGAAAGTCATCATTTAGTTTGGAGCAAAATATGTCCTGTCGATCTTTTGTTAAATCCTCTGGATTTAAACAGCAGGATAAATTGAACTCTAAATCATTTGTGTGTCAAGAGAAACTTGAGATTCCTCATGTTAGAATTTCAAAAGATTCTCAATATGAAGTAAAATTGTCTAGACCACAAAGGAGAAGACGAAACAGAAAATTGAAGAAAATTTTGGAAACATCTGAATCTGAGAATAATATATCAAATAATGTTTTTCAAAATAATCAAAATAAGTCCCCTTTGAAAAAGTCTGTTGGTAAAACTTCTATTCCAAAGGTTAATGATAACACTGATTGTGAATTACTAGAAGTTGTTTATTTTGATCAATCTGGACGACCCAAGACCACAATGGCTTGGGTTCCTATTTCTAACTGGTTTTCGTTGTTTATGTAGGGACAACCAAGGAGGACTATCAACAATACATGGTATGTGGATAGTGGTTGCTCTCGACATATGGCAGGGAATATCAGATTGCTTGAAGATGTTAAAAATATTGATGGATGTTATGTCGCTTTTGCGGGGAATAAAGGCGGGTACATAACTGGACAGGGAACTTTAAAAAATGATAAAGTCAAATTTGAGATGGTGAATTATGTGGAGCAGCTGGAACACAATCTTTTGAGTGTATCACAAGTTTATGACAAGAAGTTTTCGTTCCATTTCAATGATGCTGAGTGTTTATGACAAGAAGTTTATGACAAGAAGTCTTTTCATTTACCTTCTGATATTTCTCCTGATGAAGTTGTTGTTCTCTATGATTCATGTCAGGATGCACAGCACAATGGCTTTCTACCAAATACAGTTCCAAATTCATCGGTTCTATCTACTTCTGCTCCCGATCCTAATGTTGCTTCTTGTTCAGGACCACAAGATTCAGAGAGTGAGGAAGACAATGCCATTTTTCAAGATTCTTCTGCTGATCCTTTGTTAGGTGATGATCCATTACCTTCGGCACAGGATTCGGGGGAGATTCCTACAAATGTAGACTCGAAAATTCCAATTAATCATGATTTGTCTTATCAATCTGATACAACTCGTGTTGAAGTGTTACAGTTCCTGAGGTCGCTTCCATCAAGGACCTCAAAGATCATCCAGTGACAAATATAATCAAAAATTTGCAGGATGGAGTGAAAACATGTTCTCTTGTAGACAATACTTGTTTGTATACATATATTAAAGATTCTGGTGTTCTTGATGATTGCTCACATTCATGTTTTATATCTCAGGTCGAACCCAAAAATGTTGAAATGGATTTAAATGATAACAGTTGGATAGAGGCTATGCAGGAAGGACTTGCTCAGTTTGATAAACTTAAGGTTTGGAATCATATAGATCTTCCGAAGGGTGTATATCTGATTGGTACTAAATGGGTGTTTAAATGTAAGAAAGACGATCGAGGTTTCGTGGTAAGAAACAAGGCAAGATTAGTTGTCCAGGGCTTCAATCAATAAGAGGGAATTGATTACACCGAGGTTTAATCGCCTGTTACGAGGCTTGAAGCTATACGGCTGTTTCTAGCTTTTGCTTCTTTTAAAGGTTTTAAGGTGTTTCAATTGGATGTGAAAAGTGCGTTTTTATATGGTAAGGTCAAGGAGGAAGTTTATGTTTGCCAGCCGCCGGGGTTTGAAGATCCAGTTAATCCGAATAGGATTTTCAAGCTTGATAAGGCCCTCTATGGTCTTCATCAGGCTCCTCGAGCGTGGTATGAAACATTGTCTACACATCTTTTGGCAAATGATTTTGTTCGTGGCTAGATTGACTCGACCTTATTCATAAAGAAATCAGGGGGAGATTACCTTACTGGTGCAGATATATGTTGACGGTATTATTTTTGGCTCAACAAATGAAGGGTTATGCAAAGATTTTGAGAGTGTAATGAAGTCGAAGTTTGAAATGTCTGCTATGGGAGAGTTATCGTTTTTCTTAGGTTTACAAGTAAATCAAAAGGAAGATGGTTTCTTTATTCATCAGTCCAAGTATGTCAAAGACATCTTGAGCCGGTTCAAGATGGAGGACTGTACCCCATATGATACTTCGATTCCGGTCAATCATAAGTTGAATTCTGACCCGGATGGAAAATATGTGGATTGTCGACTTTACAGAGCAATGATTGGATCTCTCATGTACTTAACCGCTTCAAGGCCAGATATAATGTTCGATGTGTGCATCTGTTCCAGATTCCAGGCAAAACCAAAAGAATCTCACTTAATAGCTGTAAAAAGAATCTTTCGTTATTGGATAGGAAAACAAAGATTGGGACTATGGTATCCACATAGTTCTAACTTTGATTTCAATGCTTATACTGATTCTGATTTTGGTGGTTGTTGTTTGGATAGGAAATCTACAACAGGTGGTTGTCAGTTCTTGGGTAATCAACTTGTTTCCTGGCAATGCAAAAAGCAAACCACGGTTTCCATTTCTACATGTGAAGCAGAATACATCGATGCTGCAAGTTGTTGTTCACAGATCCTGTGGATACAACAGCAATTAAGAGATTACGGTTTGAATTTCACAGGAACCCCTATGCTTATTGATAATAATGCTACAATGTCTATAACTAATAATCATGTTAAGCACAGTAAAACAAAGCACATTGAGATTAGATATCATTTTATTCGTGATTGTTCAGAGAAAAGGTTGATTGAGCTGGTAAAGGTTCACACTGATGATAATTTTGCTGATTTGTTTACCAAGGCATTTGATCGTACCAGGTTTGAATTTCTAATCAAAATGATAGGTATGATCAATCCCGAATAAAAGTTTTTCAAAATCAAATTTTCATGAAAAATTTTGTTTTTAATTTCTTTTATTGCTTTATTACATTTCTGCATTTTAAATTTTTAGTCAAAAAGTTCTTAATTTATAAAAAAGTCAAAACAAATTGAAAAATATAAAATTTGACATCATTTGAAGTTAGAGAAGAAATGATAGTACATCAGTGATTAGTTCATTTCACACGACCTTAGTAGACCTTTGATATATGATTGATTAAACTGAGTTGATTTGATCTAAATTTCAAAGTCTGCATAAATGAGAAATGATAGTGTTGTGAATGCTCTAATCTTGATAATCTGTTTTCAAATTTGTGTATGAGTTTTGAAACTTGAATTGTCAATAGACTAAAAGCGTTTTGAAACTAATAGTAGTGTGAAAATTAAATATGATATGATTACATCTGTGATTTGAATCCATTGTATGCCTGGGTGTGTGTGTAAAAGATCATTATCAGATAAAGAATATATGGTTTTAAAGAATTTCATGAGACCAATATCGAATTATATCTTTAACACAAATCTATTTCAGTTCACATTACTGCCCATGCCCCGAAAAACATGCAATGTTTTGTTAAACTAAGATATGCTTTCAAAATCTGTTGAAACATATATTTGCCCTTGGATCAGTTCGATACATCATCTAGTCTGACTCCATTAAAACGTGTCCAGATAATAGTTGGATCCTCATACCTGAATCTGTTGATTCACATTATATAGCCAATTCATTAGAATCTTCTGATTCTGAATCATCATGATTCTTATATCCTTTGGGATCTGCTTCTATTCTTGTTCTAATAGAGATAATTTCATCTTGAAAACTGATCTAATCTTAAAATAAACTGTATATGTCTTGAAGATAGTGCAAATTATATTTATGTTTGGCATATATGTGGGGTACACGATGTTTTTCATCTAAATGGTACTAAATCACATGAATTTGGAGAATAAACGCTTATAGTTTCAAATAATATAATATTGACAAATTTAAGAATTCATGCTTTGTATTACAAATTCGGTATGAATAATTGACCATTTCATAACCTGATCTTATTTACTTTGGAATTTATCGCGTATCATTTCAAATATTATTCAAATTGAATGATTTACAAATACTGAAAAAGATACATAAAGTACAAGATGAGTTGGATTGTTTCATATCATAGGTTACCCTTGGTTATTGCTAAAATGTGTGATGAACTACTCGGATACTGATATGATCTTCTTACTCATGATGTTCATTCAAAAATATGTGATTTCAGTTTATAAAGATAAAAATCCAAAAATATGTGATTCCGTTTTTATAGATAAAATTTAAAAAGATTTTGTTTTTTATTTTCCATGAAAATTCTAATCTTTTATTAAATTGTTCGGGATTGGATCAAATACATGTTGTGGACGGAAGTTCAAGAAGTAACGGGTTGAAAGTTGGTAAAAATTTTGATCAAGGGAAGAGTTGAAGGCATTGAGTTCGCCTACTTCTAGATAAGCGAACTTAATATGTCCGCCTGCATTTGGTGAAGCGAACTTATTATGTTCGCCTAGGGCTTGTTAAGTGAACTTAACAAGTTCGCCTAAATAAGCAAACTTAATCTGTATATGGGTTTATCCAGGCGAACTTATTCACTTCATCTTCTTCTTCATCAAGCGAACTTGACTGGACTTGTTCAAATTTTTTTGAAATTTTCACATTACGTGGTTGTTTGGTTGTTTTATAGTATCTTCTGATTCAAAATCAAATTGCAAACTTATCTAAGGTAAATTCATCGTTTTTCATCCGTTAAATTGAGAGAAAATTGAGGTTTTTATTCCGGTTCTCATCCCGTGACAATTTTGCCCTAATTGTGGTTATACCAGCCTTAAATCTTGAAATTGATAATTGTTTTTGACTTAGTAATACAAATCGATTGGTTTCCAATGCTTATTTCTTGATTTCCACACGGATTGAAAGGTTTTTGATTTCTGTGTTTGAATTTGAAGCGTCAGACAGTTCAGGCGAACTTGTTCAATCGAACTTGTCCAGGCGAACTTAATAAGTTCGCCTCTTGAAACACTAAGCGAACTTATTAAGTTCGCCTAGGGGTCAGAAGAGTTTTGGACTTGTAAAATTTTGTGTGTTTGAATTTTTTTTAAATTTTTTTTGATTGTTTGTTTGTTTGTTTTGTTTTTATTTCAAATTTGTTTTTCGTATTGTTTGTGTTTTGATATTTGTCTAATATGTGTTTGTTGTCCAAATAATTTTTTAGATAGCTCGTCGTGTCGAATACAAGCATAACAAGGTGGCATTGTTAGATCCTAACATGTCAGAGGCCATAAACTTTCAAGGGATTATAGGATTTCTGAATCTCTCATGACTACGTGTCGCATTATCTGCCGATCCATACATCAGTCTGGTGTATATTCAACAGTTTTGGGACACAATTCATTCAGATACTGACGTAGAACCTCATGTTCTTCGGGCCACTGTCAACAATACGGAGATTGCTATATCTGAAGACACTATTCGTGTTGCTCTTGCATTAAGTGGTGCTGTTGAAGATCCTATATCATATCCTAATCCTTTAATCATGGGATGCTTTCAGAGGATGGGTTATCGTGGACGCCCAAATGATACACAGACACGTAAAGGTGGTTTGGTGGGTGAATGGAGATACTTCATGCATGTGATTATTCAATGTCTCTCTCCTCGTAAAGCTGGTACTGATGGCTTAAAGACTGCTCTTCAAGCTGCAATGGTAGCTTTGACATTGAACAAGCGCTTCAATTTTGCAAGATATATCTGTCGGGAGATGGTTATGCAAATCACACCTGCTGAAGGTCAAGGATTTTTGATGTATCCTTGATTTATTCAGATGATTCTGAATCATATTCTTCATGATCTCCCACAACATCCGATTAGATTAACTTTGACGCCGATATCCAAGCGTATCTTTACGGATTGCACTAAAGTGAAACAACAGAATCAAGCATTGACTCCTGTTAATGCTCCATTGTTTGGTCACTTAATCAATCCTGATTATGTTGAACCACCAAATGACAACTGGTTTCATCCTAATGAGTTAGCTCAAGGTCAGAATGTTCAACAACAACAACAACAACCACAACAACCTATTCCACAAGTTCAAGTTCCACAACAACCTATTCCACAAGTTCAAGTTCTACAACAACCAATTCCACAAGTTCAAGTTCTACAACAACCAATTCCACAAGTTCAAGTTCTACAACAACCTATTCCACAAGTTCAAGTTCCACAACCACAAGTTCCCGTACAACAACAAATTCCTATTCAAGAACAAGTTTCAATTCCACAAGCTCAGGTTGATATACCTGTTAATGAACCTGTTCTAGAAGAGGTCGTTCATGAACGTGAACAAGATCTAGGGATGAATATGGATGACTTTGTTGATGAAGCTGTGAACTCGCCCATTCATGAAGCTGAAGTGAATATGGTGACAGAGAATGAGTCGAGTTCTAGCTCAAGTGATCTAATCTTACCTATTTCTGAAGATACAGATTCTGATGAGTCTAGAGATTTCTCTTCAGATCATTATGAAAGGTTGGCTCGTATACCTTTGGCTAATGCTGGTAAACGCCTTAAATCTACAGCCAAAAGACAACGACGTAAGTCTGTTCGAGATCCTCCTTCTGGATCAGTACTTGGTAAAAGAACATTAGTGGATGAGAGTTCGGATAGTGATTTTAATCCGGATCCTAAAGCTCAAAAGCTTATGGCTGCTTCAATTGCTGCTACTCAATCTTCACAAGGTGTGGAGGATGCTACTTTTGTTTCTTCCTTGATTGTCACACCTCCACATTCTAAAGATCCATCTCCTGTTCTCACTCCTATTCCTCCTGTGATGATTCCTACTCCCAGTACTTCCGTTCCTCAATCTTCAGCTGGTCCTTCTAAGCCTTCTAATTCTGAAAGGATTACTTTCCTTGAATCGCAAGTGCTTGCTTTACAAACCCAGGTGGATACTCTTGTATCTACTGATACTCAACGACAGCTGGTGATTCAGACTCAAGCTACGTAGATTGCTGCTATGCAGGAATTAGTATCCAAGCTTGTTGAGCGTCTTGACGCTCAGGGGGAGTTAAGGATACGTGGTGATGCATGTCATACTGAGTCTATTCAAAGACATGATGATGAAGACAATGATCCTTCTGGTAATATTGAGGGTGATCGTCAATACGCTGACGTTAATCCTATTTCTAAAGTTCAGGGGGAGTCGACATCACAATCAATTGATGGAAACAAAGATACTTCTGGAGTTAATGATGAAGAAATCTTATTATTGGAGTTCTTTGCTGAGTCTGAGGAGGAAGAAGCTGAAAAGATAGCATGTCTTGATGACATAGATGAATTATTCAATGACATAGAAGATGATGTGTCAGATACTGAAATAGAAGAAGGAGAGATAGTGGAGATAGAGATAGAGAAAAGTCAAGATAAAGTGATTTATGAAGGCTGTGATGGTCTTAATGTCCCTTATAACTTCATCCAAGATGATGTTATTCCTGAGTTTAATTATGAAGGAGCAACAGATTCTATGGACTCATTTGAAGACATCACACTACCTGAAGATACTGCTGATTCTAAGATTGATACTGATGATGAAAACATTCAATCCAATACAGATGCTGAAGCTAATACTACTCACACTGAGTCTCCAAAGATGAATGAAGAACCTGTGATGTACAGAAATACAGGTATGACCAGAGAACAGTGGAGAGAAGTAGTGAATAGTTGGATGAAGGTGCTACCCAAGTCTCAAGCACAACCTGCTTAGAAAGAAAACTATGTGAATAAAGAGAGGTGTGTAGGAAGAATCATAAGCTGGTTTTATGATAATGACATAAAACTATTTGCTATTAAAAGATCTGATGGTGTTCTGTACTTAAAGCCGAGGATCAAGTATTTCAATACCTTGCCAAGGTGTGAAATGAATGGTCTAGCTTCAAAGCCCTTAGTAATAGATCTAAATTTGGATTAGCTGATGTGATAGCAAATCTAATTAAGAGAGAAGGTGGTTCGGGGAAGTATGAAAGGCTAAAGCCTCAAAAAGGAAAGAGAGTGAAGAACACAGATCAAAAGACTGGGAAAGTAACATGGAAGTACAAATTCAAACCAGTACGTGCTGTACATAGGATACCATTGAAGAAGATTCCTCAAGATTTCCTTGGGAATATGAAATGGTGGTATGTCGATGTTAATACTCGTGAAGCAAGGATTGAAGACAAAGATAATAAGGTCATTGTATGTTTCTATGTTGTAATGAATCTTATCAATTTTTCAAAGAAAGATCAGAGAACACTGAGAAAGAATGAAATCATGTTCACTGATGAATGGAAAGAACAAGGATTGCAGTATAAGCGAGTGTTGGAGATATGTAGAAGATATGGAGTGCATGCAGGAAGCAGATTGCTGGATAATTGGAAGAGCTCATCATGAAGACAGAAGACTGAAGATCAATCTATTGTCAAGGGGGAGTCTATTAGGACATAGTTTTTAATGACAAAAGCTTTGTAATAGTTTAGATCTAATGTCTTTATGTTTTTGTAATGTATTAATGTTCTAAGTGTTTTTTATGCAAGTTGCTGTTAAGTTCGCCTAGTCTAACTTGTTAAGTTTGCCTAGTCTAACTGAGGCGAACTTGTTAAGTTCGCTTAGTCTGTTAGAGGCGAACTTGTTAAGTTCGCCTAATGCAGTTCATTACTCTATATATAGATGTTTACAGAGTCAGTTTTGAGAATAGAACAGAATCGATCAGAATGGAACAGAGAATCGAATAGAACAGAGTTGAACGATTGAGTCTGTAAACTCTATTGAGAATTGGAATACAAGTGTGAAGTTTATTTACTTGATTGTCTCTATTGTCTTTTGTGTATGCAATCGTTGATTCGTTGGATCCCGCATTTCGAGTTAACGACACGTCTTATCACGAGAACGATCTGTAGAAGTGCCATGAGGACCTACAGTACGGCAGTGGCATGGATGCGGCTTCCCGCCGGCGGCAGCTCACAGTGGCAGTCGGTTGGTTTCGGTCTGTGATGGCGGACAGACGGCGCGCAAGGGGGTGGCGGCTCCTTGTTGCGCAGGTTTGTGTGAAGGCAAGAATGAATATTAGGGTTTTAGAATTAAGGTTTATTTGTAATCCCTTAACTTACAAAACGCACCTGGGGTATTAACATTTAATCCCCATGTAATTAACTATTAATTACATTCAATCCTTGCAGTTAACTAATTACCAATAATTAGTGCAACTTACTCATTTAAATGTTTAACACTTAAACATTAATTCCGCCGCACATAGTTATTTCTCTAAATAATTAATTACCGAATTCACCTTTAAATATTTCTCTAAATATTTATTCGTCATTTAATAAAACTGCGTTTCGTTAACTATAATATTTACGACTAAATATTATCAATTGCTCGTTGCCCAAAGTGTAACCCTTTGGTCACACACAACTCCCACTTAACTTCGAATTTATACCCAATCATACCCTTATTACTGCCTTTCATGGAACAACGTTAGATATGGTCAAAAAACAAAATTTGGTTAAAGTTAGTTCAAATATGTGCCTCGGGTCGAAGGATCGACGGATCTTTACCGTATTCAAAACTTCTTAAGACCTTGATCAATGAAGATAATTTTGAAACGAGTTACGTCCAATATTCATTCTCTATTGAATATATGTGAATATAATCTCCAACTACTTGGACTTTCAATTGTAATGAACCAATCATCTAATTCACAATAGTCTTACATTCAGATTGATTCCCATGGATCTGATCGACTACGGACATTTAGACAACAATATTCAAGGATTCTAAAACGTACAAAATATCGAACACAGAAACATCTATTTATAATGCATTTAACCATTAAATAAAAATTAAATACTGATGTGCTGCAAAACACATGTCTTTTATTCTACTGTATTTGTGCGTTTTAGATAGTTTTTGTATTCGTTTTTTTTTTTTGTTCGTATTGAGTCGGTGTTGTGTTTACAGGTGCTCATGTGAAATAAGAAGTCATATCATGAAGAAATCGAGCACAAGAAGAAGTCCAAGAAAAAGAATCAGAAAAGTTGGAAAAATGGATCTTCGCGGCACGCGAAGATGGAGCCTCAAGACTTCGCGGTACGCGAAGAACTCAGATTTGGGCCCCGACTAATTTGGCCTTCGCGGTATGCGAAGGGCCTTGGAGATTGCTTCGCGGTAAGCGAAGATGATGAAATCCATGAAAAAACCCTAAATCGATTATTTAATATTTTGGATAGCCATTATGCCAAGAATTCGATTTCCAGCCATCAGAGCTCCAGAATTGGGCGATTTTGAGAAGACAAGAAGCTATTGGAGCAAAAGTTTGAAGCTTTTGGGACCGGTTTGGTTAGATCTTACTCGTTTGGTTTCCAATTCTCATTCGTGTGTATTCGATTGGTTTGTTTGACATGATGTTCATGACCTTTACTTCTATTTTGATGTTTTTGATCATGATTATTGGCTAGACCTTACATATTATCTAGGTTTTTGATGAATACTTGTTAAAGTTAGGATTTTATCGGTTTTTGGATTCGTATGATGACTTTATTGTAATCAATCTCTTTGCAATTGATATGATGTTTATGCATGCTTACTTCTGATTTAGCATTGATTATTATTTCTCATGTGTTCTTGTTGAATGTCTTTCAGTTATAGATGCATGTTTAGGTTACTTGCTTCATGTTTGTGACTGTTTATGGTATTGCTAGACGTAGTGGTCCATAGGAATGTTGGTTGATGTTTTATTAGAGCGATTGTTCTTCCTATCTCGATAGCTGAAAGGTGAGAGGTAGTCGGTTAGTCTTCATTGTTAGGTGTCTAGTTGTAAACGCTCTGAAAGGAGGTTTCCCCGTAGGTTCTTAGTATCATTGCTAATCTGTGTTGTATCGATTGTTCTGAGATTACCCCTTGCATTCTTTGAATGTATTACGATAGAGAGACTGATAGGTGATCTGTCTGTAAGGTACTTTATTATCATTGGATAGACTGAAAGGTAATCCAACTGCCGGTGAGTTTACACATCCCTTAGGGTTTCCTATTAGGTCACACCAGAGAATGATCTGGGATCCTTAGGTTTTCTTAGGGTTTCGTATTCAAAGATCCCGGTTCCATCATAGTTTCCAGAACCGAGAGAAGTCTGAGTTTTATAAGTAGGATTCTGACCTAGGTAGTGTTTCCTCTATTCCTAATTTCATCCAAGTCTTCTGCTTGATAGTTAGCTGTCAATAGTGAGTTCTTAGTTCTTTTTATTTCAACTAGTTTAATCTTAGTCATAGAATTCCCCCTAACCAGATAATCTTAGTTCTTTCTCGGAGTCTAGTTTTAGTTAGAGTCTGTGTCTCATGGGTTCGATATCCAGACTTCCATTGAGTTGTATCGCAATTGATAGGTACACTTGCCTGTCATTATGGTCTAGTTTATAGGATTTCTAGAGTATTACTAGAGTGTCTAGGTTAGGTTTTCGTTTAGTTTTCGATAACCGTCTGGACGCATCAAATACCAATGTAACTATATAGTTCGAAAGCACCAAATACAAAATTACACATAAAACCCACTGTTTAGCAAATCTAAGACCTATCTTGTCAGCATGCTCCTCTTGTTTAGCATGAGGCATAGGCTTAGTGAATGGGTCCGCTAGATTCTAATCTATGTGAACTTTGTTTAACACGATGTCTCCCTGTTCCAGTATATCTCTGATATAGTGAAATCTCCTGAGTATGTGCTTCGTGTTGTGGTATGACCTTGGTTCCTTAGCTTGAGCTATGGCACCAGTGTTGTCACACAGTATCGCGATTGGTTTCTGAATGCTAGGTATTACCCCGAGATCAGCAATGAACTTCTTCATCCAAGCAGCCTCATTTGTATCTTTTGAAGCAGCAATGTATTCTGACTCGGTGGTGGATTGAGCAACAACAATTTGCTTAATACTTTTCCAAGTGATAGCACCACCGTTCAAAACAAATACATATCCCGTATGAGATCGAGAATCATCTTGATCTGTCTAGAAGCTAGTATCAGTGTAACATTTTACAGCTAGTTCTTCTTCCAGTCCTCCATATATCAAGAACATATCCTTAGTCCTTCTCAAGTACTTAAGAATGTTCTTCACAGATGTCCAGTGACTCTCACCAAGATTCTGTTGATATCTACTAGTCATGCTTAACGCATATGATACGTCGGGTTTAGTACATAACAAGGCATACATGATGGAACCAAAAGCAGAAGCATATGGAACCCTTTTGTCACACCCCGACCGACGGCGGAATCATCGGGGCGGGACATGTAGACTGTTCATAAGCACAAGGTTGACTAGATTGAATAAATTAAACATCAAATTTCATAACAAGTAGTCCGAACAAAACCAAATCCGAGATAGAACAAAATTAAAATACATAGAATTCTTTTATTTAATTTTAACTAAGTCCCAGCCTATGTGTAGCACATCTTGATCAATCTCACACATTAGAACCTGAAACATGAATAAAATAAAGTCAACTAAAAAGTTGGTGAGTATAACACAGGTTTATATAGATAGCATATAGTTTGTAAAACAAATCCTTACATAACATGATAAATAAGGAATTTATGGGGAGCAGCTATTGTGTAACCATGTACAATCAAACCTTTGTAACTAGCATGCAAAATTGTGTTGTCGGTATCAATCACCCCAATCTGGGTGGGTTTGTCAGACTCAATAGATCTATCATTGAAAACCGTCGGCTTGAATAGTTAATGATTGCACATAATCGCATACAAAGGTTAGCACACCTAACACTCGGGCATAAAGCTCAAATTGCACACATGAATGTAAATAGGATTTGTACTTGTGTTGTTTGTGTAAATGTAAACATGTAATTTGAATAATGTTCATGTTCCACCCCAAAAATGTAAAAGAGTAAAAGGGGCTATGTATACTCACTTGTATCAAAATGTAGTAGTTAACACGAGTGTTGTATAATCCAAGTGATTCGCTAATCACTAAGTTTGACCTAGAGTAAAATAGTATAACTTTGGATTAATAGTTAGCATAATGTCTAAGGAAATTCTAAGGTTTTCAATAGGAATGGATTTGTACGAACGGTTGGTGTATTCATTTGCGTTGGTATTTGAATGAAAATGTAAGTTCAAGTAAATAATGAAAGACTTAAGGTTTAATTTGAATAATTAACTAAAATAATAATTTAATTCTTTTTATTTAGTTGTTCATGAAAACGTGTCAAGAGGCATTTTAAAAATATATTAGAATAAATAGTTTGTGTAGGTTTGAATAAAACAATTATATGTAAAACTTTTATTTCAAATTTATTACTTTTTAATCCATTAGAAACGACTTATTTTAATTTGTTTAATATTTCCAAGTTGGTAATTTAGTTTATGAAACAATTCTGACTTTGGAGTTTTTATAAAATAATTTTTATAAAAAGAAAATGAGTTTATATTAAAATAACAGAAAAATAGGTTCTGACCAAAGGTAGTACAACCGTGTCAAATGTATGGCGCGACCGCGCTTAGGCACGGGGCGCGGCCGTGCTTAGGCATGGGGCGCGGCCGTGCTTAGGCATGTGGCGCGACCGTGCTTAGGCATGGGGCACAGCCATGTCTGGGCAAGAGGCACGACCGTGCTAATCGATTAGCACGATCGTGTCTGAATGTTCCAGAAGCTAAATTGTCTAAATCCTGTATTAATATTAGGTGGATTCATAGGGCTTTCGATTGTTGGGTGTTTGCGAATCTAACCATATATTTTAATTGAACGAAGATCGTGTCTAGGGTGTAGTTGTCTCACCCCGACCGATGGCGGAATCATCGAGGCGGACAATGGAATGATTGTTCATAAGCACATGATGACTAAAATGTTGCATAATTCATTAGTTAAATTTAAAGACAACAAAGATCCAAGTACAATACATTTCAAATAACCTAGTCTAGTTCAAAACATTGATTTATTTAACTAGGTCCATAGTTCTTAAGTGGAGAAATATTCGGCAAGCAATCACATATCCAAACCTGAAACATTATTTAAATCAAGTGTCAACTAAAAAGTTGGTGAGTACGTAGGTTTAGTAATTCCGGTAAATAGTAGTGTAAAACGTTTTGCGACTCATTGTTTATTTTGTTAACCATAGCATATACGATGTATCATTTATTTAATCACAATTCAAACCTTGTTTGACGCGCTTGAACATAGCACAACAGCTAAGTCCGGTATGTTTGAATATAGTTATCCACTATATCCGATATGTTTGAATATAGTTATCCACTATATCCGATATGTTTGAATATAACCCAAGGCTATATCCGAGTATGCAGTAATAAACACCCTAACCGGGTGGGCTGGTCAGGCACAATAGATCTATCAATATTACAGTTGGTTGTCTTGTGTTTAAATGTATGTACATCCAAATAATAAGCATATAGTCCACATGTATAACACGTATAAACAATGTGAGTAGCATGAATAATGTTTCACCCCAAAATGTATAAAAATGTAAAATAGGGGCTATGTAACTCACCTTGCAAGCGGGTATTTTTCCACGCGTGTAAGTGATAAGGATGTTGTAGTCTAATCACGTTGATACCCTATGTAGATAATTGGGTATTATTGTATGCTTATATGTGTGTATTTGTATTTAAATGTACATAGGTTTTAATATTCCTTAATATTTATTTGTAGAAAATACGGTAGGAAAAATGATAATGGTTTTGTAAAACTTTAACTTATAAATATATATATATATATTGTTAAAATATTACATTTTTAATTAAGTAGTTATTAAGTATTTTATAAAAGTTTTTATTTATTTATTTTTTTGTCATCATTATATATATTCTTTTTTACAAGTTGAAATTATTTTAACAAATTTATAAAAATTTAGTATTTATTATTTTATAAAAATTCTTGTGAATTAAATAGGTATAAAAGAATTTTAATGGTTTCCGAAATAAACGAACGAGTAAACCGACTTGTTTTAGTCTTTATTGTATAAAAAGAATATTTAGATAAGTTAAGATAATTAAATAAAATAAATAAAATGAAAACAGAAGTAAAAAAGATTGGGCCGAAGGCCAACCGGATTCGAACCCGCGACCTGTAACTCAAACACACACACGCATAACCAGTCGACTACTGCCCATCGCTGGTTATGTGTGTATTGGATAATTTAAATACACAACAGCAAGTCTGGTCGCTGGTCCTCGGTGACCGGCAAACCGTGTCCGGGGACACTGGGTTTGCCTGGTAACTCACAGGCGATTGCCGTGTTTTCGACTGGAATTGCTTACCAGGGATTAATAGAAGACAGTGGAATCGTTTTGAGACTCGAACCTAGTCGCAACGGGTCTAGTCGGCAAGGCTTTGGAACTCGAAAATGTCACAAGTGGGAATCGACTTCTGTGTGGAATTAGCTCCTGAAATCTTGGTCAAAGCTTCACTCAGAGGCGACGAAGGTGATGGTGTCCTCAATTTGGAGTGAGAGTGGGTGGAAGGAGGGTAGCGAGCTCGTGTAGGGCCGACTATAGCTATTTATAGCCGACTATGGCTATTTATAACCGAGCTCGATTCCTATGTCAAAACGTGCAATTGGGCACGTCCCGACACTAGTCTGGACGAGATGAAACTAACCAGCTATTCAACACGCGTGGAGGTGGACTGTCGGGCTCGAATTTGAGCGTGGGTTTCTCGGCCACTAATAGGATCAGACGATCCATATGTTGGGGAGACCAATTGGTCGGGGGTCTAGTTCGTGTGGGAGAGACGAAGCCAGAGAAGCCTTTAGCGGCTGTCGAGGTGCAGGGAAACAGCCTTGTCGGGCGTCGCCGGAAAGTACCTTTACCCGCCGGACCAACGAAGAGGGTGACCGGATAAACGATTTGGGAATTGGCAATTTTAGTCCCTGGAGTTTGGTTTGACTTAAATTAGCCCTTGAAATAAATACGGATGGGTCCTTGTAGTTTAAATTGTCCAAAAACAGCCCCTCAACCGATTTCAGTTTTAAAACCTTCTAGTTTGATTAATTACAAAACAACCCCTAAAGTTTTTATTAAATAAATAAATTTAATTTCTTTTAAATCAATTTAATTTAATATTATATTTTAAATGTTTTTTTTATAAACCTATTTTATTATTATTATTATAAATAATTTTTATAAAAGTTATTTATCTAATTTAAATAGATTATTTTATTAAATATGCAACTTTTAAAATTTAGATTTTTATATATAAAATTTTATATTAGTTTTTAAAACTTAAAATTTTAATTAATTTAAATTCGTAAAATAAAATACCTATTTGTATAAAACTAAATAAATCTCTTACACTTTATTAAAATAGAGAATGATTACACGATAATTATGATACAAGTGCGAGAACGAAAAATCCGAAACGTCACTGTAGTTCGATTAAACCAAAATGTAATGAACCCTAGATTTTATTCGTGTTCAATTCGATTGTATAAGCCCTGATTAGGTTAGGGCTTTCATTCACAGGGTTGAAATGAGTCTGAGAATGTGTTTACTTACCTTAAACGATATCGAATTGGTAGAGTTCGACTAAACGGAGTTCCGACTTCGGTGGGTTGATCCTTGGCGTCTTCTGCTGGGATTCCGGCACGATTGATGTGAGGAATATGATCACAGAAGCTTGAAGATCATGCGCAGAGGTTTGATTTCGAGAGTGATACGGAATTGGACGATATTGAGAGAAATGAATGACTAAGTGACGATTTTTGGGTTTCTAATTTCAATTGTGGTTATTCAGGGGTTTGGTCATTGATGAATTAACCTGGAAACGGCACAAAAGACGTTACAATCGCCGACTTGAACAGACTTTGTGATTAAGGCAGTGTTTACGTTTCAACTGAGTTTCAGGCGCGACCGTGCCAATTCTCGGCGCGACCGTGTTTACGGGACGCGACCGTGTCAGGTCATGGCGCGACCGTGTTTACGGGGCGCGACCGTGCCAGGTCATGGCGCGACCGTGTCAAGTGATATTTTTGATAATTTTCAAGACTAGTCCTTGTAGTTTGTAAGATAGCGTAGGTTTGTTTCAGTTGTTATTGTAGCAATGTAAAATGGGCGTATATACTTTCAACATTATGATAATACTCCTTAATTGCACATGAAAATAGTAAATGATGTGACACAACGTTTTGAATGTGAACATTAGATTGAAGTTGTCATTTATTGCACACTATGAAATACTAGGAAAAACATGGATGTTACAGTATCCCCTAGTTGAGGGAATTTCGTCCCGAAATTTAACTAGTCGAGGCTACTGAATCAGCAAAAAGATGGGGGTACTTGTGCTTCATTTGGTCTCTCGTTCCCAAGTGAATTCAGGACCACGATTAGACTCCCATTGAACTTTGACAATAGGAATATGACTTCGCTTGAGTTGCTTGATTTCACGATCCATAATTTCTACCGGTTTCTCAACAAAGTGCATCGTTTCATCAATGAACACGTTATCAAGTGGTATATGGAGACTCTCATCAGCGAGACATTTCTTCAGATTAGATACATGAAATGTAGGATGCACATTGCCAAGAGATGGAGGTAACTCGAGTTTGTAAGCCACTTTCCCAATCCTTTCAAGGATTTTGAATGGACCAACATAGTGAGGGGCTAACTTGCCTTTCTTTCCAAAACGGATCACACCCTTCCACGGGGACACCTTAAGAAGAACAAGGTCACCGACTTGGAATTCCAAGGGTTTTCGTCGCTTATCGGCATAACTCTTTTGTCGACTTCTTGCTGTTCGGATGTTGTCACGGATTTGAATAATCTTGTCGGATGTTTCTTGAACTAGCTCGGGACCGGTGATTTGTGCTTCACCAATCTCGTTCCAACAGATAGGAGAACGACATTTGCGACCATAGCGAGCTTCAAATGGAGCCATGTTGATACTTGTGTGGTAGCTATTATTGTAGGAGAACTCAATGAGGGATAAATGTGAATCCCAATTGCCACCAAAATCGATTACGCAAGCTCTAAGCATGTCTTCAAGTGTTTGGATTGTCCGCTTGGTTTGACCATCAGTTTGGGGATGGTAAGCCGTGCTCAAATCTAATCGTGTGCCAAGAGCGGTTTGGAGAGATTGCCAAAATCGAGAGGTGAACCGGGCATCTCGGTCGGATATTATGTTCAAGGTAACACCATGACGGCTCACAATTTCATCAATGTAAATTCGGGCTAGTTTCTCAACCCGATAGTCTTCACGTATAGGCAAGAAATGAGCAGATTTGGTGAGACGATCAATAATCACCCAAATGCTATCATAACCACTCGAGGTGCGAGGGAGCTTGGTAATGAAATCCATAGCTAAGTTTTCCTATTTCCACACGGGAATTTCTGGTTGTTCAAGTAAACTAGAAGGACGTTGATGTTCGGCTTTGACTTTGGAGCAGGTTAAACATTTGGCAACATAAAGAGCAATGTCCTTTTTCATACTGGGCCACCAATATTTTTGGCGAAGATCTAGGTACATTTTATCCGCACCAGGATGAATAGAATAACGAGTCTTGTGAGCCTCGTTCATGAGAAATGTACGGATATCATCGCGATCGGGAACCCAAATACGGTTCAAGTAATAAAGTAAGCCATTTGGTTTAAATTCAAGCAGAAGTTCAACACCACACGACATTTCCTCGTACATGTTACCCTCGGTGACTGAGACGTGCTGAGCTTCTAAGATGCGGTTTTGGATGTCGGTTTGAATTCGAACACATTGAAGCATGACATGGTTCTTTCAACTCAAAGCGTCGGCTACAACATTCGCTTTGACGGGATGGCAACGAATCTCGCAGTCATAGTCGTTAAGGAGTTCAACCCAACGTCGTTGCCTCATATTGAGTTCCTTTTGATTGAAGATGTGTTGGAGACTTTTGTGGTCGGTGAACACCACGCATTGCGTGCCATAGAGATAATGTCTCCAAATCTTTAATGCAAATACAACCGCACCCAACTCGAGATCGTGCGTCGTATAATTCTTCTCATGAATCTTAAGTTGCCTTGATGCATAAGCGATCACCTTGCCTCGTTGCATGAGGACACAACCAAGACCTTGATTGGAAGCATCACAGTAGACAACTAAATCATCATTCCCATCAGGGAGAGTCAAAATAGGAGCATTGCACAACTTTTGCTTAAGGGTTTGGAAAGCTTCTTCTTGCTTTGGTCCCCATTCGTAAGTCTTACCCTTGTGGGTCAAAGCGGTAAGGGGAACGGCAATCTTAGGGAAGTTCGAGATAAAACGACGGTAATATCCCGCAAGACCAAGAAATGAACGAACTTCAGTGGGAGTCTTCGGGGCATTCCAATTTTTAACCGTTTCGATCTTAGCAGGGTCAACATGAATACCCTTGTTGTTGACGATATGACCAAGAAATTGAACTTCTTTTAACCAAAATTCACATTTGGAGAATTTGGCATATAGTTGTTGTTTCTTCAAGAGATCCAAAACCAATCTAAGATGTTGCTCATGATCGGCTTTAGTCTTGGAATAGATTAAGATGTCATCGATGAAAACTATCACGAACTTATCGAGATACGGTTTGCACACACGATTCATGAGGTCCATGAAAACTGCGGGTGCATTGGTTAGCCCAAAAGGCATAACCATGAACTCGTAATGACCATACCTTGTTCGGAAGGCAGTCTTGGGAATATCGTCTTCTTGCACACGGAGTTGGTGATAACCAGATCGAAGATCAATCTTTGAGAAGCAAGTAGAACCTTGAAGTTGATCAAAGAGATCATCAAGTCTAGGCAAAGGATAACGGTTTTTGATAGTAAGCTTGTTGAGTTCGCGGTAGTCAATACACATGCAAAATGATCCATCTTTCTTTTTGACGAATAAGACGGGTGCACCCCACGGTGAATGACTTGGACGGATAAATCCCTTGTCGGAGAGCTCTTGAAGTTGACTTGCAAGTTCCTGCATTTCAGAAGGTGCAAGACGGTATGGAGCTCTATCCACGAGGTTAGCTCCGGGCACAAGATCAATGCGAAATTCTACTTGTCGAACGGGTGGAAGACCGGATAAGTCTTCGGGAAATACATCGGGAAAATCCCGAATGATGGGAATGTCTTGTATACTCTTCTTTTTGACATCTTTTTGGACAATATGAGCTAAGAAGGCCACGTACTTCTTTCGTAGGTACTTTTGGGCGGTAGTGCACGACATTAACTTAAGTCCTTTGCAAGGCTTTTCACCAAAGACTCTTAACGTTTCTCCCGATGGTAAGGGTATCCGGATGCACTTCTCGAAACAAATGACTTCGACATGATGATTTGATAGCCAATCCATGCCTATGATGATATCAAAACTTCCTAGTGGCATTGGAACAAGGTTGATTGGGAGTGCATGATCATTAAGTTCTAAAGAGCAATCATAGATAATGGATTCAATTGTAAGAGAGTCACCATTTGCTACTTCAACGGTAAATGTTTTCTCTAAAAGGGATCGTGTCTTTTCAAGTAAAGGTTCAAAATTAAGTGACACAAAACTTTTATCGGCACCGGTATCGAATAAAATGGAGGCCTATTGACTATTAACAAGAAACGTACCATTGACCACGTCATTATTGGCTTGAGCTTCATTGGCGTTTATGTTGAAAGCACGCCCACGAGCTCCACCTTGTCTAGCATTGACTAACTTTGGGCATTGATCACGGAAATGGTTCGGGTTGCCACACTCATAACATGCACGCCCATTTGCAATAGCGGGAGTACCTTGATTAATCACTTGGGTGTTGGTTTGGTTTGGTGGGTTGACTTGGCCCGCAAGAGCTTTGGCCCTACAAACATTAACTGTATGGCCATATTTCCCACAATAAGTACAAAGGCGACATGGGATGCCTTGGGGATAATGGTAGTTGCAGGTGGCACAAAGTGGGTAGATTCCCACATATGGCTTTTTGGCCGGTGCTTGGACCATAGGTGCAGCTTGGTTAACAGGAATAGCAGGAGTGACCATAGCATAGTTTCTAGTCTTCCTTTTCCTATTATTGTGGGAGGGTTCAGTTGTGGCTTCTTTGTTGTGGGTAGGAGGGGTTATAGTGTCAGAAACTTTCTTGGTGCCCTTTTTAGTAAGAGTCCCCGCCTTCACATGATTATCGGTTAAGGTAGCGGATAAACGGATGGCATCTTCAAGTGTTGCGGGATTCCTTCCTAGGACCGTATCTTGGATTTGCCTAGGAAGTCCCCCAATATACTTTTCAATGCAGCGGGACAAAGGTGTGACCATGTGGGTACAAGAAGACTCAACTCATGGAACCGAGTCGTGTATGCCAAGTTTTCACCACCATTTTGGGCAAGATCCCAAAATTCGGCTTCAAGTTTCTTTACTTCATTTCGAGCACAGAATTACTCGTCATTAACCTTTTAACCTCATCCCAAGGTAAGGCCATTGCCACATCCACACCTCGATTTCTCTTATCCCCATTCCACCACGTGAGTGCCCGTTTTTGTAGAAAACTTGTGGCATGACGAACACGAAGGTTGTCGGGGCAGTCACTATTGAGAAAGGTATTCTCAATGCTTTCGAACCATTGAAGGAGTCCGGTAGCTCCTTCGGTACCATAGAACTTGAGGGGATTGCACGAGTTGAAATGCTTGAAGGTGCATTGAGATGGGTTGTTACCACCATTTCCACCATTACCAGCATTACCACTATTACTACCATTTCCACCATTGTTGCCATTGGTGGCACTATTAGCTTGAGTGAGTTGTGTCACGAGTTGTGCAAGAATAGCAGCAATGTTGGTATTGGTGCTGGCCGCGGGAGCACGACGAGGAGGCATTCTACAGATTTTCATAAGACAAGAAAAGATGTAAGAACTTATGAGAATTGTTTGGATTTAATAGAATAAGATAACAAAATAAATAGATAATCATAGTTTGGATTGTACTCAAATAGTGATATAATCACTCGAATACTATGACACATTAAGGTTAATTAAACTTATATAATTTTCAAGGAGACATGCTTTAGCCTATAAGTAAACACTCATCTCGGGAATTCCCAGGAAAGCATACGGGTCCCTCGGTTGATTGGGATTTATGCGAAATGCTTTCCTAGATAGAAAACCCAAAATACAGGTGTCACTCTTCCAGATTGCACGTGTCCTCAAATAATTAACAAAGCTTAAAAACCTTAATGAGGAAATAAAGAAATTTTTATGAATTTAACTTCATGGAGTTTCAACATGCTTAGAAAGATAAAGATAGAGAAAGAAGATAAGAATATTATGAGGTTTTAGGATATAGGAAAGGATATTGTTTATTTAATTATTATTTAAGCATAGTCTAATAAGTCATGAATTTTAACAAGTAGGGCATCAAAAATGAAATAATAACTAATCATAGAAAACATGTAACACATAGCAAGTAACACATAACATGTAGCACATGTCACATAATCATGAAGCATGGAATAAGTGGGTGTCCTAAAGTTATAGTCTAGGTCAAGGGTGTCTAATAACCTAGTTCCCTATAACCTGGCTCTGATACCAATCTGTCACACCCCGACCGATGGCGGAATCATCGGGGCGGGACATGTAGACTGTTCATAAGCACAAAGTTGACTAGATTGAATAAATTAAACATCAAATTTCATAACAAGTAGTCCAAACACAACCAAATCCAAGATAGAACAAAATTAAAATACATAGAATTCTTTTATTTAATTTTAACTAAGTCCAAGCCTATGTGTAGCACATCTTGATCAATCTCACACATTAGAACCTGAAACATGAATAAAATAAAGTCAACTAAAAAGTTGGTGAGTATAACACAGGTTTATATAGATAGCGTATAGTTTGTAAAACAAATCCTTACATAACATGATAAATAAGGCATTTATGGGGAGCAGTTATTGTGTAACCATGTACAATCAAACCTTTGTAACTAGCATGCAAAATTGTGTTGTCGGTATCAATCACCCCAATCTGGGTGGGTTTGTCAGACTCAATAGATCTATCATTGAAAACCGTCGGCTTGAATAGTTAATGATTGCACATAATCTCATACAAAGGTTAACACACCTAGCACTCGGGCATAAAGCTCAAATTGCACACATGAATGTAAATAGGATTTATACTTGTGTTGTTTGTGTAAATGTAAACATGTAATTTGAATAATGTTCATGTTCCACCCCAAAAATATAAAAGAGTAAAAGGGGCTATGTATACTCACTTGTATCAAAATGTAGTAGTTAACACGAGTGTTGTATAATCCAAGTGATTCGCTAATCACTAAGTTTGACCTAGAGTAAAATAGTATAACTTTGGATTAATAGTTAGCATAATGTCTAAGGAAATTCTAAGGTTTTCAATAGGAATGGATTTGTACGAACGGTTGGTGTATTCATTTGCGTTGGTATTTGAATGAAAATGTAAGTTCAAGTAAATAATGAAAGACTTAAGGTTTAATTTGAATAATTAAATAAAATAATAATTTAATTCTTTTTATTTAGTTGTTCATGAAAATGTGTCAAGAGGCATTTTAAAAATATATTAGAATAAATAGTTTGTGTAGGTTTGAATAAAACAATTATATGTAAAACTTTTATTTCAAATTTATTACTTTTTAATCCATTAGAAACGACTTAATTTAATTTGTTTAATATTTCCATGTTGGTAATTTAGTTTATGAAACAATTCTGACTTTGGAGTTTTTATAAAATAATTTTTATAAAATGAAAATGAGTTTATATTAAAATAACAGAAAAATAGGTTCTGACCAAAGGTAGCACAACCGTGTCAAATGTATGGCGCGACCGCGCTTAGGCACGGGGCACGGCCGTGCTTAGGCATGGGGCGCGACCGTGCTTACGCATGTGGCGCGACCGTGCTTAGGCATGGGGCACAGCCATGTCTGGGCAAGAGGCACGACCGTGCTAATCGATTAGCACGATCGTGTCTGAATGTTCCAGAAGCTAAATTGTCTAAATCCTGTATTAATATTAGGTGGATTCATAGGGCTTTTGATTGTTGGGTGTTTGCGAATCTAACCATATATTTTAATTGAACGGAGATCGTGTCTAGGGTGTAGTTCGATTAAATCAAAATGTAATGAACCCTAGATTTTATTCGTGTTTAATTCGATTGTATAAGCCCTGATTAGGTTAGGGCTTTCATTCACGGGGTTGAAATGAGTCTGAGAATGTGTTTACTTACCTTAAACGATATCGAATTGGTAGAGTTTGACTAAACGGAGTTCCGACTTCGGTGGGTTGATCCTTGGAGTCTTCTGCTGGGATTCCGGCACGATTGATGTGAGGAATATGATCACAGAAGCTTGAAGATCATGCGCAGAGGTTTGATTTCGAGAGTGATACGGAATTGGACGATATTGAGAGAAAGGAATGACTAAGTGACGGTTTTTGGGTTTCTAATTTCAATTGTGGTTATTCAGGGGTTTGGTCATTGATGAATTAACCTGGAAACGGCACAAAAGACGTTACAATCGCCGACTTGAACAGACTTTGTGATTAAGGCAGTGTTTACGTTTCAACTGAGTTTCAGGTGCGACCGTGCCAGTTCTCGGCGCGACCGTGTTTACGGGACGCGACCGTGCCAGGTCATGGCGCGACCATGTTTACGGGGCGCGACCGTGCCAGGTCATGGCGCGACTGTGTCAAGTGATATTTTTGATAATTTTCAAGACTAGCCCTTGTAGTTTGTAAGATAGCGTAGGTTTGTTTCAGTTGTTATTGTAGCAATGTAAAATGGGTGTATGTACTTTCAACATTATGATAATACTCCTTAATTGCACATGAAAATAGTAAATGATGTGACACAGCGTTTTGAATGTGAACATTAGATTGAAGTTGTCATTTATTGCACAATATGAAATACTAGGAAAAACATGGATGTTACACTTTTCATTTTCTTCTTTTCCTCGTCAGAATGATGGCACTACGTATTTTTCAGTATGGTTCCATGTGCCATAGGCAAAGATCCTCTCTTAGAATCTTGCATTGAAAAGCGTCGTATGACCTTATCAACATATGTACTCTGACTTAAACCTATAAGCCATTTTGATCTATATCTATAGATCTTTATTCCCACAATATAGGTGGCTTCGCCAAGATCTTTCATTGCGAAACCTTTACCTAGCCAAGACTTTACATCTTGTAGCATAGGAATATGGTTTCCAATGAGTAGTATTTCATCTGCATACAGAATCAGAAAAGTGATATAGCTCCCACTTGCCTTTCTATAGACACATGGTTCATCTTCGTTCTTGACAAAACCAAACTCTTTGATTTTCTGGTCAAAACGAGAATTCCAGCTTCTAGACGCATGTTTTAATCCATAAATGGATTTGTTTAACTTGCATAACTTATTAGGATTCTTTGGATCTTCAAAATCTTCCAATTGAACCATATAGACATCTTCAGTAAGGTGTTCGTTTAGGAACGCGGTTTGACATCCATTTACGATATTTTGTAGTAATAATACGCAACAATGGCAAGTAAGATCCTAATCGACTTACGCATGGCTACTGGCGAGAAGGTTTCATCATAATCAATTCCTTGAGTCTGTGTAAAGCCTTTCACTACTAGCCTTGCTTTGAAGGTTTACACATTTCCATCCATGTCTATTTTCTTCTTGAAAATCCACTTGCTTCCTACATTCCGACTCTCGGGAGGAAGATCAACCAAGTCCCACACATGATTATTATACATGGAATAGATTTCGGCATCCATGGCTTCAAGCCATTTCTTAAATTCAGAATCTAAGATTGCAGACTTGTAACTAGTGGGCTCAGCCTGATCAACTATCAGGATGTCATCAATCTCATGAAGTCCGATACACCGGTCCGGTTCATTACGATCCCTAATACTTCTGCAGATGCTTTGTGTCACAGTTGAATCTTGAACATTTCCATATTCAGTTTCAACAGTCTCATGTTGATCGACAATTTCAGTTTGGGGTTCGGTTATTTGTGGTTCTCGGATCTCATCCAGGTCCACATGGTTTTCTCCAATCCATCTCGCAAGTAGTTAGTTCTTCAAGAAGGTAGCTCTGCGTTTAAAGAAAACTCAGTTTTCAGCAGAATTGTAGAAGTAGTAACCAATGGTTTTAGGTAACATAAGTGTTACATCCCTAGACCCTAAGGTAGGACACTTTGGGTTTCTCCCCATGCCATATTTCATAAGGCGTTTTGTCCACCTTCTTAGTAGGAGCTAGATTTATGATTCTTGTGGCAATTTGGAGAGTAAAACTCCAGAAGGAGTGTGGGAGGTTTGTACGACACATCATTGATCGAACCATATCTAATAGAGTTCGATTTCTCCTCTCAGACACACCATTGGTGTTCCATGTGGAGTGAGTTGAGAAATCATCCCACGTTTCTTTAGATGTTCGCCAAACTCTTGACTAAGATATTCGCCACCTCGATCAGATCGAAGCATCTTAATCGTTTTACCGAGCTGATTTTGTACCTCATTTTGGTATTGTTTGAACATTTCAAACGTTTCATGTTTATGCTTCATAAGATAAACATAACCATATCTACTGAAGTCATCAGTAAATGTAACGATGTATCTCTGTCCACTTCTAGACATTGTTATGAATGGACCACATACATCAGTATGGACGAGGCCTAACAGATCCTTAGCCCTTTGACCGATACCGGTGAAATGCGCTTTGGTTAACTTGCCACTTAAACAGGATTCACAATCATTAAAAGACTCTTGACCAGTGGAATTCAAAATTCCTGCAATCTGGAGTTTCTTTATGTGATTCTTGTTTATGTGTCCAAGTCGACAATGCCATAGATGTGTATCATTGAAATCTAATTTCTAACGTTTGAATGAGATGTTGTATAAAAAGTTATTATCATGGACCTCTATCTCATAGATTCCATTATGAGGCTTTGCAAAAAAATAAAACAAATCATTTAAATATGCAGAACTATAATCACCATCAAAAGCATACTTAAATCCTTGTTCTCGAAAAGCGGAGACCGAAACAATATTCCTAGTTAAACTAGGAATGAAATAAAAATTATTCAAGACCAGAAGGAAGTAAAACAACATATTCTCCTACAGCCTTCATCGCAAACTTTTGCTCATTTCCCACATGGAGCTCCAAGTCGCCATGCTTCAGCTTCCTAACCTTCTTTACTGCCTGTAAATCATTACAAATGTGAAAACCACATCTAGTGTCAAACACCCAAGATTTGCTAAACAGAGAGAAGATCTCAATAATGAACATACCTAAGGACTGTCCTCTAGAAGTCTTCTTCTGCTTCAACTAAGCTAGATACTTGGGGCAGTTTCTCTTCCAGTGTCCAACTTCATCACAATGAAAGCATTTGACATCCTTCAGAGGTTTCTAAGCAATAGCCTTGACTTTTCCCTTGCTCTTGAAGCTTTTCTTGCCTTTCCCCCTGCCTTCAAATTTCCTGACTCGACCCTCCTTGATCATCACCACTGGACCAGACTTAGCAGAAGTCAGTATGTTCATCTCGGTAGTTTTGAGCATCATATGCAACTAAGGGATGGTCTTGTCCCAAGCATTCAAATTATAGTTCAAACTGAACTGGTCTATGATTTAAGCAATGAGTTGAGGATAATATCCTCGGCCAGCTCATTGCTCAAGGGAGAGTCAAGACGTGCTAAGTGATCAATATATCCCTTAATTTTCAACACATGAGTGCTGACCAAAGAACCTTCTTGCATACGACAACTTATAAGTGATCTCATCCTTCAAAGTGTTCATGACGGGCTTGTTGTTGGAACATTTCCTGCAGTTGCCTAATCATGTCGTAGGCTGGCATATCAACCAGATTCTTCTGAAGTTCTTGTATCATCGATGTCAGCATTAAGCAAGAGACATTGATGGAATCATCCATATGCTTATCCCAGGTCTTACGTGCAATGCTCGTAGCAGCAGTAGGTTCTTCTGGGATTGGTTCCTCGAGAACATACATCTTGTTCTCAGCCCTGATAACAATTTTCAGGTTTCGGTACCAATCCATGAAGTTGGAGTTGTCAAGTTTGTCCTTTTCAAGGATTGACTTTAGGGAGAATGAGGAGTTAGGATTGGATTCGTTAGACTTCTACAAAATTCAAAAATAAAGTTTTAGTATTTTCATGCATAACGTCCTAATTAAATTTATTACTTAATTGCAAAAATATATAATTAGGAGTGAGATCTCGGTTCACCAGAGCTCAGTGAATGGCTGAGCACTCTCCACTGACACAACTAGGTAGGTAGGTAACGATTACCAATTGTGTTAACTACATAATTCTCGGTTTGAGGGGCATGACGAGTATTGTCAAGCTTAGATATGTTTCCCTTAACTACGCCCACTTAATATAACTTAAGTGATATTTGTCCTTCAATCGTAACCGTACATGCGGCCTAAGTAACTCAGGAATCGCAGTTGTACCTTCAACCAAAACCATAGGACCAGATGCCAGGTAATTCACTAACACCGGGGGTTCGGATAGATCAGTTGAATTGTCACAATTTAGAGGGGCGCAGAAATATCGATTTTAATTTGGGATTTGCTTTAATGTTTTAAATTACCGAGTAAGGGTCAAAAACATTTTGGACGACGAGGAGCATGATCCAAGTCGTGGAATTTTAGTAAACTGGATTTACTATTTTAGTTCGTGAAACGCTTTTCAACACTCGACACGATCCAATTTTAAATAACTTATTTAATCTAAATTGGTCGTTAATCGCGAACTATATTTTAAACTAATCAACTCTTTAATTAATTTAAAATGGTTTTAAATAAAACAATTAAATTTAAAACTTCTTTTACTTATAAATAAAAACACTTTTATTTAATAACCTTTCCGAGAAATCTTTTAAAAAATTTAAATATCTCATCGTTTTAAGATTGTGTCAAAAGTTTTATAAAATATTTGCGGTTTAATTATTATCCTAAATAATGTAAACAACCACAAAAAATATAAAACATATAAATCGGACAACTAGTAAATATTGTCCGGTTTCGTTCGAGCCATCAAACGGAAACCAGACTGGTCTAAGGGACAACAAAACAAACAATTTTGCTATCTCCCACGTAGTCCAAGATATCCATCTTTAGTCTCATTTGTGTCCGCTATGGTCTTCAAGTCTTCGTCTTGTTAGGTTTATAATTTAATTTACATTTACAAAAAAAACAAAAATAAATAAACCTAACTATTACAACGGGTTCCAAATAACCCATAAAAATACAAAGATAAAAACAACCAAAACAAATAAACACAATCACGGGTCACAAGAGCTCGATTTATCAAACACAACCAAACCAAACGAAAAAAACACGATCTTTTTGTCAAACAAAAGTTTTGACAAATAAAACATAAGATCGAAAAATAAATAATAATACGTCTAAACGCGATTAAGGTGGCTCTGATACCACTGTTGGGAATCCTTATACCAGTTTTAACTTTTAAAACAAATTATGTAAACCTTTTAAATAAACAAATCAGATTTATTGAGCAGAAGCGGTTAGTACAAGTTAACGGTTCTAAACTAGGATCCCGCCAGTGATCCGATTACACGCGTATAAAAAATAAAATTAAATCCAACCATAGCGGGTAAACAATTATACTTTCGACGATAAACCGAAAGATCAAACACATTGGTTCAACGAGCGTCTCGCTAGTGACAGTTCACGAACCTGTAACAATAAACGTCTCACGTTCGTGCAAATGGAACCGGCGACGGCGGCTTGGCGGCGTCGTACGACGGCAGCAGGGAGGCTGCTTCCCGACGGCGGCTCACAGTGGCAGCCGGATGGGGTGGTTGCGGTCGGTGACGGCGGACGGACGGCGCGCAAGGGGGGTGGCGGCTCCTTGTTGCGAAGGATTGTGTGGAGGCAAGAATGAATTAGTGAAACTTAACAATTAACATTTAATCCCCATGTAATTAACTATTAATTACATTTTATCCTCACAGTTAACTAATTACCAATAATTAGTGAAACTTACTCCTTTAAATGTTTAACACTTAAACATTAATTAGTCCGCACATAATTATTTATCTAAATAGTTAATTACCGAATTCACCTTTAAATATTTCTCTAAATATTTATTCGTTGTTTTAATAAAACCGTGTTTTGTGAACTAGAATATTTACGACAAAATATTATTAATTGCTCGTTGCCCAAAGTGTAACTCTTTGGATCGTACCTCGATAGTAACATAGACTTAATTGATGATCGGACATCCTATGTCCAACGAGGATTTCCATGGGCTTCTTCTTGGGTAATAGAGTAGGCTCTGGCTCTGGCTCTCGGTCTGTCATTTTCTTTCGCCCCACTTTCACTTCCTTTGTCGGGCTCAGTTTGTGTCGGCTTCCGACGATCTTTAGCTGCGTGCCCGGTCCTTCCACTTTTATGGCATTGGGCTGTGCTGAAACATTCATGAGAGAAATGCCCAGTTTTGCCACATCGGAAGCATAGGTTCGTGCCAATGCGGTACTCCCTAGGGTGACTTCGCCCACATTTGTTGCACTATTTTGGTACTTCAACCCGTGATTTCTCCCCCTTGTGTTCAGGCCACCCATCACTCTGTCGTTTGTTCAAGCTAGGTCATTTCTTTGGATTCTCATTAAACTTTGATATGAACTGTCTGTGGGTCATAGTGCCAGCTTGAAACTCCACAAACCTAGCCTCTACCTTGTCGATCTCTTTCTGAGGACAAAATTTCTAAATCACTAGTAGTTTCAAATCTTCCCACGTCATCTTTAGGATATCACGCTCAGTTCTTGCCCTTTTCACATTCTCCCACCAACTCAGCGCTTCGAACGCGAATGAGTGAGCAGCAAATTTCACAACTTGGTCCTCTCGGCATTCCCTGATCTTAATAACAGAACTCTTCTAGTCGATCTAGTAATAGGTTGATATGGCATCCTTCCTGCCATCAAAAGTTGGGGGATCACATCCCATGAAGGATTTGTAGTTGCACCCATTCATTGGTTCATCGTCTGAGTCATCATTCTGGTTGTTTCTGACTCTTCTATCTTTTCCTGTTGCCTCTCCCTCCAGATGTAACATCCCGAAAACCCGATATATGTAATGGGCTGAAGGAACGGAACGAGGAAAGAAATATGAGGAAGGGATTGGGAATGATGGGCTTGGCCCATGAGAGGCTTCCTTAACCCTAGTTATCCCTAGGTCAGCCCTCATTTGCAACCATTTCCAGAATTCGTCTAGAGAGAGAAAGGGGCATCGTAGTGAGAGGAAGTATAAGAATCAAGTTTTGGATCTTCAAGATTGACACCAATTCATTTCTCCAGCGGTTGTGAGCAACATCCGAAGAATGAACGAGCGTTTTGAGGTAAGAATCCAACCTAAAACCTATGTTTTCAGTCTAAATGGGTTTTGGCGTAAAACTAGGGTTTTGTCACACCCCAACCGACGACGGAAACGTTAGGACGGGACATGTAGACTGTTCATGAGCTCAAGGTTGACTAACTTGTAATTTATTGATCATTAAATTCATTTCCATTCAAACAAAAATAGCATAATTCAACAACTACATAAATGAAAATACAAATTGTTCTTTAAATTTAAATTAGCTAAGTCCAAACTTAAGTGTAGCATGTCTTGATCAAACTCACACATTAGTACCTGAAACATGAATAAAATAAGGTCAACTAAAAAGTTGGTGAGCATAAACCGGTTTGTACATAGATAGTGTATAAATATGAATAAACAAATCCTTACATGTCATGAAAATAAGGCATTTATGGGGAGCAGCTATCGTGTAACTAAAGTACAATCAAACCTTTGTAACTAGCATGCAAATTGTGTTGTCGGTAACAATCACCCCAATCTGGATGGGTTTGTCAGACTCAATAGATCTATCGATGTTAACCGTCGGCTTAAATAGTTAATGATTGCACATAAATTGCACACAAAAGTTAACACACATAGCACTCAAACATAAAGCTCAAATTTGCACACATGAATGTAAATAGGATTTATGTTTGTGTAGTTTGTGTAAATGTAAGCTATTGTTTGTATAAAATTCATGATTCACCCCAAAAAGTGTAAAAGAGAAAAGGGGCTATGTAATACTCACTTGAATCAAGGGTGTAGCTAGCACGCGAGACTAGGTAGCAAAACGATCCTTGTAACTCACCACGTTAACCTAGTGTATAATGTATATTGAGTTAATAGCGTGTACAAAAGTCTATGTCTAAGACAAGGGTTCAACGGGTTTTGATGTGTGTGGATTTGTACAACAAGGTTTGTGTTATTCCATGTAAAGGCATGCCATGCTTGTATAAGAATTTAATGTATAATATGAGTTCAAAGTATATATATATATATATATATATATATATATATATGAACTTAATAGCCATTGACTTAGGGTTTAATTTAAATAAATAAAATAAACGAATAATTTTATTTATTTATTTGTGAAAAAAAATATATTAATATATAGAATGTAAATATATATATATATATATATTTAGAAAAGAAAAAACTTTTATTTGTGTAGATAGGGTTTAATTTAAATAAATAAAATAAACAAATAATTTTATTTATTTATTTATAAAAAATATGTCAAAATATATAGAATGTAATTATATATATATATAGAGAGAGAGAGAGAGAGAAAGAAATTTTATTTGTGTAGATTAAAATAAATAAATTTGTTTATCTATTTATCACTTAAAATAAGTATTTGGTTGTTGTTTTTTTTTTAAATGTTAAAATTTTAGGAACTTTCTAAATTTGGTAATTAACTTCCTTCATTTATTAAAAATTCTAAATTTTTGTTTTTAAATAATTAATGTACAATTTAAACAATAAAATTTGTAATAAAATGAATTTATATGGAAAATTAGGAATATCGCTTTTTATTCTGTTTAACATGTTGTAAAGATTATAAAAATAATTTTTCTAAAATTTTTGGAGTTATAAAAACGGTTTAAAAATATAAACAGACCTGGGGACTCGAACCCGGGTCTGTGTTGTACAAGTCAGGGGACCAAAGCACTGGGTCAGGCTGTGGTTCTCTGATAGGGGTCCGGCCATTAATCGTTTTAACGTGTTACTGAAAAGGAGTCGGGTTTGATGTTCAGGGTATGCGCAAAAAGGGGCTAGAGGTGGGTTTCGAACCCATGCCACCTGGTTCGGCGGCGCAGTGACTTACCGGCCAGACCAGGTGGTTTCGCTGAATAACTACGGATTCTATTTCATTAAAACATTCTTTTAACACAAGCAGAATTCAAATACGACCCAACCCGCCATGAACCCTAGCCCCAATCGATCTTGATACGTTCTGTGGACACGAATTGGTAAGGGGCTTTTGACAAGGATTCAAAAACGAATCGAATGAGAGTAATCTTACTTGTTTTGGTTTGGGCACGAATGCAGGCGGCTACGGGTTTGCTCCGATTATTCTTCGTGTTCGATTGACGACCAGAGGTGGTATGCAGATGGATAGAAAGTTCAGAGAGTTTGTAATGAGTTATGCGAAGATGAATGAGTGGTTTAATTCGATTGATTTCACCCAACCCATACGATTTGATTGTGATTCAGTGGTAACGGCTGTCGAGCAGAATTACGCGTCAATTAGGTCGATTAGGATTGAATTGAGTCGTATTCAGGTCTGAATACATTCGAGGGACGATCGAGCGTGATTTGCAGGACTGATTACTCATTGATTTACATGGATTGAGGGTGAGTTACTACGGGTTTGACTAATCAAGTCAAACTCGTTTGAATTTCAATTGTACCGCGCATGTGAATGAATTAGGCTGGTAATTGGGTCAGGATAGGGTCGATTAACGATTGTCCAAGTCGTGCGAAGTCCTCGGGTTCGTTTTGATCAAGGATTGGAGTTGGATCTTATGGATACAGATCGATTTTTTTTAAATTGGGTTAAATTCCTTTATATTGAAGCTATACAATTTGTGACTTTTGTTTAAAACATCATGTATATATATAAGATAGGGATGTAAAATCTCTTGAAATAAAGATGTGTGTGTACACAAAACAAAATAATTTTATGAGAACTTGAATTATAATGTGTGTATAGATAATATAGGGTATTGCACTAGAATTGGAAATTGAAATGTCGTTTATTGCACTGAAACAATACGTGAAAATCAGAAATGTTACAGTATCCCCATGTTGGGGGAATTTTGTCCCCAAATTTAACTAGTTGAGGCGACTGAATCGGCAAAGAGGTGCGGGTACTTGAGCTTCATTTGGTCCTCACGTTCCCAAGTGAACTCAGGACCACGTTTAGATTCCCAACGAACTTTGACAATAGGGATATGGCTTCGCTTGAGTTGCTTGACCTCACGATCCATGATTTCTACCGGTTTCTCAACGAAGTGCATCATTTCGTCAATGCGCACGTCATCAAGGGATATATGGAGATTCTCATCAGCAAGGCATTTCTTCAGATTATACACATGGAATGTAGGATGCACATTGCCGAGTGATGGAGGTAACTCGAGTTTGTAAGCCACTTTCCCAATCCTTTCAATGATCTTGAATGGACCCCCATAGCGAGGTGCTAACTTGACTTTCTTTCCAAAACGAATCACACCCTTCCACGGAGACACCTTTAGAAGAACAAGGTCACCGACTTGGAATTCCAAGGGTTTTCGTCGTTTATCGGCATAACTCTTTTGCCGACTCCTCGCTACTCGAATGTTGTCCCGGATTTGAATGATCGTGTCGGATGTTTCTTGGATTAGCTCGGGACCGGTGATTTGTGCTTCACCAATCTCGTTCCAACAGAGAGGAGAACGGCACTTACGGCCATAGAGAGCTTCAAAAAAAGCCATGTTGATACTTGTGTGGTAGCTATTGTTGTAAGAGAACTCAATTAGGGATAGATGTGAATCCCAATGTCCACCAAAATCAATTACACATGCTCTAAGCATGTCCTCAAGGCTTTGAATTGTACGCTCGGTCTGACCATCAGCTTGGGGATGGTAAGCCGTGCTCAAATCCAATCGTGTACCAAGAGCAGTTTCGAGAGATTGCTAGAAACTGGAGGTGAATCGAGCATCTCTATCGGATATTATATTTAAGGGAACACCGTGACGGCTCACAATTTCGTCAATGTAGATTCGGGCCAATTTCCCAACCCGATAGTCTTCACGGATAGGCAAGAAATGAGCAAATTTGGTGAGGCGGTCAATGATCACCCAGATGCTATGATAACCACTTGAGGTGCGAGGGAGTTTGGTAATGAAGTCCATAGCTAAATTCTCCCATTTCCACATGGGAATTTCCGGTTGTTCGAGTAAACCGGAAGGACGTTGATGTTCGGCTTTGACTTTGGAGCAAGTTAGACATTTGGCAACATAGAGGGCAATGTCTTTCTTCATACCGGGCCACCAATATTGATGGCGAAGATCTTGGTACATTTCATCCACACCAGGGTGGACAGAATAACGAGTCTTGTGGGCCTCGTTCATGAGAAGTGTACGGAGCTCATCGCGATCGGGAACCCAAATACGGTTCAAGTAATAAAGTAAGCCATTGGGTTTTGATTCAAGCTGAAGTTTAACACCACACGACATTTCCTCTTACATGTTACCCTCGGTGACCGAGACGTGCTGAGCTTCTAGGATATGATTTTCCATGTTGGTTTGAATTTGGACACAATGAAGCATGACATGGTTCTTTCGACTCAAAGCATCGGCTACAACATTCGCTTTGCTGGGATGGTAACGAATCTCGCAGTCATAGTCATTAAGGAGTTCAACCCAATGTCGTTGTCTCATATTGAGTTCTTTTTGGTTGAAGATGTGTTGGAGACTTTTGTGGTCGGTGAACACCACACATTTTGTGCCATAGAGGTAATGTCTCCAAATCTTCAATGCGAATACGACCGCACCCAATTCGAGGTCGTGCGTCGTATAATTCTTCTCATGAATCTTAAGTTGCCTTGATGCATAAGTGATTACTTTGCCCCGTTGCATGAGGACACAACCGAGACCTTGGTTGGAGGCATCACAGTAGACAACTAGATCATCATTCCCATCAGGGAGAGTCAAAATAGGAGCATTGCATAACTTTTGCTTGAGAGTTTGTCACACCCCAACCGACGGCGGAAACGTCGGGGCGGGACATGTAGACTGTTCTTGAGCTCAAGGTTGACTAACTTGTAATATATTAATCATTAAATTCATTTCCATTCAAACAAAAATAGCATAATTCAACAAGTACATAAATGAAAATACAAATTGTTTTTTAAATTTAAATTAGCTAAGTCCAAACTTAAGTGTAGTATGTCTTGATCAAACTCACACATTAGTACCTGAAACATGAATAAAATAGGTCAACTAAAAAGTTGGTGAGCATACACAGGTTTGTACATAGATAGTGTATAAATATGAATAAACAAATCCTTACATGTCATGATAAAATAAGGCATTTATGGGGAGCAGCTATTGTGTAACTAAAGTAAAATCAAACCTTTGTCACTAGCATGCAAATTGTGTTGTCGGTAACAATCACCCCAATCTGGGTGGGTTTGTCAGACTCAATAGATCTATCATTGTTAACCGTCGGCTTAAATAGTTAATGATTGCACATAAATTGCATATAAATTGCACACAAAAGTTAACACACATAGCACTCAAACATAAAGCTCAAATTTACACACATGAATGTAAATAGGATTTGTGTTTGTGTAGTTTATGTAAATGTAAGCTATTGTTTGTATAAAATTCATGATTCACCCCAAAAAGTGTAAAAGAGAAAAGGGGCTATGTAATACTCACTTGAATCAAGGGTGTAGCTAGCACGCGAGACTATGTAGCAAAACGATCCTTGTAACTCACCACGTTAACCTAGTGTATAATGTATATTGAGTTAATAGCGTGTACAAAAGTCTATGTCTAAGTCTAGGGTTCAACGGGTTTTGATGTGTGTGGATTTGTACAACAAGGTTTGTGTTATTCCATGTAAAGGCATGTCATGATTGTATAAGAATTTAATGTATAATATGAGTTCAAAGTATATATATATATATATATATATATATATATATGAACTTAATAGCCATTGACTTAGGGTTTAATTTAAATAAATAAAATAAACGAATAATTTTATTTATTTATTTGTGAAAAAAAATATGTTAATATATAGAATGTAAATATATATATATATATATATATATATTTAGAAAAGAACAAACTTTTCTTTGTGTAGATAGGGTTTAATTTAAATAAATAAAATAAATAAATAATTTTATTTATTTATTTGTGAAAAATATGTCAAAATATATAGAATGTAATTATATATATATATATATTTAGAAAAAGAAATTTTATTTGTGTAGATTAAAATAAATAAATTTGTTTATCTATTTATCACTTAAAATAAGTATTTGGTTGTTTTTTTTTTTTTAAATGTTAAAATTTTAGGAACTTTATAAATTTGGTAATTAACTTCCTTCATTTATTAAAAATTATAAATTTTTCTTTTTAAATAATTAATGTACAATTTAAACAATAAAATTTGTAATAAAATGAATTTATATTGAAAATTAGGAATTTCACTTTTTATTCTGTTTAACATGTTGTAAAGATTATAAAAATAATTTTTCTAAGATTTTTGGAGTTATAAAAACGGTTTAAAAATATAAACAGACCCGGGGACTCGAACCCGGGTCTGTGTTGTACAAGTCAGGGGACCAAACCACTGGGTCAGGCTGTGGTTCTTTGATAGGGGTCCGACCATTAATCGTTTTAATGTGTTACTGAAAAGGAGCAGGGTTTAATGTTCACGGTATGCGCAAAAAGGGGCCGGAGGTGGGTTTCGAACCCACGCCACCTTGTTCGGCGGAGCAGTGACTTACCGGCCGGACAAGGTGGTTTCGCTGAATAATTACGGATTCTAATTGATTAAAACATGCTATTAACACAAGCAGAATTCAAATACGACCCAACCCGCCATGAACCCTAGCCCCAATCGATCTCGATACGTTCTGTGGACACGAATTGGTAAGGGGCTTTTGACAAGGATTCAAAAACGAATCGAATGAGAGTAATCTTACTTGTTTTGGTTTGGGCACGAATGCAGGCGGCTACGGGTTTGCTCCGATTGTTCTTCGTGTTCGATTGACGACCAGAGGTGGTATGCAGATGGACAGAAAGTTCAGAGAGTTTGTAATGAGTTATGCGAAGATGAATGAGTGGTTTAATTCGATTAATTTTACCCAACCCATACGATTTGATTGTGATTCGGTGGTAACGGCTGTCGAGCAGAATTACGCGTCAATTTGGTCGATTAGGATTGAATTGAGTCGTATTCAGGTCTGAATACATTCGAGGGACGATCGAGCGTGATTTGCGGGACTGATTACTCATTGATTTACATGGATTGAGGGTGAGTTACTACGGGTTTGAATTTCAATTGTACCGCGCATGTGAATGAATTGTGCTTTTAATTGGGTTGGTAATTGGGTCAGGATAAGGTCGATTAACGGTTGTCCAAGTTGTGGGAAGTCCTCGGGTTCGTTTTGATCAAGGATTGGAGTTGGATCTTATGGATGTGGCCCTATTTGACTTTTAAAAGTCAAACAGATCGATTTTTTTTTAAATTGGGTTAAATTCCTTTATATTGAAGCTATACAATTTGTGACTTTTGTTTAAAACATCATGTATATATATAAGATAGGGATGTAAAATCTCTTGAAATAAAGATGTGTGTACACAAAACAAAATATTTTTATGAGAACTTGAATTATAATGTGTGTATAGATAATATAGGGTATTGCACTAGAATTGGAAATTGAAATGTCATTTATTGCACTGAAACAATACGTGGAAATCAGAAATGTTACAGGTTTTATATTTAAAAACATGGTTTTTACATATGAAATGGTGTATAAAGCCCAGATCTGAACTCGTGGGAGTTAAAAAAACGGTTTGGACATAAAAATTTAGGAACTTGGGGTAAAAACGGGTCTGAAAATGAAGATTTTCAAGTGGCGACACTAATAGGAGACATTATTTCTTAAGGCAACACTAATCGCGGCTACTTGGAGAAGACGATTCCTGATGGGACAATACTAAACGTGTGGCAACACTAGTGAGTGGCGTCGTCCCCAACGTTTCCAATGATTGGGAAACATGTCATTCCATTGGTGACATAGTTTTGATGACACTATGTAGTGTCACCATGGATGTGAACGACACTAAGTCCAGAATGAAAGTTCTAGTGACACTGATAGTATGCCTGGCGACACTGATCATGTGTCGGTGACACTAAGCCTAGCGACACTGATCTTGTCCCGGCAACACTATTAGGCGACACTAACTTAAATGATAGAATCCGCGTGTTGACTTATGTGCAGATCGGTTAGCAAGTTAGCACCGACTAGACGTCCGATTCAGGTTAAGTTACGAACGAATAGGTGAGTCAAGAATCCCTATTTACTTGTTTCAAGGGTGATGTGCATACTTAACGATATTTAGGAAAATATGAGTGAAATGAAATGTTTATGAATGAACAGTTTTTGAAGGAAATGATGTTTGAAACAAGAATGTTTTACGAAGTGAATGTTTATGAAAAGAACGATGTAAAGGAATGGTTTAAATGAATGAAAAGGGTTTTGTGAATGAATGTAACGTTTAATGAAAAGAAATGGGCGAATGTTTTTAAGGAGTTATTACATGTCTAATCTGTCAAACGAAGGAATTGACGAATGAAGTCTGGGATGTAAGTCCCTAGCCTTATGACATGAATTGCGATACGTATAACAGGGGTAGTGCCTATGTGGTCTATCAATGGGTATAATGGTTGTCAACTGGCTGGAAAAGGGTAACGACGGTTACTCGGGGTTAACGTGACCCGGGAATGAAATCATTTGGGGCTTGCGGGTTCTAAAAGTGATCAAAGGAAAGGGATGACCTTGGAACTATGAGTCCTAAGGGCGATCAAGATTTTTACCTTGCGAGACTATGAGCCGTGAAGGCGACGATGTTAACTTATTGACTTACGAGTTGTGAGGGCGATGAACAAAATGGAGGGAAGTCACGATGATACAGATTTAGACAAACACATGTATGACTTGACGAATGATAAACGATGAATGTTAAATGATGAATGTAAATGATGAGTGAATGTATGCTCTATTTTCTTATGAATGTTAAAACCCTAACGAATGATTTGCCGAATAATAAGCCATTTCCTAAATCGAATGAAAGAGTTGAACTCACCAGCGTTAGCTGAATTTTATTATGCATGTCAGAATGAAAATGAGGAGGTTGAGGACTGGATGCGACTTAGCTAATCCAAAGAGTTACCTGGCCTGAGAAAAGTTTGGCATCCCGTTTTGATTGTTGATTGAATGTAATAGACAATGTTTTAAATAGTTATAATTTTGAGACTATGTAATGACTTTCCGCTGCTTATGATAGTTGAAGTTTAAAAACTGCTTGTGAATGAGTAAATCCAACAAGTGAGGCCTCCTGGGTTTGGGACCTTACAAGTTGGTATCAAAGCAATAGTTTGAGAGATTCAGACATCAATGTCTGGACTTAAACTGAGAATGGGACCAAGTAACAGATTCCAGTACGGGTAACTCAAGCCAAAACATCAGTCACGAATGTAGTAAGTACGGTTTTCCCTTAGAAAACGTTAGACTAGGACGAGAGTTTGATGTAATCATAAAGGTGATCAAATAGAAACCAAGAGGTAGTGTAATGGTTAATTGCAGATAGCCAGTGTATATTAACATTACAATACTTGTTGTGTTCTACTTGTTAACTTGCGTGATGACATTAGATTCTTTGTTCTTATAAGAAGAAATGCAGTATGTCGTGGAGGCGAGTTAGGTGGTTGAACAACAGTACCGTTTTGAGCCTGAGATGAAGATTGCACTAGCTCGGGAAATCATTGAGATAATGAAGGCCACCCTACCGACCATGTTGACCGACGCGATGAAAAGCACGAATGGGTCGGCCGGTACTAATCCTGACGTCGGAGGACCCGTTATCACTGTGAATGACGCACTGCCTGCTCGCGGCTACGACTATAAGTCCTTCAAGGCGTGTCACCCGTCGATGCTTACTGGTAAAAAGGACGCGGTGGAAACGTTTAACTGGGTGATCCGAATGGAAGCTGACATCCATCTCGGTGAGTGCCGGATGCATCTGATTGTTAATTTTGCAACGAACTAGCTGAGGGAAGAAGCGTCTCACTAGTGGGAGGGGGTAAGGTAGGCTAAGGGTGACAACGTCATTGATGCAATGATGTGGAATGAGCTGAAAGAGCTGGTAATCAAAAACTTCTGCCCGAGAAATGAGATTGAAAATGTGGAAAGAGAGTTTTTGGGATAAAGGCCGGGAATATGACTTACTGGCAGTACACTACAAGGTTCAATGAGTTGGCACGACTGATGCCACACTTGATCACTGATGTAGTGCGAAGCACACATCTTTATTCCGATTGTTTTAGTGTGTTTTAATAATTTTTATATGTGTTTTGAGTCGTTTTTAGTTTATTCTGAGTCTTTGTAATGTTTTCAGGTGCTCGTATTAATTATAAGTCAAATCCAAGGAGACCGAGCAAGAGGAGAAGTCCCTAGAGTTTAAAGTCAAAAAGTGGGAAAAAGATTTATTCGTGGTACGCGAAGATGAAGACTCCAAGTCTCGCGGTACGCGAGGAAAGCTAAAACCGGCCACGACTATGTTGTTCCTCGTGGTACGCGAGGAACCCATCCAAGTCTTTCGCGGTACGCGAGAGACAGAAATTCCATTAGAAAACCCTAAGTTGCGAATTAAATAGAATTGTAATGCCATTAGGTGAGGAGTTCGTTCTTTAGCCGTCTACAGAGCATACTTGGGTAATTTCTGGAATTGAGAGGTCGATTGAAGTGAAAAGTCGAAGGCTTTGGATTCCGGGTTCGTTAGATTAACGTATTTGGTTTCAAAGTTAGAATCTTTATTTTTGATTTCTGTGTTTGAACCTATGTTTCTGCTTATTTTCTTCTGTTTGAAAGTTCTGAACATGAATCTAGGCTAAAACTTTGATACTGCCTAGGTCTTTTGATGAATACTTGTTAAAGTTATGATTTTTATCGGTTTTTGGGATTCAATGTTTGGATTAATGGTTTTGTAACAATCTTGGGTTGATTATTATGATGAATATTCATGCTTTATTCTGATTTGATGTTGATTAAAATCCCGCATGTGTTCTTGTTGAATGTCTTTCAGTTATAGACGCATGTTTAGGTTGCTTGCTTAATTGTTGGTAACTGTGATAGTATTGCTAGATGTAGCAGTCTATAGGGAGAGTAATTGGTGTTGAATTAGATTGAGTGTTCTTCTTATCTCGATACCCGAAAGGTGAGAGACAATCGGGTAGTCTTCGTTACTAGGATTCTGAGTGTCAACTGTCTGAGAGGAAGTTGCCCTAGGTTCTTAGTATTCTTTGTTGATCTGAGTAATAGCTTGTTAATCTGAGATTACCCCATGCATCTTTGATGTATTGTGGACATTGAAACCGAGAGGTGATTTATCTTTTGGGTACATTATCATTGTTGGAGAGACTGAAAGGTAATCCGACTATCTGGTGAGTTTATTACATCTTTAGAGTTTACTTGTTGGTGACACCCTAAGAGTGATTAGGGATCCACTAGGTAGTCTAGATCTGTTATCCTTAGATACCCAAATCCATCATAGTTTCCATAACCGGTAGAAGTCTGAGCTTTTCAAGTATGATTCCGACCTAGGTGGTATTCTTTCCATTCCTGGTATCTCCCAAGTCCTTGTTTGATAGTTAGATTCGTTCATTAGAGTTTTCTAGATTTCATTAGTTTAATCAGTAGTGTAGAAAACCCCCAGCCAATCATTCTAAGTTTTAGTCAGAGTCTAATATAGTTATACAGTGTCTCTGGGGTTTGATAATCCGGTTTACCATTAAGTTGTGCTACACTCGATAGGTTCGCTTGCCTGTTAGTGCGGTTTAGTTCATAGGTACTCCATTTATTACTTAGGAGTCTAGATTAGGTTTTATTTATAGGTTTTATAGACAGTCTGGATGACATCATGTTTTTGCCGCCGTTGTCGGGGACACTTGGCAATAGCAATATTAGCTTTGATCAGTTCTTTGTGTGATTTTTGGTTTATTTTCTTTCTTTCTTTTACTTTGAGTCCTAATTGTCTGCTTTGTCCTATTTGATTCGTGCGGGTCTAATTTAGGATTGAGTCTTTTGTGTCTTTCAGTTTATGCAACGTACTCGTTCGCAGGGATCGCCATAGTGTTCAGGTTACGAAGAGCCCGAATGAGAGCTTCACGAGCGCACCCGCGACTTCCGGGAGAGTTTGAAAACGATGTGCAAAAACCAGGTACGTTCTACTATCCCAATTCCTTTTCCTAAAATGGGCGACGCTGACCCACCAACGAGATGTATCGTACACCAAAAAGCCAGTGAAGGTATCATCAGGGCGAGATCTTCGATAACCCGCCCCACTATCCCTAATACCAATAGTTGGCAGATCCCATCACATGTCATGAGTACGATCTCTCATTCTAATCTGTTCCATGGCCTCGAGGATGAGGATGCACCAGGACATCTGTCCCGCTTCGTGCATATATGTGATACCTTCAATATCACTGGTGTGTCCAAGGACGCAATCTACTTGCGTCTCTTTCCATTCTCGCTCTGTGGGCGTGCTTCTACTTGGCTTGATACCCTCCCCGACAATTCCATCACCACTTGGGAGGACTTGCAAGCCAAGTTTCTTAAAAAGTACTATCCACCTTCCAGGGCTGCTCGCCTGAGGGACCAGATCCATTCCTTCCGTATGGACCCTTACGAGCCTTATCGCATGGCCTGGGAGCGGTTCAACACGCTGTTGAGCCGATATCCCACCATGGTCTCTCTGACTGGGCGATAGTGGAGAAGTTTTACAATGGTCTTACCTTCGAGAAGCAGCAAATGTTCAATACTGCTGCGGGAGGCCATATTATGGATAAGAAGGAACCTGGTGCATGCGAGGAGATGTTTGAGAGCTTCGCTCTTACTGAGCAATAGCGGCCATCTACTAGGACTTCCATTCCTAGTGCTAGACACCCGCCTCTTCAACCCTGATACTAGCGTGGCTGCTGCACTCACAGCGATGGCGAATGAGATTAAAGAGCTGAAGCTGAGTGCTTAAAGGTGTAAGGTGTGCGGGGGAGGCCACGACACCAGGGACTGCCTCGTCAGTCAGCAGGAGCATGTTGATTTTTTGGGCAACCAGAACCGAGGATTCAATGACTATAGCAATTCTTGTAACATTTCTGATTTTATTAACTTTAGTTCCAATTCAATGTAACGCATTCAATTCCAAAATCTAGTACACTGATTTATTCCATTCATACCAACAATCAAACCCTAAATCACAATACAAATTCACGGGTTTTACACGGGTATACAATTATAAATACATATATATATAGATATAAAGATAACCATTGGTATCAAATAAATTAAATTCGTCCTTAATTCATAATATTATAAAAATGGAACTTCCTATATAAATAGTTCAAGATAAAATAAATAATAGTTTTGATTTCAAGTTTTATAAAAACTAATTTTATTACAAAACTTCAATTTAAAAATTTAGTCTTTAACCCCCCCCCCCCCCCCCCTAAAAAAATTGAACCTTTTTAAACCTCAAATTGCCGTGCTTGACTTTCAGAAAGTCAAACAGCCCTGCTTCACCCTCAAATCGACATCTTGATCAACCCAAAGCGATTATAATGGACAGTCCATAACAGTAGGATCGTGTATCAACCTCTATCCGACCCAATAAGCATCACAAATCAATCCTTGGGCGGTAATTTCAAATTCGAAACAAGTTTGACTCCTCAGAGTCAAACCAAACTAAAAATCAATACCAAAATTACGAAATTTAACGCGTTCAATCCCTAATTCCACGCGCAGACTAATCCTCCATGTATCCAAGCCAAATTCCCGACCCAATTCAGTGTTAAAACATCGAATTTGACTTGTGAAGTCGTCAACAGCTGTCAGCGGCATAATCAAATCAAATCGTGTAATTAGGATGAAACCAATACAAGTAAACCACCCTCTCACCTTCGCACAGACCCTTACAAACTCCCTCAACCCTAAATCGATCTGCATTACAACTCTAGGACCCTGTCAAGCACCACGAGCAGCCAGGTTTTCGTAGCTGTCGTTCTCGTCCGATACTTCATCGATTCAAGTAAGCTTTATCGTTTCTGATTCGTTATTTGGTGGCGAACAATAACCCCCTACCAATTCATAATGACAGAACATAACAAAACCCAATTTCGATTAGGGTTCATACCGTTTCTTGCACCAAATTAGGATTTGAATTTTTGCTTCGATTTCAATTAACACATTTAGATAATTAGATTTCGTAATATACCAGCGAAACCACCTGGTCCGCCCGGTAGGCCACTGCACCGCCGAACCAGGTGGCGTGGGTTTGAAACCCACACTCGGTGGTTCTTTTTACGCGTGCCTCAAGCCAGACCCGACCGCCTGTACTGATCGGGTTATATCCAAATCAAACTGACTCTATAACATGATAAGCTCCTGGTCCAGTGGTTGCGGCTTAAGACTCACACAACAGCCACCCGGGTTCGAACGGGGTGAGCTGCATATATTTTTAAACCGATTTTTAAAGCTCCATAAATTTTATAAAAAAATATTTTTATAAACCTTACAATATTTGTAACAGAATAAAACCAGATTTGTAAATTTTCAATATAAATTCAGTTTTATTACGAATTTCGTTGTTCAAATTGTATATTAAATAATTAAAACAAAAATTTAGATATTTAAATAATTAAATGAAATTAACTTCCAAATAAAATATTTGTTTTTATAAAGTTTATAAAATTTTTACTTTATTTAAATCAAATACTTACTTTTAAAATGATAAATAAATAAATAAGTTTAATTATTATAAACTACAAAAAAAAAAGGGTTAAAGGTATATTTATTATAAATAAATATCATTTTCACATCTTTATTAATAAATATCATTTTCACATCTTTATAAATAAATATTATTTTTACACATTTTTATAAATAAATAAATAAAGCAAAGTTATTTATTTAATTTATGTTTAAGATAATCCACACACTATTTTCATAACTAAATATCAATTATTCAAATTAATTAGTTATTCAAACTCAAACCCCAATTAAAATATTTTAAAACTATTCATTTCAAATCTTTCATTTTATACAAAACCAATTCAAGAACAAACCACAGTTTCCTACCCTCCTGTACATAATATCACTCTTTGTACACACACTCAATTAAATTCGAGACTTAGACCTAGACTATCGTACACATTATTAATTTGATATATATTACACCCTAGGTTAACGTGGTGAGTTACAAGAATCATTTTGCTACCTAGTTTCGCGTGCTAACTGCACCCTTGATCCAAGTGAGTATTACATAGCCCCTTTTCTCTTTTACACTTTTTGGGGTGATTCGTGAATTTTATACAAACAATGGCTTACATTTACACAAACTACACAAATACAAATCCTATTTGCATTCATGTGTGTAAATTTGAGCTTTATGTTTGAGTGCTATGTGTGTTAACTTTTGTGTGCAAATTTTGTGCAATCATTAACTAATTAAGCCGACGGTTAACAATGATAGATCTATTGAGTCTGACAAACCCACCCAGATTGGGGTGATTGTTACCGACAACACAATTTGCATGCTAGTTACAAAGGTTTGATTGTACTTTAGTTACACAATAGCTGCTCCCCATAAATGCCTTATTTATCATGACTTGTAAGGATTTGTTTATTCATAATTATACACTATCTATGTACAAACCTATGTATGTTCACCAACTTTTTAGTTGACCTTATTTTATTCATGTTTCAGGTACTAATGTGTGATTTGATCAAGATATGCTACACATAGGCCTTGGAACTTAGTTAATTTGAATAAAGAATTCTATGTATTTCAATTATGTTCTTTCTTGGATTTGGTTGTGTTTGGATTATTTGAAATGAAATTGATGTCTAATATATTACAATTTAGTCAACCTTGTGCTCATGAACAGTCTACATGTCCCGCCCCGATGATTCCGCCGTCGGTTGGGGTGTGACAGATTGGTATCAGAGCCTTGGTTATAGGGAACTAGGTTATTAGACACCCTTGACCTAGACTATAACTTTAGGACACTCACTTATACCATTCTTCATGATTATGTGTTATATGCTACGTGTTATGTGTTACATGCTTATTATATTAATATTTATTTCATTTTAGTACCTTATTTGTTAAAGTTCATGACTTAGTAGATTATACCTAAATAATAAATTAAATAAAACAATATCCCTACCCTTACCCTAAGCCTCATAACTTTCTTGCCTACTTTTTGATCATTATCATCATAGCATGTGGAAACTTCATGGAGTTAAATCTATAAAAATTTCTTTATTTCCTCGTTAAGGCTTTTAAACTTTGTTAATTATTTGAGGACACGTGCAATCTGGAAGGGTGACACCTGTATTCTGGGTTTTCTGTCTAGAAAAGCATTTCGTATAAATCCCAATTAACCGAGGGACCCGTATGCTTTCTTAGGAATTCCCGGGATGAGTGTTTACTTATAGGCTAAATCATGTCTCCTTGAAAAATTATATGAGTTTAATTAACCTTAATGTGTCACAGTATTCAAATGATTATATCATTATTTGAGTACAATCCAAACTATGATTTACTATTTTAATTGTTCTCTTATCTTTTGAATTCAATCAACCTTCATAAAATTCTTACATCTCTTCTTGTGTTGTGCAAATCTGTAGAATACCTCCCCGTCGTGCTACCGTGGCCAACAACAACACTGATATTGTTGCTATCCTTGCACAACTTGTAACTCAACTCACTCAAGTTAATGGTGCCACAAACGGTAACCATGGGACTAATAGTGGTGGTGGTGCCAACCCACCGCAGTGTACCTTCAAGCACTTCAATTCATATAACCCTCTCAAGTTCTATGGTACCGAAGGAGCTACGGGACTCCTTCAATGGTTTGAAAGTATTGAGGGCACCTTCCTCAATAGTGACTGCCCCGATGACCTTCGTGTCCGTCATGCCACAAGTGTCTTCCAAAAACGGGCACTCACGTGGTGGAATGGGGAAAAGAGAACCAGAGGTGTAGAGGCAACCATGGCCTTACCATGGGATGAGGTTAAGAGACTAATGACCGAAGAGTTCTATCCTCGGAATGAAGTAAGGAAGCTGGAAGCTGAGTTTTGGGATCTTACCCAAGACAGTGGTGAAAGTCTGGCTTATACAACCCGGTTTCATGAATTGAGTCTCCTTGTGCCCCACATGGTCACACCCTTATCCCGTTGCATTGAAAAGTACATCGGTGGACTACCTAGGCAGATTCAGGATACTGTCTTAGGGAGAAATCCCGCCACACTCGAAGATGTTATCCGATTATCTGCTACTTTGACCGAAAACCACGTGAAAGCAGGTACTCTGACTAGGAAAGGCACCAAGAAAGCTCCCGACACCACAACCCCTCCCGTACACATCAAGGAAGCCAAAACTGAACCCTACCACAATAACAGAAAAAGAAAGGCTAGAAATTTTGTTGTGGTCACTCCTGCTATGCGTGTTAACCAAGTTGCTCCCATGGCTCAAGCACCAGTCAAGAAGCCATATGTGGGGACCTACCCGCTCTGTGCCACATGCAATTATCACCATCCCCAAACCATTCCCTGTCGCCTTTACACTCACTGTGGGAAGTATGGCCATACGGTCAATGTTTGTAGAGCCAAAGCACTTGCAGGCCAAGTCAACCCCCCAACCCGAACCAATCAACAAGTGACTAATCAAGGTGTCCCCACCATAAAAAATGGGCGTGCTTGTTATGAATATGGCAACCCAAACCACTTCCGTGACCAGTGCCCAAAGTTTATCAATGCTAGACAAGGCAGAGCTCGTGGGCGTGCTTTCAACATCAACGCCAATGAAGCTCAAGCCAACAATGATGTGGTCAACGGTACGTTCCTTGTTAATAGTCAGTATGCCTCCATTTTATTTGATACCGGTGCCGATAAAAGTTTTGTGTCACTTAAATTTGAACCCTTACTTGCAAAGACACGATCCCAATTAGAGAAAACCTTCACCGTCGAAGTAGCAAAGGGTGACTCACTTACAATTGACTCGGTTATTCACGACTGCTCTCTAGAACTTAATGATCATACATTTTCAATCAACCTTGTACCAATGCACTAGGACGTTTTGATATCATCATAGGCATGGATTGGCTATCAAATCATCATGCCGAAGTCATCTGCTTCGAGAAGTGCATCCGAATACCCCTTCCGTCAGGGGAAACGTTGAGAGTCTTTGGTGAAAAACCCTACAAAGGACTCAGGTTAATGTCATGTACTACTACTCAAAAGTACTTACGAAAGAAGTACGTGGCCTTCTTAGCTCATATTGTTCGAAAGGATGTCAAAGAGAAGAATATTCAAGATATTCCCATCATCCGGGATTTTCCCGAAGTATTCCCCGAAGACTTAACCGGTCTTCCACCCGTTCGGCAAGTAGAATTTCGCATTGACCTTGTACCCGGAGCTAACCCAGTGGCTAGAGCTCCATACCGTCTTGCACCTTCTGAAATGCAAGAACTTGCAAGCCAACTCCAAGAACTCTCTGACAAGGCTAGACAAGGCGAAGCTCGTGGGCGTGCTTTCAACATCAACGACAATGAAGCTCAAGCCAACAATGATGTGGTCAACGGTACGTTCCTTGTTAATAGTCAGTATGCCTCCATTTTATTTGATACCGGTGTCGATAAAAGTTTTGTGTCACTTAAATTTGAACCCTTACTTGCAAAGACACGATCCCAATTAGAGAAAACCTTCACCGTCGAAGTAGCAAAGGGTGGCTCACTTACAATTGACTCTGTTATTCACAACTGCTCTCTAGAACTTAATGATCATACATTTCCAATCAACCTTGTACCAATGCCACTAGGAAGTTTTGATATCATCATAGGCATGGATTGGCTATCAAATCATCATGCCGAAGTCATCTGTTTCGAGAAGTGCATCCGAATACCCCTTCCGTCAGGGGAAATGTTGAGAGTCTTTGGTGAAAAACCCTACAAAGGACTCAGGTTAATGTCATGTACTACTACTCAAAAGTACTTACGAAAGAAGTACGTGGCCTTCTTAGCTCATATTGTTCGAAAGGATGTCAAAGAGAAGAATATTCAAGATATCCCCATCATCCGGGATTTTCCCGAAGTATTCACCGAAGACTTATCCGGTCTTCCACCCGTTCGGCAAGTAGAATTTCGCATTGACCTTGTACCCGGAGCTAACACCGGAGCTAACCCAGTGGCTAGAGCTCCATACCGTCTTGCACCTTCTGAAATACAAGAACTTGCAAGCCAACTCCAAGAACTCTCTGACAAGGGCTTTATCCGTCCAAGTCATTCACCGTGGGGTGCACCTGTCTTATTCGTCAAGAAGAAGGATGGATCATTCCGTATGTGTATTGATTACCGCAAACTCAACAAGCTTACTATCAAGAACCGTTATCTATTGCCTAGAATTGATGACCTCTTCGATCAACTTCAAGGCTCTACTTGTTTCTCAAAGATTGATCTTCGATCTGGTTATCACCAACTCCGTGTACAAGAGGAAGATATTCCAAATACTGCCTTCCGAACAAGGTATGGTCACTACGAGTTCATGGTCATGCCTTTTGGGCTAACCAATGCACCCGCGGTTTTCATGGACCTCATGAATCGTGTGTGCAAACCATACCTCGACAAATTCGTGATCATCTTCATTGATGATATCTTAATTTACTCCAAGACTAAATCCGAACATGAACAACACCTTAGATTGGTTTTGGACCTCTTGAGAAAAGAGCAACTATATGCCAAGTTCTCCAAATGTGAATTTTGGCTAAAGGAGGTTCAATTCCTGGGTCATATCGTCAACGAAAAAGGAATTCATGTGGACCCTGCTAAGATCGAGGCTGTTAAGAATTGGAATGCCCCTAAGACCCCCACCGAAGTTCGTTCATTTCTTGGTCTTGCGGGATATTATCGTCGTTTCATTTCAAATTTCTCTAAGATTGCTGTGCCACTCACCGCTTTGACCCACAAGGGTAAACCTTATGAATGGGGACCAAAGCAAGAAGAAGCCTTCCAAACTCTCAAGCAAAAGTTGTGCGATGCTCCTATTTTGACTCTCCCCGACGGGAATGATGATCTAGTTGTCTACTGCGATGCTTCCAACCTAGGCCTCGGTTGTGTCCTCATGCAACGAGGTAAAGTAATCGCTTATGCATCAAGGCAACTTAAGATTCACGAGAAGAATTATACAACGCACGACCTCGAATTGGGTGCGGTTGTATTCGCATTGAAGATTTGGAGACATTACCTCTATGGAACAAAATGTGTGGTGTTCACCGACCACAAAGTCTCCAACACATTTTCAACCAAAAAGAACTCAATATGAGGCAACGACGTTGGGTTGAACTCCTTAACGACTATGACTGCGAGATTCGTTACCATCCTGGAAAGGCGAACGTTGTAGCCGACGCTTTGAGTCGAAAGGACCATGTCATGCTTCATTGTATCCAAATTCAAACCGACATTCAGAATCGCATCTTAGAAGCTCAACACGTCTCAGTCACCGAGGGTAACATGTACGAGGAAATGTCGTGTGGTGTTGAACTGCTACTTGAATCAAAACCCAATGGCTTGTTGTATTACTTGAACCGTGTTTGGGTTCCCGATCACGATGATCTCCGTACATTTCTCATGAACGAGGCCCACAAGACTCATTATTCTATCCATCCTGGTGCGGATAAAATGTACCAAGACCTTCGCCAACAATATAGGTGGCCCGGTATGAAGAAAGACATCGCTCTCTATGTTGCCAAATGTCTAACTTGCTCCAAAGTCAAAGCCGAACATCAACGTCCTTCCGGTTTACTTGAACAACCGAAAATTCCCGTGTGGAAATGGGAGAACTTAGCTATAGATTTTATTACCAAACTCCCTCGCACCTCAAGTGGTTATGATAGCATTTGGGTGATCATTGACCGCCTCACTAAATCTGCTCATTTCTTACCTATCCGTGAAGACTATCGGGTTAGGAAATTGGCCCAAATTTACATTAACGAAATTGTGAGCCGTCACGGTGTTCCTTTGAACATAATATCCGATAGAGATGCTCGGTTCATCTCTCATTTCTAGCAATCCCTCCAAACTGCTCTTGGTACACGATTGGATTTAAGCACGGCTTACCATCCCCAAACTGATGGTCAGACTGAGCGTACAATCCAAACTCTTGAGGACATGCTTAGAGCTTGTGTAATTGATTTTGGTGTCAATTGGGATTTACATCTACCCCTAATTGAATTCTCTTACAACAATAGCTACCACACAAGCATCAATATGGCCACATTTGAAGCTCTTTATGGTCGTAAGTGCCGTTCTTCTATCTGTTGGAACGAGATTGGTGAAGCACAAATCACCGGTCCCGAGCTAATCCAAGAAACATCCGATAAGATCATCCAAATCCGCGACAACATTCGAGTAGCGAGGAGTCGGCAAAAGAGTTATGCTGACAAACGACGAAAACCCTTGGAATTCCAAGTCGGTGATCTTGTCCTTCTAAAGGTGTCTCCATGGAAAGGCGTGATCCATTTTGGAAAGAAAGGCAAATTAGCACCTCGCTATGTGGGTCCATTCAAGATCCTTGAAAGGATTGGGAAGGTGGCTTACAAACTCGAGCTATCGCCATCACTTGGCAATGTTCATCCTACGTTTCATGTGTCCAATCTAAAGAAATGTCTTGCTGATGAGAACCTCCATATACCTCTTGACGATGTGCGCATTGACGAAACGATGCACTTCGTGGAGACACCAGTGGAGATCGTGGGTCGCGAGATCAAGCAACTCAAGCGAAGCCGTATCCCTATTGTCAAAGTGCGTTGGGAATCTAAGTGTGGACCTGAATTTACTTGGGAACGTGAGGACCAAATGAAGCTCAAGTACCCTCACCTCTTTACTGATTCAGTCGCCTCAACTAGCTGAATTTCGGGACGAAATTCTCTCAACATGGGGATACTGTAACATTTCTGATTTTATTATCTTTAGTTCCAATTCAATGTAACGCATTCAATTCCAAAATCTAGTACATTGATTTATTCCATTCATACCAACAATCAAACCCTAAATCACAATACAAATTCACGGGTTTTACACGGGTATACAATTATAAATACATATATATATATATATATAGATATAAAGATAACCATTGGTATCAAATAAATTAAATTCGTCCTTAATTCATAATATTATAAATATGGAACTTCCTATATAAATAGTTCAAGATAAAATAAATAATAGTTTTGATTTCAAGTTTTATAAAAACTAATTTTATTACAAAACTTCAATTTAAAATTCTAGTCTTTAACCCCCCCCCCCCCCTAAAAAAATTGAACCTTTTTAAACCTCAAATTGCCGTGCTTGACTTTCAGAAAGTCAAAAAGCCCTGCTTCACCCTCAAATCGACATCTTGATCAACCCAAATCGGTTATAATGGACAGTCCATAACAGTAGTATCGTGTATCAACCTCTATCCGACCCAATAAGCATCACAAATCAATCCTTGGGCGGTAATTTCAAATTCGAAACAAGTTTGACTCCTCAGAGTCAAACCAAACTAAAAATCAATACCAAAATTACGAAATTTAACGCGTTCAATCCCTAATTCCACGCGCAGACTAATCCTCCATGTATCCAAGCCAAATTCTCGACCCAATTCAGTGTTAAAACATCGAATTTGACTTGTGAAGTCGTCAACAGCTGTCAGCGGCATAATCAAATCAAATCGTGTAATTGGGATGAAACCAATCCAAGTAAACCACCCTCTCACCTTCGCACAGACCCTTACAAACTCCCTCAACCCTAAATCGATCTGCATTACAACTCTAGGACCCTGTCGAGCACCACGAGCAGCCGGGTTTTTGTAGCTGTCGTTCTCGTCCGATACTTCATCGATTCAAGTAAGCTTTATCGTTTCTGATTCGTTATTTGGTGGCGAACAATAACCCCCTACCAATTCTAAATGACAGAACATAACAAAACCCAATTTCGATTAGGGTTCATATCGTTTCTTGCGCCAAATTAGGATTTGAATTTTTACTTCGATTTCAATTAACGCATTTAGATAATTAGATTTCGTAATATACCAGCGAAACCACCTGGTCCGGCCGGTAGGCCACTGCACCGCCGAACCAGGTGCCGTGGGTTCAAAACCCACACTCGGTGGTTCTTTTTACGCGTGCCTCAAGCCAGACCCGACCGCCTGTACTGATCGGGTTATATCCAAATCAAACTGACTCTATAACATGATAAGCTCCTGGTCCAGTGGTTGCGGCTTGAGACTCACACAAAAGCCACCCGGGTTCGAACCGGGTGAGCTGCATATATTTTTAAACCGATTTTTAAAGCTCCAGAAATTTTATAAAAAAATATTTTTATAAACCTTACAATATTTGTAACAGAATAAAACCATATTTGTAAATTTTCAATATAAATTCAGTTTTATTACGAATTTCGTTGTTCAAATTGTATATTAAATAACTAAAACAAAAATTTAGATATTTAAATAATTAAATGAAATTAACTTCCAAATAAAATATTTGTTTTTATAAAGTTTATAAAATTTTTACTTTATTTAAATCAAATACTTATTTTTAAAATGATAAATAAATAAATAAGTTTAATTATTATAAACTACAAAAAAAAGGGTTAAAGGTATATTTATTATAAATAAATATCATTTTCATATCATTATAAATAAATATTATTTTCACATCTTTATTAATAAATATCATTTTCACATCTTTATAAATAAATATTATTTTTACACATTTTTATAAATAAAGCAAATTTATTTATTTTATTTATGTTTAAGATAATCCACATACTATTTTCATAACTAAATAACTAAATATCAATTATTCAAATTATTTAGTTATTCAAACCCAAACCCCAATTAAAATATTTTAAAACTATTCATTTCAAATCTTTCATTTTATATAAAACCAATTCAAGAACAAACCATAGTTTCCTACACTCCTGTACATAATACCACTCTTTGTACACACACTCAATTAAATCCGAGACTTAGACCTAGACTATCGTACACATTATTAATTTGATATATATTACACCCTAGGTTAACGTGGTAAGTTACAAGAATCATTTTGCTATCTAGTCTCGCGTGCTAACTGCACCCTTGATCCAAGTGAGTATTACATAGCCCCTTTTCTCTTTTACACTTTTTGGGGTGATTCATGAATTTTATACAAACAATGGCTTACATTTACACAAACTACACAAATACAAATCCTATTTGCATTCATGTGTGCAAATTTGAGCTTTATGTTTGAGTGCTAGGTGTGTTAACTTTTGTTTGCAAATTTTGTGCAATCATTAACTAATTAAGCCGATGGTTAACAATGATAGATCTATTGAGTCTGACAAACCCACCCAGATTGGGGTGATTGTTACCGACAACACAATTTGCATGCTAGTTACAAAGGTTTGATTGTACTTTAGTTACACAATAGCTGCTCCCCATAAATGCCTTATTTATCATGACTTGTAAGGATTTATTTATTCATAATTATACACTATCTATGTACAAACCTATGTATGCTCACCAACTTTTTAGTTGACCTTATTTTATTCATGTTTCAGGTACTAATGTGTGATTTGATCAAGATATGCTACACATAGGCCTTGGGACTTAGTTAATTAGAATAAAGAATTCTATGTATTTCAATTATGTTCTTTCTTGGATTTGGTTGTGTTTGGATTATTTGAAATGAAATTGATGTCTAATATATTACAATTTAGTCAACCTTGTGCTCATGAACAGTCTACATGTCCCGCCCCGATGATTCCGCCGTCGGTTGGGGTGTGACAATTCTTATGGCTCGGGATGGAGATCTGGAAACAACCCGCCTGGGTTTAATGCCCGCCCTAATCAGCAAGCAGGAGGTGAAGCAGGACCAAGTGGGGGAGCAGCATGAACACAAAGAGGATTGAGGAATTGCTAGAGACTCAAACCCAAATGCTAGCCCACTTGGTGGTGAAGGATAAGGAGACTTAGCAGAGACCGGATGCTCATGATCTGCAGCGCACGGTAGGAGACATCACTGAAGAATCAACAATCTGCATTCCAGGATCTGCAGCGCACGATGGGAGACATCGCTAAGAGTTTGAAGGGTAGACAGGGAAGTCCTTCTTCAGGCCCTAACGCTTCAGTGATGGCCGTGTCTACGAGGAGTCGAAGAGTAGAGGAGAGAGAGCAACCACTGGTGGAAGAAGAAGATGAACCGGTGGACGAGGAGATAGAGATGGAGAAGCCTGCCGATAAGGCAGAGGAGAAGAAGAAAGGGGGTGAGATGAAGACCCCCGAGTTTGACTTGAGCCGTGTTCCCTTCCCAGCGCGCTTGCTGCCTCATAAATACGCTAGGAAATACGGTAACTTCCTAAACATGTTCAAACAACTCATGGTCAATCTCCCGTTTGTCGAGGTCCTCCAGCACATGCCGAAATATGGCAAATTCTTAAAAGATCTTCTTTCCAACAAGAAGAAGCTGGAGGAAGTCTCTAAAGTTTCACTAAGTGAGCGATGTTCTGCGGTGGTTCAGAACAAACTGCCAGATAAACTGGCAGATCTGGGTCACTTCACGATCTCGTGTCTGCTTGGTGGTTTGCCCTTGAACCACGTGTTGGCCGACCTAGGTGCTAGCATCAATCTGATGTCGTATTCCATATACAAGCTGTTGGACCTAGGATAACCTAAGACAATGCGCATGAGCATATCCTTTGCTGGCCGCTCAGTCAAGTATCCATGGGGAATAGTGGAGAATCTTTTGGTGAAAATAGATAAATTTGTCTTCCCTGTGGATTTTGTCATTCTGGACATGGATGTGGATGACAGAGTTTCACTCATCCTCTGGCGCCCATTTCTTCGCATTGCCAAGGCATTAATCGATGTCTTTGACGGAAAGCTCACACTTCGTGTGAGGGATGAGGCTGTTACTTTTGATGCTGCAAAGTCCATGAAGGAGGCTAGTGAGCAAAGCCACTATGTTTGCATGATTGATGCCTTCATGCACCACCATCGGGACTCTAATCCAGAAGAATAGAAGTTGGTGAACCCGCCCCTGATTTAGGAGAACCATCCAATTGGGCGTTGAAGTTAGAGGAGTTGTTGGATACACTAGATGAATACGGTGATGAGGTGCCCAGTGATCTACAAGAGATGATGGCAGAGCTAGAAGATATGATTTGGCAAACCCTAAGTGTGGGGAAGGTAGAGAGGGCTGAGGATCCTGATGATCCTTGTGAGAGCATAGTTGTCATACCATTAGAGATACATATCCTAAGCCCCTACCCATTCTTGCTATTCAATCTGAGGGGAGAGATACCGAGTCGACCCCTAAGTCTAGGCCACCCCGTAAGAGAACTGGAGCATCGAGTGTCTCTTGAGAATTAAGGATAGTGCAAACCCCAAGTGTTGGGACGTTCAGTGGTAATAAACTACTTGGTTATATGATGCATGTTATTTTCGGACCAGGTAGGTTTAAGTTTTAGTGGAAAGACCTAATTGATAGATGTAAGGGAGGTTCAATGGTTAGTAATTGTTTGGTGATGACATGGAGAGCCGGGATACCACGCAGGATGAAGGCGGTACCGGTTAGAATCAAGGAGAAGCTTCCTGATTAGGCTTGTTTGCCTCTCGGGCCAGTGCCCGAGTGTACAGTATGTATAATTCTTTTCTTTATGTTCGTGTCATTTTGGTGTTTTTTCTCGGTGTGTTTTGTTTTGTGTGTGTCTTGCAGGGATTTACGCTGGATTCGGTGAGGAAAATCATTAGGGTTCCAGGTATTTTTACATTGGTTTTTATAGTTGGAACAAGTCTTGAGAGGATGTAGAAGGAAAAAGTTTGAGGGGTGAAAATTTGGCTAAGTATAAAAAACCCTCATAGCTTTCTGTCACTAGAGTCCTTCGCGGTACGCGAAGCTTTTGCTCCCAGTCTTCGCGGTATGCGAAAGACAAAAGTTAGGGCCGGCTTAAAAATTTCCTCCTCGCGGTACGCGAGGAGTGCTGCCCTGTGCTTCGCGATACATGAGGGACTCCTGGAACCCTCCTTCCTCCTTTTTTTCCCATAGTTTCCCCATACCCTATCACCTACCACCCACACCAATACCACACCACCATCCATCATCATCCATCATCATCATTCAAATCCTTCATCATACCATCACCTACCATCACCATGGGAAACCGAAGGCTCGTTCTTGACCATTCCTTGTTATGGCACTCATGTTTATGTGCTTGTCACTTATCGGGTACGATTCTCTAATCTATCTTGAGTCTTAGTGAGTTAGTAAAGTCTTTTATTTTATTTTTGAGTCTGTATTTTGAGTCAGTGTAATGTTGCGGGTTTGTTTGAGGTTCATTGTGTAGGTATTGATCGTTACGCCCATACTCAATCTCCATTCGGGGGGGAGTCGATGCTTATATTTAAAATGTAAAGGCAACCCGACAGGGTGTTGTGCAGCCGCGACCGAAATCCTATAAAGTGCATACGTGGAAGGGTGAAGCTGGACCATTCACAGCTACATTACCAGCTAAGCCTTCCCTGTTTCCTTTTGTATTTTTATTTTTTCGTTGTTTTTCTGTTCACATTGGGGACAATGTTTGTTTCAAGTGTGGGGATGGGAGACTGAGTCTTTCTTAGGTTTAGTGAGTCTGTCTGGTCTGTTTTTCTTTTAAAAATACAAAAATACAAAAAAATTGAAAAATAAAAAAAATGTCCTTCGAAATCAAAAGTTTTTGCATAATAAATGGAAAATGATAGTAAACTGGATTTGCTTGTTGAGTAAAACTGGATTTGCTTAAATGATAGAAAACGTGTCTGAATTGTAATGTTTTGGTAGATCCAGCCAACTAGTAGAGCTTAAATAGCCTTTGAGTGTTGTTTAGGATAATAATTGAATTAAATCATGAAATCTTGTGGGTACTCATCTTAGGGGTGTCGGTAAAACTGAAACTGGCAACATAGGGTGATAGGTACCACATTAAGCTAAAATTTAGAGGTTTTTGAAATTTCTTGGCACACCACTATCTTTTTATGAGAATAAATCCGAATTTTGGTGGCGCCCGCAATCCATAATTCCATTCTTAATGACCTTAATTAACTAGAAATCTATGTTTCGCCTACGTGTCACACGTCGGGTTCCAATCTGATTGAAACACCATTGGGCTAGATTCTTAAGTGCTTCATTAATTAGAACTGTAGTCTATGTGTTACCCTCCGGGATAGTGACTTGGTTGAAACGCCTCTAGACAAAGGTTCAATTGTGTTTAATTTAATGCTCAATCCATCCGTTCATTCGTTGATCACCTTAATTTCTAAAACCTGTGAATCTTAGTTTAACGTGATGGGTAAATATATATGGTTTGACCCATGCCTAGACATGACCATGAGACGGGATTAGGTAGAGCTGTAGCTTTTAAGTGTGAGTCCAATAGATTGATTGATATGCTGTATAAAATGGAATTAGAACATAAATCGGGGGCTTAAAAGTTGGTGGTTGGGTTTAATCGGATAGAAATACCGATTATTGCTTTTTAACGCGTGAGTATATTTGTGCTAATTGAATAATTGAGATTGTGAAAGCTATGTCCAGTTATGATTCCATTGCAGACTTTTTCGAGGACGAAAAAAGATTAAGTGTAGGGATGTTTGATGTAGTGCGAAGCACACATCTTTATTCCTATTTTTTTAGTGTGTTTTAATTAGTTTTATATGTATTTTGAGTCGTTTTTAGTTCATTCTGAGTCTTTGTAATGTTTTCAGGTGCTCGTATTAATTATAAGTCAAATCCCGAGGAGACCGAGCAAGAGGAGAAGTCCCAAGAGTTTAAAGTCAAAAAGTGGGAAAAAGATTTCTTCGTGGTACGCGAAGATGAAGACTCCAAGCCTCGCGGTACGCGAGGAAAGCTAAAACTGGCCGCGACTATTTTGTTCCTCGCGGTACGCGAAGAAAGCTAAAACCGGCCGCGACTATTTTGTTCCTCGCGGTACGCGAAGAAAGCTAAAACCGGCCGTGACTATTTTGTTCCTCACGGTACGCGAGGAACCCATCCAAGTTATTCGCGGTACGCGAGAGATAGAAATTCTATGAAAAAAACCCTAAGTTGCGAATTAAATAGAATTGTAATGCCATTAGGTGAGGAATTCGTTCTTTAGCCGTCTACAGAGCATACTTGGGCGATTTCTGGAGTTGAGAGGTCGATTGAAGTGAAAAGTCGAAGGCTTTGGATTCCGGTTTCGTTAGATTAACGTATTTGGTTTCAAAGTTCAAATATTTATCTTTGATTTCTGTGTTTGAACCTATGTTTCTGCTTATTTACTTCTGTTTGAAAGTTTTGAACATGAATCTAGGCTAAAACTTTGATACTGCGTGGTCTTTTGATGAATACTTGTTAAAGTTATGATTTTTATCGGTTTTTGGGATTCAATGTTTGGATTAATGGTTTTGTAACGATCTTGGGTTGATTATTATGATGAATATGCATGCTTTATTTTGATTTGATGTTGATTATAATCCCGCATGTGTTCTTGTTGAATGTCTTTCAGTTATAGACGCATGTTTAGGTTGCTTGCTTAATTGTTGCTAACTGTGATGGTATTGCTAGATGTAATAGTCCACAGGGAGAGTAATTGGTGTTGAATTAGATTTGGTATTCTTCTTATCTTGATACCCGAAAGGTGAGAGATAATCGTTTAGTCTTCGTTACTAGGATTCCTAGTGTTAACTGTCTAAGAGGAAGTTGCCCTAGGTTCTTAGTATTCTTTGCTGATCCGAGTCATAGCTTGTTAATCTAAGATTACCCCATGCATCTTTGATGTATTGTGGACATTGAGACCGAGAGATGATTTGTCTTTTGGGTACATTATCATTGTTGGAGAGACTGAAAGGTAATTCGACTATCTGGTGAGTTTATTGCATCTTTAGATTTTCCTTGTTGGTGACACCCTGAGAGTGATTAGGGATTCACTAGGTAGTCTAGAGCTGTTATCCTTAGATACCCAGATCCATCATAGTTTCCATAACCTGTAGAAGTCTAAGCTTTTCAAGTAGGATTCCGACCTAGGTGGTATTCTTCCCATTCGTGGTATCTCCCAAGTCCTTGTTTGATAGTTAGAGTCGTTCATTAGAGTTTTCTTGATTTCACTAGTTTAATGAGTAGTGTAGAAAACCCCCAATCAATCATTCTAAGTTTGAGTCAGAGTCTAATATAGTTATACAGTGTCTCTAGGGTTCGATAATCTGGTTTACCATTAAGCTGTGCTACACTCGATAGGTTCACTTGCATGTCAGTGCGGTTTAGTTCATAGGTACTCCATTTATTACTTAGGAGTCTAGATTAGGTTTTTATTTATAGTTTTTATAGACCGTCTGGACGACATCAATCACCACTTAGGAAAGAAGGATTGCTTGTTATGTCCAGGGGCTACCCGACAAGGTTCGCACGTATGTTAAAGCGAACACCCCTCGGACGTTCGATTCAGTGGTAGAGCTGAGTGGCATTGTGTATGATGACCTGGATTTGAATGATGCAGTTATTGAGGAACCCACGAAGAAGCTGACCGTGTCTGGTAAACGCACGGGTGGAAAGTTGTTCTTGCCAAATGATAAAAAGGAAAAGGTGGGCGGACAGACTGTTTGTGAGAAGTGTGGAAGGGAACATCCGGGTGAATGTCGACAAGGGTCGAATCTGTGCTTTAAGTGTGGAAAGTCGGGCCAATATGCTTGTGATTGTCAAGGCGCTCTAGATGCTATAACTGTGGAGGAACAAGGCATTTAAGCCGGGATTATCGGAATCCAAAGGATGCGGGGAAAGGGAAAGAGGCAGAAAAGCCGAGGGCACGAACGAGGTGTATGCCCTGACTCAGGAAGAGATGAGGGGAGATCCTAACGTGGTGTCAGGTACGTTTATCCTTAACACCTTTGCATCCGTACTCTTTGACTCCGACTCTAGTGAAAGTTTTATTTCCTCTACGTTTGTGATCGAATAAAGTGCACAATTAATAAGGTAGAATGAGCCTTTAGCGTAGAAACGGATGTGGGTAAAACCACGAAGGTGATAGAAGTGGTAGACAATTGCCTGATAAAGATAGGTGACCATAGGTTCCCTGCTAGTTTGTTCGTCATAGCACTGGGAAGGTTCAATGTGGTACTGGGGATGGATTGGCTATCTGCCAACGAGGCGTGAATTTTCTGTAAACAGAAGGTTATCCAACTCAAGGCTCCTGATGGTAGCGAAGTCACGATTTATGGGGATAGGGATATCCCGAGGCCAGACGTCATTTCAATGATCAAGACGGAAAGTTATATGAGGCGCAGATGCGAGGCCTATTTGGCGTACGTGATTGATAAAGAGAAAGAGATGACAGAACTGAACGATGTACATGTGGTGTGTAACTATCCGGAGGTTTTCTCAAAGGACTTGCCTGGAGTGCCGCCCGATCGGGAGATAGAGTTCCAGATTGATTTAAGGCCAGGTGCCCAGCCCGTCGTGAAAGCACCATACCGACCACTTGAGATAAAAGAGTTGATGACACAATTGGAAGAACTTCTAGATAAGGGCTTCATTAGATCGAGCATTTCACCTTGGGGTGCCCCGGTTCTATTCGTAAAAAAGAAAGATGGGTCTATGAGAATGTGCATTTATTACAGAGAACTGAATAAATGAACGGTGAAGAACAGATACCCACTACCTAAAATTGATGATTTGTTGGACCAACTAAAAAGCGTGAGTTGGTTCTTGAATACTGATCTACGATCGGGATGTCATCAGTTGAAGGTAAGGGATGAGGATATACTGAAGACTGCTTTTCGCCCACGGTATGGACACTACGAGTTTCTCATGATGTCCTTCGGATTGACAAACGCCCCAGCAGCATTTATGGATTTGATGAACAGAGTGTGTCATCTGATGCTGGATCGGTCGGTAATAGTATGCATAGATGATATCCTCATCCACTCAAAAAGTGAAGGCGATCATGTCTGTCACTTGCGATAGGTACTAGATACTCTGAAGGCAGAGAAGTTGTATGCCAAATTTTTCAAATGCGCATTCTGGCTTAAGGAAGTTCAATTCCTTGGACACATCATTAACGCAAACAACATTATGGTTGACCTAACAAAGATTCTGACTGTGCAGGAATGGGAGGACCCTAAGACACCGGCAGAGGTGCGGAGTTTTCTGGGATTGGCAAGCTACTATCGAAGATTCATACAGGATTTCTCGAGAATAGCCTCTCATATGATGAAGTTAACGAGGAAAGAGGTCAAGTATGAGTGGGGTTCAGCTCAGTCAAAGGTATTCGAGGAATTGAAGGAGAAGTTGACTCAAGCACCGGTATTGGCCCTATCCGTGGGCAATGAAGACTTAGTAATCTGGGGTTGGGTTGCGTGTTGATGCAATGGAGGATGGTGATTGCGTATGCGTCATGTCAACTAAAAACTCACGAAGTCAACTACCCGACTCACGACTTAGAGCTAGCGGTAGTTGTCTTTGCCCTAAAGATCTGGAGGCATTACCTCTACGGGGGTTAAGTGCACCATGTACTCCGATCACAAGAGTTTGAAGTATTATTCGAGCAGAAGGAGTTGAATATGAGACAGAGGTGTTGGTTGGAGTTGTTGAAGGATTACGACTGTGAAATCTTATACCACCCGGGGAAAGCAAACGTGGTAGCTGACGCTCTGATTCGAAAGGAGAGGCCAGCTCCTATCAGAGTGAAAGTGTGTCAATTGGTAGTAAGACCTGATCTTATGACCAAAATCTAGAAGGCATAAGTTGAAGCACTTAAACCGGAAAATATAAAGAAGGAAAAGATGGTAGGTCAACAAGAGTCACTAGAGATGCGGACCCGGTTTGGCCGAATCTGGATACCCAAAGGAGGCGAGCTTAGGGCAAAGATCCTCGACAGAGCCCATAAGTCTCGATATTCTATACATCCAGGCACCACGAAAATGTATCAAGACTTGAAGAAGGATTACTGGTGGCTGGGATGAAGAATGATGTAACCTCCTACGTAAGCAAGTGTCTGACTTGTAAGCAGGTTAAGGCCGAGCACCAAAAGCCCTGCTGTAAGATCTAACCTTTGGAGATACCGGAGTGGAAATGGGAACACATCACGATGGACTTCATTACCAATCTACCTCGCACATCTAAAGGTTTTGACACCATGTGGGTAATTGTGGACCGACTGACGAATAGCGCTCACTTTCTTCCGATTCGTGAAAAGTTTTCATCTGAACAATTGGTTCGGGTGTTTATAAATGAAGTTGTAGCTCGTCATGGGGTACCCGTGTCCATTGTCTCGGACAGGGATACTCGGTATAATTCACGATTTTAGGAGAAGTTTCACAGAGCGATGGGTACTAGACTGAACATAAGCACGACATATAATCCTCAAATGGATGGTCAGTCTAAAAAGACCATTCAAACAGTAATCACTCGACGATAGGCATGCTGCCTTCGGTGGTAGTTGGGACAGTCATCTACCACTAGCAGAGTTCTCTTACAACAACATTTATCACTCGAAGATAGGCATGCCGCCTTTCTATATGTTGTATGGAAAGCGATGTAGGACTCCGCTATGTTGGGGAGAAATTGGTAAGAAGGAGTTTGGAAGTTTGGAAGTTGTCAAGGCTACATCCGATAAGTTTGATCAGATTAAGGCAAGAATGAAGGTTGCACAAGACAGACAAAAGTCTTACGTCGATCGAAGGCGGAGATCCCTCGAATTCCATGTCAGAGATTATGTACTACTTAAGGTATCTCCGATGAAAGGGATAAACCGTTTTCATAAAAGAGGGAAGTTGAGTCCGAGGTTCGTTAGACCGTTTAAAATTTTGGCACAGGTAGGGGAAGTGGCGTATAGACTGGATCTACCTGATGAGTTAAGTGGGATTCATCCTACTTACCACGTGTCACACTTGCGAAAGTGTTTGGCTGATGACATGGCCCACGTGCCACTATCGGACATCAAGGTTGATAATCGTCTAAATTATATCGAAGAGCCTGTGGCTATCCTGGATAGAAAGGAAAAGCAACTACGAAATAAAGTAATACGGTTGGTAAAGGTACAATGGAAACACTGACAGGGTTCAGAGGCCACTTGGGAAGAAGAAGATGAGATGAAGGAGTCGTACCCGCAACTGTTCGACTTATAACAAGTTTCGAGGACGAAACCTCTTATAAGGTGGGTAAACTTGTAACATCCTGAAAACCCAACATATGTAATGGGTCGAAGGGACGGAACGAGGAAAGAAATATGAGGACGGGCTTGGGAATGATGGGCTTGGCCCATGAGAGGCTTCCCTTTACCCTAGTTATCCCTAGGTCAACCCTCATTTGCAACCATTTCCAGAATTCGTCTAGAGAGGGAAAAGGGCAACCTAGTAAGAGAAAGTGCAAGAATCAAGTTTTGGATCTTTAAGATTGACTCCAATTCATTTCTCCAGCGGTTGTGAGCAAGATCATAAGAAGGAACCAACGTTTTGAGGTAAGAATCCAACCTAAAACCTCTGTTTTCAGTCTAAATGGGTTTTGGGGTAAAACTAGGGTTTGATCTTTAAAAACATGGTTTTTACGTATGAAATGGTGTATAAAGCCCAAATCTGAACTCATGGGAGTTAAACAAACGGTTTGGACGTAAAAAGTTACGAACTTAGGGTAAAAACGTGTCTGAAAATGAAGATCTTCAAGTGGCGATACTAATAGGCGGCACTATTTCTTGAGGCAACATTAGTCACGGCCACATGGAAAAGACGATGCCTGATGGGACGACACCAAACATGTGGCGACACTAGCAGATGGCGTCGTCCCCAAGGTTTCCAATGATTGTGACATGTGTCATTCCGTCGACGACACTGTTTTGACTACACTACGTAGTGTCACCATGTATGTGAACGACACTAAGTCCAGAACGAAAGTTCTAGGGACACTGCCTTGGCGACACTGATCATGTGCCAGCGATACTAAGCCTGGTGATATTAATCTTGTCCCGGTGACACTAAGTTAAATGATAGAATCCGCTTGTTAACTTATGTGCAGATCGGTTAACAAGTTATCACCAACTAGACGTCCGATTCAGGTTAAGTTACGAACAAACAAGTGAGTCAAGAATCTCAATTTACTTGTTTCAAGGGTGATGTGTATACTTAAAGATGTTTAGGAAAAGATGAGTGAAATGAAATGTTTATGAATGAACTGTTTTTGAAGGAAACGATGTTTGAAACAAGATTTTTTTACGAAGTGAATGTTTACGAAAAAAACGATGTAAAGGAATGGTTTAAATGAATGAAAAGGGTTTTGTGAATGAATGTAATGTTTTATGAAAAGAAATGTGCGAATGTTTTTAAGAAGTCATTACATGTCTAATCGATTAAACGGAGGAATTGACGAATGAAGTCTGGGGAGCCTTATGGCACGAATTGCCATAAGTATAACATGGGTAGTGCCTATGTGGTCTAACAATGGGTATAACGGTTGTCAACTGGCGGGAAAAGGGTAACGACGGTTACTCGGGGTTAACGTGACCCGGGAATGAAATCATTTGGGGCTTGCGTGTTCTAAAAGTGATAGAAGGAAAGGGATGACCTTGGACCTATGAGTCCCAAGGGCGATGAAGATTTTTACCTTACGGGCCTATGAGCCGTGAGGGCGACGATGTTACCTTATTGACTTACGAGTCGTGAGGGCGATGAACGAACGAGAAAGAAACGGACAAAAATAACGATGATACAGATTTAGACAAATACATGTATGACTTGACGAATGTTAAATGATGAATGTTAAATGATGAATGAATGTATGCCCTATTTTCTTATGAATGTTAAAACCCTAACGAATGATTTGACAAATCATAAACCATTTCCTTAATCGAATGAAAGACTTGAACTCACCAGCTTTTGTTGACTTTTAGTATGCATATAAGGTTAAGAATGAGGAGGTTGAGGATTGGATGCAACTTGGCTAATTCGAAGAGTTACCCGGCGCGAGAGAAGTCTAGCATCCTGTTTTGAATGTTGATTGAATGTAATAGACAATGTTTTAATTAGTTGTGATTTTGAGACTATATAATGACGTTAATTTCCGCTGCTAATGATATTTGAAGTTTAAGAACTGTTTGTGAATGAGTAAATACAACACGTGAGGCTTCCCGGGTTTGAGGCCTTACATCGGAGCCTCATTCTTCCCAAACCTAACTTCTTTCATTGCTTCAGTTAGAGCTGCAGGCAGAGTGGCTTTCAGAATTGCAGCCACCTCCTCAGCGATAGCGTCCCGGACTTCTTATTCCAAAGTCGGCTTTTCATAGTATTCAACACTTGGGTTAGTCACGTTGTTTTCGTTTTCGTTTCCTTCCGCTCCATGGGAGTCGTGCGCTTTAATAGAGGGTTCGCTTTCCACTGATGGTGCTCGTTCAGCTGGGCGTCTGCCCCTGTTACCAGTATGTTCGATTTGCTTTCCTCTAGCCATGTCTATCGCTATCTGCAAGAAGGGAAAATGCCCGTGTTATCTTGACAAGTAATTATTTAGAACACCTCAAGTACTGTAAATTACTAATTACAGAGACCGATATGAAATTACTAATTTACTTTACTACTCGGGTTCTGAACATTTCCCATCAGGAGTAACATTCGTATTTCACCTTCTTACACCTCATCTTAAAGGCACAGAATGACTACTGTCTATGTATACTACTTGTACTAAGGTCATTATCATTTACAGTCATTATTTAACTTTATGGCTTGGTTGGCGTAGTAGCTACCCGAACTGACATTCCCGCTTTGGTCTCATTCACAATTTGAGTCAGACATTTTAGACGTCTGAGTCTCTCAAACTATTGCTCTGATACCAACTTGTAAGGCCCCGATACCGAAAAGCCTTACTCGTTGGATTTACACAATAACATATAGTTCAATCACTGAAATATCGTAAATTTAAACATCATGCAGCGGAAATACATTACTAGTTCATAAATCATAAATTGTCAACCAAATAAAACTTTTAAACATTGTCTAAACATAAATCATAATGCCGGGAAGTCAATTCTTATGTCGAGCAGCCATTCGCCTAGACCAGGCAGCCCAAGGAGCATCGTATCTTTTATTTTCCTTTACTTGAGATGCATACTAAAAGTCAGCTAAAGCTGGTGAATTCTAGTTTAATCATCATACATTTATCATTCATTCATCATATTTACTTTGTGTACTTTCATAAACATAGAGCGTATTCATTTTGTTTAAGCACATTGGTTTCATACATCCATCTACCTAAGTAGTCGTTTCGTCCGTCTACCGAAATAGCCGTTTCATCGTCCGTCTATCGAAGTAGCCGTCTAACATCCGTCTAATACAATCCTCCCGGATAATTTGTTCATCTTTAATTTGTTAATAACTTTTTTTTTACTTTCAACGGCTATATAGCCGTTACCAACAACTCCAACATTGAATCCACACACGGGTGCATATAGCCGAGCCACCTCATGGGTACCCGCAACCCTTGCGGCGGTGTACCCGTGACTACCCGGGCCATGTACCCGATAGACACCCCAGCTCCCTTATGTTCGAAACCAAGCCGTAACAACACGGGGAAAGAACCGGAGGGAAGCGTATTTGGAGTACAGTGATCTTGATTTGGGTGTTGGAAGTGACAAGGCAGTAGTTAACTTTAAAATAGAAAGCTCTTGATGAAGTATTGAGAAATTGGTTTTTAATTTCAATTTGATACGACTTTGTGTAGAAAACGTTCGATCATACGCGCACCGGCAGCGCGTCATTTTTACTTTTAACAAATTTGATTCAGAGAAAATGCTGTCGACTCTCTTCACTCCATCAACAAGCCGGCCATCACCCGTCGATCATTGACCCCCGTCCGCCGGTTCATATTTCTCGCTATTTTCGACGGTGAGAGTGAGAGTGAGAGGGAGGGAGTGAAAGACATTAATTCTCAAGAATCTGATTATCCTTCTCCCTCACTTTTCGGATTCCGTTGTTGTGTTAATCATATTGAATCTACGAGTATCGAATCTAGGGTTTCCCTCTGAAATTGAAGTTCTAAAGTTGGTCAGTTATGCGAATCGGTGAAATTCGAGTTCTAAATTTCTGATCTAGGTACTCAAGGTTTCAATTTGGTGAGAGATGGATGCCGATTCGTCAACGGTGTCGTTGCCGGAGGCGGATAGTGAAAACAGTAACGATGTAAATACTAACGAGTCTCCGGTTGGCGATCCAAGGCTTGCCCCTGATTACTCTGTGGTGAATGCTATATTAGAGAAGAAGGAAGATGGTCCTGGTCCGAGGTGTGGGCATACTTTGACAGCAGTGGCCGCGGTTGGGGAGGAAGGGACACCAACTTATATTGGGCCCAGGATTATACTGTTTGGTGGTGCAACAGCTCTTGAAGGCAACTCTGCTAACGCCCAGGCTCCCACCTCTGCAGGAGGGGCCGGAATTCGTATGACCACTTTACTCACTATAAATTCTCTTGTGTTAAACCATATATGTTTGAATGTAGTAACTTTGAAAGTTGAGTAGTTAAATTCAGATTATTACTAAGTTCAATGAAAAGTTATGCTGCTACTGTAAATCAAGTGCCAAAATGAACTTTGATGTGTTTAATTGCCAAAGATGCAAATGTTGGTTACTTATGAGTGTACTTAATTGGAAGTTAAGTAGCATGGATGTATTTGTTGCCTTAAAAATTTGCTTCACATCCCGTTAGTATGTAGACACTAAAATCCATTATATAGTGAGTATGAATGCATTTGCTTCATTTCTTCTAGTGCTTCACTTTAAGATAAATGTGGACGTTAAAATGATTTTTACATCTTGGTGGTGTACTGGTGTATTGATTTCCTGATAACAACTACGGTTGCATGTGAAAGGAATATTGTACAATAAGTTTGGATGTTTAGTCATTAATGTGGCATTCCTTGTACGTATCTGAGTATTTGCTTCTTTGAAAACCTGTTTTAAGTTTCTTTTCATATCACAGGTTTATCAGGAGCTACTGCTGATGTGCATTGTTATGATGTATTGACAAATAAATGGTCTAGGTGAGATGGTTTATGTTGCTAAATTCGAGATCCTTTCCTAAGTTGATATAATTATTGATTTTCCTTAGTGAAATGTGTTTATTAACATCTTGATTCTTAATGATATTTCAAATTTATTTTTTACAGAATAACTCCCTTTGGAGAACCACCCACACCAAGGGCTGCTCATGTGGCGACTGCTGTGGGTACAATGGTGGTTATTCAGGTTTGATAATTCAGTGTTTCAAAGGCTTTTCTTTTCTCTCACAGTACTCGCCATTTAAATTGATTCACATATCAAGTAAATACCCTTGTTTAAATTATTGCAGGGTGGCATTGGTCCAGCTGGTTTGTCTGCTGAGGATCTTCATGTTCTTGACCTTACACAACAACGGCCTCGATGGCATAGGTTTGATTTTTCGACTTGTACGTATCTGCTATGCTGGAAATTATAGTTGTGTAAACTCGGTGAAATAAATGCTTCTTTCTTATAGAGCGGTGGTCCAAGGCCCAGGCCCGGGTCCAAGATACGGGCATGTCATGGCTTTAGTTGCGCAACGATATCTTATGGCAATTGGTGGAAATGATGGTCAGTTGCTTCCCACTTTTGTTTACGTCTTTTCGATGTATTCTGTTTGGAGCTGTTTCTTACAAGTTTACAAAACATTTTTTTATGATCAGGAAAGCGACCTCTTGCTGATATATGGGCGTTGGATACAGCTGCTAAGCCGTACGAATGGCGGAAATTGGAACCAGAGGGAGAAGGTCCACCACCATGCATGTATGTTTACTCAATTTGCCTTTGGCATTCATATATATTATATATATATTTTATATATATATATATATATAGGGTTAGGATCAAATGAGAACTCATAAATACTTGAAAACTCGCGAGAACTCGTCAAAATATCAATTAAAACCATTTTTCTTTGTTTTCACTACCTTTATTATTAAAATAAATGATTTATCTCTCCAATTAATTCATCTCTTCTTTCTAAATTATTCTTAAGAAAATTTAAACACATATGTAAATGGTTAACACTTACACATGTGTAAGTGGTAAACTTACACATGTGTAAGTGGTAAACTTACACATGTGTAGATTTTTTTTAATAAATAAATACATGTAAATTTACATACATAAGTTCATTTTTTTATGTTGTATTCTAATAATAAAGGTAGTAAAAATAAAAAAAATGGTTTTGATTGGTTTTTTGACGAGTTCTCAAAATATTTAAGAGTTCTCAAATGATCCATTCCCTATATATATGTATGTATATATATATATATATATATATATATAGAGAGAGAGAGAGAGAGAATCAATTTTATTGAACTGAAATTGATGCATATAGAGATAAAATGTTCCACCCAATTTAATCCACACTTTCTTATGCGTATCAGTTGTCAATAGTACTTGCATAGTTGCATTGCTTCTTATCAATTTAGAACGGATATATTTTATCAACATTTATGTGAAATATTTCGGTATTAGAATATTCTTATGCTTTAAGTCCTCGTGGAAGTTAATTATAAAACCTTAAATTTGTTGGTCGTATGATCTTTATGGTTGTCAACATGCTACTAATATGATTTCTCTTTTATTAGGTAGGTGATTTGGTACTTTTTTCTTCTCCATAAATGTGTTCCGTGTAGACAAATCTATAACTTAACATTCATTGCATGCGTATCTTCTAGAAGATTTAATGATATTAATGGCCACCTTTAAGTGATAAGCATTTCCTTATGTTGATTGGCTCCTTGACGATGCTTGCTTTAGAAAAGTATGTTGCTTCTAGTCATCATCAGGCTACAAGGTCTTCAATAATTAATTTTCAAATTTTGAGTTGATATGTGATTCAGCTTGACCTGATTTGTTATCTATCCAAGGTTGGAGGTGTCAATTGAGTTAAGTCCTTTCTGAGAAGAAGATAAATAGAACAGCAGAGGAAACCCTGGATGGATGGATTTGAACTCATATATGAAATCAAATTTGTGATAAGAATACTTAATAAAAAGAATTAAAAGGGTAAAGTCTTCGTAAACCAAAAATTATGAAAAGAAGGATATATTTGATATTTTGAAGTTTGGTTTGGAGGGATATATATATATGAAAATCCCCATAAATAATTATTTGAACCAAACACCCCTTTGGTCTTCCATCATATTTTTTAATACATGACTGTGAACAATGACCTAACAGTGAAACTTAGATTTAAATAATTAAACATGTTAGTGATTCTTGATGAATCTTACATGATGTCTACTTAGCAAGAAGCTTGGTATTTCTTGTATTGCTTGCATTTAATTTTCTTAACAACCTTAGTTTCTTGGTCCGTTTGGAATTGGGATCACCAGGACCATAATTTGCACCCACCCCGTATGTATTGGTGCTATTATGTGTTTTGGTTTTCTGTATATGAGGATTTTATCGCAGTATCTCCTATTTGTGAATTATTTGATTTTATATAAGGTATGCCACTGCAAGTGCACGCTCGGACGGTCTTCTGTTGCTTTGTGGGGGACGAGATGCAAACAGTGTGGTAAGTGACAAGTCATAGTCAGCACATGGTTTTATTAGTTCCTTCTATTGTAAGTAACTCTGTTCATACCATATTTGATGTGTTAGCACATATATGATGTACTAGCACTTTTAATAACATTCTTTTAAATATGTCCAAAAGTATTTCTTTTAAATTGAGAGCAGTGACTTGCAAAACGTAACTAAATCGTATCTTACATTTTGGTGTCTAACTAATTTGTTATGGGTATGTGCAGCCTCTGGCAAGTGCCTATGGACTTGCAAAACATAGAGATGGTCGCTGGGAATGGGCAATTGCTCCTGGTGTCTCACCATCTTCTCGTTATCAACATGCAGCGGTTTGTCTTTACTAGAATATTAGTTTTTATGAACCCACTCTCTCTCTCACACATACGTACAGAAGCACACACGCGCACACAGTCACACACTCTTAACACGTGCAAATGAAGAGTGCTTAAAAGTGTTTCTATTTTATCCTGGTTCTAGGTTTTTGTTAATGCTCGTCTCCATGTTTCTGGGGGCGCACTTGGTGGAGGACGCATGGTGGAGGACTCATCAAATGTAGCAGGTATGGTACTATTGAACTCTATTGTTGAAATAAGGTAACTGTGCTGATGTAACAACTATTTATCGCTTTCTGTGGCCTATATTTAGCTTTCCGAGAAACACTTTATCTGAACTAAATTTGAATCGTCACTTGTCAAAGATAACAAGAAACTTCATAGTTAATGCAAAATTTTTTGTTCAGGATGCAGAAGACATACACTTATCGTCTTTTGTTCCTTTTATGATCAGTCGATTTGAATTATGCCAATGATTGTTGGTTGTATCCCATTTGACATCCATTTCTATATTTGCTTTTTTGATCTTACCACACATTTCTCACTTTGCGTTTCTATATAGTACTGGATACTGCAGCAGGGGTGTGGTGTGATACGAAATCGGTTGTCACTACTCCACGGACAGGTAGATATAGTGCTGATGCCGCTGGTGGAGATGCTGCGGTTGAATTGACGAGACGGTGTAGGCATGCTGCCGCTGCTTTTGGTGATTTGATATTTATTTATGGTGGTTTACGTGGAGGTAAAACTAGACCCTGCATTTTAAGATTCTCCAAGATTTTGGTAACTGGATGAGTGATTATAGTCTTGAATAATTAATTAGTTCTTTAGTAATTGGGTCATATTTGCAAACCAAAAGTTTTAAGCCTATTATGGCTGCATCCAAGCTCTCTATTTGGAAGATGTACAACTTATAATCTGAGATGTACGAGTCTTTGTGATAGATTATGCATAACTATTTATAAAACGAGAACTCTAGTCTCTCCTTTGTGTATTTATCTAATCTAATACTCCAACCTAGGCAGTCAAAGTCACAAAGGGCAAAAGGCTCGCATGTTGCCTAGCCCCAGTGCTTGACTTAGCTCCCCCATTTGTGCAGGGGCCGGGGATGGGCCGGATCGCTTCGCGGTGTGGTGCACGCAGCCTTACCCAACACTTTGTGCAGTAGGCTGTTTCCCACGCTTGTTGCCTAGCCGCAAGGTGCAAAAAGCGCACGCCCGAGACAAAAGAAATCGCAATAATAAGAACAAAAATATATAAACACACATGGGTATAGAATACTAATACCATTCCACAAATATAATAGAAAACCTAATATAATTAGAAAATTAGTACTATTCTCATATATTATTGATAGTATAACTCATAAGTGTAAAAACAAAAGGATAAATATATAAGTAGTTTACTTTATAATTCAATATGTTAAATATAAACATACTATTATTTCCTTTCAAATCGAAGTCCAAAAAATAAAAGAAATTTGGTTTTTTTTCATCCCACATTGCTTCATGTAAAGAAAGTTGGCAAAGGGGAGGCAGCACAGGTCAGAAGAAGAAACTGTAAGCCTGCTTGGCTGTGGCTAAGGAAACCAGGGCTGGTCTAGTTCAAATTTGTATCTGACTAGCGGTTTTGGCTGGTTCATTCCGGATTTGACGGACCCGGTTACTGGTTTAATTTCAAGTGGTTCATCTGGTTATAGAAAACTGCTTCAAGGTTCATTCCTGGTTGAACCTTCCAATCCGGTTTTAAAATTCATGGCCTGGATGGAACTAAGCGACCGCCTCACTTCACCTGTGTCAAGACGGAAGTGCGCGCCTCTGTTGCGCCTGGAGGAAGGGCAGCATGTCTGAGGCGCCTGGAGTACTTTTGACCATCTAGACTCCAGCCCACTGCTATATTGCTTGAAAAATGTCATTTTGCAGCTGATTATGCTCCTGTTGGCGACTTGGACAAATCAAATGATTCTTTGCGCTTGTCCTCACATTTTGGGAATGTTACTCTTCATGACTTACGATAATCATTTAAGTTGGGTACAATTAACATGTCATTGAGTATGAACCTTTCACATTCTCCATATGTCAATATTAAAAACATTGTTCTATTTTGGATTAATATCATTTAGATCTTATTACAAGTATAGTTGCTTAAGTTAAGCTATGTCCACATGTCACTTTTCTTCCCACCCAAATCCACCCAGCTTCGTTTTTCCCTTTGCATCTGTGAAATCACCTAAGTACATAACTAATGGTGAAAATCAAGCTGACATTAGTGCTTGATTATCTGTCATTGTGTCTATTAGTCAACAAATGGTCACTAACAAGGTGATGTGGCATTTGTTTGTTCCAGGGGTGTTGCTAGATGATCTTTTAGTTGCTGAAGATCTTGCTGCTGTTGAAATGACATCTGCAGCATCACAAGCAGCTGCTGCTGCATCAAACGCACAGTCAGCAAGGTTACCAGGAAGGTATGGTTTTGCTGATGACAGAACAAGACAGACAAGCGAAGCACTTTCTGATGGTGCTGTTGTACTCGGGAATCCTGTTGCTCCACCTGCAAATGGAGACATGTATACAGATATTAGCACTGAAAACGCCATGCTTCATGGCTCACGGTAAATTGAACTTCTAGTTTTTTTTATCAATTTGTATCATTTATAGAATGTAATCATGGTTTATTGGCAGGAGATTGAGCAAAGGAGTTGAATATTTGGTTGAGGCATCAGCAGCAGAAGCTGAGGCTATTACTGCAACCCTAGCTGCTGCAAAAGCACGTCACTCCAATGGAGAAGTTGAATTGCCTGATAGGGACCGTGGAGCAGAGGCTACTCCTAGTGGGAAACCGATCAAACCGGATGCTGATGTGGCAAACAATTCTCCTCCAACTGGAGTGCGATTGCATCACCGAGCTGTTAGTATCATTGTTATGTTTTGTTATTTTCATCTTTCTTCATCCCACATGTGAAGTTGAAATTTACCATGGGTTTGAAATTTACAGGTGGTTGTAGCTGCAGAAACTGGTGGAGCATTAGGTGGTATGGTCAGACAGCTTTCCATAGATCAGTTTGAAAATGAGGGAAGACGGGTCGGTTATGGAACTCCTGAAAATGCAACTGCAGCAAGGAAACTTCTAGACCGACAAATGTCCATTAACAGTGTGCCCAAAAAGGTAAATTAGGATTCTGATGTAAACTAAGTGCACCTGCATCATTCATGAAAGAATTATTATTGACATATTTCAGGTGATGGCTCATTTATTGAAGCCTCGTGGGTGGAAGCCGCCTGTACGCCGACAGTTTTTTCTGGATTGCAATGAAATTGCTGATCTTTGTGATTGTTCTGAAAGATTATTTTCAAGTGAACCTACAGTTCTGCAATTAAGGGCTCCTATAAAGATATTTGGTGATTTGCATGGCCAATTTGGTGACCTCATGAGACTTTTTGATGAGTATGGATCCCCATCAACTGCTGGAGACATTGCGTAAATTTTCTAGTTACCTTTTTTATTTATTTATTTTGAAATTTTTTCTTTTCTTTATCTAACTAAAAGTAAAGCCTGTATACCTACCATTGCACTCATGCTAATTTTATGCAATATGTACCAGATACATCGATTATCTCTTCTTAGGAGATTATGTTGACCGAGGTCAACACAGCTTAGAAACTATTTGCCTCCTCTTAGCTTTAAAGGTACTACTACTCATGTCTTTCATCATCCTTGGGCTTGTAAGAAGCCTGTTCATCATAATATCACAATTTATCAAATATTTTAGGTCGAGTATCCACAAAATGTACATTTAATTCGAGGGAATCATGAAGCTGCTGATATAAATGCACTTTTTGGCTTCCGAATTGAGTGTATCGAGCGTATGGTAATGTCATCACCATTTTATTGATGCCATGTTATTTTAATATTTAATATTTAGTATTTATCCATTTTTTTAACTGGTATTAATTTCTTGATATCTTTAAAATCAGGGTGAGAGAGATGGAATTTGGGTATGGCATCGGATAAACAGATTATTCAATTGGTTGCCACTCGCGGCTATAATTGAAAAAAAGATTATTTGTATGCATGGTGGTATTGGAAGGTCAATCAACCATGTTGAGCAGATTGAAAATCTTCAGCGACCAATTACAATGGAAGCTGGTTCAATAGTTCTTATGGATTTGCTGTGGTTGGTGCTTTTTTATCCGCCAACTGATTAGCCTTTAATTAAAAGTTGTTTTCTTAATCACAAATATAAATTATCATCTCTCTAAATAGGTCTGACCCAACAGAAAATGATAGCGTGGAAGGACTAAGACCGAACGCGAGAGGTCCCGGGTTGGTTACTTTTGGGGTGAGTGTCATTCTTTCTAGAAAGTTCTAATATATTCACAATAACAGAATTCCCAACACGCGTACACGTTTTGCAGCCTGATCGTGTGATGGAGTTCTGCAACAACAATGATCTACAACTGATTATACGTGCACATGAATGTGTAATGGATGGCTTTGAGCGTTTTGCTCAAGGACATTTAATTACCCTTTTTTCAGCCACTAATTATTGTGGTAAATCTTTCGGTCTTGATGCTCTTTGTTATATATGATTTTATCTGTGTCGGGAATAATTTTATATTTACAGTACGGTTTTTATTTTAGGGACCGCAAATAACGCAGGTGCGATATTAGTATTGGGTCGGGATCTTGTAGTCGTTCCAAAACTTATTCATCCACTACCACCTGCAAGTTCATCACCTGAAACAACTTCCCCTGAACAACATACAGAAGATACATGGATGCAGGTACAATCATAAGAAATCACCGTCTCAGATATAGGTGTGGCAATCTAACCCCCAAAGTTGCTGAAACATGTTGTTTTGGGTGGTTTTATAAAACTTCTGGTTTATTTTGGGATCCTACCTATTTTGGAACGGTCATAATGGGCGGATACAGGGGTTTAAACGAGACGAGCTGAACCAAGCCTGAGCCGGTTTGTTTAACTTATGAAAACTCGAGCTCTTGCTCTATTTCTGAAGGTCGTGCGCAGCTCGTGAATAGTTTCTCAAGCTCGAGTTTTGCTCGGCTCAACTCGTTTATTATTTATTAATTATTTTGTTATAAATTATCTTTTGCGTCCCTGTGGTTTACGTGATTTAACACAATGCATCCCTAACACGAATTTTTATCGCTTTGAGTACATGTGGTATACAATCTGTAACACTCTGAGCCCCTGGGCCTAACTTCGTTAAATTCTTTCCGTTAAGTTTAGTTTCGACATGCTACGGATAGTTAAGTTTTGCTGCTGATCTAGTTTCGGCAGGGGTATCTGCGGATAGCCTTAACTAGATCAACAGCAAAACTTAGTAGTTTCGGGTGAATATCAGTAACCATCTTACCCCCATCGAAACTAAACTTAACGGAATTTTTTAACGAAGTTAGGCCCAGGGGCTCAGAGTGTTACAGATTGTATACCATAGGTACTCAAAGCGTTAAAAATTCGTGTTAGGGACGCATTGTGTTAAATCGTGTAAACCACAGGGACGCAAACAGTAATTTACTCTTTTATTTTATACATTTATAATTATTTTTATATATATTTATAATTATAAATTCTATATATAACTTAATATGTATATATATTATTTAGTTATTTTTATCATAATTATTTTGTGAATAAATAATAGGCTCACGAGCCTACTCGAGTTCGGTAACTGAAGCTCGGCACCAAGCCTGTTTACTAAAATAACCTACTTTTAGGCTCAATCTCATATCAGTTGGGCTCGATTGGAGCTTTTAACGAGCCGATCTCGAGTAGCTCATGAGCAGCTCGGCTCGTTTACACCCCTAGGCGTATAGTCTCTTCTAAGCTTTAAGACCAGTCAGAATGGGCAGGCTTTGTCAAGACGAGTAGTTAGTAATATGATAAGTTTTAAAATTGAATTTATTATTTTGATTTTTATTGAAATGAAAAAGGGTCTACCCAGACTGACACGATCCAGTTTGACCTGAAGTCCTGAATTCGTTTTGACTTTTTTTCAAAGTCGTTCATTCCGACCCGAACTCATTTTGACCCATTAGACAACCCGACTATGCATATTATTGTATGATAATTCATTTTATTTTTGTATAAATTGGTTCTAGGAGCTTAATGCAAACAGACCACCAACACCAACTAGGGGCCGGCCACAAGTAACCAATGATCAAGGCTCTATTGCATGGATGTAAACTCTCTTCAAGATTATTTTACCCTTGATGCATGCTAGGCGGGCTGGAAATGCGATGCACGTGTGGGGTTTAGTCCAATGATCCCAAGCCACATGGAAGCCGGCCATTGTGATCGACGGGGAGATTAGGTCAACGATTTTTGATGATGGGGATAGGTGTGTTGTAATATTTGTTTTTTTGTTTACTTTTCTGAAAATTAGTATGAGTCTGGTGATGGCTGTATTATAGTGAGGGGATATGAGGTGATATTGTGTGTAAGTTGGTGTTTTTGCTGGATAAAGGCATTTTGATGACAAACAATTTGATGTATATTCATTTTATTCTTATTTTATCGGCGTTAGATACCATTTCTGACATTTGATCAAGTCTTTTGCTATTAAAAATAGATATAAGATAAATCCAATTTCCAAATCGAAACAAAGAAAATAAAGTGCAAGTGTGAATTATTTTTTTAACAAGTCATAACAGTTGAGAATTGAACGTGAGATTTTTTGGTTTAGTTAACCGAACCAAGGATATTTTTTGTTTTTTTATTACTTGTATATGTCTATGCGTATGTGTGTACATATAGGAATTGGTTATGCTAAAAAGTGGAAAAGGTCTAAAAAAAACCTAGGAAGCATTATAGGGTTGACACGCGGCTAATTATTGGTTTTAAAGTAAAGGACAAATCTCTAACCACCTTCTTATAACCGTAGATTAGGTTGATCAAACGGATGAAACGTTTTTTAGTTTTTTTAGATCATTGGCCTTTTTTAGTTTAACCATTCAAATAAAAAGAGAGATTTTCCTAAAAAGGCTTAGGGGTTGTTTGGTTCATTAAAAGCTGAACCAATAAGAGTTCTGAGCGGTTCAGCATGGTTTCTATGCTGAACCATTAAGAGTCTGGATTAATATTAAGTGGCTAGCAAAATCTGAAACAAACACCATCTACCTCTGACCGATTCAGAGGTAGCCTCTTAATGTAATCATTAAGAGACTATCAAACAGTCATTGAGAATGATTATAATTAGTACACGTGGGAAGTGAAAAATATTAGAATAAGGGGTATTTTGGTCAACTGAATCTCTTTCTCCTAGAAGGGTTTTCTTCACCCTTTACAACTCTTTTTACTCCTCTTTGTCGTCCCGCACCTCTCCACACCACCACCACAGCCGCCGCGTTCAATCTATACTCCACACCACCACTGTGACACCCATCAAAATTTGGTCCCAATTTAAGCAAGAAATAAACCCTAGGGATTGAATGAGCAAATAGCTCAAAGTCCAAGGATTAAAAATTCATTTTTTTGGAAATTTGAGGCAGTGACGGACCGTCACCGCTTGTAACGGTCCTTTACGGGTGGAGCAAGGAGTTGACCAGGGAATGATACGTGTCCAGATGACCCATGATGGTGAAGTGACGTGTGTAACCCTATGACGGACCGTCACAGTCTCGTAGCGGTCCGTCACGCCGCAAACTAACCCGCAGCTGACACGTGTCAAGCTGACTCGTAACCCTAAAGCGGTGATGGATCGTCACCAGTCATAACGGTCCTTCATGATGAGGCGGTGATGGACAATGGTCCGTCACGAAGCCAAAGTTGGCCTAGAAATTGAAATTCAAGCTCGTTCATTTTCCACATCTAACCTCAAACGAATTTCCACTCCTCTGATCTGTAACCCACTCATGTATACGAGCCATACTCCCGAGAAATCTCTGACACTCGCTTAAGTGACGTACTTTCGGTAGAATGCTCCAACGAATGAGGAAACACTTAGGAAACAAGGATAAGGTGATAGAGCTCTAATGCCACGCCCTTAAGCTACTACCAACCCTAGCCATTGTTATCTTCTTATAAGGTGAATACGTTTATCGCTTTCAAAACTTTCAAAATGGTTACGTTTGTGAAAATGGCAAAGCATGTATTAAATATTTTAATTACATAATGGCTTTCTAAGGATAAGCATTCAGGCCATAAGTATACGTAAAACTTGATCAATGGATACACATGTTATGGGTGAAATTCCCATAACAGGGATGACACCGAGTCTGTAATGTTGATGTAAGACGGAGGTTCATTTGAAACCACACAGTAAGTAAGACTGTAATGCAGCGGTCACATTACAGAGGAAGAAGCCTGTGTATACCGTGGTTTGTACACTCAGATGAAATAGTTCTGCTGAATGTGTAGACTGTCCCAAAATATTATGGTTAAAATCTTTAATATTGTTCATGCCGAAATATTTTTGTGTCAAGATAAATGTATTCACCAGCGTTCGCGCTGACGTTTTATTTTCCAAAATGTTTCAGGAAACCAATGAAATGTTTAATTGTTTGTTAGGACTAGGAAAGAGTCTCGAGGAAAATTGTAAATATATTTTTAACAGGATTATGTGCTGAAAGGATTCCGACTCCCTAGGCACAGGAGATAACTTTGTTGGAAATAAATCAAGAGGAGGTGCCCAAAGGATTTCGACTCCCTAGGCATAAGATACTCCCTTGATATTCACAAAGCTAGGTGCCCAAAGGATAAACTCCCTAGATAACTTGCCGACAAGCTTGGTATTGAAAGGATAAACTCACTAGGTACAGGAAAACTACTTTGTGGCTCATAAATACATGTTGTGATTCAGGGGACGTTGTAAAATGGTTCAAACCATGTTTTATAATCAAAATGGGTATTTAATTCCTAGTTATGAAAAGATTTGATTCGTTCCAAATGAGATTTGGATATGTTTAATATCAACCCACGTGTTGAGTATTTATGAAAAAGCTAGATCTAAAATGTTTTCCGATGTAAAACACTCTGATTATTCAGAGGAATAAAAATGATTGGAGGTCCTAATTGGTCGCACACCCGTGGGTGTCTTAGAATCGAGGTGTGACAGGTTGGTATCAGAGCCACAGGTTTTAGCGAGTTAGATACTTGAGATAGTATCTAAGCTTTAACCTTGATGATATTTCAGGTTTTAGTTAGATATTTGGTTTAGTATCTAAGCTTTAACAGAAAGGAAAAGAATGCCTACTAAGGTGAAAGTATGTAGTTACTGGTACTTGTATCTAAGACTAATAGTCTAAGAATTTGCAGGATGTCGGAAGATAATAGTTACTATACTAACTATTATGATATTAACCGCCCTATACTTGGTTTGCTGCTATGTTGGTTTGCTGTTGTGTTGGTTTGGTGATGATGTCTTGTTTGTGATGTTTTACCCCAAAACAACGCATATTTATTGTAAAACAGCACAATTCGCACAGTGTCGGGTTTTTTTTGCTAAAAAATATAGCAATACTATATTTGAATTAAAGGTAAAAAAGTGCTTAATTTTATGGTATAATTATTTTTGAAAAATGCTATCATATAAAAAAGTTATGGTTGTTTAAAAAAATTGAGAGGACTTGAAAAAAAAATCAACAATTGTAGGTTTTCCTGAAATGCCCTTTTAGCTTATTTTTTTCCCCACTTAAATCTCAACCCTGGATTATCAAATTAAATGACTGACATTACTTTTTGGTTTTTTAGACAAATTAGATTTTTTAGAAGAACCTTCCCATATATATATATACTAACACTTTGACTTAAAAACTCTCAAAATCAAACCATAAACATTTGGTACGAGTGAGTTTTAATATTTATTTTATCTTGTATTAATTAAGAAACACATAATGTCATAAACGAGTAATTACTTGTCTTAATATTCAATATTTGTATGTATACTTTGACTTTCTTCAATTTAATTATAAAAACTAGGCTTTTACTCGCGTGATACGACTCGATTGTGATAATCTAAGTGTTTATTAAAAAAACAAAAAAATAAACGTTGAAGTTGCGTTGGCAACTTTCGATGACTTATAAAAGAGGGAAAACGTATTGTGGGGGGGAGACTCAAACCTGTGATGTCCCCTATAAAAGTATTGGAAACGAACCAACTTTAAATAAAATTTATATCATAACGTACATACAAATTAGAACGTCGCAACGCTATATTTAGAATTTTAGAAAGCATTATATATGAAAGGTTAAAAAGGAAAATGAACTTGTAGAAAAAAATTAAGAAAGAAAAAATCAGTTATTTGAATAAAATTTATATCAAACGTAGATAAAAATAACCTCATCGCAACGGTATATGCGGAATTTAATAAAATATATATTTTAAAATTATAAGAGAAAAACAAAATAAGGGTCATGCCCGCGGGTTGAAGCAGCTCGGTTTTGATTAAAATTTATATCGAAACGTAAATAAAAATAAGCACGTCGCAACGGTATACTCGGAATTGAAGAAAAAATTACGTTGTTGTGAAAATGAGCGTTAAGGAACATTAAATCGAGTTTAAAAATAAAAGAAGTAAATATATTATTTCTGACTCGGCTCGGTTTGGATAAATTTATATCAAAACATATATAAAAATAACCACATCGCAAACGTTATACTCGGAAGTTAAGAAAACATTATATTTCAAGGGAGAATTTCATATATACCCCTACAAATGGGTAAATATCATATATACCCAATCAAAACTAATTATATATATATACACACACAATCTAAATGATTTTTTTTTACTTTATGACTATTATACATTTATACCCTTATCATTTATATGATTTTTTACATGAGGATTTCATATATACCCCTACAAACATGAGTAAATGTCATATATATCCATTTAAAACTAAAAATATCATATATATACACCCAATTTAAATGAATTTTTACTTGAAATCGAGAAAGTAAAATATAATATATTAAAAAAACTATTTTTTATTGGTAAATATAAAATTTTAAAGTTAAAAATGGGTAAATATGAAATTTTAAAGTTAAAAATGATAAATATGAAATTTTAAAGTTTTGAAAAAATAGGGGTAAAATGATCATTTATTAAATTTTTTTTAATGATATGAGTATATATGATATTTTTACATGTTTGTAAGGGTCTATATATGGTTATTTTTTGTTTCGGTTGGTTAAATATGATACTTTCAATGTTTGCATGTGTATATTGAAATTCTGCCTTTCAAAAGTTATAATTGAAAAACAAATATGTTTAAAATTAATTATAAATATTAAAATTAAAAAAAGAATTAAATACGGTTTTAGTCCCTGTGGTTTGACCAAAATAACAGTTTTAATCCAAACGTTTAAATTTGACTTTTTTTCCACTAGTTTCAACTTTGTATCAATTAAAGTTCAGTCCACTAACCCAGTTAGAATTTTTCTGTTAAGTATGTACAAAAAGACTATAATACCCTTGTTACTAAAAAGGAAAAAAAATATAAATTTTTTTAAAAAACTATCTTATATACCTGCTATCTAATCTCAACTTCTTAGGTGGTGTTTGGGATTACTTTCCAAAACAACTTATTGACTTATCACCTTTTGGAATAAGGTAATAAGTTATAAATTTGTTTGGATAATTCAAAATAAGATGGAAAATGTGAGATGGAGAAGTTAAAATCCAAAAGTAAGAAATTCTTACTTTTGAAAATGACTTTTGGAAAAGTCAAAAGTAGCTTTAGAAAGTAATCCTAAACACCACCTTAATTCAAGATCCATGGCTATCACCGCCACCGCCACCTCCACCTCCACCTCCACCCCCAAATCAAGCAGCCACCTCCACCTGCCTTCCTTCACCACCGAATGCAACCCCCACCCCTTTCGCCCCTATAAACTTGCACCCCACTCCGTCGGCGACCACATCACCTTTCACCTTCACCGTCATTGTCGTTCCACCAGAAACCAGCGAGATTTTGGACCTAAAAAGATTCAAAATTTGTTACTCCTTGGAAATTTCCGATCTCGTCGTTACCTCCTAGATCTGGTCAATTTCAACCTCCGGCGTCTACCGGTTACAACACATGATTAAAGTGGTAGTGGTGATGTTACTGATGCAAACATTAGCACGTTGCTACTGTTGGTTTTAATTTGGAGAATCCACCTTTTGGTTCATCGAAAAGGAACCTAGGTCGCCCCCTAAGCTTAAGCTTGTACCTGGGTTAGGGGAACACAATCAGATGACAAATATACACACGTATAAAGTTGATATTCCGTCTTATCAGTCTCAATTTCAATACCATGCTGGTATTGGTCAAGATCTTGGCGATAAGGTATGGTTCGGATTTTCAAGGGGTTTCTGGTGGGGGTTATGAACCCATTTTTGCTTCACTAGGGTTGGGTGATGATGGTGTTGTACTACGCCGCCATAGCCTTTCGAGAATACATCGGTGGTGGCAAAAAAGGGGTCGTGGTCATCCAAGTCTGCTGATGGTTCGAACCCACCCAATAGTTTGCTTAGGGTTGTTTATTTCAGGATCTGGTGTTTGTGTAGGCTAGTGGTTCAAATCAACCCATATTTGGTGGCCGACGTTGATGAAGGTTAGAGTTTGGTGGGGATGGGGGTTTAGCCGGTAAAGAGAGAGAGAGAGGGGGTAGAGATAAAGTCACCGGAAAAGATGGGGTGTGGTGTGTGTATTTAGGGTTTTTATGTTTTGTTTTAGGGGAAATAGGGTCGTGGTCGTCGTTGTCTTGTCGGTGCCACCGTCGTGGTCGGCCGGATCCTCGCTGGAGAATGGGGGGAGAAGTCTCTCTCTCCCTCCCTCTCTCTTAAGTATGTGTTTGGAGGAAAATAATAATAATAATGTATTTGAGTAACAATTATAGTCCAGAGGTATTTTTGTATTTTACAATAATTTAACAGAAAAGTTAGATGTGGTTAAATGGTCTAGACTTTAATTGAAATAAAACTAAAATTATTTGACTAAAAAAGTCAAATTTAAACTTTTGAACTAAAATGGTTATTTTTATCAAACCACAGGGATTAAAACCGTATTTAACTCTTAAAAAAAAGTTAAAAAAAGGCTTTAGAAAACTTACACTTAGAAAAGCGTTAAAGAATTGTAAATTACTATTCATCATAGTTATATTTTAATCTTTATTGTAACACCCAAAAATTCAACCCAATTTAAAACTTTTAAAACATACGGAAGTTAGGTCCCAAAACAACATTTAACGTATCCACACGTTAAGATTTACAAACACGAATTAAAATAACATGATTTCCACAAAATTAGTTTAAACAAAGATCACTAACAAGTTATTCATAACTTGTGATAACCCCAAATAGTTTGTAAAGACTCCATACGAGAATATATACAAAAACAAATTACAAAACATGACCACGAGAATCCAATTCACATGATGCGAGACCCGAGATCACTCCGGAGCTTTCCCTACATTTAAAACATCAATTTGAACATGGTTAGTAAAGATAAGTAGCCCTAGGGACCTCCCACAAGTCCCTACAACAATGACAGGCCAAAACCCCGAAAACCCAAAAATCTCAGCGTCTAACTGCCTATTTTGGGTGTATCATACGCTCCTGGTGTATGGTACGTTGGCACCAGGTCAAACATGCCCGAAAATTGATTTTCAGCCTATGCAACCCCCCGTCGACTGACCCGTTTGCATATTTAAGTTATTAACCATCATAAACTCATGTTTAAACTACATATATGATCATCCACATCTACTAACATGAATTGGTTAATTATCCACCCCCAAACCCGAGCACCACTACTCGTTTCCAACTTTTGAAGTGGTTAACTTCAAGTTCATTCATATAATCGTTTAGGCGTACAACGACCTATATCTAAGACATGTATTGACTCATACAAGTCCTAAAATTTCACCATTAATCAATTTGACATATCCGCATGTCTATTGCGAGAACCACCACTCGCTTTTTCGCATGGAGTATTTGACTCCATGCCGACCCATGAAGTATCCACACTTCATGTCACCCGTGAAGTATTTGACTTCACTTTCACCCGTGAGGTATTTGACCTCACTACCACACATGAAATATTTGACTTCACGTAAACACCTCCATGAAGTATCCATACTTCATGTAATCAACCAATTTACCATTTTAACACCAACGGGTTGACTTTTACCACATTAAGTCAATTCTAGTCTAATGTTACCACATTCTATATTTTAGTTGACTCTTGACCACATTGAGTCATTTACACTATCTAACCACATTTCCACCTTCAAGTTTGACTATTAACCACATAGTCTAAATACATCTATTTTCCACATTTGCACATTCAAGTTTGACTATTAACCACATAGTCTAATCACACTCTTTTACCACATTTGCACATTCAAGTTTAACTATTAACCACGTAGTCTAATTACACCTATTCACCACATTAGCACATTCAAGTTTGACTATTAACCACATAGTCTAATTATACCAAATCAACATATTAGTTTGACCCTATACCAACTAAAGTCAAATTACAACAATTCCACCATTATCCCCAATGGTTTGACTTACCACATTAAGTTAATTTTATATCAATTCCACCATTATCCACAATGGTATTTTGACTTCACATAATTCCTCCATGAAGTATCCACACTTCATGTATTCAATCAAAATTACCGTTTTACACTAACGGGTCGACTCAACAACATATTAAGTCAATTTAAAATCGCATTCTATGTTTCACCAATTAGATGACTCTAACCACCTTGAGTCTTTTATTCCATTTAACCACATTAGTTAATATAGTTTGGCTAGATACCACTTAATCCAATTTACACACATTATCACACATCAATGGTTTAGTTTGACTAAATTTCCACATTGAGTCAAACATACAAGTTCTACCATAATAATTAAACATTGACTTTATACCACACAAGTCAAACATATTAACATGTAAATAGCATACCACATCAACTGCTTACACATAGACTACATATATAATACTAAGTAAGTGCAAAACACTTACCTTTTGGGTTTGATGATTCCGGTTGCTCCTTGACCTTGATCACTTGACTACCTAAACAATTCATCTTGTTTAGTAATCTAAAGTCTAACTATAACCTATTTAGGTATCCACACCCTCCCAAGACCATATGATCTTTACTCTAAATCAAAACTTGGTTAATTAAGCTCCACACAAGCTTTTAATCATACAAAACCATAATCCACCCATTTGACCCGTTAAGGTTTTCACCCAAAATTCTCTATTTCCATCTAATTCAAAATTTACCAATTCAATTGGGTTTTCTACATGAAATTGTGTTTATCCAACACCATAAACACTATTATATACTCAATTACCCAATAAAACACCCTAGATTCAAAACCCCCAATTTTGGTCTCAAGAACCCTAATTTTTAAATTCTCCAATTAGGTGAAATTAACATGAATTGGTTGGACATCTAGCTTTAGTAATGCTAGATTAACAACCCTAACCAACATTTGATTCATCACTACCCTCAATTTCGTCAGTTAAGGGTTCATGACCCAACACTTATCAAGAACAAGAATCTTAATGGAGGAAATAAGAAAAGGAGACGATACTTACTTGTTTTATGAAGGAATTAAGCAAACCAATCCTTTAATCCAAGCATGCATCATCAGATTTGGAGTTCTTGAGCAAGACTCCATTTCTCCTTCTCTTTTCTCTCTAAAGCACGACATACACACACTAGTGTGTGTATGTGTCGCCATTTTACATCTCTTCCAAAATCAAGTTTGTTAAAACTGCAAGTTCAGTCCCTCAACTTTGTAATTTAAACCCTTGCAACAAAACTAGATAATTCCACCTTTTAAAAGTCACCCTCAACTTTCTGTTTAATATAAACACCCCTACAATATAATAAGTATATTATAGGATAAAACTCGAAAGTTGGTTCGTTACATTTATACTAACAAATAAAAATCATAAGGGGACACATGTTACTTTCTGGTACATCCTTAACATTTTTTCCCGCATTTATCTTCTGTTAAATAATGATATCAAAAGAATATATTTTTAAATATTTAATATAAAACTAATTATGAATATTATTATTTAGATTTAATTACAGTTTTAGTTTCTGTGGTTTGACCAAAATAACCATTTTAGTCAAATAGTTCTAATTTGGCTTTTTTTAGTTTGTTAGTTTCATTTTCATCTCAATTAAGTCCAACTGACTAACACCGTTAGAGTCCTTCTATTAACTTTTTATAAATGGACAAAACTATCATTTTCTTAAAAAATAAAATAAAATAAAAAACAAAGTAAATCCTCTCCCTACTCTCTCTTTAACCCAGGAACCCACCATCCCCTCTCTTTACTCCCTCTTTCTACCGTAACCCACCATCGGTGATATGAAATGACCCACCCTTTTGATGCCTGGCCGTGGGCTTACAACTCCATCGGAAATCACTCTGGTGAGGACAAACCACAGGTATGTTATATGCAACCAAGTCGTGCATGGGAAGGAAGGACATCCTGGTGCATGTGCTGAGTCATCTTTAGTCTAGTCTTTTACTTTCAGTTGAGTTAGCCGAGTCCTTTTTAATATAGTTGTCAAACTCCTAAATGTTATGGAGTAGTGGGTCAATAAGTAAGATAGTGGGTAGTTATGTTTTTATGGCAATATATAGTAGCCAACTTATTATGTTTGAGGATATGAATGAAATGAATTGATCTAATTAACTCTGTAAATTTCTTCAAGGTTTCTTCTATTTTCTTAGGCCAACGATATTAATCGTTGGAACCACATCAGTCGTATTAGAGCCGCCGTGATCCCCCTTGTGACCCATGGTTGCTCAAACTCTATCCGCTGAGTCCTTTGCGAGACTCGAGTCCCGGTTTCAAAGCATCTTCAACGAGCTCCGCTCGTTCCGAAACCGCTTGGGAAGCCACCAAAGCCCTCCAATCTCTTACACCTCCACCAACCGTTTCCGCCACCGCACCGCCGCCAACTCCAAAACCAACACCACCAATGGCTTCTGTTTCACCACCACCAATGTCACACCCCAACCGACGACGGAATACGTCGGGGAGGACGTGTAGACTGTTCATAAGCACATGATCAAGCTAAAGTTTCATATATTAATTACATCAAGATTCGTTATATAAGTTCAATCAACAACCAAAATCAAATACATCCCCATGTTCTAGTTCTTTGTTCACTAAGTCCAAATCCTATATGTTGTATCTTGCATATGATCTCATACACTAGTACCTGAAACATGATGAAAAACAGGGTCAACTAAAAATAGTTGGTGAGCATACATAGGTTTTGACATCACAAGTAATAATCAAAGTTTGTGTACAATTCATATGATGCATGGATTAATAAGACAATTATGGAGAACCACTATAGTTTAAACATGCTCACAATCAAACCTTGTGACTGATAGGCATAACACACAGGTTATCCTTAAGTGTTTTCGGCAACAATCACCCTAACCGGGTGGGTTGGTTAGACACAATAGATCTATCATTGTATACCGTCGGCTTGTACTGAGTTAATGATTGCACTTGCACTATGCATAAAAAGTATGTAAATGTTGTTTGCACTAATAGTGTTCAAGCATAAGGCACAAATTGCACACATGATCATAATGTTTGAATTGTAATAATTGCAAATAGTTTGGTTGTAATCATGTTTCACCCCAAAGTTGTAAAAGTAAAAAGAGGGGCTATGTAACTCACCTGAGTTGTGTACGAGTAGTAGGTAGCACCACACAATGGTGCAGTAGAAAACACGAGAGTTAGCCTGTGAACTGCCTACGTATGCACTAGAATTATAAGCATAATAGTTAGGGACACGTGGGATATTGTGACGACGATACGAAAGATTAAACGTGCTAAGACGCACTTAATGATTAACGAGTAGACGAACATGTCAACAGGTTTATAGAATCCTTGGTTTAATAATGAAATTAGATGTGGTACGTACCAAACATCACCAACACGAGTTAATAATATATATATAATCGTGTATTTTTATAGATTTAAATAATAGCCTTTTGTAATAATATAATTAATTATATTATTTTAAATGTGGAAATAATACTTTAAACGAGTTATAAATCTAATCCCGACCCTACGGGTGTTTTCCGGGTTCAAAACGTATTAATATATTATAATAATAATATGGGAAATGATTTTATTTAAAAATAAGGCTTAAAAAGTGGCTAGAAAAATAAAAAGGGTTGGTGAGGTTCGAACCCGGGTCTCACCTACACCAACACACTGACTTAACCACTCCCGCCCGTTAGAGAATCACACACAAGTCCGGATCGAATGAGTTTTAACATAACAGTCCTTTGTGTTCTTCCCCCATGCGAGCCGAACCCAATTTCCAGTCCAAATTCCATCGATTTCAAAACTGATTTGCAACAAGGGTTTAGGGGTTTTGTTAATCAGGGTATTGCAAATATGAGGTGAAGTTTAATTGCAAAATTATCATGTTTGGAGTTGTTAATTCAAGTTTGAAATCGCCGAAAACCCTAGTTTGAACTTGGAATCAAATCGATTAAATCTTATAATGTTTGGGGTTGGATTCATAGGGCTAATACAGATTGAGAGATTGCGAAACTACCCATAAAGTTTAATTGCATTGAGGTCGTGTCCAGTTCAGTATTCGATTAAACCCAAAATGTGATGAACCCTAGAATCGGTTCACCACTAATTCGATGTTATATGTTCGAATTAGCATAGGGCTTTAAAAGGATATCTGTTTGCGAACCTATCCATCAGAATTAATTGGATTAAGATCGTGTCTAGAGTAGAGTTCGATTAAACCGTGAACATGATAAACCCTAGAATCAGTTCATGGTTAAATCGATGTTTTAAGCCACAACTGTGATAGGGTTTATGATCTAGACACTGAAACAAAACTAAAGGAATTATCAATTACCAGAATGGGATACAGATTGAAGGTGCTCGACCAAATGGACCTCCGACTACGATCGGCTTAGTCCTCGGTGCCTCTGGTTCCTTCTCCGGTTGAATTGACGTGTGCAAGAGGTTCTCTGAGACTCGTTTGAGATGTGCAGGTGTTCAATTTGCGAGAATAACAGACATATTGAGTGAATTTTGATCGTGATTTAGGGAGTTTCGACGGTTACGGGTTTAATTCCCGATAATGGGATTAATTCGAATCAATAATGATGTTTGAGGCTCTAATGACGATCGTTAATGATGATAATGTGCATTTCAGTTACAACTTCAAACATATTTCAGTTACGGATTGCGAATTTGGGCCAAGAACAACACTGGTTTGACTTTTGAAAGTCAACAGGAACAAAATCTCTCAATTTTGACTTAGTAAAGTTAACAGAATGGGTTTAGGGTAATTACAACTTTGGTCTTTGTAGTTTTGGTGTGTTTGAGTTTGGATATAGACAGAAATAGTCCCTGGGGTTTGAATTGAGTTAGAACTTGGTTAGTTGACTTTCAGAAGTCAACAGGAACTTAAATATTGGCTTTGACTTTTCAAAATTAGTTAGAATTGAGTTTGGGCTAATTATACAATTAGTCCTTGTAGTTAGGGGTTGAAAATGACAGAACTAGTCCATGAGGTTTGAAATGAGTTAACTGAGTTAGGATTTAACTGGATTATGATAACGGAGTTAACCTGGAAAGTCCGGGTTATCACAACCAACAAAAGCATCTTCAATTGTCCTGTTGGAACCAAAACCCGCCTCACCAACTGTTTCCACTGCCGCCCCAACACCAGCCCCAACACAGGTACCGACCCCATTTCTAACACCCTTACCAACACGTTAAACAACACTGATACCAACAAATGATGTACTTGACCCTACACCCTCCATGTACCCAGCAACAAGAGCTTCAGTCACGGCCCGTGATATCATTGTCACAATCTGCAGCCCAAGGGAGGTTAGGAAACCACTGAAGCAGTATATCAATTCAGCGTCGGGAACCAAAAAAATTATACTGTCCAAAGATGTGGGCGGAAAATGCGAGTGGCGTCCACTGTGGCGCTTCACTAAAATTGCTTCGTATGCCAGTGGAAGAGTTGAATGGCAACCGCCTTGGGGATTCGCCATGACGTGTCCGGATTCTCAACCTTGCGGATAAGGTTTTCTTAAGGGGAAGAGATTGTTATGTGCAACCAAGTCGTGCATGGGAAGAAAGGACATCGTGGTGCATGTGTTGAGTCATCTTTAGTCTAATCTTTTACTTTCAGTTGAGTCAGCCGAGTCCTTTTTAATCTAGTTGTCAAACTCCTAAATGTTATGAAGTAGTGGGTCAATAAGTAAGATAGTGGGTAGTTGTGTTTTTATGGCAATATATAGTAGCCAACTTATTATGTTTGAGGATATGAATGAAATGAATTAATCTAATTATCTCTCTAAATTTCTTCAAGGTTTCTTCTATTTTCTTAGGCCAACGATATTAATCATTGGAACCACATCCAACCGCCAACTTCAAACCGCATAACCTCTATCACAATCTTCTTCTCAGAAACCCTAGAACCTAAGTCAACCATTGTTGGCGAACTAGGGTTTGTGCGATAGGATTCTTAAACGATGAGCAGTGTTGCGGTAGAGAGGAAAACGTTTGGAAAGCTAAGCTGATTCATGAGGCCAAACAACCCTCTTCAATCATCAGAGTAAACAACCTTCTTCAATCGTTGGAGTAAACAACCCTCTTCAATCGATAGAGTAAACAATCATAGACACAATTCCAAAAATAATTCGATGAGTAAAATGTTGAAGTTGCAATTCTTTTATGTTGAATTCAAAAGAGCCGCATCTCAATCAGATTGTAAAATTTCAGGTTGCAAATTGTTGTGTTTTAGTTCATAATATAGCTCATTTCTTTAATTTTTCCGAATACAATTGATTTTGTTGATGAATTTTGATTTTTGTTACGGGGTTGCTTTAAAATTTCAGAAGAAAATGGATGGCTGAATTTTAAAATTTCGATTTTTTGTTATGGTTCTGTTCTTGAGCTTTTTACTCATCTCGATTTGCTTGAAACCGCCGTTGCCTCATTTGGGTTTGGGAGGTTCACATGATTGGTTTTGGGAATTGACAGTTTGCTACCACCTGTTCAATCGGTTTTGGGAATTGATTTCATGGTCAATTTTTGCTCACGATGGTGGTTGTGAAGTGGTATTTTGTCAAAGTAATGTTTGTACAAGGGTATTTTGGTATTTTAATTAAAAGTTAACAGAAAATTTGGATGGGTTAGTGGTTGGACTTCAATTGATACGAAAATAAAACTATTAGACTAAAAAAGTCAAATTAGAACTAATAGACTAAAATGGTATTTGGGTTAAACCACAGGACTAAAATCGTATTTAACTCTATTATTTAATTATGGATAGTTATTATATTATTAATCAAATAAATTTAATATGAATTAACGTTTATCAATAAATGAAAAAAATAATATCCAGTTGAAAAAAAGTTTTAAAAATTAACTTAACATAATTTAAAACTGTCAGGTCAAAATATATTTTTTTAAAGACATATTTTGACGAGTGTATGTGTTAACATATTACATTATATTTTATTCAACCCGTGTAGTACACGCGTTTTTAAATGCATAATATTTTATTACTAATACAAAGTATATAACATTACATCATAGTTGTCAAAGGCACTAGGCGCATAGGCCTCGCCTGGGCCTAGGCGCAAAAAAGCGAGGGTCTGATAAAAAAAAAAACGCACTTAAATGAAAGGAATCTATACTTAAAAATAATACCATTCTTTAAATAAAATAAAGAAAAGCTATTAAATAACATTTAATATCATCTAATTAGTACTAAAAGTTTTAAAATAGTCAAGATTAAAATGTAATTTCAAAACTTGAATAACAATATTTCAAACTAAGTACCAAAATCTTCTTCAGCTTTACAAGACGCTTGCCATAAAATCAAAGCGTATTTATCGTGTCTCGCCTTAAAATTACGCCTAGACGTTTGCTTTTAATATACGGGAGGGAGGAATTATTATCCCGTTTACAGTCAGAAGCAGAGGATATAGTCCAAATGAGAACCGACTCTCAACAAAAATCAAATGATGCAAAAACCGATCATGTAACCGTGGGCTTTGCAGGGTACCCGAATGTTGGCAAAAGTTCAACAATTAATGCGTTAGTTGGTGCAAAACGAACGGGTGTAACTTCTACTCCCGGGAAAACCAAACATTTCCAGACACTGATAATAACCGAAAAGCTCACATTATGTGATTGTCCCGGATTAGTATTTCCATCTTTCAGAGATATGAAATGATTGCATCTGGGGTTCTGTCGATTCACAGAATGATCGAGCATCGGGAAGCAGTACAAGTAGTTGCAGACCGGGTCCCGCGCCACGTCATTGAGGGTGTCTACAATATCAAACTGCCGAAACCCAAACCATACGAGCCTGAAAACCGACCTCCTTTTGCATCAGAACTTTTGAGGTCGTATTGTGCGTCTCGTGGGTATGTTGCATCTAGTGGACTACCCGATGAAACAAAAGCAGCTCGTCAAATCCTGAAGGATTACATTGACGGAAAGCTGCCTCATTATGAACTGCCACCTGGCATGTCGGAAGAAGAGGCTGATTCTCGAGATGCAGATGGGTCGAGGCTTGATGATGTCATGGATGACCTCAAATCTTTTGACATGGCGAATGGGTTAGGTCCGAGTAAAGGGGTTCCTGGTGCTAGGAAGAAGGTGGGTTCAGCTGCATCTTATAAACATCACAAAAAGCCGCAAAGAAAGAAAGATCGAGCATGGCGGGTCAAAGATGATGGAAGTGACGGGATGTCCGTCGTGAGGGTGTATCAGAAGTCGGCCAATGTTGGACCGGTTATGGCGACTTAATAAAATTGGATGGTTTATGATTCGCAGTTTGTATGAATTTATAACGTCGATTGATGCATTTCATGAATTGTGTATGTTCTTGGAGCTTCGCCACTGATCCACAAACAACGGTTCCCTAACAACATGATTTTAGAGCGAAGTTAAACGTTCTTAAAGCAAATGCTTGAGAGTCACAAATATATCTTGAAACCTAATTTATAAAAAGTTAGATATATACAAATTGTTTATGTGATTCAAATAAATAAACAAAAAATATGAGGTCAAACCTATTTTGATAACTTGAAAAAATACAATAAAACATGAAGGGGAAAAAGACACGTGAGTGGCACGTGCAATAATACCAAAACCAATCAAGGGAGAAAGAGATAACTTGCTTCCTTCGGTCACGACTCTGAGCTCCGTGACATCAAGCTTCTCTCCCTTTTTACACTCTCCAATTTTGAATGCTCCAAAAAGCTTCCTGATGGGTGCTCAGAAGAGCGTCCATGCCGGCAGAGGTCTCTTCTTCACCATCGAAACCGTATTTCCTTTACAATTTCCACAAAATTAAACTTAATTACCGACCGAATTCACGCATGCCAGATTATGAAACCCTACGGATTATATGTATGTTAATTGCGATTATTCTGAATCGACGTTGAATATGTGTCGTCATTGTGTGTTTGCGACGATCGAAAGTGTATTTCGTTTACCGTTTTCCACAAAATTAAACTTAATTAGTGAATTCACGCATGTCGGATACATAGAACCCTAGGCAATGTGCGGATTATGTGTGGTCATTGTGTGTTTGTTGATTAATTTTGTTTTTTCATACAGCTAAGATAGATTTCAATGTTGATTTCACGCACAGGCTGTGTGCTGCTATGATGGTTCATTCTTTCAGGTCTATCTGCTTCTACTTTCGCTTTATTGTTCATTTATATACCAGATGGCACACTTGAATTTGCTATATGTCATCTGCCTAATTTGTAAGCCAATGAGGCTGAAATGAATGATGGCACCATTGACTACTGGGCTCTGCTAACCTTTTATATCAAAACTAATGAAGATTTGCTATTATAGATGCAGCTTTTTTTATTTATTAGTCATCCTTTTGTTCTTATTTGTTTTTCCTTTGTTGTAAAACAGAAACTCAGGCACTGGCAGTCCTCTATCACTGATTGTTGGGAGGTAGGATTATCATCTGAATTGTATTGCAACATTTTTACTAAGGAATTGATGATGAGAACACGAGACATCTCTAATCTTTGGACTAGAAAGTTGCATATTTTTTTGTAATGTCGTTTATGATCTCATCCTCTTTAGCTTGGTTTAAAAAGGCGCGCTGAGGCGCTAAGGAAAACGCATCAGGGTCAAAAAGGCACGCCTCATGTAGTTCTGGGTCAAAATTACGGTGTGTAGGAGGTTTATTTGTAAGAACAACCGAAGGGATGAAGAAATTATGAAATGTTTAAATAGTTTTAAATAGGTTGATATGTGAAACAAATAAGAGAGAAGCAACTTCTAGTTGTAAATAAAGTTTATTTGGTTGTACATAGACGCACGCCTAGGCTTTTGGGATCAAAACGCCTCGGAGCGCCTTGCGCTTTTTTAAACCAAGCTTTTTAGTTTTGTAATCTTTACAATGCTTTCAAAATGTTGCATGAGTTCCACAATTAGAGTCACCTTTGTGATTTCTTCCAAGATTTGGTCCTATGCACACTAACATCTTTCTTTTTCTGCCTATATTTTTTATGCAAATTTCCTATGTTTCAACATAGTTATTTGTTTTAATGTGAACTGAATCAAGTACAACTTATGTACTTATTTCTTTTTGCAGTCTTTGTATAAAACACCCAAACTTATTTGGAAAAAGTGAGAAGCTTGATGTATTGTGGGACAAAGGGCTTTCCGATTCCAATATATTGATTGCTTATAGGAAACCTAGGCCAGAATGGCTTGCTCAACATTCTTTTGTCATTCAGGTTTGTTGATATCTATTTTTTTGTCAACCAATGACCTTAAACCAACACTTTGTGAGAACCACTAGATCTTCTGAATTGTCTTCATAACGACTTGTTTGGATAATGGGTTCAGCTTTTACTTAAGCTTTCTGTTGTCTTAACGGTATGTTTGACATTTAGATTTTTTTTCCCTTAACTTTACCCTTTTTCTTCGACTGATTACAAATCGCCAAATAGGAATCTGTCAAAGAAGTAAATCTCATACCGTAGTTGCTGTTGTTGTTTAGAATTCCTGTGATTTGAAACTATGTTATTGGATGGAAATTTAATTTCTTTGTTAACTAAGTAAACTTCAAGCCATTCTTGCATTTGTATACATACATACATACATACATACATACATACATACATACATACATACATACATACATACATACATACATACATACATACGTACGTACGTACGCACGCATGCATTGCAACTTTTTTCTTATCTTTTCTGGGGTACAAACACAAATTCGTTTAGTTATCAACTTATAAGAATCAATTTTGTTGACTAGCATTCGGTCTCACCTGAAGTTGGGATACATGGTGTGCCTGTTGACAACTTCTCAAGAACACAGAGTGGAGGCGTAAATCTATGTAGATTCTCTGCAGGTCTAGATCTAGATGAGCCTGGAAGTTCTAATTGGAGCAGCAAAACAAGTATAAAATTTGAGGTACTTGAGATGTTATGTGCAGGTGGCAATTTAGACCCGTTTACGTATGGACGAGTTGATTTGGGTTGTGTTTTTTCTTATACGGGTCAAATAATAAAGTTCAGCCGGAAGAGGTACGGGTCAAGCGGGTTGTAAAACACCCAAAGTATATTTTTATTGCATACAACCTTCTAAATAATTTTATTCAAACATTTAGATTATTAATGTAATAATTTTGTTTTTGTAATCCTGATTAACACACTAATTATAATATTATGTTTACAACAAATAGAAATTAACAACCTGAAACTATTCCTATAGTCACGTTACTCAACCCATCCATCTTGTCACCTCAAATATCGAGTTTGACCTTAATGTTTAAACTAATTTATAATCTCAAACTTTGAATTCATAGCTAAAATTGATAGCAAATACAAAAATCAAATTGTTGTTACATTTCTTAGTTCTTACATATAGATCTCAATTTTGTTATTGGGAAGTTAATTTGTTTGACCTTGGTTGTGTTGGTATGTAGCATGTTCGCCCAGTCAATGATGATGGCCACTCAATAAGTAGAGATCTTCATGGATTTCCAGTGACTTGTAGGTATAAACATATTATTCACACCTTTTCTGAATGTAATTAAAAAAAATTGCACACTAAAATATATCTCGTAATGTTTTATATGCAGTGGTAGTTGTGATGACAATATGGTAGTATTGAAACAGGAGTCCCGATTCGCCAAGGCAAATGACCATAGTTTTACTCGGGTGATTGTTATGTCCTTGTTAAATCAATTTCAGTTTATAATGTGAAGTTATTGCTTCTATTTATCAAAAATATATTATGTCATTTGTAACGTTTTTTTTAAATGTGTTATATTCAGTTTAGTCTACAAATAGAACAAGGGATTCCTCTAATGTCAAAATGGTTAATTTTTAACCGATTCAAGTTTGCTGCTTCAAAGGGAGTTAAAGTTGGCCCCGGATTTCTCTTGGCAAGGTAAACGTGTGATACTGGAATTAGGTGGTGTTTGGATTCGTGATTTGAAACTCATAATTTAAAGGAACTAATAGATAAAATGACAAAAAAAAGATGTATTCTTATATATTGTTAAAAGTATTTAACTTTAAAGTACTATAATTTATTTTCAATCAACTAAAATCATATTGTTTTCATAAATGATTTATTCACACATTTTCTATGTGACAGCCTTACAGGTGGTTCCATTGTAGGTGATATAGCTCCTTACCAAGCATTTGCAATTGGGGGACTTGGGAGTGTACGAGGTTATGGTGACGGTGCTGTTGGATCTGGTAGATCTTGTCTGGTTGCTAACGCCGAGCTCACATTCCCTATGGTATTTACTAACTTGTTAAGGGGCATTTTAGACATTTGATCAATAGTAAAACATTTTTTAAGCTATATGTTTAGGAGGGAGTATTTATCAATTTTTTTTTGTATTACCAGAATCATATGCTTGATGGTGCTCTCTTCTGTGATTGCGGAACTGATTTGGGTTCTAGTCGCTATGTTCCCGGTTAGTTTTGCACCTCCCTTGTGGTTAATTGCATTTTAATATATACTATTTTTTGCTATTACAATTTTACTCATTAAAGGGTATTTTAGACATTTTAGCAATAGTGAGACGTTTTTCTTACGTGACAAGTCAATTGTTGCATTTTTTGGGTCAAAGATGGTTAAAATTGATTCTACGTTGACTAATAGTCAAATTTGAACCTTAAGTGGGGTGGCGCAGTGGTAAGCGTCTCTCTTGCAAAGGTGTCATGTTTGAATCTAGCTTCCACCGGATTTCTGCGTTTAAACCTTATCTGATCCCATTGGTTAGTAGGGTATTGGTGGGGTCCGGTGATTTTTCTGGTAACAGGTTCTCGCAAAAAAAAGTCAAATTTGCAGTTCTCAGGTTTAAAGTAAATTTTTTGAACCAAATTCAATATTGTAAAAACTCGCTGTTTTTTTTTATAGGAAATCCGGGCTTAAGACATGGTAAACCTGGAAATGGAGTTGGTGTTGGATATGGAGTTCGGGTGAAGTTCCCAATGGGCCACTTTCAGGTTGATTATGCTCTCAATGACTATCAACAAAGGACCATCTATTTTGGCTTTAGCAATGTTGCTTCTTGATTCACTTGAACTTAAGCCTTTGGTTCATCTAGATTTTGGAGATCATTATTGGTCAATTTTTCAAATTCTTGAAAATAGGTCAAAGTCAACAAGTTTTGTTTGGAGCTAAACATGAATGTAAGTCGTATCTTACTAATTACTGTAAATACAACATTTATTTGCTAACTCTATAACGGTTAATGTTTTGGGACAATTTCGTATATATGGTTGTGTTATGACATTTATACCCTTACTAGTTAAGGGAATGGATCATTTAAGAACTCATAAATATTTTGAGAACTCGCTAAAAACAATAAAAAAATTATTCATTTGTTAAAAATACTAGCATTACTATTAAAATACAACATTTTTATATTAAATGATATGTGTAAATTTACATGTACTTGTATATTATAAAGATTTTCACATATGTAATCTCTCATTTACACATGTGTAAGTTCTACCATCTACACATGTGTAAATGTTTATAATATACGACTACGTGTAAATTTACACATATCAATCCATATAAAAATGTTATATTTTAATAGTAATCTTAGTATTTTAGATAAATAAATAATTTCTTATTGTTTTTCGCAAGTTCTCACGAGTTATCAAAATATTTAGAGTTCTCATTTGAACCTAACCCAGTTAGTTAAATATGTTATCCATTTAAAAAATGTCATTTTCCATGTTAAATGTAGTTTTGACCCTTTTGAATATAAAAAACCATGAAATCCTAACAGAATTTAGTATTTTTCAATGAAGTTTCGATATTGTTTATTTGTTGTGAAAGTTTTCAAAACTGGTTAATCTGATATGATAGTTATGAAACTTGATTACTATATGGTTAAGAATAATCACTAACTAGTAATCAAATTTCACGAATGTGTTAGTTTTATCTATTTATAAAAAAATCCACATAATAAAAGGATTTTAAGACTTAATGAAGGACCTAGCCAAAAATCAATTGGGCTTCTTTCTTCCTCATCCAATCCAAGCTCAAATTGAAATTGTTCCATTTGACCTTTTCTACATATATTTTAAGCTTTTGATTCAAGTTAAGATGAAAATTAACGTCAAAATAGATATTGAGTTTAATAAGGGTGGTGGGAGTGGAACCTTCAACTCAAACTATCTTATCAAAATAAATCAATAAGAAGATGCCAGCTCATTTAGTTAAAGTACCCTCCTAAAATACCATACATGGTGGGAATGGTACCCTCTAAGTACCCTCTAACCCACCTATTTTTTTTTAAAATTAAAACAAATTAATAACCAAATTTAAAAACTAAAAATTTAATTAATCTATCTATACTATCTAATAAATAAAAATCCTAAAGAACACATGACATGTTTCAAGGCCTTCTCAACTTGTGTTTTTCCGCCTATGTCCTATTAAATAATAATGATATTAAAAGAATATATATTTTTAGATATTTAATATGAATTTAATTATGTATACTTATTATATATAGTTATTATATCATTAACCAAATAAATTTAATATGTAATTAATTATGGATATTTATAATTTTTAACTTATCAATTTCGAAAGTGTATGTGTTAACATATCACATTATATTTTATTCAATCCGTGTAATACACGAGTTTTTAAAAACATAATTTTTTATTACTAAGTATATACAAATTACATTTATTCAACCCGTGTAATACACGAGATTCTAACCTAGTTAAAAATAGGGGCATTTACATATATCCCCATCCTAAGTTCCTTTATTACATATTTACCCAACCCTAAAATTTAATTACATATTTCCCCTTCCTAAAACCTATATATTACATATTTATCAAATTAATTTAAAATAACTTATTTTATTACCATTTTACACTTAATGAACTAATTAAAGTACTATTTACTTATATCCCCTTCCTAAATATTTGTGATGGGCAATTGTGTAATTTTAAGTTAATTAAGGAAATATGAAATTAAAGTTAGTGGTTGGGGATATATGTAATTAAGAAGTTTAATAGGGGGAAATATGTAAAAAAAAAACCTTAAAAATACATAACAATAAATAAAAAGACAATAAAAAAGTAATTAATAAAAACAAATTCATCTAGTCTCCGTCCAAGTCCAAATTCGGGGTGTTTCTCGCAACATGTTCCACAAGATCAAATTGTAGTCTAATATGTGAAGCTACATCGTGCAACTCCGAAAGGACGTTATCGTCAATAACTGGTTCGACTGGAGGATCCCTTATGTAGACTGGTAATATTGCATTTCCGTCATCTTTTAAGATCATATTGTGTAATATCATGCACGTATATATCTCGTTCCTAATATTCGCCAACTTAATATGCTGGTTTGGTCGACGAAGTATACCCCGTTACGCTTTTAACACACCGAAAGCTCTCTCGACATCCTTTCTTGCCGACTCTTGCACCTTTTTGAATGCCGTCATCCGATGAATCGGGCGGGAAGTATAATGTACGATCCATATTTTGGGTGGGGGTGGGTACAAAAAAATGGTTTATATATCAATGATAAGAGATATATTTAGAAAGAATGTATTTTTTTTATGTATTGAGTAGGATAATTGGTTATGTATTTATAGGGGTTAAATTTATTTATTTTTTTCCCTTTTCCAATGGCTCTTTTACCGTTCAACGTTCGAATATCGGATTCCTTTCAACGGGTTTTGAAACCCGTCTCCTCTACCCGCCTCCCTCTACCCGACACTATCCACCACCATTGCGGCGTTGTACCCGCATACCCGCATTCTACCCGTGCTCCACTCCCACCACCCTATTATCTTAAATCATTAACATTAAAAATTGCTATCAATCAAATTTATAGTATATACTTGTTTACAAATTCTGTAAATGTTCTTTCGTTTATAGGCTTCGAGGGCCATAAAATATAGGCTTTAAGGGTGTTTGAGATTTCATATAATTAGAAATAATCAGTTTCATTTAATTAAGTAAAGCATTTTTGGATTAGTAATATTTAACAATTTCAAAATTATTTATCTTTTTTTTAAAGGCAAATTTCTTTATTCCTATGGGAGTGAGACTTCATAACCTTCTTAAACCCTGGTGTTTCTAGAGGATTTTCCTCTACCACTAGGCCACCAACCCCAATGTAAAAAAAAGCAGTAAACACATAAACAGTTTTATTAAGCAACATTAAACATTTTTACAAAAGAATTTCTGCCATTCACAATGGTTTTTTTATCATCCATATAATTTAACTAAAAAACACATTTGCCTTATCAATTTAAAGGTTTAAAAAAAAACCCCACATCCGATTTCTTATATTTATCTATATTCAATTAAATAATACTCTTTTAATCATTTTTTTATTATTTTTTTTCTCTCTCTTCCACTCACAAAAGAATTATATAGGATGAATATTAAGTTAGTAAATATAAGAAATTACAATTCAATCCATATATATTAACCTTATAATTTAAGTATAAGAAAAAATATAAAAAATAAGATAAAGTGGGTAATTTGAAAAGATTTTTAAAATTTACCTTAAAATATAATGATAAGGCATGATTTACAAAACCCATTATGAATGCTCTAAGCTTTAAGAGCATTCACAACCAAATTAGTAAATCATGTCTTATCCTTATATTTTAAGGTAAAATTTAAAAACTCTCTAAAACTCACTCCATCCGGGTCTGGCTACGGATATAGACCCAGGAACAATTATAAAAGAAAATGTGACAGGTTCGTGCTGAAGTGGACTTTGATGCCCTAAGCACAAGGAAGAACCCGCAGGAAAATATACAACCCTTAGTGTCCTGAGGATTAAAGTCCCTATGCATTTTAACCTATCTTGTGGTCTTGAAGTACATGTCGGCTGACAATTGTATGATTATTTTAATTTATCGTTTGTAATCAAATGTATAAGGGCTTTTGAACCCTAATATAAATAAAAGATCTTTGTTTACACAGCGAGATTCTTGTAATTACAAAACCAACCCTCGAGGTTGAGATTATGAAACAAACGATCCTTTAAAAAAATGTTTTTTCGCTGCAAACTATACAACTTTGGAATCAAAGCAGGTACCAATCGATGTGATGTGTTGTAAAAGACATATGTTTTTCATGCGTATTTTACCCCATTTAGATCAGTTTTATGGGTAAAATTCATAGGATTTGATACTTAATGAGAGACTTGTTGAATTTGCAGGTTGGTATGAGAAACCGTAGATTATTGGTGAAGAATCCGGCTCGAAAGGAAGCATAAAGAATTAGAAGAAAAAAAGTAAAAATTTGGAATTTGGAAGCAATAACGAACCGTCACGACCATCCATCACAAGCGCGTCAGAAGAATGTTTTGATTTGACTTCCTAAGCCCTGTAACGGACCGTCATAGCCGGTGACGGTCCGTTATGAACTTGATGTAACACTCAAATTTTTTCGACAAATTTAAGCTTTTAAAACAACACAGAGTTTAGGTCCCAGACAAACATATAACGTATCCACACATTTAACTTTTACAAACATAAGTTAAACTTCCAAAATACACAAAAGAAGTCAAGTTAATCACACTTATCCACAAGTGTTAAACAACCCAAAAATGGTATAAACATCCCCCCGGAGTCCCAAGGGTTAATACAAGGTAAAACCAAAAAAATTCATTTTAGGCGTACGAGCAGTAAGTTGGGCGTACGGGTTTTTCCTACAGCGTATCATACGCAAGTACATGCGCATGGTACGCCTAACCTGCATATATTATGCCTTTTCCAATTTATCACGTCGTGGCACCCCAAATTCATATATTTTGGGTTTCGTAGTTCATTTTCTAGCCCGAGATATACTTATTAGAAGTTTTGGGCTTTTTCCGACGACATGTAATGACACCCTTACATGTCAAATCCCGACCCGTTTGCATATTTAAGCTATTAACAAAAATAAACTTATATTTTAACCACATATAAGCTTACCCACATATACTAACATAAATTTGTTAGTTATCAACCCCCAAACCCGAGTACCACTACTCGTTTTTCACTCCTGAAGTGTTTAACTTCAAGTTCTACCAATTAATTATTTAGTCATACAACGACATACAACTTAGACATGTATTGACCCATACAAGTCCTAACTTTTCACTATTCATCAACTTGACATATCCACATGTCTATTGGGAGAGCCACCACTCGCTTTCTTGCATGGAGTATTTGACTCCATGCCGACCCACGAAGTATCCACACTTCATGTCACTCGTGAAGTATTTGACTACACTTTCACCCGTGAAGTACTTGACCTCACTATCACCCATGAAGTATCCACACTTCACGTAAACACCTCCATGAAGTATCCACACTTCATGTAATCAACCTATTTACCGTTTTACTACCAACGGTTGACTTTTACTATATTAAGTCAATTTTAGTCTAATGTTATCACATTCTATATTTTAGTTGACTCTTGACCATATTGAGTCATTTAAACCATTCATCCACACATCCCACATTAGTTTGATCAATAACCACATAAGTCAACTTACATCTATTTACCACATTAGCACAATCAAGTTTGGCAATTAATCACATAGTCTAATTACAGATATTTACCACATTTGCACATTCAAGTTTGACTATTAACCACATCGTCTAATCACACCAATTTCAACATAATAGTTTGACCCTATACCACTAAATTCAAATTACACCAATTTCACCATTATCCACAATGGTTTGACTTATATCATATTAAGTCAATTTTATATCAATTTCACCATTATCCGTAATGGTTTGAGTTATACCACGCTAAGTCAATTTACAACAAATCACCACATTCTATATTTTAGTTTGACTATATGCCACACTAGTCAACTACACCAATTTACCATGTTTATTTTGACTATATTCCACATAGTTAAACTACACCAATTTTACTAATTGTCATTCATTAGTTTGACTAATTTCCTCATTATGTCAACTACAACAATCCTACCACATTCACACTTTACTTTGACCATTTACCTCATAAGTCAAAATCAACATACAACACGTAAATAGAAATAACAACACATCTATATACATGTTACCACTACTTATCCATTACTAAGTAAGTGCAAAACACTTACCTTTTGTATTAGACATTCCCGGTTGCTCCTTGACCTTGATCACTTGACTACTTAAACAATTCATCTTGTTTAGTAATCTAAATATCTCAAACTTACACCATTTGAGATATAACACTCTTCTAAGATTAAAATATTAACATCCACTAGTCTTAGTTCCAACCACAATATTCACCCATAAAAACCCAAATATCAACAACACACCCAAGTTGATCCGTTTGGGTTTTAACCAAAATTTCACAATTTCATCAATTCATAATTCACCAATTCAATTGTGTTTTCTACTTGAAAATGTGTTTATATAACACCATAAACACTTATTCATACTTAATTAATCAATCCAACACCCCAATTGCAAAGCCCCCAATTTTCATCCGTTTAGGGTTCATCCACCCAACACTTTCAAGAACAAGGTTTAATGAATTCAAGAGATGTGTAGAACGCTTACTTGATGATTAGGAAGGACTATGCACATCAACACCTTAAATTCAAGCATGCAACAACTGAGTTTAGGCTTCAAATTTGCTCCTCCCTTGTTTTTTTCTCTCTAGATTGTGAATTACACACAAACCCACACACACACATACACACACACACACACACTCTGTGTGTGTCGCCATTTATATTCTCCACCAAAATCAGGTTTGAGCTAAATGCAAGATCAGTCCCTCTATTTGATATTTTAACTCCTTCCAAAACTACTTAATTCCACCATTTAAAACAAACCCTCAACTTTGTTTTAATTAAATACACCCCCAACAATATAAATAATATATTGTAAGAAAAACCCGAAAATTGGTTCGTTACACCTGACGAGCCAGAAACCCTAAAAAAGCTGTCTTTATATAATTTAACGAGTTTTAACGCATGGGATCGATTGTTTGTGGCAAAGGACGACTGAAGATGCTGGTTTGTAGCTCTGGGAACACAAGGATCAAGGAATCGAGGAGCTTTTCCATAACGGTTGGTGTCTAGGATGTATTTAGATAATATTAACAGTGTCCTACCTTATCTTGAGACTGACCATGTGATAGATAGAGCCTGATACCGCTTACCCATTGTTTGTTAAGTTTAGATTACACGACCGTACAAGTTTTGCTTTTCATACGTGGTGTTAGTGTTCTTAGGGTTTATTTGCATTCTTTATATCTGATTGTCCTTTGCTCTAGGGTTGTGGACCACAACCTTTCACAACATTGAGAGTGGTGAGACCGACTGGAGAACCCTCTTTTGGCATTTTAGCATAATCTATCCTGACCTTCACACGAGTCTTCTGGTTTTCATAAGGAGTAGTAACATACCTGGTTAGCCTTAGACTTGTATCTTTAGAGATAGTCATACAGTTACTTACATTAGTCATTGCATGTTGATAGGATTTCTACCTAGGTGGTTGTTTTAGTTCTTTGATTCCATACCTGAGTTTCCATTCATTATTAGTCTGCTTTCTTGTTGCATCATCCGTGTCATTGAGTCTTTTGAGTCATTTGCATTAGTTTATGTGTCTAGGTTTTTAGTTAATTCCATCTCTGATCATATTCTTAGGCTTGGACCCGATAGAGGTTTATTATCGCCGTTTTAGGTGTCCACGAATTGATATTCAGTCTTGCCTATACTTGCTACATACGTACCGGTACAACTGAGCTTTGTGTGTGGTTGAGTCGTATGTAATTCCCTTTAAAACTAACGTGTAAGTTCTCACTATATATATATATATATCCTAGACATCAAGTTTTTGGCGCCGTTGCCGGGGACACCACATGGGTGACTTTGAGAACGACCCGAGTCGGGGGTCTTGCCACTTTGTTTTGCTTTCATTTTTATTTTATCTTAATTTTGTTTGATTTTCTCTTTATTTTTATTTGTATTTGCCTTTTTGTGTTGCCTTAGTTTAGGTGCCTTATTTGCAATTTGTTCCTTTAGACTAGCTTTGATTTTTTAGTATAGTGAGTTCTTTTTATTTTTCTTTTCTTTACAGTTTATGCGCCACACCTGTTCTGCGGGACCGCCTGAGTTCGTCGAGTTTGCTGAGCCGGAGAGAGTTAGAGATGAGATGAGAGACTAGCCACCAGTTAGGAGGACCGTTACGGATTACACTAAGCCCATTACGGCTGGAGCATGTTCGAGCATCACCAGACCTGTGCCAGAAGCCAATAATTGGTAGATTCATTCTCATCATATCACTGTTATCACACACTCTGCACAGTTTCATGGGTTGCACGATGAGGACCCAAACTCTCACTTGAATCATTTCGTGAGGATCCGCAATACCTTTCGCATTAACGAGATGATTGAGGACGCATGTTTGTTGCGTATGTTCCTGTCTCACTGGTCGATAAGACCCAGACTAGGCTTGAGTCCCTTCCCCCGGGATCCTTCACCACTTGGGCTGACATATAAGAAAAGTTTCTTAACAAATACCTTTCTCCTTCCAAAACTACTCGTCTGAGGAGCTTTATCCATTCTTTTAATCAAGAGGAGGGAGAGTCATTCTATGAGACGTGGAGCGTTTCAAGGAGCTGCTGCACAGGTGCCCACATAACCGTCTAGAGAATTGGGCGTTAGTAGAGAAGTTTTGGCTGCTTAGGTAGATTCTAGCACTGATTTGGCCGCTTAGGTCGAAGCTTTAGCTAAGGCGGTGAAGGACATGCAAGTCAAGAGCACTCAAAAGTGCATGGGTTAGCCCAGTCCTGGTGGTTCCTAAGAAGGGTGGCATGACAGTGGTAACCAACGAGAGGAATGAGCTTATACCCACTAGGATTATGACTGGTTGAAGATTTTGCATAGATTATCACAGGCTGAATGACGCTAGTAGGAAAGATCACTTTCCTTTGTCATTTATCGACCGGATGTTGGAGCGTCTGTCAGGGCAGCAGTTCTACTGTTTCTTTGATGGCTTTTCAGGTTATTTCCACATTCCTCACATTCCTATTGCACCCGAGGATCAGGAAAAGACCACTTTCACATATCTTTACAACACTTTTGCGTACCGACGCATGCCTTTTGGGTTGTGTAACTCTCCGACAACATTCCAGAGATGTATGGTGGCGATCTTTCATGATATGATCAAGGAATCCGTGGAGGTATTCATGGATGACTTTTATGTGTTTGGGAGTTCTTTCGATCACTACTTGAGGAGCCTAGAGAAGATGATGGCTCTATATGAGGAGACCAATTTGGTCTTGAATTGGGAAAAGTGCCATTTTATGGTACGTGAGGGCATAGTACTTGGGCATCGTATTTCCGGGGTAGGGATTGTGGTAGACCGAGCGATGGTCGAGACGATTTCCAAGCTCTCGCCCCTACTTCAGTGAAGTCCATCAAGAGTTTCTTGGGTCACGCCGGCTTCTACCAACGGTCCATTCGTTATTTTTCTAAGATATCTAGTCCCATGACCCAACTCCTAGAGAGATGGATGTCCCATTCTTTTTTTTTAGCACTGTATGGAGGCGTTTGAGTTACTGAAGGAGAAGTTAATAAACGCCCCCATCATGGTTGCCCTAGACTGGACACTACCATTTGAGCTGATGTGTGATGCCAACGACTACGTAGTGGGGGCAGTCTTAGGACAGAGGAGGGAGAAGCATTTTCACCTTATCTATTATGCAAGCATGACCTTGAACGATGCTTAGGAACATTACACCACCACAGAGAAGGGGTTATTAGCAGTGGTGTTTACTTTTGATAAGTTTAGGTCTAATCTTGTCTTGTCCAAGACTATTGTCTATACAGACCATTTTGCCATCTGATACCTCTTTAGTAAACAGGACGCTAAACCACGTCTCATATGATGGATCCTGTTACTACAAGAGTTCGACATTGAGATCAGAGACAAGAAGGAGGCCAAGAATGTCGCGGCCGATCACTTTTACGTCTGGAGAGTCATGAGACAGGAGAGCATAGGGGATTGAGTGTTGATAACAGATTTCACCTAGAGACCCTGATGTTTGTAACGGCTCAAGATGATGGTTGACCCTGGTTTGATGATTTTGTAAACTACTTAGTTGACGGGACCCTGGTGTAGGGTCTGACGCATCAACAAAAGAAGAAATTATTTGCAGATGTCAAGCATTACTTATGGGATGACGTGTACTTGTTTCGTATCGGAGCATACCGGGTGGCGAGGCGGTGTGTTGATGAGAGGGAAGCGAGAGAAATCCTTTGTCAATGTCATGAGAGACCGTCTGACGGTCATAATGGAGCGAGCTACACCGCTAAGAAAGTGTTCAGGTTTTTATTAGCCTACTATATTTAGAGACGCACATGAGTTTGTGAATAGATGCGACGCGTGTCAAAGAATAGGCAACATCTCATCCCATAATGAGATGCCCCAAAATGTTATACAGATAGTTGAGATTTTTGATGTTTGGGGTATTGATTTTATGGGTCCGTTACCGTCTTCACGAGGGAACAAATACATCCTAGTCGTGGTCGACTATGTTTCCAAGTGGGTGGAGGCGTAAGCTTTACCCACTATGACGCGAGGGTTGTGGTGAGTTTTCTGAAGAAGCTATTTGCGAGATTTGGTGTCCCGAAGGATTTGATTGTTGATAGGAGAGCCATTTCTGTAACTCGCTGATGGAGAATACCTTGCGACGCTATGAGGTCACCCATCGGCTAGAAACTACATATCACTTGCAAACGAGTGGGCAAGTTGAGGTGAGCAACAAAGGGATTAAGAGGATCCTAGATAAAACTGTTGGCTCGAGTATGAAGGATCCTATCGTAGTGTATCTAGGGTTTGATAATCCGGTTTACCATTAAGCTGTGCTACACTCGATAGGTACACTTGCCTGTCAGCGAGGTTTAGTTCATAGGTACTCCATTTATTACTTAGGAATTTAGGTTAGGTTTATTTGTTAGTATTTACAGACCGTCTGGGTGACATCAAGTTTTTGGCGCCGTTGAAGGGGACACTTGGCAATAGTAATATTAGCTTTGACTAGTTCTTTTTTTTGATTTTTGGTTTGTTTTGTTTCTTTTATTTGTGAGTCTTAATTGTGTGTCTTTGTCTTATCTGCTACTTGTGTGTCCTATCTGAGTGTCTAACATAGGATCGAGTCTTTCTGTTTTTGAGTCTTTCTTATATTTCTGTGTGTCTTTCAGTTTATGCACCACACTCGTTCGTAGGGATCACCACCGTATTCTGCTTCTTTAGAGCCCGAACGAGAGCTTCACGAGCGCACCCATGATTTCCGGGAGCGTTTGAAAGAGTTGTGCAAAAACCAGGTACGTCCCACTAGCCCAGTTCCTTTTCCTAACATGGGCGATGCTGACCCACTAGCGAGGCGTACCGTACACCAAAGAGCCAGTGATGGGGTCCTCGTGGCGAGATCTTCGATCACCCGCCCCGCTATCCCTAATGCCAATAATTGGCCTGGGAGCGGTTCAACGCTCTGTTGAGCCGATGTCCCCAGCATGGTCTTTCTGACTGGGCGATTGTGGATAAGTTCTATAATGGCTTTACTTTCGAGAAGAAGCAAATGTTCAACACAGCTGTGGGAGGCCATATCATGGATAAACTAGAGCCAGCTGAGTGTGAAGAGATGTTTGAGAGCTTCGCTCTGGCGGAACAACAGCGGCCACCTACTAGGACTTCCATTCCTAGTGCTAGGGCAACCGCCTTTTCTCCTAGAGGTGTGTATCAGGTCAACCCTGATACTAGCGTGGCTGCTGCACTCGCAACGATGGCGAACGAGATTAAGGAGCTGAAGCTGAGTGCTCAACGGTGTGAGGTGTGCAGAGGAGGCCACGACACTAGGGACTGCCCAGTCAGCATGAGCAGGTGCACTTTGCGGGCAACCAGAACCGAGGGTATAATAACTATAATAATTCTTTTGGCTCGGGATGGAGATCTGGAAGCAACCCGCATGGGTTTAATGCCCACCCGAATCAGTATGGAGGAGGTGAAGCAGGAGCGATTTCTGGGAGCAGTGCTAGGGATAAGGAGATAGAAGAGATGCTAGAGAACCAGACTCAGATGCTCGCTCATTTAGTGCAGAAGGATAAGGAGACTCAACATAGACTAGATGCGCACGACACCTTATTGAAGAATCAACATTCTGCATTCCAGGACTTGCAGCGCACGGTGGGAGACATCACTAAGAGCTTGAAGGATAGGCAGGGAGGTCCGTCTTCAGGCCCTAATGCTTCAGTGATGGCCGTGTCGACTAGGAGTCGAAGAATAGATGAGGAGGAAGAAGTAGTAGAGACTGTTATTGATACATTGATTCCTACTGTAGTGGAAGTCTCCCACAACACTGTTCGTCACATTCCATCGCATGAAGAGGTGAGGAAGATAGATTGGAAAGCCCACTTTGCTGAGATCGAGGCTAGGATGGTAGAGGAGCCACCGGTAGAAGAGGAAGAGTCGGTTGACTATGAGATAGTGGTTGAGAAGCCTGCCGAGAAGGCAAAGGAGAAGAAGAAGGGGATGGAGATGAAGACCCCTGAGATTGACCTTAGCCGTGTTCCCTACCCAGCGTGCTTGCTGCCACATAAGGATGCTAGGGAATACAGTAACTTCCTTAACATGTTCAAACAACTTAAGGTCAATCTCCCATTCATAGAGACCCTCCAGCATATGCCTAAGTATGGAAAGTTCTTAAAAGATCTTCGTTCCAACAAGAAGAAGCTAGAGGAGGTCTCTAAAGTCTCACCAAGTGAGCGATGTTCTGCGGTGGTTTAGAACAATCTGCCAGAGAAACTGGCAGATCCGGGTCACTTCACGATCCCGTGTCTGCTTGGCGGTTTGCCCTTGAACCGCACGTTGGCCGACTTAGATGCTAGCATCAATCTGATGCCATATTCCATATATAAGAAGTTGGACCTAGGAGAACCAAAGCAGATGCGCATGAGCATATCCTTAGCTGACTGTTCAGTCAAGTATCCATGGGGAATAGTGGAGAATCTTTTAGTGAAAGTTGACAAATTCGTCTTCCCCGTGGATTTTTTCATTCTAGACATGGATGTGAAAGATAGAGACCCACTCATCCTAGGACGCCCGTTCCTACGTACTGCCAAGGCATTGATCGATGTCTTCGATGGGAAGCTTACACTTCGTGTGGGGGATGAGTCTGTTATCTTTGATGCTGTGAAGTCCGTGAAGGGGGCTAATGAGCGGAGCCATTCTGTGTGCATGATTGATGCCTTCATGGACTACCATAGGGACTCTGATCTAGTAGAAGATGTAGCTGGTGAAACCCCCCCGTCGGTGAAGTTTGAAGAGTTGTTAGATGCATCGGACGAGTTCGGTGACGAGGTGCCCGATGATCTGCTAGAGATGATGGCAGAATTAGATGCAATAATAGGCACAACCCCAAGTTTAGGGAAGTTGGAGAAGGAAGAGGATCCTGAAGATCCTGGTGAAGGTTTAGAGCTCACATTATTTGAAACACCTATACCCGAGCCTTTACCTGTCATTATTTTCCATTCTGAGAGGAGAATTACTGAGCCAACTCCTAGCTTTAATGCCCCTAGGTCTAGGCCACCCCGAAAGAGAACCCGTGCTTTGAGAGATTCATTTAATATAAGGGTAGAGCAACCCCCAAGTGTGGGGATGTTTAAGGGTGATAGCATGTTGGTGTAATTGAACCGTGTTATCTTTGGACTGGGTAGGTTTAAGTTATGGTGGAAAGACTTAATTGATAGATGTGATGGTGTTTGTGAAAAGCTTGTGAGTTTGTTGAAGGGTTGGAGGACCGGTAGACCGCACAGGATGAAAGCGGGTACCGGTTAGGATCAAGGAGAAGCCTCCCGATAGGCTTGTTTGAGTCTCGGGCAAGTGCCCGGGATGTATAGTTTGTATAAATTCCTTGGTTTAAGTCCGTGTCATTTTTGTGTTTTTCGGTATGTGTGTTTTGTTTGTGTGTGTCTTGCAGGGATTCACGCTTGATTCGGTGAGGGAAATCATCAGGAACAAAATTCCAGGTATGTTTACATTGGTTTTTATCATTGGAACGGTTTTAATTGGATTTAGGTGAAAAAAAGTTTTGAGGGGTCAAAATTTTTCTAAGTATAAAAAACCCTCTTAACTTTCTGTCACCATAGGTCTCTCGCGATACGCGAAGCAAAAAGAAAACTCCTTCGCGGTATACGAGGGACAAGTATTTTGGCCGGCTTAATTTGTGCCTCCTCGCGGTACGTGAGGAGTGCTGCCTGTTCCTTCGCGGTACGCGGGGGAGGCCTGTGTCACTCACACTTCCCTAGTGTTCCATGGTTTCCCCATTCCGTCGCCACCACCACTCATCATCCTTCATAACCATCATCCACCACCATTACCACCTATCATCACCATCACACATCATCATCTATCATCATCTTCCATCCATTATATCATTCACATCCACCTACCATGGGGAACTTAAAAACCATTCGTTCAAGCGATGTTTAACCTTGCTTTTGGCATTCATGTCTATGTGTTTGCCACTCATCGGGTATGTTTCCCTGCTTTTATCTTGAGTCTTAGTGAGGCAGTCGAGTCTTTTATTTTACTTTGAGTCTGTAACTTGTGTCAGTTTAATGCTGTGGGTTTGTTGTGAGCTTATCTGTGCAGGTAGTGATCACTCCGTCCGTACTCAATCTCCATTCGGGCGGGGTTGATCTGATCTTATCTATCTTGTAAAGGCAACCCGATAGTCGATTGTGCAGCCGTGACCGAAATGCTATACGGTGCACAAGAGGAAGAGTAAAGCTGGACCATTTACTTCTATATTACCAGCTATGGCGATTCCTTTTATTTTTGCATTTTTGTTTTCTGTGTGTCTCAGTTCACATTGGGGACAATGTTTGTTTCAAGTATAGGGATGGGACTGCGTCTAGTTTGTCTAGGTTATTTTATTTTATAAAAATACAAAAATACAAAATTTTTTTTTTTGAAAAATGTCCTTTGAAATCATAAGTTTTGCATAATATATGGAAAATGATAGTACTACTGGAGCTGCTTGTTGAGTTTTAAATGAAATAAATAATTGAAAACGCGTTTAATTAGTGATGTTTTGGTAGATTCAGCCAAACTAGTAGAGCTTAAATAGTCTGTTTGTGTTGTTTAGGAATTAATTGATTTAAAATCATGAAATCTTGTGGGTATTCATCTTAAGGGTAATCGGTAATACTGAAACTGTCAACATAGGGTGATGGGTACCACGTTAAGTTAAAATTTAGAGGTTTTTAAAATTTCTTGGCACACCACTCTCTTTTTATGAGAATAAATCCGAGTTTCGGTGGCGCCCGCATCCATATTCCATATTCATGAGCGTATTTGATTAGAAATATAAGTCTTGCTTATGTGTTACCCTCTATGATAGCGACTTGGAGGATACACCACTAAGGGAATCTTATGTGCTTAATTGTTTATAACTGTAGTCTATGTGTTACCTTCCGGGATAGTGACTTAGTTGAAACGCCTCTAGACGAATGTTCATTTGTTTATTAATGCTCATTGATATTCATCCATTCATTCATTGATCATCTTGATTTCTAAAAACCTGTAAATTTTAGTTTAACGTGGTGGGTGAAATCTATATGGTTTAATCCATGCCTAGACATGATCGTGAGACATGATTAGGTAGAGCTATAACTTTTAGGTGTGAGTCACATACATTGATTGATATGCTTGGTAATATGAATTAGAACACTAAACGAGGGCTTGAAAGTTGGTGCTTGGGTTTAATCGGTTAGAAATACTGATTATTGCTTTTTAACGCATGAGTATATTTGTGCTTATTGAAATAATTGAGATTGTTAAGCTATGTCTAGTTATGATTCCATTGCAGACTTTTTCGAGGATAAAAAAAGGTTAAGTCTGGGGATGTTTGATGTAGTGCAAAGCACACATCTTTAATCCCTTGTATTCGTGCGTTTTTAGATAGTTTTGTATTCGTTTTAAGTCGTTTTTGTTTCCTATTGAGTCTTTGTTGTGTTTACAGGAGCTCGTGTGAGTAACAAGTCAAATCATGAAGATATCGAGCACGAGAAGAAGCCCGGAGGAAAAAGAAGAAAAAGTTGGAATTTGGTTCCCTCGCGGCACACGAGGGAGGAGTGAAAATGTCTCGCGGTACGCGAGGAAACCCAGAATTGGGCCTGACTAATTTGTCCCTCGCGGTACGCGAGGGGCTGGCCATATTCTCTCGAAGTACGCGAGAGACCCGTAAATTCGTAAAAAGCCCAAATCGATGAATTAATAGATTGGGATAGCCATTAGGTCAGATAGTTTGAGTTTTAGGCTTCTGGAGAGAGCTAGGAGGTGATTTTGGGGCTGGAGAAGGTGTTTGAAGTGCAAGATCGAAGCTTTTGATTCCAGGTTTGTTTAGTTTAGCTTATTCGGGTTTAAAGTTCGAATCTTTATCTTTGATTTCTTTGTTTGAAACCATGTTTATGTTTATTGCTTCTGTTATGGATGTTTTAATCATGATGCTTGGATAAAACTTTAATACTACCTAGGTCATATGATGAATACTCTGTAAAATTTAGATTTTTATTCGGTTTTGGATTCAACTGATGGTTTAATGATTATGTAAGCGATCTTGAGTAAATAATTATGATGAATATTGCATATTTAGATCTGATTTTTGTTTTATTTCCATTCCGTATGTTATTTGTGGATATCTTCCTGTTTGAATAGCATACCTTGATCGTATACTTTAGGTTTGTGGTTGTTTGTATGGTTTGCTAGACGTAGTGACCTATAGGGATTGTGACTGAGCGTTAATTAGATCTGAGTGTGTATCTTATCTCAATACCCGAGAAGTGAGGGATAATCGGTTAGTCCTCGTCATTAGGTTCCGAGTGTGAATTGTTTGAGAGGAAATTCCCTTAGGTGTCTAGTGATTGTTGCTAATCCGTGTCATAGTTGTTATCCTGAGATTACCCCGTGCATCTTCGATGTATTGTGGACAGTGAGACTGAAAGGTGATCTGTCTTTTGGGTACTTTATCATTGTTGGAGAGACTGAAAGGTAATCCGACCATTTGGTGAGTTTACTACATCTTTAGGTTTCTTCCTGAGAGTGATTAGGGATCCACTAGGTTGTCTAGATCTGTTATCCTTAGATGCCCAAATCCATCATTGTTTCCGTCACGGGCCTTTGAGCTTAATTAGGTTGAATAATTGGGTGACGGACCGTCACCACCTATGACGGTTCGTCACAGGCCCGAATTGGAATTTGTATTAATTTTTTTTATTTTCTGTAATTTATAAAATCCCAACATTTAATAACTCATTTTCATTGTATATATTTTATTAGAATTTAGATTTTGTATTTTCTTACTTTATTTAGAATTTAAATTTAGTAGTTCATTTAAATAAATACATAAATAAAATTTACAAATCTCATTTCTCTTTTAAGTTTATACATTATTAATTTTTAAACATAATAATAAAATAAATAATAATAATTGGACTTTGTAAACTAATTAATTAAAATTTTGAAAAACCCCTTAAATTATTTTGTAAATTTAAATCTTTGTAAACCGTCTTATTTTTTTACTTTGTAAATAAAATTATGGATAATATTTTTACTTTTGTAAATCAATTTTTTATTCTTTTGATATTTTATTGTTGTAAAATAGCCGGTAGTTGCAGGTTCATCATATTTGTTTTGTTGTACTAAGATTTTGATGCAGGTTATGGTGTCGTCGTCTCAGGCCCACAAACGGGCTCGCATTAGGGATTCACCGGATCAGACCGTTGCCGACGATCCAGGCACGCGCCCCCACCGCCGCCACTTCACTACATGACCACCCCCTTCTCAGCTTCGCACGAGGGACATCGGAGTACGACAGGCTGGTCCGGATCGTGAGCGCCCCTCTACATGCCTCCAGGACGATCGACTAGGCGCTCATGGGCCAGCTAGGCGTGAGAGAGAGACTGTAGCAGCTGCTGCCTCCCCACTGGAGGTAGTTGGTGGACGTCCCGAGAGTAGTACGTCGAGCTCACCTTGGAGTTCTTTGCGACGTTCAATATACACAAATGGGATTTGACGGCAGCGACGACCATCGAGTTTAGCCTGGGAGGCACCTTACATCATATGTTCATCAGCCGATTCACTAAGCGAATTGGTCTCTACCCCAAGGAAGAGCTGTCCCTCCTCATCTTAACCGAGTGTCTTCGTACCATGGTCACACGGGAGGACGACCTTGGTATGATGCAGTAGCAGCTTATGGGCTGGTGGCCGACCATCGGCGACGGGGTCTGGCGCCCGAGCTACCCAGCGTTTTGGAGTCGTGACTCGATGCATCGGTACCTACACCGCATCATCACATGCTCGATCACCGGTCGCCATCAGAGCATTGAGAAGGTCTCGGAGTTAGATTTTTTCGTTTTATATTCTCTGATTCGGCCGGCCCGACCAGCCTCGCCACCATACTTCTTACTTCATTGGCGAGGACCTGGGCCAAGGCGACCCGCATCTGCCAACGGCCGTACATCACCAGGCTGGACGACAGACTAGGCGTCTTCCTTGCTCACTCCCGGATACCCTGACGGCTGGCCACAGACCAAAGCGTTCAGGTACGACGACATGATCCAAATGGGGATCGTGAGATTTTTGGAGGCCCGAGCGCCCATTATGGCCCCACCACCACAGGGGTTCGTGTCTGAGGACGTGGCACCGATTTCTATACCACCGCCACACCAGCCACGGGCCAGGCCGCCACCAGTTGTTGCCGAGCCCGCCACCTTAGAGAGCCTCAGAGCCGAGTTGACAGAGGTGAGGGCGAGGATGGATCAGCAGAATGATGTGCTACGTCTGATCTTGACTGCCTTGCAGATCCCGATCCCGCCGTTTTTAGAGCACTAGAGCCACTGCCACATGGAGATCTAGACGAGCGGGCCGTCAGCTAGACATGGCCCTCCTCCATTTTTGTTAGTCTCTCGATTCCTGTACTTTTTGTTTGTATTTCTCATGTATGTACTTTATCTCTGTATTTTGTTTCAGTTGTACGGGAAATCGGGCGGGATGGTGGTTGTGCTTTCTTTTGTTGTACTTATGTTTAAGAACTTATTTGTATTTCAGTTTGTTATTGTATATATCTTGTATGATTCACGCGGTTGTATAGCTAGTGTTTACTGAACGACAGACGGTGTTGCATTTGACGATCAAAATATTTCACATGCGTCTGAGTACCACATTTACCAGGGGAGTTTCGTTTTTCAATTATGCTTTATTTTATTTTTGTTCTTATTTATTTTTATTTTATTTTTATCCTTTTTCTAGACATATTAGGGGCAATGTGAGTTTCAAGCGTGAGAATGGAGATTTAGTTAGATTTAGCTAAGAAAAAAAAATAAAAATACAAAAAAATCAAAACATTAAGAAAATGAAAAAAAAAATCAAAAAAATTTGTTTGTTTTTGCAAGTCCCGAGAGTTTCACATACTATTTTCTTATTCGGGCACACAAAAGTCTTGTTTTTGTACGATGTAAAGCAAAAGCTTAAAGCGGGCCAGGTGTGGGTTTACGTTTCATTAACGAGGTATTCTCTAAGTATTCGGGATTAAGTAGGTTCAACTAGTCGGTTTTCAGTAATAAAATCATTTGGGATGCCTAGGAGAGTATATCAGACTAGAGGTGATAATTGTGCATAACTTGTATCGGTAACCCGATTCCACATAGTTTCAGTGAGATTTTGAGCCTTTTACTTATCATATCTATTTACTGTTTTGTCTTAATGTGTGTATTACCTACATGATTTGTCTGGTTCGAACTTGATTATCTTGATACATGTTGAGACTTTAGGTTTAGACAACATAGAGAAATGATCTAAGGAATTAGGATTTAGCCCTTTTTTGTAGCCTTTCTTTTTTGCTTTTCCTACCTAAACATCAACCCCTAGTTAGCCTCTTTTGAGCTTTATCCCCTATCATTTGTTAAAACCCACTTAATACACCTTTAACCTTTTAGCCGTTTTCATTTTAACCCCGTTTGGTCCGTATTGATTTAATATGTGCATTAGTACTAGAAAGCAAGAAAAGAAAGAAAAAAAAATGATGAGAAAAAGTTATTGAAAAAGAAAAAAAAGAGTATATTCAGAATAAAAAGAAGAGTCATGAGAAAATCACAAAAAATAGAGTATTCAACGGAATAAGTGTGAGGATCAAAGATCCCCACAGTTCAATAAGTTTTGTTTGTTTGTTTTTATTATCTTAGTATCATTAGTTCGTACTAGTTTCACCATAGCCACTTAAAAATTCCTTATACATACCCTAAACCCTAGCCTGACATTATAACTCGTTTAAAGACATTGTTGATTTGTGTGTTTGTCTTCACATTTGGGTGGAGATTTGATTGATTCTCAAGCATATGACTTAGATATTTCATTGTTAGATCTGAGAGTTAGAATAGGATCTGGCATCTTTTGCAAGTCACAAAAATAAACCGAGATGAGAGAACTCTTGTGAGGGGTACGAGTTGTGCACAGTTAGAACTTGAAAGAAAACGAGTCTTAAACAGTTATGCCCATTGTTTCAAAAAGTTAGGTTCTATTTAGACTGGTTGAGTTGTATATCTATTAAAGGTTGTAAAACTTGGGGAGTCATTTGTTGTTTTTGGATTTCGTGGCCTATTTCTGATTTTACCTTGAGGTTTTTGTATGTGCGTGATTATTGGGTTTGATGTATTGCTTTGGGCTTTGCTTAGGGATAAGCAAACTTTAAGTGTGGAGATGTTTGATGTGTTGAAAAACACATATGTTTTTCATGCGTATTTTACCCCATTTGGATCGGTTTTATCGGCAAAATTCATATGATTTGATACTTAATAAGAGACTTGTTGAATTTGTAGGTTGGTATAAGAAACCAAAGATTATTGGTGAATAAACCGGGCTCAGAAGGAAGCATAAAGAATTAGAAGAAACCAGGCTCAGAAGGAAGCTTAGGACAACCTATAACGAACCGTCACATGTGGTGACGATCCGTCACGACAAGCCGTCACACGCGCGCCAGCAGAAAGTTTTGATTTGACTTCCTAAGCCCTGTAACGGATAGTGACAGTCGGTGACGGTCCCTTATGAACCTGACGTGCCATTAATGAGTTTTAACGCATAGGATCGATTGTTTGCGGCAAAGGACGACTGAAGACGTTTGTTTGGAGCTCTGGGAACACAAGGATCATGGAACTGAGGAGCTTTTCGGTTTGAAATCATTCGGTTTCTATTCTTTTATCTTTTGTAGAACTTATTTTTGATTTTTTCCATGTTCAAACATTGTTTTATCTCGTACTACAGTAGTATGAGTGGCTAATTTCGTTAGCCACCTAGGTTGGATGATTATTTTCATGTAAAGACGTTTTTTCGGTATTTATTCGTATGATTATATGTGCTTATCTTAGAATAAGTGTTTTGGATGCTTATGAATGATGATGCATGCTGTTTTTGTTCAATATCTACTGCCATGATCATGTCCTACCTGTTTCTAGTTAGTTGTGTGCATTCTAGGTTGAGTATTTCATGGTAGACGTTATTACTTTGTGTTTTGATTGATTGACGACTGATTTGACCATAACGGTTGGTGTCTAGGCTATATTTAGAGAGTATTAACAGTGTCCTACCTTGATTTGGGATTGACCATGTGATTGATAGAGCCTGGAACCTCCTACCCATTGTTTGTTAAGTTTAGATTACGCGACCGTACGAGTCTTGCTTTTCATATGTGGTGTTAGTGTTCTTAGGGTTTATTTTCATTCATTAAATCTGATTATCCTTTGCTCTAGGGTTGTGGACCACAACCTTTCAGAGCATTGAGAGTGGTGATACCGACCGGAGAACCCTCGTTTGGCATTTTAGCATAATCTATCCTAACATTCACACGAGTCTTCTGGTTTTCTTAGGGAGTAGTAACATACGTGGTTAGCCTTAGACTTGTATCTTTAGAGATAGTCATACAGTTACTTACCTTAGTCATTGCATGTTGATAGGATTCCTACCTAGGTGGTTGTTTTAGTTCTTTGATTCCATACCCAAGTCTCCGGTCATTGTTCTTGTTGCATCATTAGTGTTATTGAGTCTTTTAGTTTTGAGTATTTTGAGTCATTTGCATTTAGTTCATGTGTCTAGGTTTTTAGTTAATTCCATCTCTGATCATATTCTTAGGCTTGGACCCGATAGAGGTTTATTATCGAGGGTCGTCTTAGGTGTCCACGAATTGATATTTGTTCTTGCCTATACTTGCTACATACGTACCGGTACACTTGCCGTTTGTGTATGGTTGAGTCTTTGGTAATTCCATTTTAAAACAAACATGTAAGTTCTTACTATTTATATATATATCCTACACATCACGACATCGCAGCCACACGCCCGGGGGGTGTGACAAGGTTGGTATTAGAGCGTACGGTTTTAGCGAATTAGATACTTGGTTTAGTATCTAAGCTTTAACCAGAATAAGCAAGGATTTGCCTACTAGTGAAAGTAGGTAGAGACTTATACTAAGCTCTAGTGTCATACTTGCACTAAATGTCAGGAGGTAACTATTATTATAGTTAATACAACCCTGACCAACAAATTAAGATGAAACATATAGAAAATCCATAAACACCGATGGAAACTAGTGACTTTTCATGGTATCATTCGACACCTAAGGCAGCGGTGAAAGAAGAAAGTTAGGAGTACGAATCTGAACGTCTTAGCCAGATGGGAGGATCTGACCATATCAACTAGAGATTCGATACCCCTCCACACTATACACCACCACCACCACCGGTAAACCCATACGAAGCTGGACCCAGTAGGGCCGCCAAACCTCGGATGAGGACGATGAATCCGACTGAGAAGTTTTCAATATCAGCGGTAAAAGTAGAAGACGTGTATTAAAACATGCCATCCTACCATAACCAAAACCAGATCTCTGAATCTGAAGAATTTGTTCCCTTGAAAACTATGGATGCTTACTCTCCACAGACTGACACCTATGAGCCATACGCCGACTACATGATGTATCCACTTATCATGGATTCGTATATGAGAAATACGGATACCGATAGAACTAATACTGATGTAGATTCACATGTCCAAGAGGAGAATTCTGCAAATTATTGATCATACTATGATTTCCTAAACCATCTCAGATTTTGGATCGGTACATCCAGGATGGAACGGACTATGATCCTAAGGCCATCTATGAGGCTATGTTCGACGATCCGAGATCCTATTAGGGATCTGAGATCCTCCGCCACCTCCTTCTTATGTGCAAACCTAAGACACAAACCACCTCCTTCTTATGTAAATGTTTATAACGATATCGTATTAGGGATCTGAGATCCTCCGCCAAAATTTGGTTATCATGTTTCCTTACCGGGATCACCTGTAGAATGTCTTGATCGATCGCCCCGTGAAACAGATGAGATAAAGAAGGAACTATTTATGACAAAGGAAGAATTGTCAATGGCAAAGAAAGAATTGTCTAAAAAGGATAAGGAACATAACTCCTTCACTGGGAAGATATGGAGCCAAAGCAAGGAATGATGAAAGAGGCGAGAAACAAAATGAAGAAATATAATAGTTTTTATGAAATCTTTTTCTTTCCAATAAATCTACTTTCAATTTCCTACTTTCAATTTCCTATTAATAAAAGCACTTTCGTTTTCTTATCTGTAAAATGGAAGAAAAAGGTAAATGACCTAGCTTTATCCGTAGACATGCACCACTAGGATACAACGAACAATTGACAAACTCTTCCGAATACCATTCCGGAACCAATACCGAATACTCGAGTGGAACCTTCCAGAACCTAGGAGAAATAGAAACATCCATTCATTTCTATGAACCTCCTATAAGTTATTACGCAGCTCCGACTACAGAAAGCTATAACCAAACCTATGTAAACACTTATAGCTATCAGTAAAGACTACCCGAAACAACCTACAAGAACCACTATGCTCTCGAAGGAGACGAAAGAGCTGATTCAAACAGACCCTATGGAACTTTTCATTTTGTTATTCCTACTCCAATCCGTACTCCCTGTGTTAACGAAGAAACACTTGGAGAAGAAAGGATTGCGACTATGCAAGCCAGGATAGCCGAACCGGAGAGGATGGAAGCAGAAAAAGACGCAAAGATCGCTGCCTTACAACAAGCCTTAATTAAAGCAAGGAATCGTAGCGAGCGCTAGTCATAAATTATTACCTATGTTACTTTCATGTATCTGTATTTTCAATTATCAAGGAAATAAAGTGTCGTATTTTGAAATATTGTCAAATCGTCTTCGACTTTTTTTTGACAAATATCGTTTATCTTCCATATAGTATGTGATGTGCACGTGTGATAAGTAAAAATATAATAAATATATTTTTGAGATGGTTTCACGAGATTAGGTTTTAAATCTATAAAATGATAATTACTTTAACTTAAAACACATAAAATAGACAAGTGTATCTATCGCATTGTATTATAGTTTAGCTAATAACCAAGTATAGAATCAACGGACACGGTCGAGTTCCAATACTCAACTTTTGTTATCGTTTAGACGGATTAATTAGTGAGTGAGTTTTTTGTGCTTATGAAGCAGATAAGTAAATAACAGAAAAGTAAATGACGGTAAAGTAAATAACAGAAAAGTAAAAACGTGCGTGATGTGTGTAACAGAAATGTAACGAAAATAAAAGTAAATAGCAGAAAAGTAAATATCTCGGAAATGATCAGGTCACGAAGAGTATTTCTTTAGGCTTCGAATCCGCTCGGTATGCGATGATGTTAAGTTGACTAATTCAGTGGTATGTCTAGTGCAAACTTGTGACCCGGGTCACCGCTAGAGCCTCGTCCTCACGACATTTGATTCACGAATTAAAATCTTTAAATTAAAATAGTAGAGCCTCCAGCTAGGGACAACTTTACCCTCAACCTTTTGAATGTTATCTCCATGTTGGTTTAAGATATCGAACTTAAATGCTTTATATTATAGTTAAATAGGTGATCATATTTTGCTCACCGGGAGGCGGAGTAACAATGGGACCGAGTATAAAGACGTACCGTTCCCAACATGAGTTCACCAATTCTTGGTCTCAAAATAAGTTCGTATAAAGACGTACGACCTTAATAATGTTGACCAAGCCCTGGCTTATCAATCTCTGCTTGTATAAAGACGTACAAGCTTCAAAGGAAGTTTGATTAAAAAGGTTTTACGATCTTTCACTTTAAAATCAAGAACACTCACAAATATAAAGACGGATTTAGACAATAATAAAAGCCCACCAATTGGTGGTTTTAAGAGCGAATAATTAAAGACTTAAACATATCACTAGATTAATATGTCAAACATTAACATGCACCAAACTTCATCTTCACCCTAGCAATACAAAGAGTTTAGCCACGAATGACCATACAAATTAGCGTAACACTGAGTTTCGTAGTCTCCCCTATTGCGGAACGAAGAGGAGGAGCCTTTCTACTCTATTCTAACTACGAACTACTCTATCTCTAGATAGTTTTTTGCTTGTTCTTTTAGTGTGTGGAATGAAGAACCCAAGCCTCCTATTTATAGGCCTCAGACTGAGCAATGCATGGCCATGCATTGGATTGCACGGGGGTGCAAACACCTAGGGAATCATAGGGTACGAGTGGCAGTGTACTGGGAGCCGTAGGGAGAAAGATGTGCAAATGCACGCCCGTGCATAGGGATGCACGGCTGTACATTACCCTCATGCTGCCCAGTTTTGTCTTTTAGCTGCTGGTTGACTCCTTGTTGACCAATTTTGATTTCATGGGGGTCAAAGCTCGAGAATGATCCTTCTAGAAGCTTGAATTCTTGGTGTTTTTGATAGATTTCATCTTGATTTATATTTTAAACACCGAATAACCTGCAATTCCAAAATATAAACGTTTTAAGTATCAATTGCAAAGTTATTGTTCAATTAGTACCATAATATAGGGATTATTATGCATGCAAAACATGTATAAATGTTGGCACATCAGTATGACAAGACATACCGGTCCCTTAACAAACACACGTGGCAGAAAGAAACAATTAGATAACGCTAAAGAGCAAGATTGCCAAAAGCCGAAGCCAAAAAGATATAAAGGATCCAATTCCTACTTTCATCGAAGCTTTTGAACGGGCCCAGGTTGCCAAAAGCCGAAGCCAAAAAGACAATAGTTGAACCATCGGTTCACCCAACTGTACATTCGGAATCTGATAACCACTCTAAACACAATACCCTGTCTAAGAAGGAGGAGAGAGACGAACATACCCATTGCCACCAAGGTTCTCACACTAAGAAAGCCAAACGAGATGAGGGTCATCATTATCACTCCTCGAGTGATAGTTTCGAAGACAGTTATAGACCCCGATATAAAAAGAATAAACACATGAGATGTTAATACAAAACCTTCCAGGCATGTAAGCCTTATGACTTCTTAGGTAAAGAAGAGGGAATTGCCACACTCAGGTGGATTGAGAAGACTGAGTCAGTATTGGTGATAAGCAAATGCGCCGAGGAGGATAAAGTCTTCTATGTATCACATTTATTTAAGAACCAAGCTCTCGAATGGTGGAACATCCTTATTGCCGCCAAAGGAATAGAAAGAGCATATGAGATGAGCTGGAACTCATTCAAAAGTAGGGTCGAGAAGAAATTCTACCCTCTTAATGAGAGAGAACAGATTGAGAACAAGTTCTTAATTCTGATAATGGTGGGCACTAACCAATAAGAATATGCAAGCAAACTCTTAGAGTATGCAAGGCTAGTACCACATCTAGCAACACCAGAATCCAACCTAATCAAGCGTTACATCTGGGGACTAGTAAGCGAAATCCGAGATAGGGTCAAGGTCTCAAAATCCAAAACCATGGACAACATGATGGATTTGGGTGCCAAGTTGACAGACGTAATGATTAGGAACCAAGATAAGAATAAGAGGAAAGAGACCTCAAATAAAAACCGGATCGAATATAAGAAACCGAGCCAAGGCTGTAGTCCAAGAGACAATCGAGCCTCTTTTTGCGAGTGCCGAATCTGTAAACTGAGGCACTCTGGAAAATGTAGATTTATTACCTTCTGCAGTAACTGTAAACAAACGGGTTACATCACCGAGAATTTTTTTAAAGGAAAACAAGTCATATGTTACGGCTGTGGAGAACAAGGGCACATCAGGACCAATTGCCCTAAACTGAAAACAGCTGGTGGGACTGGACCCAAACCGGCTGAAGGAGTAAAGAAGAATGCACAAGCGTTCGTTCTAAAAGCCAAAGAGGCAGCCGATATACCAGAAGTTATTTTTGGTACGTTTCTTGTCGACAAAGCTTATGGTAGGGTACGACTCTGGTTCAACCCAAAGTTTTATAGATCATAAGTTATGTAATCTATTAAATAAGCCCTTAGCTAAGCTAGACAAATTATATCAAATCGAAACTACGAACGGAGACCTAACCCAAGTCTCTGAATCACTAAACGACTGTACGATCACACTATCTAGAGACGTCATACCTGTACAACTATTACCAATGAAGATGGCGGCCTTTGACATTATCCTAGGAATGGATTAGTTAGCCACTAACCAATCCCACATCCATTGCGACAAGAATGCCGTAGAATTGCTTACGCCTTCGGGAGAAACCGTAATGGTGAAAGGCGATAAATCAACCAACCCTGTTGGTCTGATTTCAATGCTAAAAGCGACAAGATGTCTTCGAAAGGGATGTCTTACCTACTCAGTGTCAATAACAACCGACAACACATAAAGGAAAATTGAGGACGTACCGATTGTTGCCGAGTATACATATGTGTTTCATGATGAATTGCCTGTAACACCGCGTAATCGGGAAGTAGAGTTCCAAATTAATCTTGTACCTGATACGGCTCCAATAGTCCAATCCTCGTACAGGTTAGCTCCTACCGAGATGGCTAAATTAGAGACATAACTAGATGAGTTGTTGGGGAAAGAATTTATTCGACCAAGTTCTTCACCATGGGGAGCTCTGATCCTATTCGTCAAAAAGAAAGATGGTTCGATGCCGAGAACTGAACAAGGTTACCATAAAGAACCGGTATCCACTCCCGTGAATCGATGACTTGTTTGATCAGCTCCATGAAGTGAGATGCTTTTCAAAGATAGACCTTCGTTTAGGCTATCACTAATTGAAGGTTCAGGAAAATGACATATCCAAGACTGCATTCAGGACCAGATATGGTCATTTTGAATTCACAGTTATTTCGTTTGGACTAACGAATGCTCCAACAGCATTCGTGGATATGATGAACCGCATCTGCAAGCCTTACTTGGATAAATTCGTAATCATATTCATAGACGATATACTTATTTACTCCAAGAGTAAGGAAGAACATGCTGATAATATGAGGATTTTGCTTGAACTCTTAAGAAACGATAGACTTTACGTAAAATTCTCAAAATGCGAATTTTGGCTATCGAAAGTACAATTTCTTGGTCATGTCATTAACGCTAATGGCATTAAAGTAGATCCAGCAAAGATCAAAGCTATTTCCAAATGGGAAATTCAAAAAAACGCCAACCGTAGTACGAAGTTTCCTCGGTTTGGCCGAATATTACAGAAGATTTATTCAGGATTTCTCAAGAATTGTTGTTCCTCTAACTTCACTGACTCGCAAATCAGCTAGGTATGAGTGGAGTCCAAAGCAAGCAGAAGCATTTGAAACCTTAAAGCAAAAGTTGACGCAAGCTCCAATATTGGCTTTGCCAGAGGGTAACGAAGGCTTTGTTGTTTATTGTGATGCATCGCATGACGGACTCGGGTGTGTGCTAATGCAAGGAAACAAAGTCATAGCCTATGCATAATGGAAACTGAAGACACATGAGAAGAACTACACGACTCATGTTCTAGAGTTAGACGCCATAATATTCGCATTGAAACTATGGAGGCACTATCTCTATGTAGTCAAGTTCACATTGTTAACTGACCATAAAAGTTTAAAATACATCTTTAGTCAGAAGGGATTAAACATGAGGCAGAGAAGATGGATAGAAGTCCTAAGTGACTATGACTGTGAGATCTGCTATCACGAGGGCAAGGCTAATGTTATAGGCGACGCTCTGAGCCAAAAGGAAAAGGGAAAAAGCTAGCAGAGTCCATGCCTTAAGACTCGACCTTCAAGTCGACCTTATGAATTAGATTAAAAAAGCACAGAAATCCGCCTCGGAAGAGGCAAACCTCAACCAAGAAGGTATGAAAGGAATGTTTGAGCAACTTGTCAAAGGAAATGACGATATCCTAAGAATAAATAAAAGGATATGGATACCAGTGTATGGAGACTTACGAGAAAGAATTCTTGAAGAGGCTCACACATCTAAGTACACTATGCACCCAGGAGGCGATAAGATGTACAACAATTTAAGCCCAATTATTGGTGGGTCGACATGAAAAAGCGCATTGCTGTGTATGTTGTAAAGTGCTTAACTTGCCCCAAGGTTAAAGCCGAACACCAAAGCCGTCTAGCATGGTATAGTAGTTAGAGTTACCGGTATGGAAGTGGGAAATGATAACCATGGATTTCATCACGAAACTTCCTCGAACAAGTCGAGGGAATGATACCATATGGGTTATCATCGATAGGCTGACTAAGTCTGCCCATTTCCTACCGATGAAAGAAACATTCAGTATGGATAGGTTGGCACAATAATTTGTCAATGAAATCATGTCGCTACACGGTGTGCCACTATCTATTGTGTCAGATAGAGATAACCGCTTCACGCCTCGATTCTGGTAAAGATTCCAGAAATCCATAGGAACACGATTGAATCTCAGCACTGCATATCATCCTCAAACGGATAGGCAGAGTGAGAGAACAATCCAAACTCTGGAGGATATTCTCTGAGCATGTGTGATAGACCTCAGAGGAAGTTAGGACTACCACTTACCTCTGATGGAGTTCTCATATAACAATAGCTATCAACGAGCATTCATGCCGCACCGTTCGAAGCCTTGTACGGCAGAAAGTGTAGCACACCTGTATATTGGTCAGAAATAAGTGAGAATCAATTATTAGGACCTGAGATAGTTTAGGAGATGACCGATAAGATTTTACAAATAAGGGAAAGATTGAAAACGGCTCGTGATCGTCAAAAGATTTACGTCGATAAGAGACGAAAGACGTTAGAGTTCAAAGTAGGCGATGGTGTATTACTTATATTCTCACCTTGGAAAAGCATGGTACGATTCAGGAAGATAGGAAAGTTGAGTCCACGATTCGTCGGACCCTTCAAATTCCTAAAACAAATCGGACCAGTCGCCTATCAATTAGAATTACAAGAAGAAATGAACGGGGTACACGATCTATTCCATGTATCAAATTTGCAGAAGTGTTTGGAAAATGAGACATTGGTAATGCCACTACAGGACGTAGTGGTAGATGAAAGACTTAAGTTTGTGGAACAACCCTTGTAAATTGAGGACCGACAAGTGAAAAGGTTAAAACGAAAAAGACTTGTGATAGTTAAAGTAAAATAGAACTCCAGACGTGGCGAGAGTACACGTAGGAACTGGAGTCAGAAATAAAAAAAATACCCACACTTATTCGAATTATAATCTCGAGGACGAGATTTAAATAAGTCGGGGAGGATGTAACACCTATCAAATTCACATCCCAATTATGCAAGGATTGAAACCACAAGGACTAGAAACGCCAAAACCCAAAAGTCAAGGATCACAAATGTTGATGCAGATTTGTGAATGTGGCTACAATTCTCTAAGCGAAACTAGATAGTATCGCTTAGACTAGTTCAAGCGAAACTAGTCAGTTTCGCTTAGGCATGGCAGTCAGTTTCGATTGACCTGATTTTCTCACAATCAACTATAAATGGGACTAGAGTGTTCTTTTGTAGTTAAGCAAGCATATAAATCTAGAAATCAGGAGTATTATCTTGAATAGAGAATCACCGAGTGGTGTGAGTCACCAACCCTAGGGGAGCTCACCTAGTGTTGGACATGAGCTTAAACGAGATAGATATAAACTCCTTTGGTCTTGTACACGTATGACGGGATGACTGTTTTGTTATGAATAAAAGATCATTTATGTTTCTTCTATGTTTCTATTTATGTTTTGATTGTTGATTGATTGACTCGTATTTGCTTCGGTCTCTACATGAAGAATCAAGAGTGATTGTTGTAGATCTGAGTATGGGAGACCCCTAGGGACTGTCAAAAAATAAAGAAATTTGAAAATCTGTGGGTAGCGGATCGCTACCCACTCCTTCACGGGCCGCTATGGGTAAGCAAAGGAAAACCTCGTAAAAGGCTTGACAGACCGCCAACAGGACCTTAACGGTCCGTGTTAGGTGGACTTGGCTAGCGGAGCGTTAGGTCAGCACTAGCGGTCCGCTTTGGTCTTCTCAAGGCAGCTTCTACACGAGGCACGTGTCCTCACCACATGTGACACATGCCTCGTGACTCAGCAAAGGATTTGACGCGTGGATGGTTCGCGGACCGCCAAGGGAGGCGACACAGTCAACTAAGGGCTGGTTGATGTCGCCCAGACGGTCTATAAAAACTAATAAATAAAACCTAATCTAGAGTCCTAAGTAATAAATGCAAAACCTATGAACTAGACCACACTGACATGAAAGTGTACCTATCGAGTGTAGCACGGCTTAATGGTAAACCGGAATATCGAACCCTAGAGACACTACTATAGCTAAACTAGACTCTGACTCACACTAAAGATGATTTGGTTGGGGGGTTTACTACACTACTTATCAAACTAATAATGCAGAAAACTAAGAACGATTCTAACTATTAAGGCAAAGTACTAAGGAAAATATCAGAGATGGAAGAATACCACCTAGGTCAGAATCCTACTTGCAAAGCTCAACTTCTACCGGTTATGTAAACTATGATGGATCTGGGTATCTAAGGATAATAGTTCTAAACAACCTAGTGGATCCCTAATCACTTTCAGGGTGTCACCAACTAAGAAACCTAAAGATGTACTAAACTCACCAGATAGTCGGATTACCTTTCAGTATATCCAACAATGATAAAGTACCCAAAAGAAATATCACCTTTCAGTCTCACTGTCCACAATACATCGAAGATGCATGGGTTAATATCAGATCAAAAACTATGACTCAGAATAGCAACAAATACTAAGATAAGCTAAGGGAAACTTCCTTTCAGACAAATTTCACTCAGGATCCTAATACCGAAGACTAACCGATTACCTCTCACTTTTTGGGTATTGAGATAAGACACACACTCAGATCTAAAGAACATTCAATCACAAATCCTATGGTTACTATGTCTAGCAAAACATACAAACAACCACAAACCTAAGTCTATGATCAAGATATGCTAATCAAACTGGAAGACATCCACAGTTATCATACGGAATTGAAATCAAACACACATCAGATTAAAGCATGCAGAAACATCATATTCATTAACATAAGATTGGTTACAAAATCATTCATCCATTCAAACGAATCCAAAACCAATAAAAATCAAGACTTTACGAAGCAATCATCATAAACCTAGGCAGTATCAAGTGTTTAGCCAAGAATCATGCTCAAAACATCCATAACAGAAGTAAAAGACAAAAACATGGTTCAAAACAATCAAATCAAAGATAAAGATTCAAGCTTGCAAACCGAATACGCTACTACGGATCTCAAAGCCTTCAACTTCTCACTCCGATTGACTTCCTAATTCTCAAAATCGCCCAAAAGGTTGCTCTAGACGGCTGAAACTCGAATTCCTGGAATAATGGTATCACAAATCGATATAAAGTCGATTAAGGGCTTTTTGCGATTTAATAGGCCTCCGCGTACCGCGAGACAAGATCATGTCGCGTACCGCGAGAAAAAAATTAGTCGAGGCTGGTTCTTTTTTCCCTCGCGTACCGCGAGGGCTTGAGCTTCCTTCTTCACGTACCTCGAAGGCTTGAAAAACCAAATTTTTTACTTTGACTTCTTGGGCTTCCTCTCGTGCTCAGTTTCTTCGTGATAAAGCTTCCTATTTCACACGAGCTCCTGAAAATATTCAATAGACTCAAATATACATTTAAACGACTAAAAACGAATACGAAACTAAGTAAAAACGCACGAAAACAATAGGAATAAAGATGTGTGCTTTGCACTACATCAAACATCCCCACACTTAACCTTTTTTCGTCCCCGAAAAAGTCTGCAATGGAATCATAACTGGACATAGCTTATGTCACACCCCCAATTTCAACTAACGGAGTTTTACCGTTTGGAAGGTGACACACCAGGATCTCAGTCATTAGTTACATCAAACGACACTATATGGGACTTGAAATGTCAAAACATAAAAGTTCAGAATTAAAGCGGAAGCGTAAACATTAATATGAAATCAAAAGTAATTACACGCAATAGGCGTCAATATATGTAAATAAGTAAACTATTTCAAATGTTTGAAATGGATGACATGACAGTAGGACTCCATGCATGCCCTAAGTTTGCAACCTGTGCCTTAGCGACCAGAGAAACATGTAAGAAAAAGTGTCAACACGAGGTTGGTGAGTTCACAGGTTTCAAGTTTACAATAAGAGTGTGTTTGCCAGATTATGTATATTCAATATGCATATATATAGGTAGCTAACCTATGTTCATGTTTTACTAAAGCGCTCGCAACCGAAGCTGACTGTGTTTGTATGCCTCCTGCCAGGTCTATCAACTCTGGCAAATGTGAGTAGGCTAACATTTCACCCGTTCGATATCCAATCGAGTTAGCGCGACTAACGCGGGTGGGATTTGTCAAACCCAGTGGTACTACTAAACATTACCTCGCTAAGATCCATATTAACGGTCCGATATAAGATGAGGACTTTCTGTGATAGTGTGTTACGCTTAGCCTCAACAGTAATAACATATGAATTACAATAATCTAAAATAGTTGTGTCATGTTTTCTCCCCCGACGGGAAAAACATGTAACAAAATGTTTGTCTGTGTACTTATTTCTCCCCCATGGGGAAAACAAGTAAGAGTATGATAGTTGGTGTTCATGTTTGTTTCTCCTCAACAGGAAAATAAGTAAAATATGTTTGTGTGTAAGCATGTTTCTCTCCCAATAGTAAAACAAGTAAAAAGGGGCCGTGAAACTCACATGCATTGCGTAGTAGGTAGTATCATACAAGAGGTAAGTTGGAACCACGAGTGTAAGTCTCAAAAGACGTACGAATGCCCTAAAATTATAAACACATAAATTAGGGATAATAATGGGAATTGTGACAGCGACACGGAATGAGAGACGTCCTAAAGAAACGCTATAATATTCAAGAGTGGACGAACGCGTCCACGGGAATAGGAATTCTTCGAATAATTAAGATATATATACGCTATGCGACGAATATAAATATACTCGAGCGTTTTGTCGTTAACTAAAAGTCTAGGAAAATAATATAATTTATTATATTATTTTTAAGTTTAGCGAAGTAATGTAAATAATTAACTTGCGTGACAGAAATAATAATTTATTATTTTTATTCGAGGATGTAACGAGTGTAAATAATACGAATAACTATATTATTCATAACTTGAAACGCTACAAAAATGTTTATGAACGTGATGAAATTAATATATATATATATATATATATATATATATTATTTTTAGTTAGAGTTTTGGAGAACCCTTCTCCCCATACTCAATCGTGATCGGTCAAGCCAAAACCCACTGGTTCAATCGTGATTTCACAAGGTGACATGGGGGTTTTGATAATCAGGTTATAGCGAATCTATGCGTGAGTTTAATTGCAAATTCGTTGAATACAACACAGTTAGTTACCCGAATTAAAACCCGAAACCCTAGATTAGAAACCACAAATCTAATTGATTAAATTGGATGTTAAAATCCAACGAAAACATAGGGCTTTTACTAAACAGGACATTTCGAGTCCAATGATATGATTTAATTTGATTGAGATAACGTTTAAGATTGAAACCCCCAAATTGAATTACGAACAAACCCTAGTTTCGGGATCTTGAACAAATCGATGTTGTATAATCAAATTATCATAGGGGTTTCAATGAATGATGAATTTCGAAGCTACTCATTTGATTTAATTGAATTGCAACCGTGTTTAGGTTAGGGTTCGACTAAACCGTATTCGGATGAACCCTAGAAATTGGTTTGTGATTGATTCGATGTTATAAGCCATAATTAGGTTAGGGCTTTCATGCTAGAGATGAAAAAGAATCTAGAGGTGTGTTCAATTACCAGAACAAGACGCGAATTATTCGAGATTGACTAGGATGCAGGTCCGGTTGCACGAGTTTGTACTCCGGCGACTCAAGCAGCTTCTCTGATCGAATTGAGTAATGTAATAGGTTCCAACTGATGCGACTAAGATGTTTTTACGCTCAATTCGTGAGGATAATACATGAATCCGTCGAATTTGATGATAATCGATAAGGAGGTCGACGGTTTTGCTTTGATTCACCATAATTGAGGTCTATTGCACGTAATAACGAGGTTTAATGGCTCAATGATGGCCGTGAATGCCATTAATCATCTACTTCGGTTATGGGTTCCAACGAATTTCGATTTTTGCCTTGAATTTGAATAGAAGCTACAAGTTTGACTTTCTGTTAGTCAACTAGAATCGAGAAATCAGTAATTACAAGGTTAGTCCCTGAAATTTCATGTTCATATGTTTAGGAATAGTCAGAGTTGGTCCCTCTGGTTTGAATAGTAAAGGTTTAACTGGATTGCTAACTAAGTTAATTTGAAAAAGTCCGGATTGTCACATCATCCCATAGTTTTAAGAATTTTCGTCCCGAAAATTAAATAATAATAAAAAAAATTCCCCGGGATATCACATCATCCCCTAGTTGAAAGAATTTTCGTCCCGAAAATTAAGTAGTACCGTAAGACTTTGACGCGGAGTGCTTGAACATATTAGGATATTTGCGCATCATCTGATCCTCGCGCTCCCACGTGAATTCCGGTCCGCGTTTTAAGTTCCAACGGACTCTAACAATAAGGACTTTGCTACGCTTTAACGTTTTGACTTCCCTATCCATAATTTCGACAGGTTCTTCGATGAAACGCAACTGTTCATCAATGCGTAGTTTCTCAAGAGGAACTGCGAGCGATTTTTCTGCTAGACATTTCTTCACGTTCGAAATGTGAAAGACGTCGTGTACACCACTAAGTCTTTCAGGTAAGTCCAGTTGATACGCCACTGGTCCGATTCTCTTTAGAATCTTGAATGGTCCAACATAACGAGGATTTAGCTTACCTCGCTTCCCAAAACGAATGACACCCTTCCAAGGTGAGACTTTTAGCAAGACCATATCCCCTACTTGAAATTCTAATGGTTTACGACGCTTATCGGCATAGCTCTTTTGACGATCACGAGCTGCTGCCATACGGCTTCTAATCTGGACGATTTTCTCAGAAGTTTCGAGTACGAGTTCAGGACCTGTAAGTTGACTATCCCCAACTTCGGCCCAACAAATAGGAGAATGGCATTTCCGTCCATACAGTGCTTCAAATGGAGCTTCCTTGATGCTAGTGTGATAACTGTTGTTGTAGGAGAACTCCACCAACGGTAGGTGAGACTCCCAAGTGTTACCGAAATCAATCACACAAGCTTGTAGCATGTCTTCCAGAGTTTGGATTGTACATTATGTTTGGCCATCAGTTTGAGGATGGTATGCTATGCTCATATCTAGACGCGTGCCTAAAGCTTTATGCAATGACTGCCAGAAACGAGAAGTGAATCGTGCATCACGATCCGCAATGATAGAGATTGGCACCCCGTGCCTGGAGACTACTTCTTTCAAGTGAATACGTGTAAGTTTTTCCATCTTATCAGTTTCCTTGATGGCTAAGAAGTGAGCAGATTTTGTTAAACGGTCTACGATCACCCAAATGGTATCACATCCCGTAGGTGTTCGTGGTAATTTCGTGATGAAGTCCATAGATATCTGTTCCCATTTCCACATGGGGATTTCTGGTTGTTGGAGAAGACCGGAAGGTTTTTGATATTCAACTTTGACCTTCGCGCAAGTCAGGCACTTGCTCACATAAGTAGCTATATCGGCTTTCATCTTTGGCCACCAATACAGTACCTTCAAATCATGGTACATCTTATCGGAACCCGGATGAATGGAGTAACGGGATTTATGAGCTTCATCCATGATTAGTTCCCTTAAATTTCTAAACACTAGAATCCATATTCGTTCGACAAAGTAACGAATTCCGTCAGATTTTACTTCAAGTTGTGCTTCCATGCCGCGTGTACCTTCTAACGGTAGGTTATCTTCTTTCAAGGCTTCAAGTTGAGCACTACGGATTCTGTCAGGCAATCCAGGGTGAATAGTAAGTTGTAACGCTTGAACTCGTTTGGGTTTCGTTTCCTTTCAGCTTAGTGCATCAGCCACAACGTTAGCTTTACCCGGATGATACCGGATTGCATAGTCGTAATCGTTTAAAAGTTCAACCCAACGACGTTGTCACATGTTCAACTCTTTCTGCTCGAAGATGTGCTGAAGACTTTTGTGATCGGTGTAGATGATGCATTTGGTACCGTACAAGTAATGTCCCCATATCTTAAGTGCGAAGACCACGGCTCCCAACTCTAAGTCATGAGTGGTGTAGTTTCTCTCGTGGAATTTTAGTTGTCGTGAAGCGTATGCGATCACCTTTTCGCGTTGCATTAAGACACAACCCAGACCTTGAATAGATGCATCACAATACACTACAAAATCATCGGTTCCTTCCGGAAGAGCTAAAATAGGTGCACTGCAGAGTTTCTGTTTAAGATGTTGGAATGCTGATTCTTGGTTGTCGCCCCAATTATAGGTTTTACCCTTTTGAGTTAAAGCAGTGAGGGGTTGAGCAATTTTGGAAAATCCTTCGATGAAGCGACGGTAGTATCAAGCCAATCCCAGAAATTGTCGCACCTCAGTCGGAGTCGTCGGTGCTGCCCAATTCTTGATGGCTTCTATCTTTGATGGGTTGACATGTATCCCTTTCTCGTTAACCACATGTCCTAGAAACTGAACTTCCCGGATCCAAAATTCACACTTGGAAAGCTTAGCATACAGTTGTTCTTGCTTCAGTAGTTCCAAAATTAAGCGTAGATGTTCCTCATGTTCCTCCTTGTTCTTGGAATAAATGAGGATATCGTCGATGAAAACGATAACGAACTGGTCAAGGTAAGGCTTACACACACGGTTCATGAGGTCCATGAATACCGCAGGTGCGTTGGTTAACCCGAAAGGCATGTCCATAAATTCGTAATGGCCGTACCTCGTTCTGAATGCAGTCTTTGAGATATCCTCTTCTCGGACTCTTAACTGATGGTAACCGGACCTAAGATCTATTTTAGAATAGAAACTTGATCCTTGGAGTTGATCAAAAAAGTCATCTATGCGAGGCAAAGGGTAGCGGTTCTTGATTGTGACTTTATTCAGCTCCCGGTAGTCAATACACATACGGAAAGTTCCGCCCTTCTTCTGGACAAATAGTAGCGGAGCTCCCCACGGTGATGAACTAGGTCGTATGAAACCTTTATCCAACAAATCTTGCAGTTGAGTGGACAACTCTTGTAATTCACTGGCTATCAGTCTGTAAGGTGCCCGAGCAATCGGTGCTGCTCCGGGTGCTAAATCAATTTGGAATTCAACTTGACGGTGCGGTGGCAGACCGGGCAGATCCTCCGGAAATACTTCCAAAAATTCACGCACAACGGGAATATCTTCGATCTTCTTCTCTTCGGAGGACTGCTCAACAACAAGGGCCAAAATAGCCGTATACCCCTTTTGAAGGCATTTTTGTGCTTTCATGAAAGATATGATGCCCATGACTGCACCAACTCTTTCGCCTTGGACGGAAAAGGGTTTCTCCATTCGGGAGAGGAAGGCGAACGATTTTGTCACGACAAATGATTTTGGCTTGGTACTTAGATAACCAATATATGCCAGCGATTTAGTCAAAGCTGCCAAGTGTAACTGGCATGGGGTTAATGTCAAGTTTATGACTAACCAATCCTAGTTTACACCTAAGAATGTGAGTTTATTCGATTTTCTAACTGGCTGTTATCTCAATAGTATACTTGCCTTCCAATAGAGTTGGAGTATGACCGCACCAACATGAAGTATGTGAAGTCATGCTGAGACTTCTAATGAGGCTAGCGCTTATAAGATAAGCGTCGATCAATGCAAAGACCTAGGGAAAAGAAGTTTAATGAGCTATAGATTCTAGTAACATAAAGGAGGGGATGTCTGTTTAAGTAATCGCGTTCCGGTGATGGTTGGTTAGATTAAATCTCTGTTTTCTAATGTCATTAGAACAACCGAATTATTTTGTGAAGAAAGAAGTACGTTTACAGAGTTGGATATCCTGGGGTATAAATCAAACTAGGCTGAGGATTAGTCATAGGATAAGGTAATAGGGTCGAATGAAATTTATTCTTGGAATGTAAGAAACAACGTGTTAGCATGAACTCCTCAAATTCCACTTACATAGTTGGAGTCGATAAGTTTGCCATGAGATTCAATTAGAGTTTCAATCAAGATGGTTTCCTTGATCAAGTTTGAATGAGAGTTTTACAGTCACTAAGATTTTTACATGAGTGCAAATAACATGATGGATTCCATTAACGATAGTTCAGTATGTCCGTAAACATTTTCAACCTGATAGTCGCGTCTATCAACTGTTGAACGAGTTTAATGATATCAACTAGTCGTTGAGCGGGTTGCGGGAATTTCTACGGATAGTGGAAACTTCAGTCTGTAAATCACAGATTTGGACCATTTATCCACACGCTAGGTTTCACCAGGACTTATATGCACCTCAAATTATTATTACGTGTGCACCCGTAATGATAATTTGCTTTGCATGCTCACCCTAGCTTCTCCCTACCCTGTGTCAAAATGTCCCTCAATTTTCATTACCGAGTACAAAGTGTTGTCAGATATGATAAGTCATCGAGAGGCTTAGTCATCAACCACAAGTTGACCAACTAGGACTCATATCAGGTTGAGTAGTCAGGAATCGTTCGATCCGAGTATTCACTCGAGTTGAAACACAATACAAGATTTCAATCCAGCGGATTGCAGATGGAATCATGCACATGAAGCAAACATGTACATGAAATGCGACTTCAAGAAGTGTAACTATTTCATGGATATGTGTTACTGGAAGAAGGAAAGTAGTTGTTCTTCCCATTAAGTCAGAATAGGGTTTGAGTATGCATTGAGCAATGCATTCTCAAATTTGTGGTCAATCTATTCTCAACAGAATATCGACCAAAGACACGAGCCCATGGCTCGGGAAAATGATGACATCTACGCGTCAATAGATTCTGCAATAATGCGTGCAACGGTCTGCCTTCATTTGGCGTATTGTTGTTGGCGGGTACAGTAGGGACTCGCCTCCGACGATCCCAACTCCCAAAGAGGTATGCGTTAGTGCTGAGTGCCGTCCATAATATGGACCTGAGAAAGCCCACCATGCCCAACGGGTGATGGTGATGCAAGTGACTCCCCCGAAGGCTCCGTCTCACTGCCCTCGGACGGGAGTGGATGATGTTCTAGTGATTCCCCGAGTGTCGTCACTGGGAATGATGATGCAATGAAAATGATGTGTCCCTCGCCAACTGAAGGTGATACGGATGGTATTAACATGCCTGCACTGCAATGTATAGTTGCTATATGTATCACGTATAAGTGTCTGTGCCGTGTAACTAATGTGTAAGGTTATAGTCTAGTATGCATTCCTAGTTCTCTATAACCAATGGCTCTGATACCAATCAGTCACACCCCCAATTTCAACTAACGGAGTTTTACCGTTTGGAAGGTGACACACCAGGATCTCAGTCATTAGTTACATCAAACGACACTATATGGGACTTGAAATGTCAAAACATAAAAGTTCAGAATTAATATGGAAGCGTAAACGTTAATATGAAATCAAAAGTAATTACACGCAATAGGCGTCAATATATGTAAATAAGTAAACTGTTTCAAATGTTTGAAATGGATGATATGACAGTAGGACTCCATGCATGCCCTAAGTGTGCAACCTGTGCCTTAGCGACCTGAGAAACATGTAAGAAAAAGTGTCAACACGAGGTTGGTGAGTTTACAGGTTTCAAGTTTACAATAAGAGTGTGTTTGCCAGATTATGTACATTTAATATGCATATCTATAGGTAGCTAACCTATGTTCATGTTTTACTAAAGCGCTCGCAATCGAAGCTGACTGTGTTTGTATGCCTCCTGCCAGGTCTATCAACTCTGGCAAATGTGAGTAGGCTAACATTTCACCCGTTCGATATCCAATCGAGTTAGCGCGACTAACGCGGGTGGGATTTGTCAAACCCAGTAGTACTACTAAACATTACCTCGCTAAGATCCATATTAACGGTCCGATATAAGATGAGGACTTTCTGTGATAGTGGGTTACGCTTAGCCTCAACAGTAATAACATATGAATTACAATAATCTAAAATAGTTGTGTCATGTTTTCTCCCCCGACGGGAAAAACATGTAACAAAATGTTTGTCTGTGTACTTGTTTCTCCCCCACGGGGAAAACAAGTAAGAGTATGATAGTTGGTGTTCATGTTTGTTTCTCTTCAACAGGAAAACAAGTAAAATATGTTTGTGTGTAAGCATGTTTCTCCCCCAATAGTAAAACAAGTAAAAAGGGGCCGTGAAACTCACCTGCGTTACGTAGTAGGTAGTATCATACAAGAGGTAAGTTGGAACCACGAGTGTAAGTCTCAAAAGACTTACGAATGCCCTAAAATTATAAACACATAAATTAGGGATAATAATGGGAATTGTGACAGCGACACAGAATGAGAGACGTCCTAAAGAAACGCTCTAATATTCAAGAGTGGACGAACGCGTCCACAGGAATAGGAATTCTTCGAATAATTAACATATTCTTCGAATAATTAACATATATATACGCTAAGCGACGAATATAAATATACTTGAGCGTTTTGTCGTTAACTAAAAGTCTAGGAAAATAATATAATTTATTATATTATTTTTAAGTTTAGCGAAGTAATGTAAATAATTAACTCGCGTGACAGAAAAAATAATTTATTATTTTTATTCGAGGATGTAACGAGTGTAAATAATACGAATAACTATATTATTTATAACTTGAAACGCTACAAAAATGTTTATGAACGTGATGAAATTAATATATATATATATATATATATATATATATATATATATATATATATATATATATATATTATTTTTAGTTAGAGTTTTGGGTTGAAAATAATATAAATATTATTTTAGAAATGAGTTTTTAATAATAAATATGGTTTACAAACCAAACCCGAGCCTACGGGTTGTTTTCCGGGCTAAAGCGCTTTAATATAATATTATAATAATATAACAATTACTTTTTATATTAAAATGATAACTAAAAACGGGTTTTAAAAAGGAATGGGTGTGGGGAGACTCGAACCCGGGTCTCCTCCCTACCAGCACACTGACTTAACCACTCCAGCCCGCTAGGGAGTCGCAACAGAGATTGCATCTAACCGGTTTTAATCGAAGGTCCGGAGAACCCTTCTCCCCATACTCAATCGCGATCGGTCAAGCCAAAACCCACTGGTTCAATCGTGATTTCACAAGGTGACATGGGGGTTTTGATAATCAGGTTATAACGAATCTATGCGTGAGTTTAATTGCAAATTCGTTGAATACAACACCGTTAGTTACCCGAATTAAAACCCGAAACCCTAGATTAGAAACCACAAATCAAATTGATTAAATTGGATGTTAAAATCCAACGAAAACATAGGGCTTTTACTAAACAGGACATTTCGAGTCCAATGATATGATTTAATTTGATTGAGATAGCGTTTAAGGTTGAAACCCCCAAATTGAATTACGAACAAACCCTAGTTTCGGGATCTTGAACAAATCGATGTTGTATGATCAAATTATCATAGGGGTTTCTATGAATGATGAATTTCAAAGCTACTCATTTGATTTAATTGAATTGCAACCGTGTTTAGGTTAGGGTTCGACTAAATCGTATTCGGATGAACCCTAGAAATTGGTTTGTGATTGATTCGATGTTATAAGCCATGACAAGGTTAGGGCTTTCATGCTAGAGATGAAAAAGAATATAGAGGTGTGTTCAATTACCAGAACAAGACGCGAATTGATCGAGATTGACTAGGATGCAGGTCCGGTTTCGCGAGTTTGTACTCCGGCGACTCAAGCAGCTTCTTTGATCGAATTGAGTAATGTAATAGGTTCCAACTGATGCGACTAAGATGTTTTTACGCTCAATTCGTGAGGATAATACATGAATCCATCGAATTTGATGATAATTGATAAGGAGGTCGATGGTTTTGCTTTGATTCACCATAATTGAGGTCTATTGCACGTAATAACGAGGTTTAATGGCTCAATGATGTCCGTGAATGCCATTAATCATCTACTTCGGTTATGGGTTCCAACGAATTTCGATTTTTGCCTTGAATTTGAATAGAAGCTACAAGTTTGACTTTCTGTTAGTCAACCAGAATCGAGAAATCAGTAATTACAAGGTTAGTCCCTGAAATTTCATGTTCATATGTTTAGGAATAGTCAGAGTTGGTCCCTCTGGTTTGAATAATAAAGGTTTAACTGGATTGCTAACTAAGTTAACAGGAAAAAGTCCGGATTGTCACAGCTTAACAAACTTAATTAATCAATTAGCACAAACATACTCACGCGCTAAAAAGCAATAATCAATATTTCTATCCGATTAAACCCAATCACCAACTTTCAAGCCCCCGTTTAGTGTTCTAATTCTATTACTAAGCATATCAATCAATCTATGTGATTCTCACTTAAAAGCTACAGCTCTACCTAATCCCGTCTCACGGTCATGTCTACGCACGAATTAAACCATATATATTTCACCCACCACGTTAAACTAAAATTTATAGGTTTTTAGAAATCAAAATGAAATATGAATGATTGGAATGAATATGAGCATTATTAAGCAAATGAACTTTCGTCTAGAGGCGTTTCAACCAAGTCACTATCCCGGAAGGTAACACATAGACTACAGTCATAATCAATTAAGCACATAAGAATTACTTAGTGGTGTTTTCTCCAAGTGGCCATCCCGGAGGGTAACACATAAGCAAGACCTAGTATTCTAATAAGCTCAATTATATTGGAATATGGATGCGGGCGCCACCGAAACTCGAATTTATTCTCATAAAAAGAGAGTGGTGTACCAAGAAATTTCAAAAACCTCTAAATTTTAACTTAATTTGGTACCTGTCACCTTATGTTGAAAGTTTCAGTATTACTAATTACCCTAACATGAATACCCACAAGATATCATGAATTAATTCAATTATTAATCTTATTTAACACAAACAGACTATTTAAGCTTTACTAGTTGAATGGGTTTACCAAAACATCACTAATTAGACGCATTTTCAATTATTTATTTCATTTAAAACCCAACAAGCAGATCCAGTTGTACTGTCATTTTCCATTTATTATGCAAAACTTTTACTTTCAAAGGACATTTTATCAAAATTTTTCAGTTTTTTTGTATTTTTGAATTTTTAATAAACGAAAACAACCTAGACAAACTAAACTCACTAGCCGCAGTCCCATCCCCACACTTGAAAAAAACATTGTCCCCAATGTGAACTGTGACACACTAAAAATAAAAATGCAAAAATAAACAGGATTCGACTTAGCTGGTAATATAGTAGTGAACGGTCCAGCTTTGCTCTTCCTCTCATGCACCATATAGCTTTTCGGTCGCGGTTGCACACTTTACTGTCGGGTTGCCTTTACAAGATAAATAAGATCAGATCGACCCCGCCTGAATGGAGATTGTGTACGGACAGAGGGATAAATACCTTCACAATAAAACTCAAACACACCCGTAGCATTAAATTGACACCAGTTACAGACTCAAAGTAAAACAAACTCGACTGACTCACTAAGACTCAAGATAGATAGCAGAGATACATACCTGATGATTGGCAAACACATAGACATGAATGCCAAAAGCAAGGTGAATCAACAGTCATGAATGGTCTCTAAGTTCCCCATGGCTATGGTAGTCGTAGATGATGCGGTATGATAGTGAGATGATGGATGATATGGTAATGGATGGTGGTGAATGATGAAAGATAATGAGATGATAATGGTTGGAGATAATAGATGGATGATGTATTAATGGTGGTGGCTGATAATGGATGGTAGTGGTGGTGATGTGATAGATAATAAGAGTGGATGATGGTGGTAGTGGAATGGGTAAACCATGGGAAACAAAGGAGAAAAAGGGTTTCAGAAACCCCCGTGTACCGCGATCCATCAGGGATCCCTCCTCGCGTACCGCGAGGAGGATGAAATTAGCCAGGCCCTTATTTCTATCCTTCGCGTACTGATGTCGCTCAGATGGTCTATATAAAAACTAACAAAACCAAACCTAGACTCCTAAGTAATAAATGGAGTACCTTCGACTAAACCGCACTTACAGGCAAGTGGACCTATCGAGTGTAGCACAGCTTAATGGTAAACCGAGTTCTCGAACCCTAGAGACACTACTATAACTATACTAGAATCTGACTCGGACTAAAGATTGATTGATGGGGGGGGGGTTAATACACTACTAATAATGCAGAAACTAAAGATCGACTCAAACTATCAAGATGAAAAACTAAGGAAGAAATCAGAGATGGGAAGAACACCACCTAGGTCGGAATCCTACTTGCAAAGCTCAACTTCTACTGTTTCTGGAAACTATGATGGATCTGGGTTTCTAAAGAAACAACTCTAGACTACCTAGTGGATCCCTAATCACTCGCAGGGTATCACCAACTAAGGAACCTAAAGATGTAATAAATCACCAGATAGTGGATTACCTTTCGGTCTCTCCAACAATGATAAAGTACCCGAAAGACAGATCATCTTTCAGTCTCACTAGCCACAATACATTCGAAGAATACACGGGGTAATCTCAGGATAACAACTATGACTCAGAATAGCAATAATCACTAGACACCTAATTCCAACTTCCTCTCAGATAGTTGACACTCGGATTCCTAATGACAAAGACTAAACAATTATCTCTCACTTCTCGGGTATTGAGACAGGATATACACTCAGATCTAAATAACACTCAATTACAATTCCATTGGATCACTATTTCTAGCAAACCACACAAACAATCACAAACCCTAAAGTCTATGACCAAGATACGCAAATCAAACTGGATGACATCCACAATCAACGTACGAAATTATAATCAAACATAAATCAGATTTAAATATGCAATATTCATCATAATTATCAACTCAAGATTCGTTACAAGATCATTAATCCAACATTAGATCCAAAAACCGACAAAAGTCGCAAACTTTAACAAGAAATCATCATGTGACCTAGACAGTATCAAGGTTTTAGCCTAAGATCATGCTCAAAAAAACTAGAACAGAAGTATCAAACAAGAGCATGGTTCAAATGCAAACAATCAATGATAAAAATCAAAACTTGAAACCGAAAACGCTAAATCTAACGAACCCGGATTCGAAAGCTCAAATATTACACTTCAATAGCCTTCTCTAGTCCCAAAATCGCCTCTACTCTCTCTAGATGGCTGGAATACGAACTCTTTGCCCAATGGCAATCAAATTCCTTTTAAATCGATTTTAGGGTTTTTCGCAAATTTTATAAGCCCTCGCGTACCGCGAGATAAGATGGGTAGTCCCTCGCGTACCGCAAGAGACAAACTAGTCGGGCCACATTTTGGGTTCCCTCGCGTACCGCGAGAGTTGTCCACTTCTTCCTCGCGTACAGCGAGGCCTTAAAAATCCAACTTTTTGCTTTTAAACTCTTCGGCATTCTTCTTTTGATCGGCTATTTGACTTGTATTCATCGCGAGCACCTGTAAACATGACAAAGACTCAATAATAACTAAAAATGACTCAAAACGAATATAAAACTAAGCCAAAACACATGAAAAAACTAGTAATAAAGATATGTGCTTTGCACTACATCACGTACCGTGAGGAACAAGGGAGAATGTTTCGCGTACCGCAAAAGACTACTGGCAACATAAAGTTTCGAGGGATTGTTATACTTAGCCAAATTTTCACACCTCTAAATTTTTTTTTTCAAATTCCCTAAAAACCTATTCCAATCATAAAAACTGAAGTAAAAATACCTGGAACTTCATTCCTGATGATTTTCCTCACCGAATCAAGCGCGAATCCCTGCAAGACATAACACACACAAAGCATACATACCGAAAAACACAAAAATGACACGGACATAGAATCAAGAAATTTATACAAACTATACATCCCGGGCACTTGCCCGAGACTCAGACAAGCCTATCAGGAGGCTTTTCTTTAACCCTATATGGAACTGCAATCATATGACGTGGCTTTCCATCTCTCTTCAGCACCAAATCACTAACACGCATTGAACCTTTATTACATTTATCAATTAGATCCTTCCACCACAACTTAAATCTACCCGTTCCAAATGTAAGCCGATTCAAATATCCCCACACTTGAGGTTTGCACTACCCTTAGATCACATGAATCACTCAATGCATGGGTTCTCTTTCGGGCTGGCCTAGACCTAGGGGGTGACTCAATCTCACTCCCCTCATTACGAAGAACAAAAATGGGTATAGGCTCAGGAATGAGATTCTCTACGGTTACGACCTCTAAGCTCTTACCAGGATCTTTCGGTTCATCTGCACTTTCTACCAGATCATCATGATCCTCTAACTTCTCTAACTTCCCCACACTTGGGGTTTTGCCTATGATTCCCTCTAACTCTACCATCATCTCCAGCAGATCTTCAGGCACATCATCACCCTAATCGTCCAGTGCATCCAACAGCTCCTCTAGCTCTACTACCCAATCAGATAACATCCCTAAGTCAGGGGCAGGCTCACCAACTACTACCTCAATCGGATCAGAGTCCCGATGATAGTCCATGAAGGCATCAATCATGCACACAGAGTGGCTCTGCTCACCAGCTTCCTTCATGGATTTCACAGCATCGAATGTAACCGACTCATCCCCACACGGAGTGTGAGTTTCCCTTCAAGGACATCGATCAATGCCTTGGCAGTGCGCAAAAACGGGCGTCCTAGGATAAGTGGGACTCTGTCATCCACATCCATATCCAGGATGACAAAATCCACGGGGAAGATAAATTTACCTACTATCACCAAAAGATTTTCCACTATTCCCCATGGAGGCTTAACTGAAAGGTCAACCAAGGAGATGCTCATGCTTATAGATAAAATATGGCATCAGATACGGGCGTCCTAGGATAACCTAGGTCTTGCTGCTTATAGATAAAATATGGCATCAGATTAATGCTAGCACCTAGGTTAGCCAACACGTGGTTCAAAGGTAAACCGCCTAGCAGACATGGGATCGTGAAGTGACCCGGATCTGCTAGTTTCTCTGGCAGTTTGTTCTGAAACACTACAGAACATCGCTCACTAAGTGAGACTTTATAGACCTCCTCTAGCTTCTTCTTGTTGGAAAGAAGATCTTTTAAGAACTTGCCATACTTAGGCATATGCTGGAGGACATCTATGAATGGGAGATTGACCTTGAGTTGTTTAAACATATCAAGGAAGTGACCGTATTCCCTAGCATACTTATGTGGCAGCAAGCGCGTTGGGTAGGGAACGCGGCTCAAGTCAATCTCGGGGGTCTTCTTCTCCACCCCTTCGTCTTCTCCTCCTCCTCTGCCTTCTTGGCATGCTTCTCGACCACTATCTCCTCATCCACCGGCTCTTCCTCTTCTACCGGTGGCTCCACTTCCCTCCTAGCATCGATTGCAGTAAAGTGGGCTCTCTAATCTATCTTCCTCACCTCTTCCTACGACGGAATTTGACAAATAGTGTTGTGGGAGACTTCCTCTATAGTAGGAATCAATGTATCAATAACAGTCTCCACTGCTTCTTCTTCCTCCTCTATTTTTCGACTCCTAATCGACACGGCTGTCACTGAAGCATTAAGGCCTGAAGACGAACCTCCCTATCTATCCTTCAAGCTCTTAGCGATGTCTCCTACCGTGCGCTGCAGATCCATGAATGCCGATTGCTGATTCTTTAGTAAGGTATCGTGCGTATCCAGTCGCTGCTGAGTCTCCTTATCCTTCACCACCAGGTGAGCGAGCATCTGAGTCTGGTTCTCTAGCATCTCTTCTATCTTCTTATCTCTAGCACTGCTCCGAGAACTCGCTCCTACTTCACCTCCTCCATACTGATTAGAGCGAACATTAAACCCAGGCGTGTTGTTTCCAGATCTCCATCCCGAGCCAAAAGAATTATTATAGTTATTAAACCCTCGGTTCTGGTTACCCACAAAGCTTACCTGCTCCTGCTGACTGACGGGGCAGTCCCTGGTGTCATGGCCTCCTCTACACACCTTACACCATTAAGCACTCAACTTCAGCTCCTTAATCTCATTTGCCATCGCTGCGAGTGAAGCAGCCACGCTAGTATCAGGGTTGACCTGATGCACACCTCTAGGAGAAGAGGCGGGTGCCCTAGCACTAGGAATGGAAGTCCTAGTGGATGGCCACTGTTGTTCCGCCAGAGCAAAGCTCTCGAACATCTCTTCACACTCAGCTGGCTCTAGCTTGTCCATGATATGGCCTCCCGTAGTTGTGTTGAACATTTGCTGATTCTCGAAGGTGAGACCATTGTAGAACTTCTCCACTATCGCCCAGTCAGAAATACCATGCTAGGGACATCGGCTTAATAGCAGTTTGAACCGCTCCCAGGCCAAGTGATAATGTTCATCAGGTCCATCCGGAATGAATGGATCTGGTCCCTAAGGCGAGCGGCCCTGGAAGGTGGATAGTACTTTTTTAGAAACTTGTCTTGTAAGTCCTCCCATGAGGCGATAGAATTGTGGGGTGGGTGTCAAGCCAAGTGGAAGCACGCCCAGAGAGCGAGAATGGAAAGAGACGCAAGTAGATTGCATCCTTAGATACACCCGTGATATTGAAGGTATCACATATGCACACGAATCGGGACAGATGTCCGGGTGCATCCTCATCCTCATCCTCGAGGCCATGGTACTGAGTAGAATGAGTGATCGCACTCATGAAATGTGATGGGACCGGCCAAGTATTGGCATTAGGGATAGCGGGGCGGGCGATCGAAGATCTCTCCCTGAGTACCCCATCACTGGCTCTCTAGTGTACGGTAGCGTCGCCCATGTTGGGAAAAGGAATTGGGCTAGTGGGACGTACCTGCGTTTTGCACAACTCTTTCAAACGCTCCCGGAAGTTGCGGGTGCGCTTGTGAAGCTCTTGTTCGGGCCCTTCGTAAGCTGAAAATTGCGGCGATCCCTGCGAACGAGTACGTTGCATAAACTGACACACAAAAATCAAAAGAAACAAAATAAAGTCTCAAAACAGAAAGACTCGATCCTATGTTAGACAATCAGATAGGACACACAAGTAGAAAATAAGACAAAGACACACAATTAAGACTCACAAATAAAAGAAACCAAAACAAACCAAAAATCACAATAAGAACTAGTCAAAGCTAATGTTGCTATTGCCAAGTGTCCCCGGCAATAGCGCTAAAAACTTGATGTCGCCCATACGGTGTATAAAAACTAATAAATAAAACCTAATGTAGACTCCTAAGTAATAAATGGAAAATCTATGAACTAGACCGCACTGACAAACAAGTGTACCTATCGAGTGTAGCACAGCTTAATGGTAAACCGGAATATCAAACCCTAGAGACACTACTATAGCTAAACTAGACTCTGACTCAGACTAAAGATGATTTGGTTAGGGGGTTTACTACACTACTGATCAAACTAATAATGCAGAAAACTAAGAATGATTCTAACTATCAAGGCAAAGTACTATGGAAAATATCAGAGATGGAAGAATACCACCTAGGTCGGAATCCTACTTGCAAAGCTCAACTTCTACCGGTTATGAAAACTATGATGGATTTGGGTATCTAAGGATAACAACTCTAGACAACCTAATGGATCCCTAATCACTCTCAGGGTGTCACCAACTAAGAAACCTAAAGATGTACTAAACTCACCAGATGGTCGGATTACCTTTCAGTCCCTCCAACAATGATAAAGTACAAAAAAGACAGATCACCTTTCAGTCACACTGTCCACAATACATTGAAGATGCACAGGGTAATCTCAGATCAACAACTATGACTCGGAATAGCAACAAATACTAAGATAAGCTAAGGGAAACTTCCGTTCAGACAGATTTCACTCAGGATCCTAATACCGAAGACTAACCGATTACCTCTCACTTTTCAGGTATTGAGATAAGACACACACTCAGATCTAATGAACATTCAATCACAAATCATATGGTTACTATGTCTAGCAAACCATACAAACAACCATAAACCTAAGTCTATGATCAAGATATGCTAATCACACCGGAAGACATCCACAATTAACATACGGAATTGAAATCAAACACACATCTGATTAAAGCATGCAGAAACATCATATTCAATAACATAAGATTGGTTACAAAATCATTCATCCATTCAAACGAATCCAAAACCAATAAAAATCAAGACTTTATGAAGCAATCATCATAAACCTAGGCAGTGTCAAGTGTTTAGCCAAGAATCATGCTCAAAACATCCGTTACAGAAGTAAAAGACAGAAACATGGTTCAAAACAATCAAATCAAAGATAAAGATTCAAGCTTACAAACCGAATACGCTACTACAACGAACACGGATCTCAAAGCCTTCAACTTCTCACTCCGATTGACTTCCTAACTATCAAAATCGCCCAAAAGGTTGGGCCAGATGACTGAAACTCAAACTCCTGGAATAATGATATCACAAATCGATATAAAGTCGATTTAGGGCTTTTTGTGATTTAATAGGCCTCTCGCGTACCGCGAGACAAGATCATGAGTTCCTCGCGTACCGCGAGAAACAAATTAGTCAGGGCCGGTTCTCCTTTCCCTCACGTACCGCGAGGGCTTGAGTTTCCTTCTTCACGTACCGCGATGGCTTGAAAAACCAACCTTTTGACTTCGACTTCTTGGGCTTCCTCTCGTGCTCGGTTTCTTTGCTATATAGCTTCCTATTCCACACGAGCTCCTGAAAATATACAATAGACTCAAATATACATTTAAACGACTAAAAACGAATACGAAACTAAGTAAAAACGCATGAAAACAATAGGAATAAAGATGTGTGCTTTGTACTACATCACTTGTCATGCATTGCGGACCGCCATATACTGGCTAATGGTCCGCTAAGCCCAACACATGGGCTGATAAGAGCTTGACACGTGTCAAGCATGCAAACACACTAGCTAGTGGACCTCCAAGGATCCGTTATGGGTCCCAGTCCAGCCTATATATAGGAGACTCCCACACTCAAATTTTTCACCCAAAAACTCAAATTCGAGTTCTCTCCTCCTCTGCTGACCCCGAGCCTCGAGCTACTGGCCCGAATCCCAAGCCATTCTCCCCCCTTCGACCGGCTTTCGCTTAAGTGACACAGTTCGGCGTTTACACCAAAAACGATCAAGAAAACGCGTAGGAGCGCAAGCTAAGGTGTTAGAGTTATAGTCTCGCTCATCTAAGAAGCCACCTACGAACTTCGATTCAAGGTGAATACATAAACGTTTTATCGCTTTACAAAATGATCAAACCTTTTACGTTTACGAAAACGGCAAAGCATACGCTGAATGTGTTAATGCATAACCATTCTTCTATGAATAAGTATTCAGGCCATATGTATACGTAAAGTTTGATAAAATAATACACATGTCTAGGGTGAAAGTCCTGGACAGGACTAGTATGTATATTTGTAAGCAATGTAAAACAGAGGTTGTGGAAACCACGAAGTAAGTATAACTGCAAAGTTCTGTAGTTCACTTAAAAGTACGATACTAGTGTGTACCATGGTGCGTATTGTCTGATGAAACAGTTCAGCTGGATGTGTAGAACTGATCAATGAAATTGTGATTAAATATTTAACAAATGATGTTTCCTAAAAGAGAAATGGTTTTCGTGTCATAAAGTATTCACCGTCGTTTCATTTTTAAACGTTTGAATAATAACTAGAGGTAGAGAGTAACGTTAGCACTCCAACGGTTGTTAGAATAGTAAACCCAACCAAGGAGCTATTCCTAATAAATTAACCACATCTTTAATAAATTAAACACATCAAGTTACTACGAAGTGGATTCCATCCCAAGTGATATGCACTTAAATTAATTATCTCTCAACATACTTCTACCTCACATTGTTGCCCCACTCCCTTGTTTTTATTTATAAAAATATTTACACCCACTTTTATTAGAGTAAATGTAAAACCCAAAATCAAAGGAAACAAAGCTTAGAAGACAAGGATCGTAAATAACCCAAAGTTCAGGGTTTAAAATGAAAAATTATGAAAATAGGTTGTGACGGACCATCACCAAACGGTAACGGTCTGTGTTGAGCTCTTCATTGTAGTGACACTGGGAGGACCGACGTTGAGTTCAGAAGTTTCAGTCCGTCATTCGTCTAGTCTACTCGGCACGGATTCTAGCCATTTAGGGAATTACCTTCATAAACACAGTCATTCAATTTATCCAATCTAGTGTTAGTCAAAAGAATTCAAAAGTTTAGATGATACAATTTCTCTAAACTCCAAACCCAAAACTATCTTTAAATTACTGTTTATTTTAATTATGCTTTTCAAAATCCAAAATATAAATTAACTAGATATTGATAGAAGGTCTACCATTAGGAGTTGTTGATACATGTGTCCATGGATCGATACTTGGTTCTTGCCATAACTATATTGTAGATACGATAGATGTACTTGCCTAACATGTGTTCAAATAAAAACCATTTCTATAAATTTATACCTTGTAAAGGTACTAGAGTCTTAGGATCTCTATAAACACTATTTGGACGGTGTTCAAATAAAAACCATTTCTACAAATGAAGATGGAGATCTTTTACAAAAAGAAAAATAAGATTTGTGGGTTAGAGTCATTAAATCCATTTAAGGGAAGATGACAGGATTGTTAAATACTAGCCGTTAAGTGGGAATCAAGGGGTGTGAGAAAGAATTGTGAATTCTATTGTCATATTAAACGAAAGTGACGACATTCCTTTGTCATCGATGAGGAGAAAGATTGGGGGGTGGAAGGGATAATTTTATTTTGGAAAGATATTTGGCTAGGTCAAATTCCCTTATTGATAAGATTTCCTACATTATATAGTCTAGATCGTGAAATGAAGGTCATGGTTTTCGAAAGGAGAAATGGGGAGAGGCGGTCTTGGAAGTGGAGGGGGGTTAGAGGAGGTCTTGAAGCATCTAAACTTCTTGAACTTACTCGGTTTCTTGAAGGGATAGTTTGGTCTGACTCTCCGGATGGTTGGATTTGGGATCTTGATGGATGCGATGGGTTCATCGTGAAGGGGGTCCGAAATTTTATTGATCATTTATCTTTACCGGATGGAAATGGTCTGATAAGATGGAATAAGTTCTTACAAAGTAAAAATAACACTATGGGTTGGCGGCTAATTTTGGATCATCAACGTGGGATAACCTTGACAAAATAGGAATTGATGTTCCTTTGTTATGTGCTTATTGTGAGAGAGAGGTGGAGTCTAGGGATCCTTTGTTTGGAGCTTGCGAGTAAGCTTCAAGATTATGGAAAGTTATTGAAAAATTGGTAGATTTAGATATGTCGAATTCGAAAAGCCCTTCGGTCTTATCATCATGGATTGATTCGAGTAGGATGGGAAAAAGTAAGTAAATGATTCTTGAAGTTATTGTTTACATAGGAATGAAGTCATTTTCTTGCCCTCTTCAAAGAAGAATGATTATTTATGCGATTCCATTGTTTCTTTATTGTTTTTATTGTTTTCGAATAGGAACACTAAAGCAAGTATTAGTTGGGTGTTGGTTTCAAAACCTTCTTTTGACATTGTAATGTCTTTTTGTCCCTGTCTAGTTAGTTGCTAGTCACTGGATTTTTAATATATTCAACCGTTTAAAAATAAATATATGATAGAATATTTAGTAAAACGGGTGTAGACTGATTTCGTCTTAGACAAAAGCTTTTTCCTCCTACAAATGTCAATCCAAATGCCAGTACCCTTATTTTTAGATTTTTACTTTCCATAAATGAGATCAACAACCCTCTTAACAATTCTTTGAATTTGCAATATAACATAAACCTCATAATTTACTCAAGTTAGTGTAACATCCCGAAATAATAAAACAAACGAATAACAACGAGATCGGAATTTAATCAAAGAATAAATGAATAGCAAGGGAGCGGGCTTGGGCTCGGCTCCAATGGGTGCATATAAAGGGGAAATCAACTCATCTTCCTCATTTCCATCAAACCCTACACAAACCCTAGAGAGAGAAAGCTTGAGGTTCTAGACAGAGAAAGCTTAAGGAACAACATCCAAGCTCTGATTTCTACTCCATCTTGTTTCTCCAACATCCTTGATCGATTCTACAAGAAGAACCATGAGTTTTGAGGTAAGAATCAATCTCAGATCTGAGTTTTTCTTTAAAAACGGGTTTTTAGGGTTTATGGGGTTTTCAACAATAAAGGTTGGATTTTTACGCATGAAAAACGATTTAGAGCTCAAATCTAGCTTCATGGAAGCTAGATAAACGTTTTGAATGTAAAAAGTTAAGGTTTTTGATCAAAATTCGACCTGGAAACACTTTATGTTCTTGAGTCGACTCTCGAGTGTCGACCACCTGCAAGTGCCGACACTCGGCGAGGAAGAAGACAATGAAAATCGGCCATAAGAAAGAATTGACCTTCAGATAATCGGCTCCTGAGATTCGGCCTTCAAGTCAAACACGCTGAGAATCGGCTCCTTGCACAAACCTAAAGTCCTGAACGCAAGTTCAGGCGACACTCATAAGTGTGGCTAGCGACTCTCCTAGCCGACACTCATGTGTGGCTAGCGACTCTCCTAGCCGAAACTCAAGTGTGGCTAGAGGCTCTCCTAGCCGACTCTCAGGTGTGGGAGCCAACACTCTCATGTCTCAGCCGACTCTTGCCTTAAATAATAGAATTCGTACTTTGACTTGTGTGTAGATCCGTATACGCATTAACAATAGTTAAAACATCATCTTCAAGTTGAATACAAGTAGACATGTGAGTTCTATGTGCCCCCTATGTGTTACGTGCAAATGATTTTAAATGTTTTGGGGCTGAAGTGTATACATGAACTGAATGGAAGTTAAGAATGTTAAATATAGCCTTATGTGTTATATGACAATACATTATGAATACAATAATGATAAGTATGTTATAAGATATGAAATGAAAGTATGACATAACGTATAAGAATGAAGTCTTACTTTATATCCATGTATATATTGCTTGCTATGGAATGAAAGTATGAGATAACATATAAGAATGAAATCTTGCTTTATATCCATGTATATATTACTTGCTATGTATGAATAAACGTTAAGGACGGAAACGATGATAACGGCTACTTTGGTAGACGGATGACCACTCGACTATTATGCAGCCAGAAATGAAAGTCTAGAAAGGCAGACTAAACTAAGGCTACTACGGTAGAGCCAGTCTCTCAATCGATGCACGGTTGTATATATAGTTTTAGTGGGAAACGGATGCCTTAGGGCAAACGGGTGAATATGACGGTCTACGACGGTAGAACGGTTTAGACGGACGATCGAAGGAATTCGGACGGTATAGCATGACGTACTGTCGAAGGAATCCGTAAGATCATAGAGGACGGACTTTGACGGTAGGACAGAGCATTTGTCTTTGTGACTTATGCGAACTATGACGGGTTGGTCACCCTTATGTTTATGTCAGTTAATGTTCAATGAAAGCTAAGATGAGCACGTATATTTATATGTACTTACGATGCATGAAAAATGAAGGCAAATCAAATGTTAACGTGTATTTATATATGTATATGTATATAGATACTTATAAAGGAACGATGTTTATACCTAATTGCCTTAAACTAGAACTCACCAATGTTAGCTGACTTTTAGTATGCACTTCAGGTACAAAGAAGAAAGGACGGACGAAGGCATGAAGGCTACCCTGATTCAAGACTGACATCCCATTTAATTTCTTATGTGTTAAATCAATGTTTATGGTAAATGCTAAGACTTCCGCTGTTTATGTAACCGAATTATGTACGTTTCCGCTATGTTGAATGTTTATAATTAAAATGCCAGCGTTTGATGACTATGTTTATGAGTAAATGCAACAAGTGAGTTCTCATGGGAAAGAGGCCTTACAGTTAGACCCGACAACTTTATTAGCTTTTTGATCTTTCAACAATTTTTTTTGAACGACGAGATTTTATTGAACAAAAAGAGTGACTAAAAAGGAGTTGGTTACCACACAAACACCCGATACCATTTACAAGATAAGGAATTCATTTAATGACTATAAATAATGTTCCTATATAAATTAAAATTACCGAATACTAATAATATTTAATATTCAATTCACTATAATAATATATGATACTTGTATAAAATAATGATATTATTTTTTAAACATAACGGGTTATGTTGCAAGAAATACGAAGAAACATTATCGATTGAGTCTATTCTAGTGAAATATAAATTACAAATTTAATTGAGCTTTTTGTTAACTAAACAACTCAAATAATTTAAGAATAAATTTTGTTTGAGCATTAACACTACAAAACCTAGGAATTTGAGTGAGGATATATCCATCAGAAATCCCTTAGCGAAAATAGATGTTGTTGGTAATCTATTGGTGATTGTAAATACGGCGCGGAGAAAGAGTTCACAGACAGATCATGGATGACATGGAGAGGTCAACGATGGATCATCGACAACTACCATGCCTTTTGAATAGAAGTTTATTTCACCGACAAATCACCTATAGATCACCTACGACGGCTTCACAGATGATTGGTTGAGTTTGAGATCCTTGGAACTAATGATTATCAAAATCAAAGTATGTATGAAGTGGTTGGTTACCACTGTTTGAGTTGGTGATAAATAGTTGATTTATGTGTTCAACTAATGAAAGTTGGTGTCGAGGGAAGAACTTAAAGTTGCCACCGGCAAGAGTTTATATCGAAGGCATAAGTTCGTAGTGAGGGTGAAGTAAGATATTGTGCCGAGCTTTAATTTTTCAACAGAAAGACCAACTTACTACTGATGACAAGTGGTAACCATTGAAGCTATAGACTGCTAAAGCAAGTTGCAGTTGAGGGTAATTATCATTGAAGCTAAGTTCCTAGTGATGGTTACTTAGTATTGAAGAATAGAGTTGCCACTGATAAAAGACAAGTTGCTACTAAAGTAACTTACCAACTTTGAAGGCAAGCTACCACTACGGGTAACTTAACACTAGAGGAGTTTCTGCCAAGGGAAAGTTATTTGTCATTATCAAAGGGCAATTAGGAAATTTGGCAAAGTCATAAAAGATCTAATTCGAGATGACGAATTTCAAGGACAGATTCTTACTATAGTTTTGTGCACACAGAAGATTTATAAAGAGGGAGTTCTTTTAAGATAACTGTAATTTCATCATTCATAGCTACAGAGATTTAGCTAAGAAGAAATTAAACAATTGTAAGTGATAGTTTTTATAACTCTGATTAGATTATTTGAGTTGATTAGTATGATTTTGAATTTGGGAGTGTGTTCTATTGTTCTTATTTTTTATTCAAAAATACCGAATTGTGTAGAACCATAATTTGATTCACAACTGTTCCTTCAATGCAAGAAACTCTGGTATACAGATCAGTTAGTTGTTTAGCTTCGTTTTGTAAAAGATAGGAATCGATCCACAAACAAAGTGGTATGGGAGTAGGCTTTTAAATTAATTGATCTAACCATCTGTCTGATTTGAACTCCGCTCTTAACTCTATTTGATGACGTGGGTAGCCCAGCCCAAAAGTCTAGCCCAGCCCATTATAACCAAACCCACTAGGGTTGAGTTTCTCTCCTCTATAAATAGAGGGGCCACTCCCTCATTTGAAGACACACCCACTTGCCTAGAACTTACCAAGGCGCTTACTCCCCCCTCCCTCTTGAGAGTCAAACTCTCTTCCACCATCAGCCAAAGAGCTGCTGAGGTGATCTCCTACCCACCAAGCTGCTGAGGCATCACAACTGCTACTTGCAGACACACTGGTTCTCACAACCAGCTCACACTCATTGAGGAAAGCACCTACACACTGATCAGACACCATACATGTTGCTTACAGCTAAGCCACCACATCTCAACCACCCTCTACCTCACACTCTCTATATCTTGTATATATATATATATATATTTGTATATTGTCCATTTACTTGCATATACACTTGTGTTGGATAAATCACTAATGTTGAGCGTCAGAGGGTGGTTCCGAGACCCCGATTCTGGACCCCTTCTAACGAGTTCTTTCATCGTTAGAAGAACGAGCAAGGAAGGTGACGAGGCTGGCACACCAGAACGTTGAACCTCTCATTTAACCTCATTCTTGTTGTAGCAACAAGTTGGCGCCCACCGTGGGGCTGCGCGACTTAGAACATAAAACTCTTTGTAGTTCAGCTCCCTCTGTTACTAAGTTTCTTTCTACGTTAGGAGAAAACTTTCTCGGGTGTAACATCCCAATTTTTAAAGAAATACAAGTTCAAGGACAAAGATGATCATTTGATGAAACCCTAGGGGGTTAAAGTGATATTATATTAAAGTATAAGGGGTTAAAGTGTAATTGATTCAAAGTTCAAAGGCTAAAAATAAAAATTGTGAAAATGGTCAGATGTCGAGGGGATATCGGTCTGATATGTAGGGAGCAAGGAATCATCCGGGTAGTGCCACATGTCAGTTGACTAATCGCCAAAATCTAACACGTGGAAGGCGATAGCGGACCGACATGGGATCCATTGCGGTCCGCAAGCAGTAGTAACCCATAGCGGACTGAAGCAATAAGGCATAACGGTCCGATATGTGTTCACCAAGCCAAATAAGCTGCCTCAATTGGATGTCAGACCGACATCCATTTCTATATCGGTCGGACATGGACCCGTCGACTAGCCTATAAATAGTTGGACCTGTTGAACGGTTTTAGGACATCCCACCTCACAAAACACTTCATAAAACACCCACTTAATGTCGTTAAGCATGCCTAGAAATCCCGATTCCTATAGAGAAGTCCGGTTTCCAGCTTTTCGACACCAATACGCAGTAGATCGTTATGAGGTAAGGTTCCGACTAGTTCCTAATGACTTGGATATTTCCACTAAGCTAGGAACTTATGATTAAGTAATGTTTTAATAACTTAGGACTTTGATCCAAGTCGTTGTGCTGTTTACATTAGCAAAGGTTAAAGTTATCTGAACAGGAAGGAAGTTAGAGGTGAGTTCTATGATGCCCTTTTTAAACGTTTTTAAATGTTTTGGGCATAATGCATGTGCTATGAATGTTTTAGATACTGTATGCCATTGATTTAAATCTATGAGCCGGTTGATGTGTTGCAAAGCACACATGCATTTCCGTCCTATTTCAAGTTGTTTTTGTATAGTTTTAGAGTCGTATTGAGTCGTTTATAGTTAGTATTGATTTGTGCCATGTTTTATAGGTAATCGGTTGAGTTTGGAGCTTAAACGATCAAGTATGGTGAAGGCACGAGCGAACAAGGCAAAACGATCAAAGGCCAAAACTTTCTGTGAAGATGGTTTCCTCGCGGTACGCGAGCTAGGGTGGCCTTTCCCCTCGCGGTTTGCGAGGGGTGGGATTTCAGAAAATTGCGCGTTAAGCTTGTTTCTCGCGTTGGGCCTCGCAGTACGGGGGATAACCCAGTTACATGTCTTTTTTCTTATTTTCAAGGTATAAAAGTTTAAGTTCGTTTTTAGGGTTGGGAATTCGATTCCAGACGTAAAGGTAGAAGCTTTTTGGTGATTCTAAGTGGGAGAAAGCTTCTAGGATCAATCGGAGACTTGGATTGAAGTTGGAGATTGAAGATCGGGTCGATTACGTTATCCGATTCTCATTATATTTCTTTGTTCTACTTTTCCAGATTTGATACCATGATTTATGTGTTTGATTCTTCTGTTTTGATGTTATTGACCATTATTATTGGCTAGACTTTCATAGCTACCAAGATTTTGATGATTATGCTTTGTTAATTGGTTTGATTTCGGATTTCGGTTATTTGATGATGGGTTAACGTTAAAGTAAAGAACTTGGTTTTGTTTAATTGGATGTAATTGCGTATTTGATCTATTGAATGTTCCATATGCTGCTTTATGAATGTCTTTCATGTATGGTTGCGTATTAGGTCACTAGCTGTGTGCAGGTGATTAGTTTATGGTCTACTGACGTCGTATCCATAGGAACATTGATTGAGAGTTTATTAGGATTGAGTATTCTGCCTGCTTCAACAGCTGAGAGGTGTGAAGTTGTCGGGTAATCTGTGGTGTTAGGGTTTTTAGGTCAACTTCTCTGAAAGGAGGTTTGCCCTCATCACACCCTCCCCAGACCCTACTAATAGCGTTAGCTATGTGTGGGATTATACTGGGTACGTTTGGTTTGGTTTGGTTTGGTTCTCTGAAAGGAGGGTTCCTAGGGTTTCTTAGCATTCATTGTTATTCCGTGTCTTGTCAATTGAATTCAAGTTATTCCTTGCACTGAAAGGTGTATTGAGATAGTGAGACTGATAGGTAACCTGTCTAGCGAGTACTTTAGTGTTGTTGGAGATAACTGAGAGGTGATCCAACTAACTGGTGAGTTTCACACGTCCCTTATGGTTTCTTTTTGGTCAAACCTGGAGAATGATCCGGGATCCACTATGTTGTCTAAGTGTGTCGTATTCTAAGAGCCCGGTTCCATTACAGTTTCCGTATCCGAGAGATTTCCAAGATACATGCATATGATTCAGAGTCTAGGTAGTGCTTTCCCTATTTGTGAGTTGTCTAAAGGTTTGCTCTTTATATTTGCTGTCGATAGTTAGGAGTTTATTAGTTATAGTTCACAACACAAATCCCCCAAATACATTTCATTTTAGTTAGTTGAGTCAGAGTCTAGATAGAGTTGTCGCTTGTGTCTCGTGGGTTCGATATCCGGACTTCATTTGACTTTGCTACATTGGTCGGTACACTTGTCGGTTGTGTTGTTTGTATTAGGTTGAGTCTAGATCTATAAATTTAAAGCTAGAGTGTCTAGGTTAGGTTTTTATTATAGTTTTATAGACTATACCAAGTACAACAAGTTTTTAGCGCCGTTGCCGTGGACACTTGGCAATAACAATATTAGATTTGACTAGTTCTTTTAGTGATTTTTGGTTTGTGTGTCCTTTTGTGAGTCTTTGTTTTTAGTGTGTCTAGATTGTATCTTGAGTCTGTCCTTTAATTTTCTGCATTATGTGTGAAATCTGTGGAGGACCCCATTTTACTCGTCGTTGCCCATATTCATCAGGGGATTCTGCAAACTGCTATGATCATGCTTATCCGCAGGTACAACCATATGCGGAATACAGAACTAAAGAAGAGCTGAATGCCCGGTGCAAGGAAGCAAATGAGCAGTATGAGAAAGATATCCAAGCATTAATCGCTCGCATTGGATCACATCGGCCTAAGAATCTGGAGCGTGTGGTTTATGATCATGAAGGGAACGAAATTGGATTGAAACTGCATCGGGGGAGTTAATTCTGACAACCCCATCACTTGAGACTATAATAAACGACATGCAAATCACAGTGACAGAAGGTGAAGCACAAGTCCCACCTCCAGGTAAGTCTTCTACTCTTAATCTAAATAGTGATGAAGTTTATATTGATTCCATGTAAGATCACAATGTTCCATTCGATTCTTTACACTTGTATTGTGAGGATGATTTTTCACAGGAATCGCAGATAAAACCGAGGACAAAAATGAACGTCTTAGTCCCACCCTCGGACCTGCAGGGTGTTAAGCAACTTCGGCCGGGTGTTTATGAATTTTCTTGGGATGATAGTGATGATGATACAATGCAGGAGTCACAGGAAACTCTAGAGCCGGAGACGATAATGGACATCAAAGTCCCACCTCCAGTTCAACAAGACATCGAGCAAAAATTTTGGTGTCCCACACCATGGAATATTGATGATGGCTTTTGGAGTGATGAGGAAAATATGATAGAAGAAGAAGAGCTGATAGAGATCCCTAAAACCCCGACTGACGATGAGTGCTTTGAAGAGGGATTAGCCGGGTTGTTTGAGACAGAGGATGATAGTGAGGATGAGTTCTTGGTTGAGATGATAGAAGAGGAGCAGGTCCCATCCTGGGAGGATGAGTTCGGTGATGAGTTGGTAGACCTACTGACTCCTAGTGAAGGAAGTTTCGACCCACTTGGTGATCTGAAACTCCTTGAAGATCTATTATATCAAGGGTCAAGTGTGGGGATAGAAGAGGAGGTGCACGTGATAGAGCTGGTGTCGGACCCACCACAGTGCACCCAAGAGAGAGAGAAGCAAGAGCACGTGGAGGTAGTAAATGGTGGATCGCCACCCAAATCAGCACGACCACAGGATAGGGCACAGAGACGTATGGACTGACATGTTTTGAGGGTCCGGGGATGGTTACATGAGGACAATAGGAAGCAGTATACTGGAGATAACCGATCACCACACTACATGACTTGTATGAGGTTTGGTCTAGGTAAGTTTAAGTATTGGTGGACCGACCCGTTTAGATTTTTAAACCCCATTTAAGGTCTACAACCAGAGTTTGTCAAATCGGTGGTAGATCAATCATACTAAACGGGATGGACGGGGGCGGCATAAAGGAGAAGCCTCCTTATTAGGTTTGGTACTCGGGTTAGAACCCGAGTGTATAGTTTGTACAAGTTTTGGTTTTATTTTGAGTCTTTTTGATACTGTTTTGGGTTTGCTGTGAGTTTAATGTTGCAGGTATAGATCACAACGTCCGTACTCAAGCTCCATTCGGGCGGGGTCGGTTCAAATCTTATATTCATGTAAAGGGAACCCAGCAGAGTGTCTGTGCAGCCGCGAATGGAATGCTATATGGTGCACAAGTGGAAGAGCAAAGCTGGCCAATAAGATTGCTATCATTACCAGCTAAGTCGTCTCCACTTTATTATTTTTATTTATTTATCTAATTTCTTGTGTTTTGAGTCTTTATTTTTATTTTCGTCATCCGGTTCTCGTTATCTTTCTTTGTTCTACTTTTCCAGATTTGATACCATGGTTTATGTGTTTGATTCTTTTGTTTTGATGTTATTGACCATGATGATTGGCTAGACTTTCATAGCTACCTAGACTTTGATGATTATGCTTTGTTAATTGGTTTGCTTTCGGATTTCGATTATTTGATGATGGGTTAACGTTAAAGTAAAGAAATTGGTTTTGTTTGATTGGATGTAATTGCGTATTTGATCTTGATTTATGATCTATTGAATGTTCCATATGCTGCTTTATGAATGTCTTTCATGTATGGTTGCGTATTAGGTCACTAGCTGTGTGTAGGTGATTAGTTTATGGTCTACTGACATCATATCCATAGGAACATTGATTGAGAGTTTATTAGGATTGAGTATTCTGCCTGCTTCAATAGCTGAGAGGTGCGAAGTTGTCAGGTAATCTGTGGTGTTAGGGTTTTTAAGTCAACTTCTCTGAAAGGAGGGTTCCTAGGGTTTCTTAGCATTCATTGTTATTCCGTATCTTGTCAATTGAATTCAAGTTACTCCTTGCACTGAAAGGTGTATTGAGATAATGAGACTGAGAGGTAATCTGTCTAGCAAGTACTTTAGTGTTGTTGGAGATAGCTGAGAGGTGATCCAACTAACTGGTGAGTTTCACACGTCCCTTATGGTTTCTTTTTGGTCAAACATGGAGAATGATCCGGGATCCACTATGTTGTCTAAGTGTGTCGTATTCTAAGAGCCCGGTTCCATTACAGTTTTCGTATCCGAGAGATTTCCAAGATACATGCATATGATTCAGAGTCTAGGTAGTGCTTTCCCTATTTGTGAGTTGTCTAAAGGTTTGCTATTAATATTTGCTGTTGATAGTTAGGAGTTTATTAGTTATAGTTCACAACACAAATCCCCCAAATACATTTCATTTTAGTTAGTTGAGTCAGAGTCTAGATAGAGTTGTCGCTTGTGTCTCGTGGGTTCGATATCCGGACTTCATTTGACTTTGCTACATTGGTCGGTACACTTTCCGGTTGTGTGGTTTAGTATTAGGTTGAGTCTAGATTTATAAATTTAAAGCTAGAATGTCTAGGTTAGGTTTTTATTATAGTTTTTATAGACCATACCAAGTACATCACCAGTATCCATGACGTTGCAAGAGAAATGTTTATGTTATAAAATAAAAGGTAAACATCCGACCAGTATGTAGTTATCTTGCAAACGAAATGTTCTGTCTAAGGAAAGAGTGGTGTATAAATCCCTCCTGGAGCCGTCATTCTTTCCTGGGAACATATCTGTTGGAGGTACTACTCTGGAAAGATAACCACCTTGTAATAGTTTAAAGAAAAAGAAGGAAAATGGTCTTGATACGTAAAATGTTTTAAGACTTTTCTTACTAGGACAAGTAATGTTGAAAAGATGTCATTGGCAGTGATTGCATTGACATGGAATGTTTTGACCATATTGGTCTGTAAAAGAATGTTTTGTCAAATCCCACATAATATCTTGCAACTTATGGGCAGTGATTGATATATCTCAGAAAGTGGACGAAATGAATGCGGACCGTTACATTCCTTTGTGGTATGTAACGGGGGAATGGACCTTTATAAAGGGAATGGAGAGTGGTGACAACCACTTAAGAGGTTTACGAACCTCGATAAGATATAAGTTGTACAAAAATAAATGTTATGTTGGGCAAGGGCGTATGTAAAAGGTAAATATGATGTTTTAAAACGTGTCATATACAAACCATTTGAATGGATCAAAGATACTTTGATTAAACCTAGAACTCACCAGCGTAAGCTGACCCATGTTTAAGCATGTGTGTCAGGTAAGAATGTGGCCTCAAGCAGTAAGGATAAGGAGGCATCATGAGAAGGCTATCTGGCATCAAAGCTGAAGAATGACATTAGGATCATGTTGTACTTTCTTTAAGAATGTACTAAGACAAGTTTTATAAATAAATAAAGAAATTTTGTTTTTAAAGTCTTTCGTTGTGTATGTTTCTCTGATTTCTATATGTTCATGAGTAAATCCGACAAGTGACCGGCATTCCGGGTGATCTGGGATGTGGGTGTCACAAGTTGGTATCAGAGCTATAGTTTGAGAGATCTGGATACTTGCCTAAGTATCTTGACATAAACTAGGGTTAAGGGACCATAAGAATGCCAGTAGTGATGCTAGTCAAGATAGCCTGATGCCAAGGGAAAGGGAAAAAGGTATGAGTATTTAGTAAGAACATGAGAGAAAGAAAACTAGAGCACCGAAAGTGGCGTAAATAATTAATTTCATCATAGCCACAGTTATTAATATTTACAATAGACTTGTGTTATGAGCTATCAAGTTTATCATGCGAACACTAAAACACTCTATATATTTTGTAGAAAATGGTCGGTAGAGGAAAGAGTAAGAGACGAGGAAAGGTTGATTCCAATACTCCTAGAAGGTAGACACGGTCTACCGCAAATGTCGAACCTGAAATAGAAAATAGAGATCATATAGAAGTGAATGAACCGGCAGAAGAACCACAAATGCAAAATGCCATAGACACGGCTGTGGCTAAAGCCTTAGATACGACTTTGCCTATGTTATTGGCTAGTGATGTAGTGCAAATCACACATCTTTATTCCATTGTTTTAGTGCATTTTTAATTAGTTTTATCTTTGTTTTGATTCGTTTTTGTATACTATTGAGTCTTTGTTATGTTTACAGGTGCTCGTATGAAATACAAGTGAATACGTGAAGAAACCGAGCTAGAGAGTGAAGCTCAAAGTTCAAAAGTTCAAAAATGGTGAATTTCAAGTCTTCGTGGTACGCGAGAAAGGAGAGGACCATCTGTCGCGATACACGAGAAACTCCAGGAGGGCGCCCGACTATATTGTCCTTCGTGGTACGCGAAGGACTGACTAGCATTGTCCCACGGCACGTGAGAAACTGTAATTCCGCAAAACCCTAGATTTTCAAATTAAAAAGATTTTGATTGCCATTATGAGGGGAGTTAGTGGAGTTAAAGTTTGAAGCTTTTGAATCCGGGTTCGTTGTTTAAGCGTTCTAGGTGTTAAAGATTCGATTTTTATCTTTGTTTGCTTTGTTTGAAACCATGATGATTGTTTCTACTTCTGTTTTGGTTGTTTAAGCATGATCCTAGGCTAAAACTTTGATATTGCCTAGGTCACATGTTGAATACTTGTTAAAGTTTCAGTTTTTATTCGGTTTTTGGATTAAATTAATGGGTTTATGATTTTGTAAAAGATTTTGAGTTGATTATTGTGATGTTATTGCATGTTTAGATCTAATCTTGTGTTTGATTTCAATTCATTGTGTTGATTGTGGTTGTCTGCCAGTTTGATTAGCGTATCTTGGTCATAGATCTTAGGGTTTGTGATTAGGGTGGTTTGATAGACGTAGTAGCCATAGGAGTTGTCATTGATTGCTGATTAGAATTGAATGTGTATCCTAGTTCAATACCCTAGAGGTGAGAATTAGCCGTTTGGTCTTCGTCATTAGGAATCCAAGTGTCAGCTGTCTGAGAGGAAGCCGGTATTAGGTGTCTAGTGATTGTTGCTATTCGTGTCATAGTTGTTATCTTGAGATTACCCCGTGCATTCTTTGAGTGTATTGGTTGATTGTGAGACTGAGACGTAATCTGTCCTATGGGTACTTTATCATAGTTGGAAATACCTGAGAAGTGATCCAACAATCTGGTGAGTTATTACATCTGTAGGTTCCTTAGTTGGTGACACCCTGAGAGTGATTAGGGATCCAATAGGCTATCTAGAGTTGTTTCATTAGAAACCCAGATCCATTATAGTTTTCATAACCGATAGAAGTTGTGCTTTGCAAGTAGGATTCCAACCTAGGGGATATTCTTCCCATTCTTGATTTCACCTTATTCTTGATCTTGATAGTTGAGTCGACCTTTGTTTATTGCATTCTTTAGTTTAATCATTAGTGTATACCACCCCCCAATTAATCATTCTTTAGTCCGAGTAAGAGTCTAGTTTTGTTATTCGTAGATATTCCGGTTTACCGTTAAGCTGTGCTACACTCGATAGGTACCCTTTCCTGTCAGTGCGGTTTAGTCTTATCTGAGTGTCTACTTTAGAATCGAGTCTTTCTGTGTGTCTTTGAGTCTTTGTTCTGTTTCCTTCTAGGGTCTTTCTTTTTATGCACCATACTCGCTCGGAGGGATCACCACCTTATTCAGCTTTCCTAGAGCCCGAGCGATAGCTACATGAGTGCACCCGTGAATTCCGGGAGGGTTTGAAAGCATTGTGCAGCACCCAGGTACGTCCTACTAGCCAAATCCCCTTACCACCAATGGGCGATGCTGACCCACCAGCGAGGCGTACAGTACACCAGAGGGCCAGTGATGGGGTCACGGGCGCGAGATCTTCGATCACACGCCCCACTATACCGAACACCAATTCTTGGCAGATCCCATCACATGTCATGATTACGATCACTCATGCCACTCAATTCCATGGCCTCGAGGATGAGGATGCACCCGGACATGTGTCCCACTTTGCGCGCATATGTGATACTTTCTATCTCGCGGGTGTATCTAAGGACGCAATCTACTGGCGTCTCTTCCCATTCTCCCTGTCTGGTCGTGCATCTACTTGGCTCGACACTCTCCTAGACAACTCAATCACCACATGGGATAATCTCGAAGCCAAGTTCTTCAAGAAGTATTATCCACCTTCTAACTCAATCACCACATGGGCCGCTCACCTTAGGGATCAGATCCACTCCTTCCGGGTGGATCTCGACGAGCCCTATCACATGGTCTGGGAGCGGTTCAACGCACTGTTGAGCTGATGTCCCCAGCACGGTCTTTCCGACTGGGCGCTAGTGGAGAAGTTCTACAATGGTCTCACCTTCGAGAAGCAGCAAATGTTCAATACATCTGTGGGAGGCCATATCATGGAGAGACTCGAGCCTAATGAGTGCGAGGAAATGTTCGAGATATTCCCTCAAGCTGAATAGCAGTATCCATCTACTAGGACTTCCATTCCTAGTGCTAGAGCACCCGCCTCTTCTCCTAGAGGTGTGCAAAAGGTCACTCCTGAGACTAGCGTGGCTGCTGCAGTCGCCTTAATGGCTAACGAGATTAAGGAGCTGAAGCTCAGTGCTCAGCGGTGTCAAGTGTGCAGGGGAGGCCACGACACTTGAGATTGTCCCGTAAATACTCAGGAGCACGTGAGCCATGCTGGAAACTAGAACCAGAACCGAGGGTATAACAACTACAATTCTTTTAGCTCGGGATGGAGATCTGGAAATAACCCGCCTGGGTTTAATGGTCTCCAGCAGAAGTATGGACGAGCTGAAGGGGGAGCTAGTTCAGGAAGCAGTGTCAACACAAGGAAGATTGAGGAGATGATAGAGAATCAGACACACTTGCTTGCTCAGTTAGTGCAAAATGATAGGGATGCTCGACAAAGACTGGATAGCAACGACACTCTATTGAAGAATCAGCAGTCGGCATTCCAGGATTTGCAATGCACGGTAGGAGACATCGCTCAGAGCCTGAAGGGTAGACAAGGAGGTCCATCTTTGGGCTCAAATACTTCAGTGATGGTCGTGTCAGTTAGGAGTGTGGAGAAGAAAGAGGTTGTAGAGGATGACTCCCACTCCATTGAGTATGGCATACTTTCTATAGAGGAAGTGAAGAAAGGTAGACTAGAGAGCTCAATTTGCTGAGATCGATGCTAGGATGCTAGAGGAGTCTGAGTCAAAAGCTGTGTCGACAAGAAGTCATAAGCCAGAAGAGAAGGAAACCCCACCGGTTGTAGAAGAAGAAGAGCCGGTGGACGAAGAGAATGAGATGGAGAAGCATGCCGAGAGAGTAGTAGAGAAGAAGAAGGGGGTAGAGATGAAGTCCCCTGGGGTTTACTTGAGTCGTATTCCTTACCCAGCTCGCGTACTTCAATATAAGAATACTAGGGAATACGGTACCTTCCTTGATATGTTTAAACAACTCAAGGTCAATCTTCCGTTTATAGAGGTCCTCCAGCACATGCCTAAGTATGGAAAATTTCTCAAAGATCTTCTTTCCAACAAGAAGAAGCTAGGGGGGATCTCTGAAGTCTCACTTAGTGAGCAATGTTCTGTTGTGGTGCAGAACAAACTGTCGGAGAAGATGGCGGAATCGGGTCGGTTCACGATCCCGTGTCTGTTTGGTAGTTTGCATCTAAACCACACGTTGGCTGATCTGGGTGATAGCATCAATTTGATGTCGTATTATGTTTATAAGCAACTAGAACTAGGTGAACTGCAGCAGACGAATATGAGCATTTCCTTGGCTGACCGCTCAGTCAAGTATCCACGGGGAATTATGGAGAATATTTTAGTGAAATTCGGTAAGTTTGTATTCCCCGTGGATTTCGTCATCCTAGATATGGAGGTGGATGACAAAGTCCCACTCATCCTAGGACGCCCGTTCCTACGGACCGCCAAGGCAATGATCGTTGTCTTCGGCCGTAAACTCACACTTCGTGTAGGGGATGAGTCTATTACTTTCGATGTTATGAAACCCGTGGAGGATGTTGGTGAGCATAGCCACTCTGTGTGCATGCTTGATGCCTTCATAGGTGACCATCGTGACTCTAATCCGTGTGAGATAGAAGTTGGTGAACCCGCCCCTAACTTAGGAGAGATATCTGAATGGGCGTTGGAGATGGAGAGATTGTTAGATGAGCACGATGATTACGATGAGGAGGTACCCGATGATCTGCTAGAGATGATGGCAGAATTTTATGAGATCATAGGCAAAACCCCAAGTGTAGGGAAGTTGTAGGAGAGTGTAGAGGATCCCGGAGATCCTGGGGAAGGTTTAGAGGTCCCACATATAGAAAATCCCATTCCTGAACCATTACCTATCACCATTAAGCTTTCTGAGGGGAGAACCGTTGACCCAACCCCTAGTTCTAGTGTTCCTAGGTCTAGGCCACCCCGAAAGAGAACCCGCGCTTTGATAGAGTTTTGTGATATGAGGATAGAGCAAACCCCAAGTGTGGGGAGGTTTACGGGTGATAAGCTACTTGGTTATTTGAATCATATTATCTTTGGACCTGGTAGGTTTAAGTGCTGGTGGACCGATTTGAGAGAGAGTATTAGTAGATGGTTGAGGTTAGTTGGTAGTCGTGTGATGTGGAGAACCGGTAGACCGTGAAGGATGAAGGCGGTATCGATTAGGATCAAGGAGAAGCCTCCTGATAGGTTTATTTGAATCTCAGGCACGCGCTCGGGATGTAGAGTTTGTTTGCACTACTTGGTTTGAGTCCGTGTCATTTTTTTGTGTTTTTTCGGTGTTTGTGTTTTGTTTGTGTCTGTTTTGCAGAGATTCACGCTTGATTCGGTGAACGAAATCATCAGTAATGAAGTTCCAGGTATTTTTACATATGTTTTTATGCTCGGGATGGGATTTTAAGGAATTAGGGTGAAGAAGGATTTTAGGGGGTTTAAAATTTTCTAAGTATAAAATTGAAATTTTTTTGAAACTTTCTGTGATGACCCCTTCTTCGCGGTACGCGAAGCTTGGACACAAATCACTCATGGGACGCGAGAGACAAATGTCACTCTCTCGCGGTACGCGAGGAGTGGCTGCCAACTCTTCGCGGTACGCGGGTTTATCTAGATTCGTTTTTCTTCCTTGTTTTCCTAGGGTTTCTCACACCCGTCATCACCACCGACCACCACATCCTCCATTATCACTTCATCCATCAGTTCCATCACACCATCCATCATCATTCATCACCTATCATATCCCTCACCATACACCTTTATCATCACCATCCGACCACCATTACCATAGGAATTTGAAGCTTTTTCGATCCGATGACCGACCTTGCTGTGGCATTCATGTCTATGTGTTTGCCACACATCGAGTACATTTCTCTGCATATCCATCTATCTTGATTCTGTAAGTTTTTAGTGAGTTAGTTAGTTTGAGTCAGTCGAGTTTTTATTTTATTTTATTGGAGTTAGTTTAATGCTGTGGGTTTGTTGTGAGGTTTATTTTGCAGGTTTTATCATCCCGCCCGTACTCAATCTCCATTCGGGCGGGATCGATTATCACTTATGTGAAGTTTGTAAAAGCAACCCAGCAGTCTGTGCAACCGCGACCGAAATGCTATACGGTGCACACAAGGATGAAGGAAGCTGTATATATTCACTGCTACATTACCAGCTAAGTCAATTCCTTTTCTTTTTGTATTTTTATTTTTAGTTGTGTTTTGCTTCACATTGAGAACAATGTGTCTTTCAAGTGTGGGGATGTGAATGTTTAGTTGAGTCTAGTTTGTCTTGTTTATAAAAAATTCAAAAATACAAAAAAATGAAAAAAAATGTCCTTGGAAATAACTGCTTATACTTGGAAAATTATAGTACAACTGGATCTACTTGTGAGTTTAAATGATTTAAATAATTGAAAACGTGTTTAATTAGTGAAGTTTTGATAGACCTAGCTAGTTAGTAAAGCTTAAATATCCTGCGAGTGTTGTTTAGGATTAATAATTGATTAAAATCATGATATCTTGTGGGTATTCATCTTAGGGTAATCGGTAATACTGAAACTGTCAACATAGGGTGATAGGTACCACGTTAAGTTAAAATTTAAAGGTTTTTGAACTTTCATGGCACACCACTCTCTTTTTATGAGAATAAATCCGAGTTTCGGTGGCGCCCGCATCCATATTCCATAATTCTTGAGCTTATTTAATTGAAATCTAAGTTTCGCCTACGTGTCACACGTCGGGTTCCAGCCTGATTGAAACACCACTGGGTTGATTCTTATGTGCTACATTGATATGACTTAGTCTATGTGTTACCTTCCGGGATAGTGACTTGGTTGAAATGCCTCTAGATGAAGTTTAATTTGCTTATTAATGCTCATATATCATCCATTCATTCATATTTCATCTGATTTCTGAAACCTATAAAATTTAGTTTAACGTGCTAGGGTAAATCTATATGGTTTGATCCGTGACTAGACATGACCGTGAGACGGGATTAGGTAGAGCTGTAACTTTGAAGTGTGAGTCCCATAGATTGATTGATATACTTGGTAATGTAATATTAGAACACGTAACGGGGGCTTGAAAGTGGGTGCTTGGGTTTAATCGGACAGAAATACTGATTATTGCTTTTTAACGCGTGAGTATATTTTGCTAATTGGTAAATTGATGTCTGTTAAGTTAGATGCCAGTTATGATTCCATTTGCAGCTTTTTCGAGGACAAAAAAAGGTTAAGTGTGGGGATATTTGATGTAGTGCAAATCACACATCTTTATTCCATTGTTTTAGTGCATTTTTAATTAGTTTTATCTTTTTTTGAGTCATTTTTGTATACTATTGAGTCTTTGTTATGTTTGCAGGTGCTCGTATGAAATACAAGTGAATACGTGAAGAAACCGTGCTAGAGAGTGAAGCCCAAAGTTCAAAAGTTCAAAAATGGTGAATTTCAAGTCTTCGTGGTTCGCGAGAAAGGAGAGGACCATCTGTCGCGATACGCGAGAAACTCCAGGAGGGCGCCCGACTACAATGTCCTTTGCGGTACGCGAAGGACCTGCTAGCATTGTCCCGCGGTACGCGAGAAACCGTAATTCCGCAAAACCCTAGATTTTCAAATTAAAAATATTTTGATTGCCATTATGAGGGGAGTTCGATTTTGAGCCGTCCAGAGAGAGCATTAGGGCGATTTTGGGTGATTTGAGGTCAAGTGGAGTTAAAGTTTGAAGCTTTTGATCCGGGTTCGTTGTTTAAGCGTTCTAGGTGATAAAGATTTGATTTTTATCGTTGTTTTCTTTGTTTGAAACCATGATGATTGTTTCTACTTCTGTTTTGGTTGTTTAAGCATGATCGTAGGCTAAAACTTTGATATTGCCTAGGTCACATGTTGAATACTTGTTAAAATTCAGTTTTCATTCGGTTTTTGGATTAAATTAATGGGTTTATGATTTTGTAAAAGATTTTGAGTTGATTATTGTGATGTTATTGCATGTTTTGATCTGATCTTGTGTTTGATTTCAATTCCTTGCGTTGATTGTGGTTGTCTGCCAGTTTGACTAGCGTATCTTGGTCATAGATCTTAGGTTTTGTGATTAGGGTGGTTTGATTGACGTAGTAGCCATAGGAGTTGTCATTGATTGCTGATTAGAATTGAATGTGTATCCTAGTTCAATACCCTAGAGGTGAGAATTAGTCGTTTGGTCTTCGTCATTAGGAATCCGAGTGTCAGCTGTCTGAGAGGAAGCCGATATTAGGTGTCTAGTGATTGTTGCTATTCGTGTCATAGTTGTTATCTTGAGATTACCCCGTGCATTCTTTGAGTGTATTGGTTGACTGTGAGACTGAGAGGTAATCTGTCCTATGGGTACTTTATCATAGTTGGAAATACCTGAGAAGTGATCCAACAATCTGGTGAGTTATTACATCTGTAGGTTCCTTAGTTGGTGACACCCTGAGAGTGATTAGGGATCCAATAGGCTATCTAGAGTTGTTTCATTAGAAACCCAGATCCATTATAGTTTTCATAACCGATAGAAGTTGTGCTTTGCAAGTAGGATTCCAACCTAGGTGATATTCTTCCCATTCTTGATTTCACCTTATATTTGATCTTGATAGTTGAGTCGACCTTTGTTTATTGCATTCTTTAGTTTAATCAGTAGTGTAGACCACCTCTAATTAATCATTCTTAAGTCCGAGTCTAGTTTTGTTATTCGTAGTGTCTCTAGGGTTCGATATTCGGGTTTACCATTAAGCTGTGCTACACTCGACAGGTACACTTTCCTGTCAGTGCGGTTTTGTTGAAGGTACTCCTTTTATTACTTAGGAGTCTAAGTTAGGTTTTGTTATTGTTTTAATAGACCGTCTGGGTGGCATCAGCTAGTCTAGAAGAAAGTAGGAAAAAGGATAAGACGGAGGAGGTTACTAAGAATGTAGACGACAATGATCTTTACGAATATGAACCCGACGATTCTTATGAGATCAGACCAGTGAAAAAGGGGAGGAAGGGGTGCTCTTACAAAGCATTCAAGGATGGTAGTCCTCCAAAATTTGATGGTACAAAGGATGCCATAGTTAGTCATCAGTAGATTAGGGAGATTGAATCGGTAATCAAGATCAGTGAATGCAGAGAAGATCAGAAGGTGAAATACGCCGCTCACTCATTCGTATCAGAGGCGTTATGTTGGTGGGAGAATCTGGTCATAGCTATGGGAGAAAAAGCTATTGACCGAATGTCATGGGAGGAATTGAAAAGATTACTGATTGAGGAGTTCTGTCCTGATAACGAAATGGACAAACTCGAGAGGGATTTTCTCAGGTTAAAAGCCGGTAGTATGACTCACCATGAGTATACTACAATGTTCAACAAGATGGCTCGTTTAGTACCCCAATTGGTGACCCTGAAGTTGTACGAATTAAGAGATACGTACAAGGGTTACCATCTGAAATCCGAAGGTTAGTGAAAACTTCGGATTTGAAAAGATTTAGATCCACCGTACAACTTGCTTCGACTATGTACGACGAGGTCTATGGTTCTCGCCCAGTGGAATCGAAAAGAAAGTGGTCTGAAAGTTCTCAAGGCCATAAGAAGCAAAACGATGGTGGATGGAAGAAGAAGATAACTACTAGTGGTATCACTACATGTACCACTTGTGGTAAGAATAATGCCGGAGATTGAAGTCCAGAATATGCTTCAAATGTGGCAAGGCAGGGCATTTGGTGTACAACTGCCTTATCAAACCTAAATGTTTTAAGTGTGGAGAAATTGGGCATAGAATGTTGGAATGCCCAAATCTTAAGATTAACAATCCCGAGCCTTTGAAGGTAAACGATGGAGAAGCCTCCAAAGCTAGGAGTAGGGCTTATACCCTAACAACCGAAGAGGCTAAGGCGTTGCCAGACGTAGTATCTGGTACGTTTCTTGTTAATCACGTACCTGCTACTGTAGTATTTGATTCCGGTGCTAGCAAAAGTATTGTATCCTTAGAATTCTATCCTTCCTTAGCTAGACCTACCATAAGATTAGACGAAATCTTTGAAGTAGAAACGGCTATTGGAAAGACGATGAAGGTGGCAGAAGTCATTTAGGATTGTTTCATCAATCTTGAAGGGCACAAATTTCCTGTTAAACTATATCCGATGATCCTCGAGGGATTTAATGTAGTCTTGGGAATGGACTGGTTGGTAACAAGCGATGCCCAGATCATTTGCAACAAGAAAGTAGTTCAGATGCAGACTCCAGACGTCAATTGGATCACAATCCACGGTGATAAGATAAGATCAGCCGTTAGAATCATTTCCATGATGAAAGCTATGAAGTTTATGAATCAAGGCAAAGATGCCTACTTGGCATACGTTATTGATTCCAAAGTGAAAACTAAGAAATTAAAAGACGTGCCAGTAGTCTGTGACTTTCCTGATGTATTTCCTGAAGAATTACCAGGAATACCTCCTGAAAGAGAAGTGGAATTTCGAATTGACTTAGTGCCTGGTGCTAAGCCTGTAGCTAAGGCACCTTATCGTTTAGCTCCATTAGAAATGCAGGAACTAATGTCTTAACTGCAAGAGTTGTTAGACACAGGTTTCATCAGACCGAGTATCTCACCTTGGGGTGCTTCGGTATTATTCGTGAAGAAGAAGGATGGTAGTATGTGTATGTGCATAGACTATCGAGAGTTGAACAAACTAACCATTAAGAACAAATACCATTTACCAAGGATCGATGACATGTTTGATCAATTACAAGGGGCAAACTAGTTTTCCAAAATCGATCTAAGGTCAGGTTATCATCAGTTGAAGGTTAGAGATGAATATATTCCAAAAACAGCCTTTCGTACGAGATGTGGACACTATGAGTTCTTAGTAATGTCATTTGGTTTGACTAATGCCCCCGCTGCGTTCATGGATCTCATGAATAGAGTATGTCGACCAATGTTGGACCGATCTGTAATCATGTTCATTGATGATATTCTAATTTACTCCAAGAATGAAGGTGATCATGCATGTCATCTCAAGGAAGTACTAGAAACACTTAGAAAAGAGAAATGGTATGCAAAATTATTTAAGTGTGTGTTTTGGCTCCGAGAAATTCAGTTATTGGGTCATATGATAAAAGCAGAAGGAATTATTGTAGATCCTTCAAAGATAGAAACAGTGATGAAATGGAACCCGCTAAAGACACCTACAGAGATACGCAGTTTCTTAGGTTTGGCTGGTTACTATAGAATTTATTCGAGATTTCGCTAAAATTGCTACCTCATTGACAAAACTTACAAAGAAGGAGACAAAGTTTAATTGGGGAAGAGAGTAAGAAGTTTGTAACATTCCTGATTTTTATTATTCATATTTCAATCCATGTAATGCAATTTCGAATTCAATACTCGTGCACTGTCTCATTTATTTTCTCGCCGTAAATTAAATGCAATGATTCTATACAAATTCGCAAATTTTACTCGGTTATATACATTTAAACACTATACAAGAAACTATTTTATTCAAACTCATCGAACCTGAAAAGCCAAGGACTAAAGTTGAAAAATGTCAAGAAACCCTAGTCTAGCACGGTCGTGCTTCGTCCAAGCACGGTCGCGCCAAGTGCTTTGGCACGGTCGCGCGACCTGCTTTGGAACGATCGCGCCCGGTGCCTAGGCACGGTCGTGCCATATTTAGGCACGGTCGCGCCTGTGAAACAGCTGAAACGTAACTGCAATTTTAATCGACCGATTGTTCGGATCCATAACCGTTTTACGTTATACTTTCAAAATAATACTACCAATCATTTCTTTTTCGACCAAATAACCAAAATTCGTTCAACTCAAAGGATTCTCTCTCAAATATTTCCAAGAAAACTCTCTCAAGCAATTCGATCCAAGTTCTCTCAAATCCAGCATCATCGTCACGCCATCCGATCTCTCCTGAAGCTACGGAACCGTTGGAACATTCGGGATCACATCAGAAGACGCCGGTGCTCAATCCCGTTGTCACCGGAACTCCCTCTCTATCGTCCTCTATCGATTCGCTTCTATTCAGGTTAACTGAATCCTCTAATTTATTCATTCCAGTATCTGAATCAAAAGCCCTTTATTAATTTGGGTTTTCAATTCGTAAATCTGTCTAAATCAGAAACCATGTTTTAATAAAAATAATTCAATCGAATCCATACTTAATCATGATTTATATACAACTAAATTATATGAAAAGACTCGTAATAACCCATTAATCAAAAGCCCTATCATTTCCAATGTTTAAAATACTAGAATTTGTCAATTCGTGTCTGATTTGGAAGAGACACGGTCGCGCTAATCATCTAGCGCGGCCGTGCCTCATGAAACGCGGTCGTGCCGATTAGCAGCGCGGTCGTGCCCTCCTGTCCAGACCTTGTCACGCCCTCTGGGCTAGTCTCTGTTGTGTCTAAAGATCATAGACACGACCGTGCCGGCCCAAGGCATGGTCGTGCCTGTTGACTTGTCTAGATTGTGCTCCTTTTGATCAACCCGGTCGCGCCCGTGGCTTATGCACGATCGTGCCCTTCCGAGGCACGGTCGTGTGAGACTCGGAACCTTTTAACAGAATTATAAATTTTTATATTTTAAATCAGTAAATGTTTCAGATTTTATAAAAATATATTTTCTGTATTTAAAAATGGATTAAAAGTTTAATCTTGGCATAAATATAATTTATTTAAAAGTTTATGAAAATTTAATTTATATTTATTATCTTACACTTAAATGATATTTTAAATAATTAAGTTACAAAATTTATAAATAAATGAGATAATGATTATTTATTTAATTTACATTTTAAATCAAAATCATTTATTTATTTATACTTAATTACAATTAATATTCACATTATTTCATAAACTATAATTATATATTTATTCAATTATTCAATTCAAACCTAATCAAATTGTTTCAAAAATATTTTACTTCAAACTCTATATATTTTATTCAATACTTTTAAATACAAATCAATAGTTTTATACACAAATTCAACTTTCATTTTAGACTTAAACTTTATGCATCTATTTGATTCAATACACATTACTCTTTAGGTTAAATTGTGCATTTCGAGGATCATATTTGCTATCTATAATCTTTGTTAGCTACACTTTCATACCATGTGAGTATTCACAACCCCTTTTTTACTCTTTTACACTTTTGGGGTGGAACATGAACTCTATACTCATTACACATTACACATTTACATTTACACAAACAACACAAGTGCAAAAATCCTATTTACATACATGTGTGCAAAAATTTAAGCTTTGTGCCCGAGTGCTAGGTGTGCTAACCTTTGTATGCTCTTATGTGCAATCATTAACTATACAAGCCGACGGTTTTCAATGATAGATCTATTGAGTCTGACAAACCCACCCATGGTACGCGGTGATTGAAACCGACAACACAATTTTTGCATGCTAGTTACAAGGTTTGATTGTACATTTGGTTACACAATAGCTGCTCCCCATAAACGCCTTATTTATCATGTCATGTAAAGGATTTGTTTTCATATATATGCTATCTATATACAACTGTGTTATACTCACCAACTTTTTAGTTGACTTTATTTTATTCATGTTTCAGGCCCCAATATGTGAGATTGATTCAAGACGTGTTCAACATAGGATTTGGACTTAGCAATTTAAATCAAGAACTTTATGAATTATTTTATGTATCTTGTTTGAATTTGGTTTTGTACTTGGATTATTTGAAATGCAAATTTGACTTTAATATAATTCAATTTAGTCAACCATGTGCTATGAACAGTCTTACATGTTCCGCCCCGATGATTCCGCCATCGGTCGGGGTGTGACAGATTGGTATCAGAGCCTTGGTTATAGGGAATTAGGTTATTAGACACCTTGACCTAGACTATAACTTTAGGACACCCACTTATACTATACTTCATGATTTTTGTGCTATGTGTTACATGCTATGTGCTATATGTTATATGTTACATGTTTAGTATGATTACTTATTATTGCATTATGATGACTTATGTGTTTTAAATCCATGACTTATTAGGATATTCTTAATAATTAAATAAATAATATCCTTTCCTATATTCTAAAACCTCATAATATTTCTATTTTCTTTTCTATCTTTATCTTTTCTTAGCATGTGGAAGAACTCTTGAAGTAAAAATCTTTAAAAATATTTTTTTTATTTCTTCGTTAAGGTTTTTAAACTTGTGAAATTATTTTAGGACACGTGCAATCTGGAAGGGTAACACCTGTATTTTGGGTTTTCTGTCTAGGAAAGCATTTCGCATAAATCCCAATCAACCGAGGGACCCGTATGCTTTCCTGGGAATTCCCGAGATGAGTGTTTACTTATAGGCTAAAGCATGTCTCCTTGAAAATTTTATAAGTTTAATTAACCTTAATGTGCCATGGTATTCAAGTGATTTTGTCACTTTTGAGTACAATCCAAACTAAGAATATCTATTTTTATTTTGATATCTCATTAAATCCTATCAAATCTCATAAGTCCTCACAATTTTTTTTTCTTTTTTCTCTCTCTTGTGACAATCTGTAGAATGCCTCCTCGTCGTGCTCCCGCAACCAACGCCAACATCGACATTGCTGCTATTCTCACCCAATTGGTGACACAACTCACCCAAGCCAATGGTGCCACCAATGGCAACAATGGTGGAAATGGAAGCAATAGTGGTAATAATGGTAATAATGGTGGAAATGGTGGAAATGGTGGTAACAATCCACCTCAATGCACCTTCAAACACTTCAATTCGTGCAATCCCCTAAAGTTTTATGGAACCGAAGGAGCTACTGGACTCCTTCAATGGTTTGAAAGCATTAAGAATACATTTCTCAATAGTGACTGTCCCGACAACCTCCGTGTTCGTCATGCTACAAGTGTCTTACAAAAACGGGCACTTACTTGGTGGAATGGGGAGAAACGAAATGGGGGTGTTGATGTAGCTATGGCCTTACCTTGGGATGAGGTCAAAAGGCTTATGACCGAGGAGTTCTGTCCTAGAAATGAAGTGAAAAAGTTAGAAGCTGAATTTTGGGATCTTGCCCAAGATAGTGGGGAAAGCTTAGCATATACAACACGGTTCCATGAGTTGAGCCTTCTAGTGCCCCACATGGTCACTCCGTTATCCCGTTGTATCGAAAAGTACATTGGTGGGCTACCAAGACAAATCCAAGATACTGTCTTAGGTAGAAATCCTGCTACTTTGGAAGATGCCATCCGCCTGTCTGCTACCCTAACCGATAATCATGTAAAAGCTGGAACTCTTACCAAAAAGGGTTCTAAGAAAGTTTCTGAAACTGTAACCCCTCATGCTCACAACAAAGAAGCCACAACCGAGCCCTCTCGCAATAATAGAAAGGGGAAAGTTAGAAATTTTGCTGTGGTTACTCCTGCTGTTCCCGTCAACCAAGCTGCACCTATGGTTCAAGCACCGGTCAAAAAGCCATATGGTGGAATTTACCCACTTTGTGCCACCTGCAACTACCATCATCCCCAAAATATCCCATGTCGCCTTTGTACTTATTGTGGGAGATATGGTCATACGGTTCGTATTTGTAGGACCAAAGCTCTTACGGGCCAAGTCAACCCTCTAAACCGAACCGTACCTCAAGTGGCTAACCAAGGTGCTCCCGCCATTGCTAATGGGGGTGCTTGCTATGAGTGTGGTGACCCGAACCATTTTCGTAATCAATGTCCAAGACTTACAAATGCTAGGCAAGTTGGAGCTCGTGGGCGTGCGTTCAACATAAACGCCAACGAAGCTCAAGCCAACAACGACGTGGTTAATGGTACGTTTCTTGTTAATAGTCAATATGCCTCCATTTTGTTCGATACGGGTGCCGATAAAAGTTTTGTGTCACTTAATTTTGAGCCTTTACTTGCAAAGACACGATCTCAATTAGAGAAAACCTTCACCGTTGAAATAGCAAATGGTGACTCCCTTACCATTGAGTCCATTATTTATGATTGCTACTTAGAACTAAATGACCATTCATTCCCAATCAACCTGGTTCCAATGCCACTAGGAAGCTTTGATATTATTATAGGTATGGATTGGCTATCAAATCATCATGCCAAAGTCATTTGCTTTGAAAAATGTATCCGAATTCCACTACCATCGGGAGAAACCTTAAGGGTTTTTGGTGAAAAGCCTTGCAAGGGACTTAAGTTGATGTCGTGTACTACCGCTCAAAAGTACTTACGAAAGAAGTACATTGCTTTCTTAGCTCATATTGTACAAAAGGATGTCAAGGAGAAGAGTATCCAAGACATTCCGATCATTCGGGATTTCCCCGAAGTTTTTCCTAAGGATTTATCCGGTCTTCCTCCCGTTCGTCAAGTAGAGTTCCGTATTGATCTTGTGCCCGGAGCTAACCCCGTTGCTAGAGCTCCTTATCGTCTTGCACCTTCCGAAATGCAAGAGCTTGCAAGTCAACTTCAAGAACTCTCCGACAAAGGTTTCATTCGCCCGAGTCATTCACCGTGGGGTGCACCCGTCTTATTTGTGAAAAAGAAGGATGGATCATTCCGTATGTGTATTGACTACCGCGAACTCAACAAGCTTACTATCAAGAACCGTTACCCTTTGCCTAGAATCGATGACCTCTTTGATCAACTTCAAGGTTCTACTTGTTTCTCGAAGATCGATCTTCGATCCGGTTATCATCAGCTTCGTGTTCAAGAAGATGACATTCCTAAGACTGCTTTTCGAATAAGGTATGGTCATTACGAGTTCATGGTTATGCCTTTCGGGTTAACCAATGCACCCACAGTTTTCATGGATCTTATGAATCGTGTGTGCAAACCGTACCTTGATAAATTCGTGATTGTCTTCATTGACGATATCTTAATCTATTCCAAGACTAAAGCCGACCATGAAGAACATCTTAGATTGGTTTTGGATCTCTTAAAGAAGGAACAACTTTATGCCAAATTCTCCAAATGTGAATTTTGGCTAAAGGAAGTTCAATTTCTTGGTCATATTGTCAATGACAAAGGAATTCATGTTGATCCTGCTAAGATTGAAACGATTAAGAATTGGAATGCCCCGAAGACTCCTACCGAAGTTCGTTCATTCCTTGGTCTTGCGGGTTATTATCGTCGTTTCATCTCAAACTTCTCAAATATTGCTGTCCCTCTTACCGCTTTGACCCACAAGGGTAAGACTTATGAATGGGGACCGAAACAAGAAGAAGCTTTCCAAACCCTCAAACAAAAGTTGTGCAATGCTCCTATATTGACTCTCCCCGATGGAATCGATGATTTAGTTGTCTATTGTGATGCTTCTAACCAAGGTCTTGGTTGTGTTCTCATGCAACGAGGCAAAGTAATCGTTTATGCATCAAGGCAACTCAAAGTTCATGAGAAGAATTATACGACGCACGATCTCGAGTTGGGTGCGGTCGTATTCGTGTTAAAGATTTGGAGACATTACCTATATGGCACGAAATGTGTGGTGTTCACCGACCATAAAAGTCTTCAACATATTTTCAACCAAAAAGAACTTAATATGAGGCAACGACGTTGGGTCGAACTCCTTAACGACTACGACTGCGAGATTCGTTACCATCCCGGCAAAGCGAATGTTGTAGCCGATGCTTTGAGTCGAAAGGACCATGTTATGCTTCATTGTGCCCGTATTCAAACCGATATTCAAACCCGTATCTTAAAAGCTCAACACGTCTCGGTAACCGAGGGTAACATGTATGAAGAAATGTCGTGTGGTGTTGAACTTCTTCTTGAATCAAAACCCAATGGCCTACTATATTACTTGAACCATATTTGGGTTCCCGATCGCGATGATCTCCGCACATTTCTCATGAACGAGGCTCACAAGACTCGTTATTCTATTCACCCTGGTGCGGATAAGATGTACCAAGATCTTCGCCAACTTTATTGGTGGCCCGGTATGAAGAAAGACATTGCTCTTTATGTGGTCAAATGCTTAACCTGTTCCAAAGTTAAAGCCGAACATCAACGTCCATCTGGTTTACTCGAACAACCAGAAATTCCCATGTGGAAATGGGAGAATCTAGCTATGGATTTTATTACCAAGCTCCCTCGCACCTCGAGTGGTTATGATAGTATTTGGGTGATCATTGATCGACTCACCAAATCTGCTCATTTCTTGCCTATCCGTGAAGACTATCGGGTTGAGAAACTAGCCCGAATTTACATTGATGAAATTGTGAGCCGTCATGGCGTTCCCTTGAACATAATATCTGATCGAGATGCCCGGTTCACTTCTCGATTTTGGCAATCTCTCCAAACTGCTCTTGGTACACGATTGGATTTGAGCACGGCTTACCATCCCCAAACTGATGGTCAAACCGAGCGAACAATCCAAACTCTTGAAGACATGCTTAGAGCTTGTGTAATCGATTTTGGTGGCAATTGGGATTCACATTTATCCCTTATTGAGTTTTCTTACAACAATAGCTACCACACAAGTATCAGCATGGCTCCATTCGAAGCTCTCTATGGTCGCAAGTGTCGTTCTCCTATCTGTTGGAACGAGATTGGTGAAGCACAAATCACCGGTCCCGAGTTAATTCAAGAAACATCCGACAAGATTATTCAAATCCGTGACAACATTCGAGTAGCGAGGAGTCGGCAAAAGAGTTATGCCGACAAACGTCGAAAACCCTTGGAATTCCAAGTCGGTGATCTTGTTCTTCTTAAGGTGTCTCCATGGAAGGGCGTGATCCGTTTTGGAAAGAAAGGCAAGTTAGCACCTCGTTATGTTGGCCCATTCAAAATCCTTGAAAGGATTGGGAAAGTGGCTTACAAGCTCGAGTTGCCTCCATCTCTTGGCAACGTGCATCCTGCATTTCATGTATCGAATCTAAAGAAGTGTCTCGCCGATGAAAATCTCCATATACCGCTTGATGACGTGCGCATTGATGAAACGATGCACTTCGTTGAGAAGCCGGTGGAAATTATGGATCGTGAAGTCAAGCAGCTCAAGCGAAGTCGCATTCCTATCCTTAAGGTTCGTTGGGAAGCTAAGCGTGGTCCTGAGTTCACTTGGGAACGAGAAGACCAAATGAAGCTCAAGTACCCTCATCTTTTTACTAATAATGTTGTTTCCTCTAGCTAAATTTCGAGACGAAATTCTCTCAACATGGGGAGACTGTAACATTCCTGATTTTTATTATTCATATTTCAATTCAATGTAATGCAATTTCGAATTCAATACTCGTGCACTGTCTCATTTATTTTCTCGCCGTTAATTAAATGCATGGATTCTATACAAATTCGCAAATTTTACTCGGTTATATACATTTAAACACTATACAAGAAACTATTTTATTCAAACTCATCGAACCTGAAAAGCCAAGGACTAAAGTTGAAAAATGTCAAGAAACCCTAGTCTAGCACGGTCGTGCTTCGTCCTAGCACGGTCGCGCCAAGTGCTTTGGCACGGTCGCGCGACCTGCTTTGGAACGATCGCGCCCGGTGCCTAGGCACGATCGTGCCATTATTAGGCACGGTCGCGCCTGTGAAACAGCTGAAAAGTAACTGCAATTTTAATCGACCGATTGTTCGGATCCATAACCGTTTTACGTTATACTTTCAAAATAATACTACCAATCATTTCTTTTTCGACCAAATAACCAAAATTCGTTCAACTCAAAGGATTCTCTCTCAAATATTTCCAAGAAAACTCTCTCAAGCAATTCGATCCAAGTTCTCTCAAATCCAGCATCATCGTCACGCCATCCGATCTCTCCTGAAGCTACGGAACCGTTGGAACAGTCGGGATCACATCAGAAGACGCCGGTGCTCAATCCCGCCGTCACCGGAACTCCCTCTCTATCGTCCTCTATCGATTCGCTTCTATTCAGGTTAACTGAATCATCTAATTTATTCATTCCAGTATCTGAATCAAAAGCCCTTTATTAATTTGGGTTTTCAATTCGTAAATCTGTCTAAATCAGAAACCATGTTTTAATAAAAATAATTCAATCGAATCCATACGTAATCACGATTTATATACAATTAAATCATATGAAAAGACTCGTAATAACCCATTAATCAAAAGCCCTATCATTTCCAACGTTTAAAATACTAGAATTTGTCAATTCGTGTCTGATTTGGAAGAGACACGGTCGCGCTAATCATCTAGCGCGGCCGTGCCTCATGAAGCGCGGTCGTGCCCTCCTGTCCAGACCTTGTCACGCCCTCTGGGCTAGTCTCTGTTGTGTCTAAAGATCATAGACACGACTATGCCGGGCCAAGGCACGGTCGTGCCTGTTGACTTGTCTAGATTGTGCTCCTGTTGATCAACCCGGTCGCGCCCCGACTAGCGCGGTCGCGCCCGTGGCTTGAGCACGATCGTGCCCTTCCGAGGCACGGTCGTGTGAGACTCAGAACCTTTTAACAGAATTATAAATTTTTATATTTTAAATCAGTAAATGTTTCAGATTTTATAAAAATATGTTTTCTGTATTTAAAAATGGATTAAAAGTTTAATCTTGGCATAAATATAATTTATTTAAAAGTTTATGAAAATTTAATTTATATTTATTATCTTACACTTAAATGATATTTTAAATAATTAAGTTACAAAATTTATAAATAAATGAGATAATGATTATTTATTTAATTTACATTTTAAATCAAAATCATTTATTTATTTATACTTAATTACAATTAATATTCACATTATTTCATAAACTATAATTATATATTTATTCAATTATTCAATTCAAACCTAATCAAATTGTTTCAAAAATATTTTACTTCAAACTCTATATATTTTATTCAATACTTTTAAATACAAATCAATAGTTTTATACACAAATTCAACTTTCATTTTAGACTTAAACTTTATGCATCTATTTGATTCAATACACATTACTCTTTAGGTTAAATTGTGCATTTCGAGGATCATATTTGCTATCTATAATCTTTGTTAGCTACACTTTCATACCATGTGAGTATTCACAACCCCTTTTTACTCTTTTACACTTTTGGGGTGGAACATGAACTCTATTCTCATTACACATTTACATTTACACAAACAACACAAGTGCAAAAATCCTATTTACATACATGTGTGCAAAAATTTGAGCTTTGTGCCCGAGTGCTAGGTGTGCTAACCTTTGTATGCTCTTATGTGCAATCATTAACTATACAAGCCGACGGTTTTCAATGATAGATCTATTGAGTCTGACAAACCCACCCATGGTACGCGGTGATTGAAACCGACAACATAATTTTTGCATGCTAGTTACAAGGTTTGATTGTACATTTGGTTACACAATAGCTGCTCCCCATAAACGCCTTATTTATCATGTCATGTAAAGGATTTGTTTTCATCTATATGCTATCTATATACAACTGTGTTATACTCACCAACTTTTTAGTTGACTTTATTTTATTCATGTTTCAGGCCCCAATATGTGAGATTGATTCAAGACGTGTTCAACATAGGATTTGGACTTAGCAATTTAAATCAAGAACTTTATGAATTATTTTATGTATCTTGTTTGAATTTGGTTTTGTACTTGGATTATTTGAAATGCAAATTTGACTTTAATATAATTCAATTTAGTCAACCATGTGCTATGAACAGTCTTACATGTCCCGCCCCGATGATTCCGCCATCGGTCGGGGTGTGACAAAGTTGCTTTCCAAAAGCTGAAAGAGAAATTAACTCAAGCTCCGGTTTTATCTTTACTAGAAGGAATAGAGGATCTGATAGTTTACTCTGATGCTTCGTACCAGGGACTGGGGTGTGTATTAATGCAGAGAGACAAGCTTATAGCCTATGCTTCACGAAAACTCAAACCCAATGAAGCTAACTACCCAACTCATGATTTAGAGTTAGCTGCAGTAGTATTTGCACTTAAAATATGGAGGCATTATCTATATGGAGTTAAGTGCACAATCTACACATATCATAAAAGCTTAACTTATTTATTTGAGCAAAAAGATCAAAATATGAGGCAGCGAAGATGGTTAGAGCTGATAAAGGATTATGATTGTGAAATCCTATACCACCCAGGAAAAGCCAATGTGGTGGCAGATGCTCTAAGCCGTAAGGAAGAACATCCTGGGTGAAGTCATATAAGTTAGTTATGATTCCTGACTTTATGACTCAACTCAGAAATGTCCAGATAGAAGCATTGAAGGCAGAAAATGTTAAGAAAGAACTAATGACTGGACAAGAGAAATATTTAGAAGAGAATGAGTACAGAGTTAAAACTCGATTCGGCCGTATGTGGATACCACACATGAGAGAATTCAGAGTGAAAATTCTAGATGAAGCTCATAAATCACGATATTCAATTCATCCGGGTACTACAAAGATGTACCAAGATCTACGCCAAGATTATTAGTGGCCCAGTATGAAATTTGATATCATGAAGTATGTGGCTAAATGCTTGGATTGCTCCCAAGTCAAAGCAGAACATCAAAAGCCTTATGGCAGATTACGGCCACTAGATATTCTAGAATGGAAGTGGGAACATATCACTATGGACTTCATAACTAAGCTACCAAGAACAGCTAAAGGTTATGATGCCATATGGGTGATAGTTGACAGGCTAACTAAGAGTGCTCATTTCTTACCAATACGTGAGACTTACTCTTCAGAAAGGTTAGTAGAGGCATTTATCAAAGAAATTGTTTCACGGCATGGAAGAAGTTTTACGTCGCGTTTTTGGAAGAAGTTCCACGAAGAGATGGGAACTAAGTTATTGATTAGCAAGGCATATCTTCCTCAAACGGATAATCAAAGTGAAAGAAAAATACAAACACTTGAAGATATGTTGCGTGCCTGTATTATTGACTTCAGTGGAAGTTGGGATAATCATCTACCTTTGGTAGAATTCTCGTATAACAACAACTATCATGCAAGTATTGGCTTGCCGCCATACGGAATGTTGTATGGGAGAAGATGTAGAACTCCCATCTGTTAGGGAGAAGTTGGACAGAAAGAGCTTGGAAGTAAATAGATTGTCCAAGCTACCGGTATAAAGTTAGATTAGATTAGAGCTTGTCTAAAAGCTGCACAGGACAGACAAAAGTCTTATGCAGATAAAAGCCGAAGAACAATAGAATTCCAAGTTGGATATTACGTTCTATTGAAAGTATCTCCATGGAAATGAATCATTAGATTCAGAAAGAGAGGGAAGTTGAGTCCAAGATTCATTGGACCGTTTAAAATTATAGCTCGAGTAGGGAAAGTTGCATATAGACTGGAATTGCCAGAGGAATTGAGTAGAATCCACTCGACCTTCCATGCATCGCACTTGCGAAAGTGTCTGGCAGAAGAAACCTCTCATGTGCCACTAAATGATATTAAAATTGATGAAAGATTGAATTATATCGAGAAGACAGTGGCTATACTCGACTGGAAAGAAAAGAGGTTACGAAATAAAATTATCAAGCAAGTAAAAGTACAGTGGCAACATCGAAAAGGATTTGATGCCACATGGGAAACATAAGACGAAATGAGGCAATCTTATCCTTACTTATTCGAGTAAATATCCGGTTTCGAGGATGAAACCTTTGCAAGGGGGTAGATTTGTAACATCCCAATTTTTAAAGAAATACAAGTTGAAGGACTAAGATGATCATTTGATGAAACCCTAAGGGGTTAAAGTGACATTATATTAAAGTATAAGGGGTTAAAGTGTAATTGATTCAAAGTTCAAAGGCTAAAAATGAAAATTGTAAAAATGGTCAGATGTCGGACCGATATGTAGGGAGCAAGGAAACATCTGGGTAGTGCAACGTGTCAGTTGACTAATCGCCAAAATCTGACGCGTGGAAGGCGATAGCGAACCGACATGTGATCCATTGCGGTCCGTAAGCCGCAATAACCCATATCGGACCGAAGCAACAAGCCATAACGGTCCGATATGTGTTCACCAAGCCAAATAAGCCACCTCAATCGGATGTCGGACCGACATCCATTTCTATATCGGTCCGACATAAACCCGTCGACCAGCCTATAAATAGTTGGACCTGTTGAACGGTTTTAGGGCATCCCACCTCACAAAACACTTCACAAAACACCCACTTAACCTCGTTAAGCGTGCCCAGAAATCCCGGTTCATGTAGAGAAGTCCGGTTTCCAGATTTTCGACACCAACACGTAGTAGATAGTTCTGAAGTAAGGTTCCGACTAGTTCCTAATGACATTGTTATTTCCACTAAGCTAGGAACTTATGATTAAGTAATGTTGTAATAACTTAGGACTTTGATCCAATTTGTTGTGCTGTTTACATTAGCAAAGGTAAAAGTTATCTAAACAGGAAGGAAGTTAGAAGTGAGTTCAATGATGCCCTTTTAAAACTTTTTTAAATATTTTGGGCATAATGCATGTGTTATGAATGTTTTAGATACTGTATGCCATTGATTTAAATCTATGAGCCAGTATCCATGACGTTGCAAGAGAAATATTTATGTTATAAAATAAAAGGTAAACATCCGACTAGTATGTAGTTATCTAACAAAAGAAATGTTATGTCGAAGGAAATAGTGGTGTATAAATCCCTCCTGGGCCCGTCATTCTTTCCTGGGAATATATCGGTTGCAGGTACTACTCTGGAAAGATAACCACTGATGGGTTAGTATTTACACATCTTTTTGGCACAAAACTTCACTCATTTAATGATCAATTCTTTGTTATATTCAACGTTTAGACACTTATTTGCTTCATTTCTTGTTTTGTAGGTTTTTGTGAAGCTTGGTGAATAAACAAGAAGATTCCAGGATAAACAAGTGAAGTTTTAGGGTTTCTGTGATGGAGGCACGGTCGTGCCCCTATTTGGCACGTCGTGCCAAGCTCCAAAACCCTAACCACGGTCGTGCCCACATCTGGCACGACCGCGCCAAGCCAAATTCCAAGACACAACCGTGCCTTGGCCGCCCACCGTCGTGTGTCATCTCGTGAGTCTGAACAGCCATACGTCCTCGAACCGTGGTACCCAATGGAAGCTACGGATCGGTCAATCCTCTGTCACACGGTCGTGCCAAGACCTAGACACGACCGCATCCCTATACTAGGCACGGTCGTGCCTTCTCTCCTGGCACGGTCGTGCCTCCCCTTTTCTATTTAAACAGAACTTAATTCTCATTCAGACATTCAGCAGCCCAGGGGAAAAACCTATTGTTCCAGCTCGAGTTTTCTTTGTTCCAGCCATATTTCAAGATTCTTGGAGAGGATACAACATCAAGAGGATTACCATACATCAACAACAACATCTAGGCTTGGAGGAGTGGTTTGATTCTTGTTTTCATATCATGTTTCTCTCTATTTTTCCCTGCTTATTTGTTATTTTGATGCTCATGATGAGCTAAAACTCCTGCTCACTTTGGTTTAGATGAAGTTTAGATACATTTGACAACATTCATGGATTATTGGCAATTATTGTGTTAATGTTATGACAACCGTATGATTATTCTTTGATGAAATTATGTATTACAAGACTTGTATTTGGTGCCCCCAAAGCCCTTATCGCTTTGGAGAAGGCTCTATCACGATATGGTGTGAACCATAGATTCTCCACAGCCTACCATCCACATACCAGTGGACAGGTAGAGGTCACAAACCGGGGCATAAATCGGATTCTAGAGAAGACGGTTGGTCAGAACCGTAAGGATTGGTCGGATAGGTTAGGTGATGCACTTTAGGCCTTCCGGACTGCCTATAAGACGCCTATTAGTACCACACCATTTAGGTTGATCTATGGGAAGGCGTGCCATCTTCCGGTGGAGTTGGAGCATAAGGCATATTAGGCATTGAAGGCGGTGAATCTTGACTTGGTGAGCGCGGGTGAGAACCGGTTCACTCAGATTCATGAGCTTGATGATTTGAGGAATCAAGCCTATGCAAACTCCACAATCTACTAGCAGCGCACTAAGAGTTTACATGACCGACGCTTGAAGGACAAGAAGGAATTCCGAGTGGGTGGTCGTGTGTTGCTTTACAACTCTAGGTTGCGTTTGTTTCCCGGGAAGTTGAAGTCCCGATGGACGGGTCCTTACACGGTAAAGGAGGTGTTTCCTTATGGGACCGTCGAGATTGAACATGAAGATGGGAGGATCTTCAAGGTAAACGGTCATCGTCTTAAGCCATATATTGACGGACTGGTTGACCCGGCATTAGAGGTAGTTGACCTCCACCCCAAGGACAAATGAATTCGGGGACTTGAGTCTAGCTAATGACTCGTTAATAAACTTAGCCTGTTTCGGTAACAATTCTTAGATTTTGTCTGATTTATATCTTCTTATTTTTATTTTTATTTTTTTTTAGGATTTTACCATTCATTTTTGAGTTTAGGTGATCGGAACGTATTTTGGATCGAGCGGATTTGGGATAATGTTTGGAATGTCTCAGGTATGTCTTATGAATTTTTAGCAGTTTTAGTTTGTAAGAATCGCAGTCGGGTTTGGTACAAACTGCATAAAAAATCAGGGTTTTCTGTCTGCTGGGCAGTAGACACGGTCGTGCCTCCTTATAGGCGCGGTCGTGCCTCTAACCTAGGCGCGGTCATGCCTAAGCACTTGGCGCGGTCGTGCCTCAGTTATTGGGGGCGATTTAAATTACTTTTCAACGACAGATTTTTTTCCAAACCCCCCACATAACCTCCCAGCAGACGAAACCCTCCCCTCGGCGATTTTCTTCCCGTCACCATTTCCGGTCTACTCCTTCATTTCTTCGATCTAAGGTACGCCCCGAGCCCCCTATTCTCTCTAGTTTCGTGGTTATAAACCTAGTTTTTCCTTAATGTTTTTATTTTTGTCGATTTATAGATGTGTAAATCTGTTAATACGTAGAATTAGGTCCTACTTGCTTCCTGGAATGTTGTAGTACTAAAAGCCCCTTCATAATCGTGTAAAACAAATTGTGATTTTTGAATTCTGAAAAACCCTAAAATGGGTTGAGCACGGTCGCGCTCATGACTAGGCGCGGTCGTGCTCGGCTTTTGGAATCCCAGGAAAACTTGGTTTGGTCAAGCAAAATCGTGCCTCTTATGAGCGCGACCGTGTTCTCTAGATTTTTCTTTAGGGCGATCGTGCCCTGACCTGGCTCGACCGTGTTTCCTTTGTTGGGACTGCCCGTGGTCGGCCACAGCGCGACCGTGGGCTTGGGTTTTGACCATGCCGCGGTCGTGCCCATTTCAAGGCGCGGCCGTGTCTCCTCTGTTTTGCCTTGGCGCGGTCGTGCCTAGACCAGGCACGCCCGTGGTCGGCCAAGCGCGGTCGTGGGTTTCCCAATTTGACCTAGGTACGGTCATGCCTATTCTTTAGCACGGTTGTGCCCCTTCATAAATTTTGGGCAGAAACTTCATAATTCCATCTAGCGTCTTCATAACCGTTCTGATTTCATCTTTGTTGTTGTCTTGCAGATGGCAGGCAACAGGGACCACCCGTACCTCGAGTTTGACATGAACGAGCATGAGTACGAGGCTCGTCTGGATGTGTTGTGGCCCCGTAGAGGCCGGATTCTAGCTGCTCGTCGTTTTGAGCCAGCTACTATCGACGCCATCGGTCAGCGGGACCGGTGGAACGATCTTGTCACCGCCCCCTGGCGCCGTTTGTTCAGGTTCCACGCTATCCAGTACATAGAGCTTGTGATGGAGTTTTTCTCCACATATGAGTTCGATTATCCTTGCGTAGACCTAGAGCAGCCCGAGACGATTAGGTTTAGATTAGGCGGGGAGTGGCGCGTGATGTCGGTTGCCCGGTTTGGGAGAATTTTAGGTTTATACACGAGGCAGGAGCTCCAGACAGAGATATTCACCGACGGTATCACCGAGTTTCCGACAGAGGAGGATAAGGACCAGTTTTGGTATGAGTTTGGTTTTGGGATTTACGATCCGAGTCTGACCAAGGCTTCGAGCCTTCGGGACCCTCTGCACCGTGTTCTTCATCGCTGCATTGTTTAATCTATATCTGGGCGAGGGCAAGGAGAGATGGTAGTGAATTTGAGGGAGTTATTTTATCTGTTTTGCCTTGTACGCCTGCGCACTTGCAATCTTGCGCACTCTATCGCGGGGTACTTGGTAAACAGGGTCGCGACGTCACCAGCGCGATCTGTGGGGGTCACTTCGTGACCAAGCTGGCGCGACACTTCCAGCTGCTGACAGATGATTTGATAGGGGATCTGACCCCTGTGGCAGAGACCGTCGTGATGAACGTGCAGACATTGCGCAACATGCACGTCGCTCGTCGCAGCGTAGGAGGGATTAGATTGGTTGATCGATGGGGACAGACTTGGGATCCAGACCATTCGGGCCCCGATCCAGATGTTGTTCAGGCCGAGGCCGAGGCTATAGCCGCCGCCCATCAGGAGCATGCGGCTCAGCAGGACCACGAGCATCACGGGCAGGACCACGAGCACCATGTTGAGGTTCCGATTGCTCCTCCACCTCCTCCGCCTCCACCACCACCTCCGGTTACCATCTCCCATGATTTATTCATGCGCTACTGGGCCTGGCAGTATGAGGTCTAGTGCGCCGCTGCTGCCGCTAGCGGGGCACCATACGTGGTTCCCCTTCCATTCTTTAGGCAGCCAGGGCAGCAGCCCGATCAGCCACCACCATCACCACCGCAGCATCAGCCACCACCATCACCACCGCAGCACCGATCACCACCACCATCACCACCCGGAGGAGATGGAGCGGAGGGTGCCGGCCTTGCTCTTGAGGATTTTGAGATGGAGGAGTAGTGCCCTCCACTGTTTTGGTATCACCTTTTGTGAGTTGTACTTTTGTTGTATTGTACAAACTCTTATTACACGCTTCGGCGTTTGTTGTTGTTTCCTTGTACTATTGTATATATTTGTCTTTACATTTATGTTTATCTTTTGGCTTGATGTTACTGATCCTGTTTGATGTGGTTAGTCTTGATTAGATCTTGGAATCGTGGAACTACGTGGAACGTCATTTTTGTGGGTAGGCTTTTTGCGTGTGCCATGATCAACACGAGGGAAGTTTCAGTTCTCCCTTCACACTCCATTGCATTGCCTGTTTTTATATACATTGAGGGCAATGTATGTTTCTAAGTGTGGGGTTGGGTGTTTATTCTTCGCTTTACATTATTTTTTGTTGTACATTGAGGGCAATGCCCGATTCTAAGTGTAGGGTGGGAATTTATTCACGCGATGTTTGTCCTTTTGAGCATTTTATCACTTCATTTTTTGCAAAATCTTCCTTCATAATTTTTATTGACACTAAATCAGTTTTATAAAATTGAAAAACACCAAGATAAAATAAAATTTAACAGTTTAGCATTCACAATTTTTAGTAAATAATAGAGGTTTGATTTTTCGAAAGCAATTGAAATAGAAATTCCATCGAGTCAAACCCAATTTTTTGTGATAACCATGAGTTTTAGTGGGCTGAACAAATGAATTGCATGTAACCTTTTGCTTTCACCGATTCCTTTCCGTTTCCGTGAGTTTATTTTTTTAGCCTTGATAGCTTTAGACGTTGTTTGCTCTCGTTTTTTACGGATTTGAGTGTGCTGGATGTTTCATGCTTATTAGAACTTGCTTTTAGTATACATTTCGAAATCATGAACATAAATAGTGCATAAAAATGATTGAGGCATTAGGATAAACTACTTTGTTAGCCTTTTATTTTTATTTTCCCTCAACCGAACACATCCACTAGTTAGCCACGTTGAGCCTATCCTGTTCTTTTCTTTAATTACCCACATTACACCGCCATTAAACCTTCATTAGCCTTTTCATTTATTTTTCACCCGTGTTAGAAATCCGGTCGGCTAATGTTAATTTTATAGCTTTTATTTTGTTGTAATTTTTAAATGCTTGAGAAGTTTTTAGCTAAGAAAAGATACATATTGACTTAGTTTCCTTCAAAAAAAAGAAAAAAAAATCACCAAAATCAGGTGAATTATAGCCGATTAGAGCAATTTTGTGAGCAAAGATGGAAATAATTCGGTTATTAGCTCTCATCTATACGGAAGTATTAGTTAGTTTATTTTTCATATTAGAAGTTGTTTTAGTTTTTGAGTTAGCATAACCGCCGGGTTTTTAGCCATTTAGCCATTTTAAAATTCCACTTCCTCACCATTAACCATTGCCAAGTTACAACCCATTTAAAGCCCTCTTGATTTGTGCTTTGTTTCATGTTAGTTGGTAGAGATTTGATCTTTTAGCAAGCTTATGATTTATGCATGATTCAATGTCTTGGCATTTGAGTGTTCTATACATACTCCATTACTTGTATGATCATATATATTCCCGAGTGTGTGTGAACATTGTGAGAAGCATAAAGTTGTGAAGCTTGGTCGTGCCCCTATTTGGCACGGTGAATAAACAAGAAGATTCCAGGTGTGAATAGTGTTCTATACATACTCCATTTTTGTGAAGCTTGGTGAATAAACAAGAAGATTCCAGGATAAACAAGTGAAGTTTTAGGGTTTCTGTGATGGAGGCACGGTCGTGCCCCTATTTGGCACGGTCGTGCCAAGCTCCAAAACCCTAAGCACGGTCGCGCCCACATCTGGCACAACCGCGCCAAGCCAAATTCCAAGACACAACCGTGACTTGGCCGCCCACGGTCGCGTGTCATCTCGTGAGTCTGAACAGCCGTACGTCCTCGATCAGTGGTACCCAATGGAAGCTACGGATCGGTCAAACCTCTGTCACACAGTCGTGCCAAGACCTAGACACGACCGCGTCCCTATACTAGGCACGGTCGTGCCTTCTCTCCTAGCACGGTCGTGCCTCCCCTTTTCTATTTAAACAGAACTTAATTCTCATTCAGACATTCAGCAACCCAGGGGAAAAACCGACTGTTCCAGCTCGAGTTTTCTTTGTTCCAGCCATATTTCAAGATTCTTGGAGAGGATACAACATCAAGAGGATCACCATACATCAACAACAACATCTAGGCTTGGAGGAGTGGTTTGATTCTTGTTTTCATATCATGTTTCTCTCTATTTTTCCATGCTTATTTGTAATTTTGATGCTCATGATGAGCTAAAACTCCTGCTCACTTTGGTTTAGATGAAGTTTAGATACATTTGACAACATTCATGGATTATTGGCAATTATTGTGTTAATGTTATGACAACCGTATGATTATTCTTTGATGAAATTATGTATTCAAGTATTTTGAGTTGTTTACAAGACTTGTATTTGTGTATGTCATATTATGTTGGAAAACTTATGATTTATGGTTATATTCATGGATTGGTGTATGTAATTATACTAGTTTATGGCATTTGACTAGGAATGGTGAATGAAGTCTTGTTTATGAATCATTATATTTGTATGTGTAACCTTATGCTTATGTTTGGAAAGACAAAGTATTTGTTATGATGTGTCATATTTAGTATTATGTTTATCTAGGAATTGTTGACACATCCTCCTAATTTATATAACTTTTATATGAACATTGTATGTTGAAGAAATGCATATTGTTGACTAAATTAATCAACTTGAGGTGGATAGTGTGTTGTTCATATTATCTTTCCAACTAGTTGTTGGATTAGTGTACCTTAATCGGAAGCTAGTTCAATCTTTATAAACATTGACATGATTATTAAAACGTGAGCCTCATTGTATGACTTTAGGTGGTTGGTTTGTGTAATTCATGCTAGCTTTCCGAATAGTCATTTGATTAGATATTTTTGACGAGAATTTAGTCAATTTATGTATCGTGTATTTTTCATGTTTCTATGAATGTATTGAATGTATTCTAAATTGATTCGACACCGAAGTGATATTTTCTCCTTGATTGTTTGATTTGTGACTTTAGTCTAGTTTTATATTCCTACATAGTAGTTCAATTAAAAATCAACTTAAACATCTTTTACCCATACTTGATTGAATCTTAGTCCCAGTTTATTATCGCATCCCACTGTGTCCACGGATTGATATCCGGTTCTTACCTTTACTATATTGCTATCCGACGGGTACACCCGGTGTGTGTGATTAGTATTTGGTGAAAACCCTTTTTAAAACTAATTGTGTAAAACACTTATAAAAATATATATATAGTTTACACGCATCAACCACCTTGTAATAGTTTAAAGAAAGAGAAGGAAAATGATCTTGACACGTAAAATGTTTTAAAACTTGTCTTACCAGGACAAGTAATGATGAAAAGATGTCATTGGCAGTGATTGCATTGACATGGAATGTTTTGAACATATTGGTATGTAAAAGAATGTTTTGTCAAATCCCACATAATATCTTGCAACTTATGGGCAGTGCTTGCTATATCTCCGAAAGGGGACAAATTGAATACGGACCGTTACATTCCTTCGTGGTATGTAACGGGGGAATGGACCTTTATAAAGGGAATAGAGAGTGGTGACGACCACTTAAGAGGTTTACGAACCTCGATAAGGTATAAGTTGTACAAGAATAAATGTTATGTTGGGCAAGGGCGTATGTAAAAGGTAAATATGATGTTTTAAAACGTGTCATATACAAACCATTTGAATGGATCAAAGATATTTTGATTAAACCCAGAACTCACCAGCGTAAGCTGACCCATGTTTAAGTATGTGTGTCAGGTAAGAATGTGGCCTCAAGCAGTAAGGATAAGGAGGCATCATGAGCAGGCTATCTGGCTTTAAAGCTGAAGACTGGCATTAGGATCATGTTGTACTTTCTTTAAGAATGTACTAAGACAAGTTTTATAAATAAATAAAGAAATTTTGTTTTTAAAGTCTTCTGATGTGTATGTTTCTCTGATTTCAATATGTTCATGCGTAAATCCGACAAGTGACCGACATTCCGGGTGATCTGGGATGTGGGTGTCACACCGGGAAGGTTAGTTCTGCTCCTCCTACACGCATCCGCCTTTTTCGTACATAATACATGGTTGAGCATGTCTTCCTTTTCAAAATTCAAAAGGTGCAAAGATATGATACACACCTTTTTTACGGAAGTAATTGAAAAGAAAAGTTGGTGGATTCTTAATGCACAAGTATGGTAAGTAGTAGACACATAAAGTCTTAACTGCAAGAAAAGTAAGTTCATCTCTCTTTCTTACATATGCTTCTTAATTACTCACATGCTTAACATGGCATAAATTGTAACGTACAAGCTTGAGAGGCTTTGATATACATAAAGAAAGTGTAATAATCACTTTTTAGTTAGGAAGATTAGATAAAAAAGTTGAACATATAATTTAAATCTCACTTTGTCTTTTAGTCATTTAAAAAAAATCAAATGAGACATCACTTTTACGGTATCTTTACACCATACTTTCATATGCATAAAGTGTGTATTTTCACAAAAGAGGCATTCTATCAGCTTTACAGCTATTTAGGTTAGGTGCATAGGTCTACTGTTCATTACAGCTTTACAGTTATTTGGGTCAGGTGCATAGGTCTAATGTTCATTGCAGCTTTACAACTATTTAGGCCATGTGCATAAGTCAACGGTTCATTGTAGCTTTACAACTATTTAAGCCAGGTGTACAGGTCTACTGTTCATTACAGCTTTACAGCTATTCAAGCCAGCTGTAACTTAAAGCAGCCTCAGCAGCTATAAATGAACTAGTCAGGCTGACGACCAAGTCAGCAAAGTAAAAGCACCAAACGTAACCGAAAGCTACAAACACAATTATGAAGCAAACATTACGACATTATCGAGGGGCTGATGACGTGGGTAACTAGATCTACTTGTCACACCCCAACTAATGGCGGAATACATCGGGGCGGGACATGGAGATTGTTCATAAGCACATGATCAAACTAAATTCCATATAATTATTAAACCAAATTTCATAACATAAGTTCAAAACAAACATCCACACCAAAATACATCAAAAGGTTCAATTCTTTATTCAAACTAGGTCTCATCCCTATGTGAAGCAACTTGCATGAAATTTCAAATATTTGTACCTGAAACATGATGGAAAACAAGGTCAACTAAAAATAGTTGGTGAGCATACATAGGTTTTGACTCTACAAATAGATTTCAAATGTTGTGTACAATTCATATGTAACATGGTATAAATATGCAATTATGTAGAAACAACAATAGCAAACCGGGTGCACAATCAAACCTTTGTTGACGTGTTAGGAATAACACTCATGTTACCCTTGTGTTTTCGGTAAGCAATCACCCTACCTAGGTGGATGTGTCAATTCAATAGATCTATCATTGTTACCGTTGGCTTGTACGGAGTTAATGATTGTACTTGTTATACATGTAGTTTAACTAAAGTGTTTAAAGCATAAGGCACAAAAATACACACATGTACATGTTGTTTGAATTGTATAAATTGTAAATAGTTCAATTGTAATCATGTTCCACCCCAAAAATGTAAAAATGTAAAATGTGGGCTATGTAACTCACCTTGCAATGAGTCGCTTGAAAGTCACACAAATATGTTGTTGTTGCATAAATGTTCTAGCTAATCAGAAGATTAACCTATGTTTTGATGGAATACGTGTATCAATAATTTATACAAATGAATAAGGGGATCCTAATGCGTAAAGGGATTGATGTAAGTTTTTCCTTAATTAAATAAGAAAATAATAGTTATTAAGTTTTAAATAATGATTGTGTAAGTCTTGATAAATAATTATAATTTGAATGAATGAAAGAATAAATAAATGATTGTCTTTTGTTTGTAAATAAATAATTAAATATATGAATAAATAAATAGTATTCTTTTGTTTGTAAATAATGAATAAATAAATAAATAGATAGTTTTTCTTTGTTTGCAAGAGAATAAATTAATAAATGGATAAATAAGTAAATGAATAAACAAATAGTTGAATAAATAAATAAATAACTACATGAATAAATAAATAAATCCTCTTATTTATTTATAGTTTCCATGAAAATTTAGTGTAAAAATAATGATATAATTAATTAATAATTAAACCAAAATTAAAGTATAAAAATTTATTTTAAATGATTTTATATAATAAAAATAAATTATATAAAAGAATGTATAACTCTTTACAAAGCAAATGGTTTTATAAAAATAATCATATTTATATTTATAAATCAATGATGTTAAATAAGGAATTTGTTAAAGTAAATAAATTTAAGTTTATTAGGTTTTTATCCTAAAAATAATAAATAAAATGGTTTCTTTTGAAAATTTAACTATTTAATTTATTAAAATGATTCTGAGTATCAAATTTTTATAAAATAATTTTATAAAGTGGACTGGTGCTTAAAAACGGGTTTTAAAATAAAAGGGGGTTGCCTGGGATCGAACCCGGGTCGGTTCAGTGGGGGTTAAACGCACAAACCGCTGGCCAATTGGCCCATTAGTGTACTAAGGTCGGGTCCGCATTGTGTTAATCAAGAAACAGATGGGGACCAGGTTCTAGGTACACAAGACGCGCAAAAAAAGTGGGGGGTGTGGGTTTCGAACACACGCCACCTAGTTCAGGGCCGTGTGTATTAACCGCCCGAACTAGGTGATTTGCTGGTATAACAAGCAAACCAGTAATTGATATGCTTGAATTTCAAATGAACAAAATTCCCAAATCGATTAGATGCGCAGGTCCGATTCAAAGTCCAGAACAAATTGAGATCGATTCCCTCTGTCATTAACAATTGACAGAGGGCTTTTGATCGGAATGGGATGGCGAATCAAATGCACTAATCCTTACATGGATTGGTTGCGTGACGAGGGAGAACGACATGGAGATTAGTCTTGATTTTCTTCAAATTTGAATGAGCTCCAGGAGTGAAATGCATTGCGATTGTGAGTTTAGAGAGTTCAAAGGGGATTATGCGAAGGTGTTAGACTCGTTATATTTATTCAATTTCATCCGGATTGCACAAATTTATTGGGACTTGATTAAAAACGGTTTGGGATAAATTTCGAACTCAAATCATTGATGTAATTGGATCATCAAACATAGTCGAAACTGTTGTGGTAACATTTATGCACGATCATAATGAGTTAATACGCACGATTTCGATGAGATTGTAACTGATTTTGGTAGCAGTTGACTTTTAAAGTCAAAATCGGGTGGAATTGGGTTCAAAATCATGAAAAGGTTCAGTTGGGAATGTGAGGAGAGGTTCAATATGGGGTTCAAACGAGTTTTAGAGGGTTCAAAACTATTAAATGGGGTTCAAGGCTTTATTTAACCACGAAAGATGCACAGATTTTTTTTTTTTAACTTCAATTTAGGATTAGGGTTAACGGCAAGAAGTACCAAAATTACAAACTAATGGCAGGTAGACGGGCAACAAGCTGCGCCGCTACCCCCTTCTGAATAGCAAATCCTACTCTACTAAACACAAAGTTCCCCCCCATAAATATATGCGGTGTTACTGCTGACCACCCGCTGAACCCGCTTAAGGAACCGCACCGCATCAGGGGCGAGAGCGCCAAAGGTGTCAAAGGCAAACGGTACGAACACGTGCTGATTCACAAGGCAAGCTTTTTCGTGCTTAGCTACTTTACCCGCCTCTGCCTTGTTTATCGCCTGACCCACCTTAAACCCATTGTCCCTTAACCCAACCAGGGGGGACACACCTGTCAAATCAACACATGCGTGTTTCCCTCCTTCCCATCCAAAAACAAGAATGTCAGCGGGCCGAAGGGTTGATCTCCCATCTAATGGGTCGGTCAAGAAGTTCACCGGGGCTTCCTTTTTAGCCGAGATCCCTGCCCTCTTAAGGACATCAAAAAGCACATCTCGAACTAGGTCGTGTCGGTATTTGAAGCCCGGTAATTCTCTGCAATGGACAGCATGCTCCCCAAAAGAAACCAAGCAAGCCTTCCGACAAACGGGACACGGGTCATCAACCGGGAAAAGGGGTACCATCAGCCGGTATTTGAGGATAGCCCGATATTCCACTGGCGACATACATTGCCCTAAACCTTCGATGGGAACAACTGACAGGAAATCCTGAGCATGGGGGGCTCGCAAACACTCGAGCACGGCTCGCTGCCGCGGGGACAAAGCGAACTTCTCTTCAAATGTCTTGACAATTTCACTATATAAAGCATTCGCCAAAATTTTCTGGGCTTTAAGAGGGGCGGTGTCTTTAATATAGAAACCGTCAATATCAAGATCGGGAAGAGAACTATGCAGAGTGTCCAACGCACTCCTGTAATCAGAGTCAAACAACCCACCACCACATTCGCGAAGAATGTGGTCTTGAAGAACCCAAGATTGGGCCCTTGAAGCCACAAAAGCGTAGGAAGAGGCGTCCCCAGCCGAGCAAATCCCAAGACCCCCAAAGCGGGTCGGGAGGGAAGCTAACCTCCATTGGAGGTCCCCAAAAAAGGCACCCCCACAAACAACAATGTCCTCAATCGTTTTCCGAAGACCTGTGTCAAAAACAGAGACGGCTTCCCCGACATAAGAAGGCTGACAAGTCCTGAGCCCAAACAGCAGTTTAGCAACCCCCATGCACGAACGAAGCAGGAGGAGTTCGCTCTGAGGGTTCCGAAGGCGTTTGAGGCATCCCATCAGGTCAACCGCAATTTTGGCTCTTTTGAGGGCCAAACCACTAATAAACTCCCCATCTCTGCTGACAGCACCACCTAAGAGTTTCACCCCATGCACCGGCCTACCAATTTCCCGCGGAAATAAGCTCTCTCGAGTCTTCACCCCGTCGCATGTAGGCCAAAAAACTTTAGTTTTTTTGATGTTGACAAGGAGGCCCAAAGATGGGCCCTCCACTCTAATGATGTCTAAAGCCTTGGCAACCTGAGTAGCATCTCCAATAAGGGTCCCATCATCCAGGTACCATGCGTGGAAAAGAAGCTTGCAGCGATCTCTGATCCGGAGGACAAGAGGGTGTAAAACAAGGGCAAAAAGGAGAGGCCCTAAGGGATCCCCCTGCTGAACCCCCATGGAGGACCAAATATAATCATTCCCTACATAAAGTCTAGCTGGTTGGCCATATAAGAAATCAACCCAAGCAGAGATAGATGGACACATTTTCCTCACCTCGTTTAAAAGAGCAGTTCTATCCACAAGATTAAAGGCATTCGAGAAATCGACGGTAAGCATAGCCAGCGACCCGTCTCGGTGGTGCGCATTTACGAACCTGTTCGCACTATGAAGAACCGCCTCAGCCCCGTTTGGAACCCCGACCCCAAACTGGAAGTCGCCAAGGTATTTGGCCATATCCCTCCCCACCCCCTTCATAGCAACCTTGGAGACTACTCTCCTCCAAATTGAACCCACTGCAATAGGCCGGATCCCATTATCGGGCTTGAGAAGGGGCGTAAGGGGAGCAGATGCAACGAATTCCGCCAAACTCCTTGGGCAACCCCCCCTCAAACATAAGTTAACCATAGCTGCAATCGCCCTGAGTAGACTAGCCGCAATCACGGACCCTTCCCCACAAAGGGCGTCCAAAAGGTGCTGAGCCCTCAAACCATCTCTCCCACATGACGTACCTTTAGGGAAAGATTTGATACACACTAGCACACTGTCAGTCTCTACGACAAGGGGAGGGTCGGTCGGTAAGAAAGCTGGCATGGTAGGCGGGGGCATACACGGGTGCTTATCCTCGAGAGCCTTCGAAGTTTTCTCATCGAGTGGTGCGACCCCCGAAGAACATAGAACCTTAACTGCAGCGGTAAAATGACCATCGGCAACCTTACGTAAACACTGCTTGATAGAACTCGTATCCTCTGTTTTATTTTTATCAGGCCCTTTCTTAAAACCCTCACAACCTTCCTTCACAGGCTGAGCAAACAAAGACTTATTATTTGTTTAAAAATCATTTTAATTATTTATAAAATTGTTTTTATAATATTTATAAAAACTTAAACATTATATGTTTTATTATAACTAATTTATAAAGGAAAAGTTCTATTTTTATAAAATTACAAATTATATAAATGAATTGTTTAATATAATCAAATATATATATATATATATATATACTTTATACATATACATATTGTAAAATAAAATGGTATAAATACATGATTAAAACTCATAGGTTTTATTTTTGATTTAATTATTATAGTGTATATATATGTATACACATACTTATTTATATATAATAGAAAAATAATATGTAAATGCAAGGTTGATAACTCTGAATTTATACACATTGAAATAAAAATTGATGTGACACAATGTATTGAACAAATACGGAATTGAAATGGAATGTCATTATTGCATAAAACAAAGTAAAATAGTACAAGAAAATCCTGGATGTTACACTACTTACCGAGAAGCAAAGAAGCTAAGCACGACAGCTCCCCAGCTTAAGAGATGGGTTGATCGAAAGCATCTCGCTACAGTACTCGAACATTGTAGTGGTCAAGAAGTCAACACTTCAAGACAATACAATAAATCCTAGAAAAAATTTCCTAGAAAATAAAACACCGCCCCTGGGAAGGGCAACCTAGTCACTCACACCAAAAAGAAGAAAAGAAACTAGTCAGATGCACCCATCTTCGTCACCTCTGACCGGGGGCTGATGTGGGTCGACCTGCTTAAATAAAGCAGATAACCCACGAAGCAAAGAAGCATACCAGCTCCTATGGTCAAACAATAAAATGGCAGAGAGCATCTCCTAATTGCAGTCTGTAGAGGATAATAGCTCCGATGGTCGAATGTTGGTGTGGCATAAAGCATCTTCCGATAGGGAATTGTAGAAAATCCCTATAAAGCCAACACACATTGACAAAACACTATATCCAAAAAAAGATCACCTGGGTAGAAGAGCTCTGTCCCAATAGTGGATTTTAGCCTTACACCAAAATGGAAAATGTCAAGCCTACACTAGAAGAAAGAAAGAAATCAGGTATCCCAAAGAAGACATGGAGAAGAGTTAAGCACCAGATAACCAGAATAGGCTTTACAATAGCCAGAAGTGGACATCAAGGAAGCACCTCGAGCATATTTAGTTTATACAAACAGAGTTATACTTGTTACCAAAAATACTAGAGCAAGGCAACTTACGTCTGAAGCTACTAAAGCAACTTATGTCGAAAGCTACTAAAGCAACTTATATAAGAAGCTACTAAAGTGACTTATGTTAGTAGTTATGAAAGCAACTTACTATAGACCAAGGCTATTGTGGGTGGCTGAATCCATTTACCATGAAGCAGAGAAGCACAATAGCTCAGCACAGGAACTTCAGTAGCTAAATAGCTTAGGTGACCAAAAGCATCTTGCTATAGTACCTGAACACTGTAACAACACTTCAGCCTTGTTCAACATTTTCCAAGGATGGACAGACCGTCTGTCGAACCATCTCTACAAGACTAACATCATTTCCATACATCATAACCTTTTAGGGGAATAAGCATGTCGCCCAGAGCAGATGCTTCACTTCCCTTGGAAAGATGGATAACTTCGGAAGGAGTAAGAAGAAACATTCTCCAACCAACAGGGTTGTTGAACAACTAATATAAATGAAGAACACTCCAAAGGAGTGAAGGTTAGGCTCGCTTATGATAAAGAGTCAGAAGTAACCTCTCATATACCTCCTCCACTTGGCACTAGTTCAGCTCCATAAGAAGCAGAAGGTACAAGCCGCTCTCTTTAGTTCATGAATGAAGTTAAAGCCAGTCTTTAGGAAGGAAACAACTTTGTACGCCCTCATCTATTATGACCTCAGAAGCTTAGAAGTACACCATTGAGCAAGTGTAACTCACTCAGCCAATGGTACAACCTTAAGTTCCTATGCAACTAGATCAAGCGTTAACACCTTTACCCTTAGCAAGAAGCATGACAACTATTACTCCTCTTGCTACATTCATGGTGTCTTGATATGGCCACCATTGACAGGGAGGATGTTCGTAGCAGCATTTCATAAATTAGGCGTAAACAAGTCAGCTAGTGACCCGTGAAGGTCTTGTAACACAAGGTGGACTGACGGCTAAAAATCAACAAGATCCAAACAAGCCATCTTGCCCGTACAAGCCCAACTCATTATCCTGTTTTTCTCACAATAACTGCACATATTCACAAGAGCGGCTAGTATTGAGTAATAGACTAATGTTGAATGTTGCCAAGCATTGGCAGGCTCTAGTTCAAAGGAAGAAGCTATCAAGCAAAGGAAGAAGCTATCAAGCAAAGGAAGAAGCTTCAACCAAAGGAAGAAGCTACCGAGCATGCTAAAAATCAAAGGAAGAAGTTATTAAGCAAAAGGAAGAAGCTATCAAGAAAAGGATGAAGCTATCCAGCAAGCTAAAAAGCAAAGGAAGAAGCTATTGAGCAAATGAAGAAGCTATCCAGCATGCTAAAAAGCAAAAAAGCTATCGAAAAGGAAGAAGCTATCCAACATACTAAAAAGCAAAGAAAGAAGCTATCAAGCAAAGGAAGAAGCTATTGAGCAAGATAAAAAGCTAACGAGCAAGCTAAAATGCTCATCTATGACCAACATGGATGCAAGAAAACATGAGCCTAGCAACCATAAATGCTCCATTCTCTACCACAAGTTGTAAAGGTTCAAATACCGATGTCGTTCACCACGTTCAAGGGTCTCGTAAGAGCAAATAATCAAGCATGTGTCACCTCTCAAAGGAGAAAAGAAGCAAAAAAGCCTCGAACAGAATCATAATAGTGCATATGCTTCTCTCCTGCTTAAGGAATAGAGCTAATGCACGTAGGTCAAGCCTATATGCATGGAATTATTACATCAACGATCAGGTATGAATGCAGCTTCTTGCGGTTGTGAGAAGAAACAAGGATGTATCTACATAAGTTAAATACTCCGATCGTAGATTCTCTGAAAAATGGGTACATCCCGTGTGGTATAAAGAAGCTCCTCTATAGAAAGAAGAGTGTTGACAACTAATCAACTAAAAAGGCATTTCTACTCGCCTCTACCGAAAAAGCAACATAGCAAAATATCGAAGCACCTGGAGTAAAGCTCTTTACAAAGTATATTCTCACATAGAAACAAATTTCAACTAAGAACGTGTTGTCCAAAACCTGGGCAGACCAATCTAGCCAACACATCCTTGTAACATGAACCAATGGAGCTTCATTATAATAGCTCACATCTAGGCGATCCTATTTATGTCAACCATATGATAGTGTTTATCTTGCATAGGATCCTCTACAAAGGCTCCGGTATAACCAAAACCTACAAGGTCCAGGTCAACCAAAGCAGCTGGATGAAGCAGAGAAACAAATTACCAAAGCACCGATACAAGTTGGTAGCACCAAGAAACGTAATGTCCAGCTCATAGTGTTCGTTCAAGATACAAATCGTCATAACACTTGAGTTTCACAAAGAAGGATAGAATCGGAAGAAGCCTCGTTCAAATCTCATGAACAACCATGACTCGCTAAAGCACTTAAGCAACTGAAGAAATAAATCAACCAAGCGTTGCAGCAGAATAAGTAGTATGAAGAAGTATATAATCAACCTGCAAAAGTATAGAAATGATGAAACAACTCGCTACATCACCAACAAGCATCTCGTCGAAGCACCGTAACGAAACGCCAAAGCACATGCCCAAAGCGTCATCGAAGCGTCATGCTAAAGCACATAGGTATGTTGGTAAACACTGAAGTAGCCTGCTCAATCACTGTAGTAGCTTGCTAAAACATCAACACACCTCACCGACGCGTTAAGGGCAAAACACCTGGCTGACACGCCAAAGTGTCTAACCAAAAAACCTTGCCAAAGGATCCTCGCGGAAGGAATGATGAAGGAATGATGTCTAAAATGAGGGATCAGTTTAGATTCCTCAACTACTACTATCAAGTCTATAAGGTCCGTTGGATGATTAGTACCTACAAATCCTACAAGACCTAAATAAACATAGCAGTAACCGACAAGAAACATTGAAGCAACTTGTGGAAACGCAAATAGCTTGCCGAAACAACTTAAAGAAGTGTACATAGAAGTACTCTGCGGAAGCACGAAAGCAATCTTCCAAAGCAATTTAATGAAGCATTGAAGCAGCTTGCCGTAGCATCAAAACGTGTTGCTTAGGTACTTTGCTGCCACACTTAAGAACCTTGTTAAAGGAAGATTCTAGGGGCTATAAAACCTCAAAGTCTGAAGTCTTAACTTTAAGGGTTCGCCACCTAAGAAGCAAGTAGACTCTGTTCCCTCAATTCTTACGTATTGGGTTCCCCTCAAACTAATCATCACGTTGATGAACCATGGTACCTATACCTTGTCTAACTTAAATTTCCTACGGACAAAGAGATGTCAGGAGTCTGCTACGCAAAACACAACTAAAATGGTCGAATAGCTTGAACCACGCCTTTTCTCTAATTGCAAGGGAGCTTCTTTTTATTACCTTCTCCACTAAATCACCTCATGAGGACGTTTGATCCAAGGTCACCATCTACTCTCTATAGAAGCAATGTGGATAAAGAAGTAAGAATCATATGAATGCCAACATTTTTTGTCAAGCATCGATCGATCAATCCACACACTTTAACATTACTAGGAAATGTTATGAAATAGTTTTGTCTTCTCCAAGCGTCGATCACGAATTCGACAATAAAGTATTTTGACTTCATAAAAAGCTGTTGAAGCCCCAATTAGAAGTAAAGGATCTAACCATCATGTGTAAGAAGGCAACTGACTTGGTACCTAAGAAGCTCTCTTTCAACAGTAAAGAAGCTAACCTTCTTGTATAAGAAGCCTAACTTTTCCAAAATAGAAGCACTCTTTTCTCTCCGATTCATTTTGTCTATCCAACCTATGAGAATAAATGAAGGTGCAAGCCTCAACATGAAGTTTATCATGCAGGCGAATCCACCTTATTGTAAAAAGAACAGAACAATATACCTGCATTAGTATATTACCCGACTCGCCAAGAGATTGATTCATGATATCCGACCACTAACCAATACATGCTTTCCAAAGTTGAGCTCTAGAAGATGTTAGTCCATAAAAGTAGGCATGGTCTTACAAAATGAGTACAAAATCCACGGGGAAACCTACCTTGGACAACTTCAATAAAAAATACGAAACAACTCATGATTCCATATGCGAATCCAATTCACACTGAACAATAGTCATTAACAAATGTGTCAATTATCCTATCGGGGTGAGCTGTTTTACAAATTTAGCCCCATGAGGTCCAACCCTCATGTAAAGGGATGAGCTCCTAGGCCAAATTCGCTTAACGGATACGGTCATGCCCTTTCTGTATACAGGGCGAGTTCCTAAAACAATACAACTCCATGGACATATCAAAAAACCATGTCACTGGGGTGAGTACTCAACAAAAATACTACTCCGTAAGTGGGAAACTAACACTTATGATCAAAACCCGCGGAACTATTAAAGTTAGGGTAAAAAGATAGGATAATATGTACTCATTCATTTGATCAACTCGGGAAAGGTGACATGCAGCACCCTACCTAGACAAGATGTCGAGAATGTTACACCACAAACAACAAACCTAGCGCCTCTAAGGCCAAAAGGTCACGTAAGAAAATCACATACATAAGATCTAAGCGCCTTCAAGGCTAAATGATTGCATAGACATTCATATCTTGCCTATATAGGCACACATGACATCAAATGGAACCCTACAAAGTTATCAAAAACCACAACGCACACCAACAAGCTTGTTAGGAGAACAATTAAGTAATTCTCGAAATCGACTAACTCCATTGGCTCGAAGATAGTGCAAGTCACAATAGAATCAATAGTAGAAAAGCCCTTGTGAACAAAAATGTCATCAAGAAGAGACATTGGGACACAACAAACGATATTCCGCCCATACAAAGCTTAACCTTCCTGCAATAAACAATTTCAATCAAGCATAAGTTTTTTAGATAGCAAGATTGTACACATATTTTGGCAACTCAAATTTACAAAGAAAGGCTACGTGGTCGAAGCATAATGAAAGCAAAAAGACAGAGACAGAGTGTAACATCTTAGATAGGTATCAAAAGAAGCTCATTACCTATGAAAGAAGCTTACCAACATGCGCAAAAAACACTGCTTTGTTAGAAAGAAGCTTACCAGCATACACAATAAACTCACCTCCGTACAAAAGAAGCTCACCAGCATGCACAATAAGCTCACCTTCGTACGAAAGAAGCTCAAAATCATGCACCGTAAGCACACCTCAACATGTAAGAATCTAATCATCCACCGTAAGCACACCTCAACATGTAAGAATCTAAGTCTTTTACCTCGTTTACTTCTGCCTGCTTGGTCAAATCGCTTGTGTCACAAAAAGAAATTTATACAACACCTCAAAACCTAAAGTGTTTGGGTAGGTAAGCTTCTCCATTTGATGGACGGAATCACGCAAGCTTCTACTTAGCAAAAAGATAATAGGTATAGCAATGCTCCAAGACTCGTCCAGACGCATAGTTAAGCCAGTGTGATGCCACCCTCGTTGATATAGCTTACCATATACTTCACCAAGCGGGCTATTGAACTCTGCAATATAAGAAAAAGGCATGTAGTGAACTGATAGAACACACGTTCAAAGCCACTGCTTGTCTATTGTAAGTTCACCGACACAGTGCTTCCATTCATACGTGAAATTTTGAGCCTTCACCGATAAGGATGGCTAGCTCACCTTTAAACTTCTCGCAATAAAAACTTTGACTAACACCTTCAAGTTTTTTATGCTCAGAACACCTGGAAGATTTTTACCAAGTCATTATAAGTCGCTCTGTACAAAAACATGACTTGCTAAAACCTACATCGGTCCATCTAGCTACAATATTTTGATGGAACTTGGCAACCATGACGATGCTTTTAAGAATTATGATTACAATCACTGTTCGATGGACTAAGCTTATCTTCAAGACTTTTGCCCAAAGTAAAGACATTACCAATGGAATATTTTACCATTTTGTTGCGACATTGTCAATGTGGCATATGTGTCAGATATAGATATTCCAAATCATTGAACTTGAAACAGCCTTAGCAATACAACAAAGAAGCCTAGTAAATTAGATCTCAAACAAGCCGAAGCTTAATAGGTCAATACTCAACGCACCGAAGCTAATAGAAGCTACCAAGGAAAGAAACGAAGCATGGACAAAGATCTAGCTCCACAGCTTCCTCTAAAGTAAGGGTCTAACATGGCGTATACCTAATCCAAAATCATAGGGCCAAATCAAAGTTTGCTCAAATACCTTCAGATCAACACGTTCAGTTAAAGTTGACTAGACAAAAGCTCATCTAACCAAAGCCTATTATGCTTGAACATCTTCAGATGAACCTTAGCAACTTAAACCATATCACATTGCAAAACTAATCATGCTAAGGTTCGCCCAGTCAAAATTCATCCTACTTCAGTTGAATTTTATCAAGAGAAACTTACCAAAGCAGTATAAGGTGAACACATAATGCAAAGATAATGAAGATTTTGAGTCTAGTATAATGTAGTAGTTGAAACTACATCAAACTAGACTGGGGCTGATGACTTGGGTATCCCATCCCAAAATCCTAATAGACTTATTGGGTCAGCCCAACCCATTATAACCAAGCCCACTAGGGTTGAGTTTCCCTTTTCTATAAATAGAACGGCCACTCCCGCATTTGAAGACACACCACGTGCCTGGAACTTACTGATGTATTGCAAAGCACACCTTTTAATCCTTTGTATTTCGTAGCGTTTTCGTATAGTTTTATAGTAGATTTGATTCATTTATAGTTAGTACTTAGATGTGTGTTGGTTTGTAGGTAATCAGGAGAGTTTGGAGCTAAAATGATCAAGAACGGCGAAGGCATAAGCAAACGAGGAAAATCGCAAAATAACAAAAACTTTCTGTGATGTTGTTCCCTCGCACCACGCGAACTTTATGGGCCCGGTTGGCACGAAGAATAGGCAGACAAGACTTTTCCGTGACTATTTTGTCTCTAGCGGTACGCGAGAGGCTGGTCTATATGCTTCGCGGTACGCGAGGAAACCCAGTTACGGGCTTTTTAGCCTGTTTTCATGTTTTAAAAACATTGGGATCGATTCTAGGGTTAATTATCGAGTTCCAGATGTAAAGTTGGAGGTTTTTTGGCGATTTCAAGTGGGAGAAGTCATAAGGGATCAAGAATTGAAGCATTGGAAGCGTGGATCGATTGGCATACCATATTTTTGGTTTATGTTTCTCATCTTTTGTTCTTTGATTTATCTATCTTACATCATGATTCTGAATATTGAACTTTGTTTACTATTTTTGATGATGATTGTTGGCTAGATATCTTGAACTACCTAGATTTTGATGATTATGTCATGTTAATTAGATTTCCTTCGGTTTTCGAATATTTGATGATGGATTAACAATAAAGTAAAGCACTTGTTTTTAATTGATTGGATGTGTATGCGTATTTAGTCTTGATTGATGATTGGTTGAATGTTCCATATGCTACTTGTTGAATGTCTTTCAGTTATGGTTGCATATTAGGTCACTAGTTGTGTGTCTGTGATTTGTTTATGGTTTACTGATGTCCTATTCCATAGGAACATTGATTGAGAGTCTTTTAGGGTTAGGTATTCTTCCTATTTCGATAGCTTAGAGGTGAGAAATAGTCGGGTAATCTTTACGGTTAGGGTTTCAGGTGTGAATGCTCTGAAAGGAGGTTTCCCTAGGGATTCTTAGCATCGTTGTTATTCCGTGTCTTATCGAGAGGATTCATGTTACTCCTTGCACTGAGAGGTGTATTGAGATAGTGAGACTAAGAGGTAATCTGTCTAGCGAGTACTTTAATGTTGTTGGAGATAGCTGAGAGGTGATCCGACTAACCGGTGAGTTTTACATGTCCCTTAGGGTTTCCTTTTAGGTCACAACCGGAGAATGATCTGGGATCCACTAGGTCCTCTACATGTGTCGTATTCTAAGAGCCCGGTTCCATCATAGTTTTCGTATCCGAGAGAGTTCCAAGGTACATGCATAAGATTTAGAGTCTAGGTAGTGCTTTCCCCATTCGTGAGTCCGTCTAAAGTCTTTTGCTTTATAGTTGGTTATCGTTAGTTAGTCCTCGTTAGTTTGTTAAATTTTGAATCATGACACAATTTCCCCCATTTAAATCAGTTTAGTTACTTGAGTCAGAGTCTAGGTATAGTTGTCACTAGTGTATCGTGGGTTTGATATCCGGACAGGTACACTTGCCTGTTCTGTGGTCTAGTATTAGGATAGTCTAGAATTATTACTAGAGTGTCTAGGTTAGGTTTTTATTTAATTTTTATAGACCATTCCAACCACATCAAGTTTTTGGCGTAGTTACTGGGGACACTTAGACGATAGAGTATCTAGCTTTGATTGAACTTAACTGACTAATTGGTCTTATTTGTGTTTTGAGTCGTAGTGTGTCGAGTTGTCCGTGTCTTTTGTTTGTTTTTTCGTTTGTGTTTAGTATTTTTCATAGGTTTATTTTATTATTTTGTTATATCTCACCTGTTGCTTTGAGAAGAATGTATAGACATCAGTATAGAAGGTTTGGAAGTTCGTGGACAGAGGATGGAGAAATCCAGGCTGTAATGGAATACATAGAATCACAACGCCTGAGAAATCGAGAAAGTTTGGTCTTCAATTGTGATGGGAACTTTATTGGAACTGAAACTCGATCAGATGTAGTGATTCTGGAAACCCCAAACTGGAGACTTTAATGGACGAAGTGCAAGTAAAAGTGACAGAAGGTGAAGCACAAGTCCCACCTCCAGGTAACTATTATGCCCTTGATTTCAATGGTAATGAAATTTATATTGATTCCATGCAAGATCACGAAATTCCATGTAAGTCTTTACACTTGTCTTGTGAGAGTGACTCTTTGCAGGAGATACAACGCGAAGAAGAAATCAAGGAGGAGCAAATGAAAGTGCAAGAAATCATGAGCCCTCGTTGGAACCTTTTAAGTAAGGCCGAGCAAATGCACTTTCTGGAAGAAAATGGGAGGCTAACGGATGAGAAAGCGAGTCTAAGGCTAGTAAGAGAAAAAGTAGCTCAAGAACCGAATACTTTAACGGAAGAGTTGCATATCACAAGTCTACAAAAATTTGCACCAGTCCCACCTTCGGTTCTTCAGCCAAAGAGTTGCGGGTCAGAGCCCACCAAGGATGGCTTCTTCAGTGATGATGATGAAGCAGATGTAGAAGAGTCCTCGGATGAAACTACGGGTGATGGTCCAAGTAAGTATTCGGAACCCGATTTAATTGAGTATAATTGTGATATTCCTGAATCATTTGAATTTTCGGGTGACGAGCTTCACTCTTCGAATGCACTTGATACTTTACGCTTGTTCTTTGAGAATAATGTCATGCAGAATCTAGAAAGCGAAAATGAGTATGTCGAAGAGGGTTTAACATATCTATTTGAGATGGATGATAGTAGTGAATCACAGCTTAATAGGCCACTAGATAAGTCCAACGATGAGGTGACAAAAGAGGAGCAGGTCCCATCTTGGGAAGATGAGTTTAGTGAGGAGTTGGTGTACCTGCTAACCACTATTGAAGAAAGATTTGACCCACTTGGCGATCTAAAGCTCATTGAAGAGGTACTATATCAAGAGCCAAGTGTGGGGATGGAAGAGGAGTTGCAAGTGAATGAGGTCAGCAACGAACCATAAATAGAGCCGGTGTCGGACCCACCACATTGCACCAGAGAAAGCAAGAAGAAAAGGCCCGTGGATGAAGCCGATGATAAACTGCCACAACAACCAAAGGCACCACGGGAAAGAGCAAGAAACAAAGGGCATAGGGTAAACTCGGGAGTGAAGAGATAGCCAAAGAAACTACACATCACTCTGTCAATCAATAAAGCTGACTGTCTCCTTCACTATACATCACATCTCATGTTTGGTCCAGGTAAGTTTAAATATTGGTGGTCCGACCCGTTTGAATTTTTTAAATCAATTTTAAAGTCTACCATCAGACTGTGTCAAATCGGTGGTAGACCAATTATATTAAACGGGTCGGACGGGAGCAGAATAAAGGAGAAGCCTCCTGATTAGATCGCTTTGTTTCTCTTGTTAGAACCCGAGTGTATAGTTTGTATAAAACTTTATTTTGAGTCAGGTCGAGTCAGTTGAGTCTTTTGGTTTTATTTTGAGTCTGTACTTTGAGTTAGTTTAATGTTGTTTGGGTTTGCTGTGAGTTTAATTTTGCAGGTATAGATCGCTTCGCCCGTACTCAATCTCCATTCGGGCGGGGTCAATTCAGTTATCATAATTGTGTAAAGGGCAACCATATAGAGTGTTGTGCAGCCGCGAATGAAATGCTATACGATTGCACAAGTGGAAGAGTAAAGCTGGAAAAATTCACTGCTATATTACCAACTAAGTCTTTTCCAACTTTATTTTTGTATATTTTATTTTCCGTTGTTTCTCGGTTCACATTGGGGACAATGTGCGTTTCAAGTGTGGGGATGGGAGACTGCGTCTTAGTGAGTATGTTTAGTTTTTTTATTTTTATTTTTAAATATACAAAAATACAAAAAAATTTGAAAAAATGTCATTTGAAAGTATAAGTTTTTGCAAACAAAATGGAAAATGATAGTAGAACTGGAAACAACTGTTGAATTTAATGAAATAAATAATTGAAAACACGCCTGAATTGTGATGTTTTGGTAGATCCAGCCAATTTGAAAGCTTAAATATCTTCTGAGTGTTTATTAGGATAATTAATTGATTAATTCAAGATATCTTGTGGTACTCATCTTAGGGGGAAACGGTAATACTGAAATTGTTAAAATAGGGTGATAGGTACCACGTTAAGCTAAAATTTAGAAGTTTTTGAAATTTATTGGCACACCACTTTCTTTTTATGAGAATAAATCCGAGATTCGGTGGCGCCCGTAATCCATAATTCCATTATGCTTGAGCTTAATTATTTAGAAATCTAAGTTTCGCCTACGTGTCATACGTCGGGTTCCAGCCTGATTGAAACACCACTTAGTTAGATTCTTAAGTACTTAATTGTTAGAACTGTAGTCTATGTGTTACCTTCCGGGATAGCGACTTGGTTGAAACATCCCTAGACAAGGTACATTTGTTTTAATTTTTAATGCTAATTTTCATCCATTCATTCATAATCACCTTAATTTTGAAAACATATAAATTTTAGTTTATCGTGGTGGGAAATCTATATGGTTTAACCCGTGCCTAAACATGACCCTGAGACGGGATTAGGTTGGCGTAGCTTTTGAGTGTGAGACCCATAGATAGATTGATATGCTTTGTAATGTGATAATTAGAACACAAACGGGGGCTTGATAGTTGGTGTTTGGGTTTAGTCGGACAGAAATACCGATTGTTGTATTTTAATGCGTGATTATATTTGTGCTAATGAATTTATAAGATTGTTAAAGCATGTCTTCCAGTTGTCATTCCATTGCAGAGTCTTTTTCAAGGACTAAAAAAGGTTAAGTGTGGGGATGTTTGATGTGTTGCAAAGCACACCTCTTTATCCTTTGTATTTCGTAGCGTTTTCGTATAGTTTTATAGTAGATTTGAGTTATTTATAGTTAGTACTTAGATTTGTGTTGGTTTGTAGGTAATCGGGAGAGTTTGGAGCTAAAACGATCAAGAACAGTGAAGGCACGAGCAAACGAGGAAAATAGCAAAAAAACCAAAACTTTCTATGATGTTGTTCCCTCGGGCCTTGCGAACTTTGGGGCCCAGTTGGCGCGCCACATGAAGATTAGGCAGACCAGACTTTTCCACGACTATTTTGTCTCTAGCGGTACGCGAGGGGCTGGTCTTTAGGCTTCGCGGTACGCGAGGAAACCCAGTTATGGGCTTTTTAGCCTATTTTCATGGTTTAAAAGATTGGGATCGATTTTAGGGATAATTATCTAGTTCTAAACGTAAAGTTGGAGGCTTTTTGGAGATTTCAAGTGGGAGAAGTCATAAGGGATCAAGAATTTAAGCATTGGAAGCGTGGATCGATTGGAATACCATCTTTTCGGTTTATGTTTCTCATCTTTTGTTCTTTGATTTATCTATCTTACATCATGATTCTGAATATTGAACTTTGTTTACTATTTTTGATGATGATTGTTGGCTAGATATCTTGAACTACCTAGATTTTGATGATTATGTCATTGATAGGGTGCGAAAGCACACGTCTTTATTCCTTTGTTTTAATGTGTTCTAAGTAGTTTTATATTAGTTTTAAGTCAATTTTATGTACATTTGAGTCGTTGGTCTTATTTGTAGGAGCTCGGGAATATTAATGAAGAATACGTGAAGAAAACGAGCGAAGAAACGAAGCCCGGAAAAGTCCAAAGATCAAAAGACAATTTTCTGAAATTTAGGTCTCTCGCGGTACGCGAAAGACGAGTGTAATAATTCTCGCGGTACGCGGGAAACTCCAGGAATCCGCCCGACTATTTTGGTCCTCGCGGTACGCGAGGATCCAGTCAACATTCTCTAGCGGTACGCGAGAGGGCCGTTTTCCGCAAAACCCTAATTTTCTAAATTAAAAAGATTTAAACGGCCATTATGAGGGTTCGATTCCAGCCGTTTGAGAGACGAAAAAGAGGCGATTTTGAGCTTGGAAGTCAATTGAAGCTGAAGATTGAAGCTTTTGGATTCCGGGTTTGTGTAGTTGCATTCTAGGGTTTAAAGATTCAAACTTTATCTTTGATTTTGTGTTTTGAACCTATGGATCTTGCTATTTACTTCTGTGTTGATGTTCTTGGTATGATTCTAGGCTAGATCTTCGATCTACCTAGGTCAATGTGATGACTATGTGTTAAAGTTTCGATTTTTATCCGGTTTTTGGGTTTGAATGTTGGATTTATGATTTAGTAAAGGTTTTAGTTTGTGTATGTGTGATGTTAGTGCATGTTTAATTCTGATTATGTGATTGATTATGCTTTTCTGCGTTGATTGTGGTTGTCTGCCAGTTTGATCTTCGTTTCTGGTTCATAGATCTTAGGGTTTGTGATTTGGAGTGGTTTGCTAGACGTAGTAACCATAGAAAACCTATTTAATTACTGATTAGAAGTGAATGTATGTCTTAGTTCAATACCCGAGAGGTGAGAATTAGTCGTTTAGTCTTCATCATTAAGAATCCGAGTGTTAACAGTCTGAGAGGACGTGAGTGTAGGTGTCTAGTGATAGTTGCTATTCGAATCATAGTATCCATTCTAGAATTACCCCATGCATTCCTTGAGTGTATGGTAGGCGGTGAGACTGAGAGGTAATCCGTTTATTAGGGTACTTGTCATAGTTGGAAATACCTGAGAAGTGATCCAACCATCTGGTGAGTCTAGTATCCTTAGGTTGTCTTCTGGTCACATCCCGAGACCGAGAGTGATCGGGAATCCACTAGATATCTTTTAGGTGTTATATCATTAGAAACCCAGATCCAACATAGTTTCCAAAACCGATAGAAGTTGAGCTTTGCATATAGGATTCTGACCTAGGTAGTGACTTCTTTACCCTTGATTTCAACCTTTGTTCTCTGCTCTTGATAGTTTGAGTTGTCCTTAGTTTAGTGAATTCCTTAGTTGATAATTAGTAGTGTAGTAATCCCCCAAACCAATCAAATCATACTTAAGTCCTAGTTGAGTCTAATTTAGTTATTCAGTGTCTTTTGGGTTCGATATCCGGACTTCGTTTAGGCTATATTACATTGATCGGTACACTTGCCGGTTGTGTGGTCTAGTATTAGGTCGAGTCTAGGTTTTATAAATTTAAAGCTAGAAAGTCTAGAATAGGTTTTATTTGTTAGTTTTTAATAGACCGTCTGGACGACATCAAGTTTTTGGCGCCGTTGCCGGGGACACTTGGCAATAGCAATATTAGCTTTGACTAGTTCTTTGTTTGATTTTTGGTTTATTTGAGTCTTTTGTTTTCTTTTGAGTCTTGTGTGCTACTTGTGAGTCTTTATTATGTTTCCTTCTTAGAGTCTTTCTGTTTATGCCCAATACTCGTTTTCAAGGATCACCATCTTTTGCAGCTTTTCAAGAGCCCGAACGAGAGCTTCACGAGCGCACCCGCGACTTTCGGGAGCGTTTAGAGGAGCTGGTTAAACCAAAGGTACGTCCTACTAGCCGAGTTCCATTTCCTACTATGGGCGACGCTGATCCTCCAGCGAGGCGTACAGTACACCAGAGGGCCAGTGAGGGGGTCACGGGCGCGAGATCTTCGATCACACGCCCCACTATACCGAACACCAATTCTTGGCAGATCCCATCACATGTCATGAGTACGATCACTCATGCCACTCAATTCCATGGCCTCGAGGATGAGGATGCACCCGGACATTTGTCCCGCTTCGCGCGGATATGTGATACATTTAATATCACGGGTGTATCTAAGGACGCAATCTACTTGCGTCTCTTTCCATTCTCTCTTTCTGGGCGTGCATCTACTTGGCTCGACACTCTTCCCGACAATTCTATCACCACATGGGAGGATCTCGAAGCCAAGTTCATCAAGAAATACTTTCCACCTTCCAGGGCCGCTCGCCTTCGGGACCAGATCCATTCGTTTCGGATGGATCCCGACGAGCCTTACCACATGGCCTGGGAGCGGTTCAACGCGCTGTTGAGCCGATGTCCCCAGCACGGTCTCCCCGACTGGGCACTAGTGGAGAAGTTCTATAATGGCCTCACCTTCGAGACGCAGCAAATGTTCAACACAGCTGCAGGAGGCCATATCATGGATAGACTCGAGCCTGAGGAGTGCGAGGATATGTTCGAGAGCTTCGCTCAAGCCGAACAGCAGCACCCACGTTCTGTTAGGGATTCCATCCCTACTGCTAGGTCACACGCCTCTTCTCCTAGAGGTGTGCATCAGGTCACTCCTGATACTAGCGTGGCTGCTGCCCTCGCCTCGATGGCGAATGAGATAAAGGAGCTCAAGCTCAGTGCTTTGAGGTGTCAGGTGTGCAGGGGAGGACACGACACCCGAGATTGCCCGGTAAATAATCAAGAGCATGTGAGCTATGCTGGCAACCAATACCAGAACCGAAATTACAACAATTCTAATACTTTTGGTTCGGGATGGAGATCTGGATTCACTGGTCGTCAGCAACAGTATGGAGGAGCAGAAGAAGGAGCGAGTTCTGGGAGCACTGTTGGGTCACGAAGGATTGAGGAGATGATGGAGACTCAGACACAGTTGCTTGCCCAGCTGGTGCAGAATAACAAGGATGCTCGGCTAAGACTGGATAGCCATGACACTTTGATGAAGAATCAGCAATCGGCGTTCCAGGATTTGCAACGCACGGTAGGAGACATTGCTAGAAGCATACATGATAGACAAGGAAGCCCTTCTACGGGCCCGAACGCTTCAGTGATGGCCGTGTCTATAGAGAGTGTGGAGAGTAAAGTGGTTGAAGAGGTTGACCCCCACTCTAAGGAGCATAATATTCCCTCAGTGGAGGAGGTGAACAAGATTGACTGGGAAGCTCGATTTGCTGAGATCGATGCTAGGATGCTAAAAGAGACCGAGTCGAATGCTGTTTCGACGAGGAGCATGATAGAGAAGGAGGATGAGAGCCCACCGGTAGTAGTAGAAGAAGAGCCGGTGGAGGAGGAGATAGTGGTTGAGGTGCCTACCAAGAAGGCACAGGAGAAGAAGAAGGGGGTGGAGATGAAGTCCCCCGAGATTGACTTGAGTCGTATTCCTTATCCCGCACGTGTGTTGCCACATAAACACGCTAAGGAATACGGTCACTTCCTTGATATGTTCAAACAACTCAAGGTCAATCTCCCGTTTGTAGAGGTCCTCCAGCATATGCCCAAATATGCCAAGTTCTTAAAAGGCCTTCTTTCCAACAAGAAGAAACTTGAGGAGGTCTCTGGAGTCTCACTTGGTGAGCAATGCTCGGCAGTGGTGCAAAATCATTTGCCAGAAAAGTTGTCTGATTCGGGTCGGTTCACGATCCCGTGCTTGTTGGGCAACCTACCATTACACCACGCGTTGGCCGACCTAGGTGCTAGCATCAATTTGATGCCCTATTCATTGTACAAGCAGCTGGACCTAGGTGAACCACAACCAACGCGCATGAGCATTTCCTTGGCTGACCGCTCAGTAAAGTATCCACGGGGAATAGTGGAAAATCTATTAGTGAAAGTGGGCAATTTTGTTTTCCCCGTGGATTTTGTGATTCTAGATATGGAGGTGGATGACAAGGTCCCACTCATCTTAGGGCGCCCGTTCCTACGGACCGCAAAGGCGATGATTGATGTCTTTGACGGGAAGCTCACACTTCGTGTGGGGGATGAGGTCCTTACATTCAATGCTGTAGAGTCCGGGAAGGATGTTGGCGAGCACAGCCATTCCGTGTGCATGCTCGACTCTTTCATAGACCACCATTGGGACTCCGATCCGATGTTAGAAGTTGGTGAACCCGCCCCGAATATAGAAGAACCATCTGAGTGGGCGTTGGAGTTAGAAAGGTTGTTAGGGGAGCCGGATGATTACGGTGATGATGAGATGCCCGATGATGTACTGAACATAATGGCTGAATTTGAAGATGTCATGGGCAAAACCCCAAGTGTGGGGAAGTTAGTAGATATCGTGGAGGATCCCTATGATGATCCTGGTGAGAGTGAAGAAGCCATACCGCTGAAAATATCTATTCCTGAACCTTCACATGTCCTCACCCTTGTTTGTGCTGAGGGGAGAATTGAAAAACCGACCCCAAATTCTAATCCCCCTAGATCTAGGCCACCACGTAAGAGAACCCGCGAGTCGAGAGAGGTAGAGTTGAAGATGGAGCAAACCCCAAGTGTGGGGATATGTAAAGATGACAGTACACTCGGTTATTTGAACAATGTTATCTTCGGTCCGGGTAGGTTTAAGTTGTGGTGGAAGGACTGGATTGCTACATGTGATATGAGTTTAATGTTTGAGAGTAGTAGTTGTTTGCTAGAGGTATGGAGGACCCGGAGGCCGCGCAGGATGAAGGCGGTACCGGTTAGGATCAAGGAGAAGCCCCCTGATAGGCTTGCTTGAGTCATGGGCAAGTGCCCGGGATGTAGAGTTTGTATGATTTCATTGGGTTGAGTCCGTGTCTTTTTCTTTGTTTTTCGGTTTGTGTTTTGTTTTTGTCAAGTTTTGCAGGAATCCATGCTTGATTCGGTAAGGAAAATCGTCGGGAATGAAGCCCCAGGTATGGTTACATGTGTTTTTATGCTTGGGACAAGGTTTTAAGGAAGTGGGTGAAAATTTTTTCTTAAATGGTAAAAAAATTTTCTAAGTACAAAATTGAAAAAAAAAAAAAAAAAAAAAACTTCAAAACTTTCTGTTAACGACACCCTCCCGCGGTACGCGAAGAACGAGAGGAAGATCTCTCGCGGTACGCGAGAGACAAAAGTCTCGGCCGGCCTAACTTTTTGGCCTTCGCGGTACGCGAAGAATATCCCCTTCGACTTACGCGGTACGCGAGGGACGGCTGGTGTCACCCTATTTCCTTTGTTTCCCATGGTTTCCCGTACCCGTTTCTGTCCCCGTTTTCACTCACCACCACTATTCATCACCTACCTTCGTACCACCACTACCATGAAGCATCACCTTTAACCACCATCATCCATCACATTAATTCACCCACCTACCACCATCCGACCACCGTGACCATGGGAAACTAGAAACCGTTTATGACCGATGTTCGAACTTGCTGTGGTATTCATGTCTTTGTGTTTGCCACATGTCGAGTATGTTTTCTCTGCATCTATCTATCTTGAGTCTTTTAGTTTTCTTGAGTCTGTCTAGTCTCTATATTTTATTTGAGTCAGTTTAATGCTGCGGGTATGTTTAGTCTTATTTTGCAGGTTTATCATTCCACCCGTACTCAATCTCCATTCGGGCGGAATTGATGGTCACCATTACTATCTTGTAAAGGCAACCCGACAGCTTATGTGTAACCGCGACCAAAATGCTATACGGTGCACACACAAGGAAGAACGAAGCTGCATATTAGTTTGCATCTACATTACCAGCTAAGTCGATTCCTGTTTTTTTTTTTTCTTGTTTTATTTTTGCATTTTTATTTTTAGTTTTGTTTTGCTTCACATTGAGGACAATGTGTCTTTCAAGTGTGGGGATGTGAGTGTTTAGCTAGTTTGTCTTGTTTAAAAAAAAAAAAAATAAAAAAAAAAAAATAAAAAAAAAAAATTTTGAAAAATGTTCTTGGAAATAACTGCATATATTTGGAAAATGATAGTAGAACTGGATCTATTTATGAGTTTAAAAGATTAAATAATTGAAAACGTGTCTAATTAGTGATGTTTTGGTAGACCCAACTAACTAATAAAGCTTAAATATCCTGTTTGTGTTATTTAGGATTAATCACGGAATAAAATCATGATATCTTGTGGGTATTCATCTTAGAGTAATGGTAATACTGAAACTGTCAATATAGGGTGATAGGTACCACGATTAAGTTAAAATTTAAAGGTTTTTGAAATTTTTTATGGCACACCATTCTCTTTTTATGAGAATAAATCCGAGTTTCGGTGGCGCCCGCATTCCATAATCCATGTTATTCCATAATTTATGAGCTATACTGAGTTTTGCTTATGTGTTACCCTTTGGGATAGCGACTTGGAGGATACACCCCTAAGTAAGATTTATGTGCTTCATTGATAGAATGTAGTCTATGTGTTACCCTCCGGGATAGTGACTTGGTTGAAACGCCTCTAGACGAAAGTTCTTTTGCTTATTATGCTCATTATCATCCATTCATTCATGATTTCATCTGATTTCTAAAAACCTGTAAATAGTAGTTTAACGTGGTAGGGTAAATCTATATGGTTTAATCCGTGCCTAAACATGACCTTGAGACGGGATTAGGTAGAGCTGTAACTTCTAAGTGTGAGTCACATAGATTGATTGATATGTTGTATAAAATGGATTTAGAACACGTAACGGGGGCTTGAAAGTTAGTGCTTGGGTTTAATCGGACAGAAATACTAATTGTTGCTTTTTAACACGTGAGTATGTTTTGAAAATTGAAATTTATGTTTGTTGAGTTAGATGCCAGTTATGATTCCATTTGCAGATTTTTCGAGGACGAAAAAAGGTTAAGTGTGGGGATATTTGATAGGGTGCGAAAGCACACGTCTTTATTCCTTTGTTTTAATGTGTTCTAAGTAGTTTTATATTAGTTTTGAGTCAATTTTATGTACATTTGAGTCGTTGGTCTTATTTGTAGGAGCTCGGGAATATTAATGAAGAATACGTGAAGAAAACGAGCGAAGAAACGAAGCCCGGAAAAGTCCAAAGATCAAAAGACAATTTTCTGAAATTTAGGTCTCTCGCGGTACGCGAAAGACGAGTGTAATAATTCTCGCGGTACGCGGGAAACTCCAGGAATCCGCCCGACTATTTTGGTCCTCGCGGTACGCGAGGATCCAGTCAACATTCTCTCGCGGTACGCGAGAGGGCCGTTTTCCGCAAAACCCTAATTTTCTAAATTAAAAAGATTTAAACGGCCATTATGAGGGTTCGATTCCAGCCGTTTGAGAGACGAAAAAGAGGCGATTTTGAGCTTGGAAGTCAATTGAAGCTGAAGATTGAAGCTTTTGGATTCCGGGTTTGTGTAGTTGCATTCTAGGGTTTAAAGATTCAAACTTTATCTTTGATTTTGTGTTTTGAACCTATGGATCTTGCTATTTACTTCTGTGTTGATGTTCTTGGTATGATTCTAGGCTAGATCTTCGATCTACCTAGGTCAATGTGATGACTATGTGTTAAAGTTTCGATTTTTATCCGGTTTTTGGGTTTGAATGTTGGATTTATGATTTAGTAAAGGTTTTAGTTTGTGTATGTGTGATGTTAGTGCATGTTTAATTCTGATTATGTGATTGATTATGCTTTTCTGCGTTGATTGTGGTTGTCTGCCAGTTTGATCTTCGTTTCTGGTTCATAGATCTTAGGGTTTGTGATTTGGAGTGGTTTGCTAGACGTAGTAACCATAGAAAACCTATTTAATTACTGATTAGAAGTGAATGTATGTCTTAGTTCAATACCCGAGAGGTGAGAATTAGTCGTTTAGTCTTCATCATTAAGAATCCGAGTGTTAACAGTCTGAGAGGACGTGAGTGTAGGTGTCTAGTGATAGTTGCTATTCGAATCATAGTATCCATTCTAGAATTACCCCATGCATTCCTTGAGTGTATGGTAGGCGGTGAGACTGAGAGGTAATCCGTTTATTAGGGTACTTGTCATAGTTGGAAATACCTGAGAAGTGATCCAACCATCTGGTGAGTCTAGTATCCTTAGGTTGTCTTCTGGTCACATCCCGAGACCGAGAGTGATCGGGAATCCACTAGATATCTTTTAGGTGTTATATCATTAGAAACCCAGATCCAACATAGTTTCCAAAACCGATAGAAGTTGAGCTTTGCATATAGGATTCTGACCTAGGTAGTGACTTCTTTACCCTTGATTTCAACCTTTGTTCTCTGCTCTTGATAGTTTGAGTTGTCCTTAGTTTAGTGAATTCCTTAGTTGATAATTAGTAGTGTAGTAATCCCCCAAACCAATCAAATCATACTTAAGTCCTAGTTGAGTCTAATTTAGTTATTCAGTGTCTTTTGGGTTCGATATCCGGACTTCGTTTAGGCTATATTACATTGATCGGTACACTTGCCGGTTGTGTGGTCTAGTATTAGGTCGAGTCTAGGTTTTATAAATTTAAAGCTAGAAAGTCTAGAATAGGTTTTATTTGTTAGTTTTTAATAGACCGTCTGGACGACATCAGTCATGTTAATTAGATTTCCTTCGGTTTTCGAATATTTGATGATGGATTAACAATAAAGTAAAGCACTTGTTTTTAATTGATTGGATGTGTATGCGTATTTAGTCTTGATTGATGATTGGTTGAATGTTCCCTATGCTACTTGTTGAATGTTTTTCAGTTATGGTTGCATATTAGGTCACTAGTTGTGTGTCTGTGATTTGTTTATGGTTTACTGATGTCCTATTCCATAGGAACATTGATTGAGAGTCTTTTAGGGTTAGGTATTCTTCCTATTTCGATAGCTTAGAGGTGAGAAATAGTCGGGTAATCTTTGCGGTTAGGGTTTCAGGTGTGAATGCTCTGAAAGGAGGTTTCCCTAGGGATTCTTAGCATCGTTGTTATTCCGTGTCTTATCGAGAGGATTCAGGTTACTCCTTGCACTGAGAGGTGTATTGAGATAGTGAGACTAAGAGGTAATCTGTCTAGCGAGTACTTTAATGTTGTTGGAGATAGCTGAGAGGTTATACGACTACCCGGAGAGTTTTACACGTCCCTCAGGGTTTCCTCTTTGGTCACACCCAGAGAATGATCAAGGATCCACTAGGTTCTCTACATGTGTCGTATTCTAAGAGCCCGGTTCCTTCATAGTTTTCGTATCCAAGGGAGTTCCAAGGTACATGCATAGGATTTAGAGTCTAGGTAGTGCTTTCCCCATTCGTGAGTCCGTCTAAAATCTTTTTCTTTATAGTTGGTTATCGTTAGTCAGTCCTTGTTAGTTTGTTAGATTTAGAATCACAACACAAATTCCCCCATTTAAATCAGTTTAGTTAGTTGAGTCAGAGTCTAGGTATAGTTGTCACTAGTGTCTCGTGGGTTCGATATCCGGACTTTCATTAGACTTTACTGCAGTCGATAGGTACACTTGCATGTTCTGTGGTCTAGTATTAGGATAGTCTAGAATTATTACTAGAGTGTCTAGCTTAGGTTTTTATTTAATTTGTATAGACCGTTCCAACCACATCACTTACCAAGGCACTTAGTCCCCTCTCCCTCTTGAGAGTCAAACTCTTTTCCACCATTAGCCAAGGAAGCAGCCAATGAGTTGCTGAGGCGATCTCCTGCCCATCAAGCAACTTCAAGCTGCAGAGGCATCACAACTGCTACTTGCAGCCACACTGGTACTCACAACCAACTCCTACTCACTGAGCAAAGCAACTACACCCTAATCAGACACCATATCGGCTGCTTACAGCTAAGCCGTCGGGTCTTAACCACCATCTACCTCCACACTCTCTACATCTCGTGTATACACACACACACACACACACACACACACATATATATATATATATATATATATATATGTATATATATATTTATAAGCCGTCGGGTCTCAACCATAATCTACCACTCTCTACATCCCGTGTGTGTGTGTGTGTGTATATATAGGGGGAAGGTTCCATTAAGAAGTGGTTTTTGCTAAAAAAAACGCTAAGAAATTGGTCAAACGAACTCCGATTGAGCTCTTTCCTGCACCGTTGGAACCGTCTTATCAAACCCTAACCCGCCCCCAAAAACCTAAACCCCCTCCACCGTACCCCCAAAAAACCTAAACCTTCCAACCCCACCTCGAAAAGCCTAAAACCACCACCCCCACCCCCAAAAAACCTAACCCCCCACCCTCCCAAAATCCTAAACTGACCCCCAAAAAACCTAAACCCCCACCCCCACTCCCCAAAAAAAAACCTAAACCCTAAAATCTAAATCCTAAAAGCTAAACCCTAAGGATAAAACCCTAAAATTCAACCCTAAAAACTAAACCTTAAAAGCTAAACCCTAAAAGCTAAGATGGTAGAGTTCGACGAGACGGTTCCAACGACGCTGAAATGAGCTCAATCGGAGTTCGTTTGATATCGTTTCTTAAGGTTTTTGTCGTTTCTTAAGTTTTTTAGCAAAAAACCACTTCTTATTTGAACCTCCCCCTGAATATATATATATAGGGAATATATAGGATGAAAAGCCACCTAACCTGTGAAAACATTGAAAACTCTCCAAAAAACGGGTATTTTACAAGGTTTTTTTTTAGAAAAGTTTTTATATGTAATTTCAAAATTTTTTATAAAAATATCAAAAAAGCGCCGACCAGATGTTTTTATAAAAATTTTTTTTTTAAATTCTGTCCAGTTGTTTTACATATGTAACATATTGTTTTTACATATATAACACGGATTTTTACATATGTAACACGATATTTTTACACAAAAAACGGAGATTTTTGTCAATTTAAAAAAAACTGCTTGGCGTTTTTTTTATGAAAATCTTATAAAAGTTGCTTAGAATGTTTTTCAATTTAAAAAAAAAACATGTAAAAACACTTTTTTTTGGAGAGTTTTCAATATTTTCATAACTCAAGTGGGTTTTCAAAATATCCATCACCTATATATATATATATAGGGGGATATTATAAGAAGTGAAAAAATTGTAGAAAGTGTAGGAAGCCACCATGAAGTGACATGTGTCCAAGGAAGGAACCAAGGGGAAGGGCAAAATCGTGAGAAAACATGCGCTTGATTTTTCAAATGGGCAAAATATTAACATGCAAGTCACATACATATTCTCCCATATTTTTTAAACGTTCATAACTTTTTAATGAGTTATTATTTTTTTTATAAAAATTACACCATAATAACGAGCGTTTTTTTATCTTTAATATGAGTACACTATTGTTATATAAAATTTTAAAAAAAAATTACGTGTTAAGTGTGATTTTTTATTCATGGTGTTTTTGCACTAGATTGTACAAACTCGATAAAAACATCATAAAAAACGACGTACAAATAACATAAAAATGTCATAAATTAAAGAAACATAAAAAACATTTAAACTGGACATTTAATGGTGTTTTTGAAGTGAACGTGTTATGATGTTTTTAGAACTTGGCAAGTTTTTGGTGTTTTTGAACCGGAGGAATTTATGATATTTTTAAAAGAGCTTGTTTCATTTGGAAAAGAAAAACACCATAAATAAAACACCTAAAACCATTATGGTAATGGCGTCCAGAAATGCGTTTACTGTTTTCTGCTTGATCGCGTACGAGCTCCTGCAGCTCTCGCATTCATAGAGCCGAGCACCAAAGAAAACGATTCCTCGGAGGTGTTGGAGAATCTGAAAAACACATTTTCTGTTTTCTGTACAATCACAGTTCAAAACACACCATAAAGTTGTCCAGTTTAAAAACACCATAATACATCCAGTTTAAAAACATTATAAAAGAAGACACCATAAAAAAACACATAAAACCATAATGGTAATTACATCAAAAAAACACCATAAAACGCATTTTCTGTTTTCTACACAATCACAGTTCAAAACACACCATAAAGTTTCCCAGTTTATAAACACCATAACACGCCCAGTTTCACATACGTTTTTTTTGTTTTTCCGCACGATCGGTGATAAAAAAACACTAGAAAACTCCATGAAAAAGAGCTTGCACAGTTCAAAACACACCATAAAGTTTTCCAGTTTAAAAACATCATAAAACGTATTTTCTGTTTTATGCACAATCACAGTTCAAAACACACCATAAAGTTGTCAAGTTTAAAAACACCATAACACGCCGAGTTTCAAATGCGTTTTTTTGTTTTTCGCACGATCGGTTATCAAAAACACCATAAAATTCTATGAAAAAGAAACCATGAAAAAAAACGTCATGAAAAAACGCAGTGAAAACGTCCATGAAAAACGTAGTGAAAAAAGTCATTAAAAAATGCCCTGAAAAAATGTAATAAAAAAAACATCATAAACAAGTCTTGAAAAAACGCCATGAAAAATACACCATGAAAAAAACATAATGAAAAAACGCAGTGAAAAACGTCCATGAATAATGCAGTGAAAAAGTCATAAAAAACGTCATGAAAAAACGCAGTGAAAAAACATAATAAAAAAACGTTATGAAAAAGTCTAGAAAAAACGCCATGAAAAAACGTCATGAAAAAAGCATAGTGAAAAAAGTCTTGAAAAAACGCCATGAAAAACGTCTTGAAAAAACGCCATGAAAACGCTGTTAAAAACGTACAAACCCAGTTCAGCGATTTTTTATTTTTTTTAAATATAGCAAGATCATACTCGTTTTAAAGATTAAAAAAACGCTTGATTTTATGGTATATTTTTTTTTTTAAATAATGACGTATAAAAAAGATATAAACGTTTAAAAAATGAGGATGAAAAATGCATGTGACTTGCATTTGTATGTAATTTCTCTCTCTTGAAATCAATTACTATTATACCCTTCAAGGCTTAAAATCACTTCTTTTTACGTGACCTTTTTAGAAACCTTCCATAAGGGTTCAAAATCTTTTCTACACTTTTTTCTCTTTCTAGTGGAACCCTATACTCTCTCTCTCTCTCTCTATATATATATATATGTGTGTGTGTGTGTGTGTGTATATATATAGTCCATTTACTTACATATATACTTGTGTTGGATAAATCACTAATGTTGAACGTCGGAGGGTGGTTCTAGGTAGAGGTGCACAAATCGGTTTTTTTGACCTGAACCGGTTCAAACCGAACCGAACCGGATTGGGTTGACCATGGTCAAAATCGGTTTTCCTATAAACCGGTTCGGTTCAAACTGGGTTACAAGACCAAAATACCCAAACCTATTAAACCGGTTAGGGTCGGGTTATGACCAGTTTACCCTTTAAACCGGTTTTTTATTAAAAAAATCAAAAAAATTCAATATAATTCAATATAATTAAAAAAATCAAAAAAATATATATAACAAATATAAAACATAAAGTTCAACGTTTATTGATATTCGAGAAGTTCGGAAATTACAAAACGTTACAAGATAAAATTAGGAAATTGGTAAACATTACAAGTGACAATATAAATTTTATTTTTTGGACTTTTAATTGATTATTCTTGTACGTCATCTTCGGAACCGGAGCTTCGTAGCCTTGCATCATCCGCTAGTTCTTCATCGGTGACTGGTTCGGATATTTCAAGATCAAATTCGTTGTCGTGTATGGTTTCTTCGGCTTGAATTTCGTCTTCGAGAGAAGTTTGGTCTTGTATCCATTCCATCGCATAGAAATGGTCTTTCAAGCAAATGAGTGGTTTACAAAACTTGTCATTTTCATCCAACTAGTTAACTCCATCCATATTTTAACGTTAAATGAGTGATATTTGTGTCTTTTTATATATTTCTTTAAAATATATAAAAAGAAATATATTGATGGAGTTAAGTGATTGGACACAATTACTCTTATTTAACATTAATATATGAATGAAGTTAAGTAATCGGATAAAAATGACAACTTTTGTAAACTACAAGAATACACAGAAGAAAAATAAATATTTTGAATGAAATTGACAAAAATAGCTAAATCACATAGATAAAAATAGCGTTTTACTGTATTATTTTTATTCTTACATTTTTAAGATATTTAAATGTTTTATTCATTTCTTAGAGATCGAAAGAAATGGTAAACAAAACCCTTTTTTCCATTTTTATTTCACCCAAAATTGTTTTCGTAATTGTTAAAGTCTAAAATTGTCCATGATGACTTAGTTTTTTATTTCGATTTACAAAAGTGTCACTAATAAACGATAATATTTATAAGATGGAATTACATAAATTCCCTATTTTAAAACCTATTTACGTATATAGTCAACCCAAAATTTAAATTACATATATTTCTTTATTTTAAAGGAGAACTACATATATCCTCTTATTTTAAAACCTAATTATATTTAACCGAGATGCATTGGATGACGAGGACGACATACCACGTCCCATCGGAAAGAAAAAAAAGCAAAGGCCCGAGCATCGGGCTCGGGATCCGGCTCGGTTCCCACTCACGTCGACATCGGCCAACAAATGATCGAAGAAATGTAAGAATTTAATGTGAGAGAAATTTAATTGAAAGAGAGAAAAAGAACAGATGGAAATTCTCGCCTTAAACCTTGATCATATCACCGGCCCCCGACGAGCCCGTCTCGAGAAGAAACAAAACGAGATCAAAGCAAAATATGGAATCGATTAGTTTTATTTATTTTTATTTTTAATTTATGTAACTTTTATTTATGTTTTTTTATTTTAATTTTTTGAATGTTTATTTATGTCTTTTTTTAATATAATTTTAATTATCAATATTATTTAAATGAATATTAATTAAAAAAATACATTTAATGCTAACACCACCCTCACTCACTTGGTTGTTTCCTTTGCCAAATGAGTTTGGTTTGAAAGTTGATAAAGATGACGTGGCGCCACATGGCGACCACTTTTGCATTCACTAAAATCTCACTCGGTAGAGTATACCAAATACTCGAAGAAGAAAATGACAAGGCTATGTTTATCTTAGCTTTGATTAATAGTAATGAGCTTATAAATAAAGCTAGTTTATTTGGATCAAACGTGTGGCCAAGCCAACAAAAGTTGATGAGTTGAAAATAGGTTCGCAGGTGAATATGTAAATTATATACTTTTTAGTGTTTTTTTTCTAGTTTTGAATAGTTTAACGACTCTTCATATTTGATTTTAGTACATCATGAACACGATCTGTTTACTAAATGGATTAGACACGTCTACCCAAACATGACGTGCTTATCAAACATGTCGTAGTGGTCAACCCAAAACCTTATCATTTTCGTAGTGGGTTCATGTGTGACATCCAACAATTTCAGGTTAACTCCGTTAACACAAACATCGTTATCTCAAACATTTGTTTATACAAACTTTGTTAGCTCAATAAGTCATGTATACATTACATCACAAACACTCACGTAGCGGTAATTCAGATAATTATCGCATCACAAACTAGTATAACCCGGAACGTTGGTGAACTAATAAAAATAATTGCGAACAATTATATTAATGTAAATTATGTGAATTTACATGTTATGTGACTTTTATGTGAACGATGTGAACTTTCGTGAAATCACGTATGTTTATCGGAAATTAATTGTGCTTGTTATTTTTATAGATGTTAGAATTTTATAAAAATAATAGTTAAGGGTTTTTATTGTCAATTAGTGAAACTTATTTTAAATAACCCATGGATCCCCTAAATTACCCATGGATTATCCATAATCCATGTTTAAACCCATGCATATATATATATATATATATATATATATGTATATATATATATATATGTATATATATATATACACACATAACTTTAAAAAAAAAAATTAAAACATTAATCTTTCGTTCCCCTTCTTGCCGTCGCGATCCCAACCCCCACCCCTAAACCCGTCGCTACTCCACCACCATAATACACCATCCATTTGATCTTGATTCTTGCAATTGAACTTGTATTTGATATATTCTAGGCATTGCTAACACATCTACATAAGTTTTTCCATTCGATTTCATTGTTTTATGATTTCAAGTTTTATGATGAAACCCTAGTTCATCCAAACAAGAATTTTAGTAATAAAGTTGGTGACTTTGATATTGTTTTGATGATTTTATTGTTTTTGGTGAAACCCTAGTGGCATGATGTTCATAACTTGCCCAAAATGGAAACTTTATTGATTATGTGATGTTGTAGGATCGCATGCTAGACGTATTTGATGATTAATATGATTGTAATTATGCTAGTTAGGCTGTATGTAAATGTTTTGGTGCGTTGAATCTCATTAACGAAGCAAGAAATCGTAGGGTTTCCTAAAGAGGAAACTTTATTAAAAGATTTTCACTTATATATGAGTTTATACGTGCATGATGATGTAGGATGATTATATTATGCTAAACCGAATGTGTTAACGTGTTGGGAAGTGTTGTTTTGTAGAAATCACGTAGATTATTCATAGCTTACTTAAAGTGGAAACTTTTTAGGTTTTGTAAATTGGAACTTGATTTCTAGACTTGATTTGTATGACGTGATGATCTATTATGTATTAGTATGTGCAAATAAGCATGTTAAGATCATGGAAATGCGTTATAGATGATCAATATGTGGAAACCAAACTTTGTGTTCATACATTACTAATAATAGTAACTTTGTTGATGGTAATACATTGAATGTTCATAGCTTACCATGATAGGAAGTTTTGTGAATCGTGTATGTATCGTGGAACATGAACTACTTGTATATTATGTGTAGTATTATACTAAACAAACATTAAGTCACTATACGAGTCACCAACGGGTCGTCGGGTCAAACGTGGTCAATCTTGGTTAAACTAGCAACTATTTTCTAAACACTTAAAACAATAGGATTGTTTGGATACAAAGGGTTTATATCAACTTGCACGAACCCACACTTATAGACATATGTTAATAGGTGACAGTTAGAGATTCACCGGTCTTTACTTTGCTGATTTTTCTAGCACACATTCTAAGGTGAGTTTCACGGCCCCCTTATCTGTTTTAAACTAGGGTGAGAAAACATGAACGCAAACAGTTAGATTCTACATTTCTTTTATATCACTTGTGTACTAAGCACAAACATATCATGAAAGTACTTACATATCGAACCGTTTAATATAAGGGAATAGCGAGGTAATCTTGAGTAGTACTACTGGGTTCTAACAAGCCTCACCTGCGTTAGTCGCGCTAACTCGACTAGAGATCGAACGGGTGTAAAATTGACCTAACATCTCACCATTGTTTCATGATAGACATGGTGGAAGGCATCAAACACAAACAGTCAGCTTCGGTGTCGAACGCTTTAGTAACATGTTTATAGGCTAGCTACCTATCGATATAATTGTAACTGTTTTATCTGGTAACATTATCTACATTTGAAATCTGTGAACTCACCAACCTAGTGTTGACATATTTTAACATGTTTTCTCAGGGCGCTAAGTGATGTCGCCCAGGCGGTATATAAAAAAACTAACAAAACCTAACCTAGACTCCTAAGTAATAAGATGGTGTACCTTCGACTAAACCGCACTGACAGGCAAGTGTACCTATCGAGTGTAGCACAACTTAATGGTAAACAACCCTAGAGACACTAATATAGCTAAACTAGACTCTGACTCGGACTAAATATGATGATTGGGGGGTTTACTACACTAATGATTAAACTAAAGAATGCAGAAAACAAGAACGATTCAACTATCAAGACAAAGGACTCAGGGAAATAACAGGAATGGAAGTAATACCACCTAGGTCGGAATCCTACTTGCAAAGCTCAACTTCTACCGGTTATGGAAACAATGATGGATCTAGGTTTCTAAGGGTAACAACTCTAGACAACCTAGTGGATCCCTAATCACTCTCAGGGTGTCAACAACTAAGGAACCTAAAGATGTAATAACTCACCAGATAGTGGATTACCTTTCGGTTTTTCTAACAATGATAAAGTACCCAAAAGACAGATCACCTTCCAGTCCCACTGTCCACAATACATCGAAGATGCACGGGGTAATCTCAGGATAACAACTATGATTCAGAATAGCAACAATCACTAGATACCTAAACTAACTTCCTTTAAGACAGTTGACACCCAGATTCCTAATGACGAAGACTAAACGACTATCTCTCACTTCTCGGGTATTGAGACAGGATACACACTCAATCTACTCTATACTCAATCACAACTCCTATGGTTACTATGTCTAGCAAACCAAACAAACAATCATAAACCCTAAAGTCTATGACCAAGATACGCTAATGAAACTGGAAGACATCCACAATCAACGCACGGAATTGAAATCAAACACAAATCAGGGTTAAGCATATAGATTCATCATAATCATCAACATAAGATCGTTTACACAATCAATAAACCATCAATTAAAATCCAAAACCGATAAAAATCATAACTTTATGAAGTATTCATCTAATGACCTAGGTAGTATTAGAGTTTTAGCCTAGGATCATGTTCAAAAACATCAAAACAGAAGTGTAAGAAATCATCATTGAATCAAACTTAGCAATTCAAAGATAAAAATCGAAAACGCTAAATCTTACGAACCCGGAAGCAAAGCTCCAACCTTTTCAATCCGATTTCCTTCCAAGCTCCCAAAATCGCCTCTTGTTCTTCACTGGACGGCCAAAATTCGAACTCCTCTCATTGTGTCATTGGATTCCTATTAAAATTCAATTTAGGGTTTTTTTAATCGGATTTCCTGTCCCTCGCGTACCGCGAGAGAATGTGGCAAGCCCCTCGCGTACCGCGAGGGCCAAAATAGTCGCGGCCGGATCTGGAGATCCTCGCGTACCGTGAGGATCCATTTTCACTTTTAATCCTTGGGCTTTCTTCTCTTGCTCGGTTTCTTCATGTATTGACTTGTATTCATCATGAGCACCTGTAAACATAGCAAAGACTCAATAGTATACAAAAATAACTCATAACAAACATAAAACTAACTAAAAACGCATAAATACAATAGGAATAAGGATGCGTGCTTTGCACTACATCAACATCCCCACACTTAACCTTTTTTCGTTCTCGAAAAAACTGCAATGAAATCATAACTATGATCTAACTTTATAAACATCAATTACCAATTAGCACAAATATGCTCACGCATTAAACCCAACCACCAACTTTCAAGCCCCTGTTATGTGTTCTAATTCATATTACCAAGCATATCAATCAATCTGTGTGACTCACACTTAAAACCTACAGCTCTACGTAATTCCGTCTCACGGTCATGTCTAGGCACGGATTAAACCATATAGATTTTACCCACCACGTTAAACTAAAATTTACAGGTTTTAGAAATTAGATGAAATATGGAATGAATGAATGAATATGAGCATCAAATTAATCAAATTAAACTTTCGACTAGAGGCATTTTGTAACATCCCAAAAATAGTAATTTAGTAAATAATAACGCGATAGAGACTTAATCATCATAAAACAAAAGAAAAACGGATGGGCTTGGGCTCGGCTCCAACGGGCCGAGGGAAGCCCAGGCATATAAGGGTCGAGGCAGGCTTAGACTCTCATTTTGCACCAACACTTGCAATCTAAAGAGAGAAAGGAGAGCTCGGGTCTAGAGGGAGAAAGTTGACGGATAAGAATTGAAGGAGCACGTTACTACTGAGCTAGTGAGCAAAACCACCGAATCAGAATTTCAATCCAGGTAACGATTCGACCCTAAACTGAGTTTTTGTTCGTTTTAGGGTTTCTAGCTAAATAGGAGATGTTTTTATGGATGAAACATGATAATAAGCTTAGAACTAGCATCTAGAATGAAAACCGCACGTTTTAATCAAAGAAAATTGTAAGACTGGCATGATTGGGTTAGCATGCAAGAATTTTGGATTTTTGTCCAGGAAACAGGTATTGCGTACTTATCAAGTACGCAAGAAGGACGTCCTGCGTACTTATCAAGTACGCAGGAGAAAGATCCTGCGTACTTACCAAGTACGCAAGAAGAATGCTCTGCGCAAGTGTCAAGTACGAATGAAGCAGGTACTGCGTATTTATCAAGTACTCATGAAGCAAAGTCTGCGCACATATTAAGTACGCAAGAACAAGTCCCTGCGCACTTGCTAAGTGCGCAGGCATCAGGCTAGATAGTGAAGTCAGTATGTTCGCCTAAATCAGTATGATTAAACCGTTAGAGTCGGGATTTGGTCTGATGTATATTTAACTACCTAATTCAGATTGTACGTTACGTTGTTGGACCTTTGTTTTGGACAACCAAGACTAGCTTATCAGGTGAGTTCTATGTGCCCCCTTCTATGTTATGTGCAAATCATTTTAAATGTTTTGGGGCTGAAGTGTATACACTAAATGAATAAATGATATGAATGCTAATGTGATCATATGTGATATACTAATATATATTTATATACGTATGAGAATGAATTATGAACAAAGAATGAAACGTATGTTTACAAAGAATGGCATAACGTAAATAAATGAAATCTTGCTTTATAATTATTTATATTGCATGTTATGAATGTATGTATACGTTATGGACGGAAACGAAGCTAACGGCTACTTCGGTAGACGGACGACCACGTGACTATTTTGCAACCGGGAAAGATACGTTCCTTCGCAAGCTAGGACGTACAAAAAGCATAAATGGGCGGTCGAAGTAAATGCTAAAATAGTATAACGGTTGCATAAACAATAGTTCGCGTGGGAAACGGATGCCTTAGGGAAGACGGGCGAATATGATGGACTACGACGGTAGGACGGGTAAGACGGACGGCCGAAGGTTGGCCGGACGAAAGTTAAGGCGGACGGTTTCTAGGATCGGACGAGTAAAAGGGCTACGACGGTAGCTTAAGGGCGTATGTCTTTGTGATATACGCAGTAAAAGACGGGTTGATCATCCTTATATGTATGACCAATGAATGTTAAGGAAAGTAAAGGTGAATGCATATCTATGTAATCACATAAGAATGAAGAAAGAAAAGCAAAAGCTATGAATACGTATTTATATAAATGTATGTATATAACTATGTATACTTATAAAGAAAAGAATGATCATACTTAATCGTTTTAAACTAGAACTCACCAGCGTTAGCTGACTTTTAGTATACATTTCAGGTAAAGGAAGAAAGGGTCGTGCGATGGCGTGAAGGTTACCCGACACAAGACTGACATCCCATTTTTATTTATATGTTAAGACAATGTTACTTATTTAATTGTTAAGACTTCCGCTGTTATGTCATGTTAGGTTACGTTATGTAATGATTGAATTTGAATGTTTTAAATTTAAGCTCAGTATTTAAGACTATGTTTATGAGTAAATCCAACAAGTGAGATTACCCGGGAATGGGGCCTTGCACATTTCAACCAAGTCACTATACCGGAAGGTAACACATAAACTAAGTTATAATCAATAAAGCACATAAGTATCACTTACGGGTGTTTTCTCCAAGTGGCCATCCTAGAGGGTAACACATAAGCAAAACTCGGTATTCTAACAAATAAGCTCAAAACATGAAGTTTATACATGCGGGCGCCACCAACACTCGGATTTATTCTCATAAAAAGACAGTGGTGTGCCAAAAATTTCAAAAACCTCTAAATTTTAACTTAACGTGGTACCTATCACTCTATATTGACAGTTTCAGTATTACCGATTACTCTAAGATGAATACCCATAAAATATCAAGATTTTTAATTCAATTATTAATCCTAAACAACACAAAAATGCTATATAAGCTCTACTAGCTAGCTGGATCTACCAAAACATCACTAATTAAACACGTTTTCAATTATTTATTCTCATTAAAATGCACAAAAAGCAGATCCAGTTATACCTATCATCTTCCATTTATTATGCAAAAACTCTAATTCAAAGAACATTTTTAATTGTTTTTGTATTTTTGAATTTTTATAAATTAAACATACCTAGACAGCTAGACTTTTCAACGTTTCACATCCCCACACTTGAAAGACACATTGTCCTCAATGTGAACTAAGACACAACTTAAACAAAAAATGCAAAAATAAAAGGAATCGACTTAGCTGGTAATGATATGCAAGTATGTATCCAGCTTCACTCTTCCTCTTGTGAACCGTATTGCATTTCGGTCGTGGTTGCACAATTAACTGTCGGGCTGCTCTATAAGATCAGGATCAACTCCTTCCGAATGGAGATTGAGTACGGATGGAATGATGTACACCTGCAAAAAAAACTCACACAATGCCCGCAACATCAAACTGACACAAATACAGACTCAACATAAAAATAAAATAAAAGACTCGACTGAGTCAACAAGACTCAAAATAGAAGGCAGAGAAACGTACTCGATGGGTGGCAAACACATAGACATGAAAGCCACAGCAAAGTAGATCATCAGTCATGAACGATTCTTAGGTCTCGCATGGTCGGTGGTCGGTAGTAGATGATGTGATAGCATGATTGGTGGATGATAATAATGCTGGTAAAATGATGGATGATGGTGAATGATGGAAGTTATTATGATGGTATGGTGGATAGTTATGGTGGATGGTGGTGGTGACAGGTATGGAAAACTACGGGAAACAAAGGAAGAAGGGTGAAACCAGTAACCCCCGCGTACCGCGAAAGAGGAAGGGCTCCTCCTCGCGTACCGCGACGAGGCAAAATATAAGCCGACTCATAAGTTTGTCCTTCCCATACCACGAGGACTAGGCTCTAAACTCTCGCGTACCATGAGGAAGCTATTATAACAGAAAGTTTTGAGGGTTTTTATACTTAGAAAAGTTTTCACCGCTCAAACTTTTTTCATCCAAATTCTATAAAAACCTGTCTCAAGCATAAAAAAATGTAAAAATACCTGGAACTTCATTCCTGATGATTCTCCTCATCAAATCAAGCGCGAATCCCTGGAAAACATGAAACAAACAAAACACGCACACTAAAAAACACAAAAATGATACGGACTCAAACCAAAGAATGCATACAAACTCTACATCTCGGGCTCTTTCGAGAGATTCAAACAAGCCTATCAGGAGGCTTCTCCTTGATCCTAACCGGTACCGCCTTCATCCTGCGCGGTCTACCGGTCCTCCACAACCTTAACAACTTCATACTCCTCACGAACGTGGAACCTCTATTACTTTTATCAATCAAGTCCTTCGACCACCACTTAAACCTCCCCGGTCTGAATGTGATGTCACACCCCAACTGACGATGGAATACGTCGGGGCGGACGAGTATACTGTTCATAAGAACATGATCATACTAAAGTTTCATATTTCATTAAATTTAAATTTATAACAATTGTTTCCTCAAACAAAACAAACAATGAACAAAGTACTCCAAACAAAGTTTGATTTATTATCTAGGTCTTGCCACTTCCTACGTGATGACTCTTGAATCTAACTCTCAATTATTGGCACCTGAAACATGATTAAAATAGAGTCAACTAAAAAGTTGGTGAGCGTACATAGGTTTTAGCACAACGAGTGTTATCAAAAGTTTTGTGTACAATTCATATGATATATGGTTTAATAAGGCAATTATGGAGAACCACTATTGTTTAAACTTGGCGCACAATCAAACCTTGTGACTGAGCGGCATAACACGATGGTTATCCTTATGTGTTTTCGGTAACAATCACCCTAACCGGGTGGGTTGGTCAGACATAATAGATCTATCATTGTATACCGTCGGCTTGTACTGACTTAACGATTGCACTTGCACTATGCACAAAAAGTATGTAAATGTTGTTTGCACAAATAGTGTTCAAGCATAAGACACAAATTGCACATGTGATCATAATGTTTAAATTGTAATAATTACAAATACTTTGTATGTAATCATGTTTCACCCCAAAGAATGTAAAAGTGAAAAAGGGGCTATGTAAACTCACTTTGAATTTGTAGGTTGAAATGCACAAGTACGGGTAGTTGCACAAGTTTTTTAGCTAACGACGGGGTTAACCTATGTTTGAATGTTGTATGTGTATTAATGACATATTCACAAGACTAATGTATATAGATATTGGACTATATTGAATGGTGCATTTACGTTTGTTAATAATGAAAATATATTCGATTACATAGGAATATTATGTTTGATAATAAAGATATATTATGTTTGCTAATAAAGGATCGAATACAAGTTTATATATATATATATATATATGTAAATAACAATTTTAATAAATGAATAATTGGTTATATAGTACTTAATGTAAATAAATAGAATTTACAAATTAAAAGGTTTCAATTAGGTAATTAGATTAATTATCAATTGAAAATTATGAGATATAAGAGTTATAGAATTTTCAAAATAATTAGGTTAATAAATCATAACCTTTCGATTAAAAGGTTAGATTAAAAAATAAATAATAAAGGGGATATAACTTGTACAAAATAATTGGGTAAATAACTTGTAGGGGTTTTAAATATCTAGTTATATAACTTTTTTTAATAGAAAGTTATTAGTTTTTAATCTCTAAAACACTTAGATAATTGTTTATATTATAGGTGTTAATATTTTGGTTCATGAAAGTATTCCCGAGTAGTTTTATAAAATAACATTTTTAAAATAAATAGGATTAAAAATTGAGTTTAAAAATTATTTAAAAAAAGGTAAATCACGGGACTCGAACCCGGGTCGCATGGGTTAAAGCTAAGCGTACTAACTACTGGACCTATGGTCCGGTAGTGGTTTAAGGGGTGTTTGAACGTTTTTAACAAGAAGGGGGTAGGGGAGCCGGGTTCCATGTGCGTAAAAAGGAGGAAGTGAGGTGCGGGGCTGGGCTTGAACACGCGACCTCCTCCCTATCAGTCAAGAATGTTACCAGCAGACCAGGGCTAATGCCTTGGTTAATACCCGATGCCAAAATCCCTTAACCCTTAACCCACTCCTCGTCTTCTTCCCCAACCTGTAAACCAAACCCTAGCCACCCAAATCGATTGATTGAGCCCCCGATCGTTCCCGAAATCATGGGGCTTTTACTCCCTGCAACAAAACGAAACTCTAGACACCATAATTACCTGAAATGAATAGGGATGGAGGGAGAACGAATACGAGGATGAAGTCGGCAATTCGTGGGCTTATCGGAGTTCTTGAGAGGGAATACGATGGTAACAGAGGTGTAGGAAGTTCGTGGAGGATGTCGTGAGGGTGTGTGATTAGTTTTTATAGTCCAATTTTGTGTTTAATGCTCGAATTGAAGTCGGGTTATGGTTGGGACAGTTACAAGCCGTTTTTGAGTTAAATCCATTGAATTCAGTTGTAGTGAGCTTATTATGGATGATTGGAACGATCGCATGATGGATTAATCATGTTTGAATGGAGTTAAACACACGAATCTGAAAAATTTGTAACCAAATTTGCAAGAATTTGTCCATGTTTGACTTTTCGAGGTCAAACCTGCGAAGGGAGGGGGTAAAGGTCCAAGGGGTTCAAATTTTTGAAAGTTCATTGAGCCTAAGAAGTCCATTTGCTTGGGGGGGGGGGGGGGTCAAAGCATGTTTATTTGTTTTTAATTTGTAAAATAATTTGATTTCTCTTCATAAGATTTATAAAAAAAATAAATTTGAACATATATATTTAAAATTAAACAAATGTTTTTATATGGTTTATTAATTAATTCATATATGTATTAATCATATATATATACATATATGTTTATATAGAAGGGTGAAACTATATAATGTAAATTAAATTCTTAAATAAATATATATGTATGTAGATATATTATATTATATATATTTATAGTGATGTTATAACATGAATGTATAGTTTGTAGTAAAACAAGTTGAAATGATCATGAACCAAGATTGAAATAATGTCAGTGCACATATTTTAAGCACGAGAAAACCCTAAATGTTACAGTATCCCCTTGTTGAGGGAATTTTGTCCCGAAATTCAACTAGTTGTAGCTGCTGAATCAGGAAAGAGGTGAGGGTACTTAAGCTTCACCTGATCCTCACGTTCCCAAGTGAAGTCTGGGCCACGTTTAGATTCCCAACGAACTTTAACAATAGGTATACGGCTTCGCTTGAGTTGTTTAACCTCACGATCCATAATCTCCACAGGTTTCTCAACAAAGTGCATAGTGTCATCAATGTGCACTTCATCAAGCGGGATATGAAGATTCTCGTCAGCTAAGAATTTCTTCAGGTTGGATACGTGAAATGTTGGATGCACGTTGTTAAGTTCTGGATGTAACTCGAGTTTGTAAGCTACTTTTCCAATCCTTTCAAGGATCTTGAAGGGACCCACATAGCGAGGTGCAAGCTTGCCTTTCTTCCCAAAAGGAATCACTCCCTTCCAAGGGGATAACTTTAAAAGTACCAGATCACCGATTTGGAATTCCAAGGGTTTCCGTCGTTTGTCGGCATAACTTTTTTGTCGAATCCTCGCTACTCGAATGTTGTCACGGATTTTAATGATTTTGTCGGATGTTTCTTGTATCAACTCGGGACTGGTGATTTGTGCTTCACCAATCTCGTTCCAACAGATAGGTGAATGACAATTACGACCATAAAGGGCTTCAAAATGAGCCATGTTGTTGCACAACGAGTGTTATCAAAAGTTTTGTGTACAATTCATATGATACATGGATTAATAAGGCAATTATGGAGAACCACTAATTTTTAAACTGGGCGCACAATCAAACCTTGTGACTGAGAGGCATAACACGATGGTTATCCTTATGTGTTTTTGGTAACAATCACCCTAACCATGTGGGTTGGTCAGACACAATAGATCTATCATTATATATCGTCGGCTTGTAATGAGTTAATGATTGCACTATGCACAAAAAGTATGTAAATGTTGTTTGCACAAATAGTGTTCAAGCATAAGTCACAAATTGCACACATGATCATAATGTTTGAATTGTAATAATTGCAAATACTTTGTATGTAATCATTTTTCACCCCAAAGAATGTAAAAGTGAAAAAGGGGCTATGTAAACTCACTTTGAATTTGTAGCTTGAAATGCACAAGTACAGGTAGTTATACAAGTTGTTTAGCTAACCACGGGGTTAACCTATGTTTGAATGTTGTATGTGTATTAATGACATGTTCACAAGACTAATGTATATAGATATTGGAGTATATTGAATGGTGCGTTTACGTCTGTTAATAATGAAAATATATTTGTTTACATAGGAATATTATGTTTAATAATAAAGATATATTATGTTTGCTAATAAAGGATCGAATACAAGTTTATATATATATATATATATATATGTATATTTATATGTAAATAACAATTTTGATAAACAAATAATTGGTTATATAGTACTTAATGTAAATAAATAGAATTTACAAATTAAAAGGTTTCAATTAGGTAATTAGATTAATTATCAATTGAAAATTATAAGATATAAGAGTTATAGATTTTTTAAAATAATTAGGTTAATAAATCATAACGTTTCGATTAAAAGGTTAGATTAAAAAATAAATACTAAAGGAGATATAAGTTGTACTAAATAATTGGGTAAATAACTTGTAGGGGTTTTAAATATCTAGTTATATAATTTTTTTAATAGAAAGTTATTAGTTTTTAAACTCTAAAACACTTAGATAATTGTTTATATAAGAGGTGTTAATATTTTGGTTCATGAAAGTATTCCCGAGTCTTGGTAGTTTTATAAAATAACATATTTAAAAGAAATAGGATTAAAAATTGAGTTTAAAAATTATTTAAAAAAAAGTAAACCCCGGGACTCGAACCCGGGTCGCCTAGGTTAAAGCTAAGCGTACTAACCACTGGAACAATGGTCCGGTAGTGGTTTAAGGGTGTTTGAACGTTTTTAACAAGAAGGGGTAGGGGAGCCGGGTTCCATGTGCGTAAAAAGGAGGAAGGGAGGTGCGGGGCTGGGCTCGAACCCGCGACCTCCTCCCTAACAGTCAAGAGTGTTACCGGCAGACCAGGGCTAATGCCTTGGTCAATACCCGATGCCAAAATCCCTTAACCCTTGACCCGCTCCTCGTCTTCTCCCTAACCAGTAACCCAATCCCTAGCCACTCAAATTGATCGATTGAGCACCCGATCGTCCCTGAAGTCATTGGGCTTTTACTCCCTACAACAAAACGAAACTCTAGACACCATAATTATCTGAAATGATTAAGGATGGAGGGAGAACGAATACGAGGCCGAAGTCGGAAAATCGTGGGCTCGTCGGAGTTCTTGAGAGGGAATACGATGGTAACAGAGGTGTAGGAAGTTCGTGGAAGATGTCGTGAGGGTGTGGGATTAGTTTATATAGTCCAATTTCGTGTTTAATGCTCGAATTGAAGTCGGGTTATGGTTGGGACGGTTACGAGCCGTTTTTGAGTTAAATCCATTGAATTCAGTTGTAATGAGCTTATTATGGATGATTGGAACGATCACAAGATGGATTAATCATGTTTGAATGGAGTTAAACACACAAATTCAAGAGATTTGTAACCGAATCTGCAAGCATTTGTCCCTGCTTGACTTTTCGAGGTCAAACCTGTGAAGGGAGGGGTAAAGGTCCAAGGGGTTCAATTTTTTGAAAGTTCATCGAGCCTAAGAAGTCCATTTTCTTGGGGGGGGGGGGGTTCAAAGCATGTTTTTTTGTTTTTAATTTGTAAAATAATTTGATTTTTCTTCATAAGATTTATAAAAAAAATAAATTTGAACATATATATTTAAAATTAAATAAATGTTTTTATATGGTTTATTATTAAATTCATATATGTATTAATCATATATATATATGTATGTTTATATAGTAGGGTGAAACTATATATTGTAAATTAAATTCTTAAATAAATATATATATATATATATATATATATGTAGATATATTATATTATATATATTTATAGTGATGTTATAACATGAATGCATAGTTTGTAGTAAAACAAGTTGAAATGATCATGAACCAAGATTGAAATAATGTTAGTGCACAAATATTAAGCACGAGAAAACCCTAAATGTTACAGTATCCCCTAGTTGAGGGAATTTTGTCCCGAAATTCAACTAGTTGAAGCTGCTGAATCAGGAAAGAGGTGAGGGTACTTAAGCTTCATCTGATCCTCACGTTCCCATGTGAACTCTGGGCCACGTTTAGATTCCCAACGAACTTTAACAATAGGTATACGGCTTCGCTTGAGTTGTTTAACCTCACGATCCATAATCATCACGGGTTTCTCAACAAAGTGCATGGTGTCATCAATGTGCACTTCATGAAGCGGGATGTGAAGATTCTCGTCAGTTAAGCATTTCTTCAGGTTGGATACGTGAAATGTTGGATGCACGTTGTTAAGTTCTAGATGTAACTCGAGTTTGTAAGCCACTTTTACAATCCTTTCAAGGATCTTGAAGGGACCCGCATAGCGAGGTGCAAGCTTGCCTTTCTTCTAAAAAGGAATCACTCCCTTCCAAGGGGATACCTTTAAAAGTACCAGATCACCGATTTAGAATTCCAAGGGTTTCCGTCGTTTGTAGGCATAGCTTTTTTGTCGACTCCTCGCTACTCGAATGTTGTCACGGATTTTAATGATTTTATCGGATGTTTCCTATATCAACTCGGGACCGGTGATGTGTGCTTCACCAATCTCGTTCCAACAGATAGGTGAAAGACATTTACGATCATAAAGGGCTTCAAAAGGAGCCATGTTGATGCTAGTATGATAGCTGTTGTTGTACGAGAATTCAATTAAGGCTAGATGAGAATCCCAACTACCACCAATGTCAATGACACTTGCTCTAAGCATATCTTCGAGGGTTTGGATTGTTCGTTCGGTTTGACCATCAGTTTGAGGATGGTAAGACGTACTTAAATCCAGTCGTGTGCCGAGGGCAATTTGGAGGGATTGCCAGAATCAGGAGGTGAATCGAGCATCTCGATCAGAAATTATACTCAAAGAAACACCGTGACGACTCACAATTTCGTCAATGTAGATTCGAGCTAATTTCTCATCTCGATAGTCTTCACGGATCAGCAAGAAGTGAGCTGATTTGGTGAGGCGGTCAATGATCACCCATATACTATCATGACCACTTGTGGTACGAGGGAGTTTGGTGATGAAATCCATGGTTAGATTCTCCCATTTCCACACGGGGATCTCAGGTTATTCAAGTAATCCTGAAGGACTTTGATGCTCGGCTTTGACCTTGGAGCAAGTAAGACACTTTGCTACATAAAGGGCAATATCCTTCTTTATACCGGGCCACCAATATTGCAGGTGAAGGTCTTTGTACATTTTATCTGCTCCGGGATGTATGGAATAACGAGTTTTGTGTGCCTCGTTCATAAGAAATGTACGGAGATCGTCATGATCGGGAACCCAGATACGATCTAAGAAGTAAAGTAAGCCATTGGGTTTGGTTTCTAGTTGCAGTTCAGCTTCACATGACATTTTATAATACATGTTACCCTCGGTAACCGAGACATGTTGGGCTTCAAGAATTCGGATTTGGATGTCGGTTTGAATCTTGACACTATGAAGCATAATATGCTCTTTACGACTTAGTGCATCGGCTACAACATTTGCCTTACCGGGGTGGTTACGAATCTCGCAATCATAGTCATTAAGAAGTTCAACCCAACATCGTTGTCTCATGTTGAGTTCCTTTTGATTGAAGATGTGTTGGAGACTCTTGTGGTCAGTAAACACCATTTTGTGCCATAAAGGTAGTGTCTCCAAATCTTCAACGCGAAGACGACCGCACCCAATTCAAGGTCGTGCGTCGTATAATTCTTTTCAGGGATCTTAAGCTGCCTTGATGCGTAAGTGATCACCTTGCCTCGTTGCATAAGTACATAACCAAGACCTTGATTTGATGCATCACAGTAGACAACAAGATCGTCATTAACATCAGGAAAGGTTAGAATAGGGGCATTACACAACCTCTTCTTAAGGGTTTGAAATGCTTCTTCTTTATTTGGTCCCCACTCGTAAGGTTTACCCTTATATGTTCAAGCAGTGAGAGGGACAACAATCTTTGAGAAGTTGGAGATGAATCGACGATAATATCCCGCTAGGCCAAGGAATGAACGAACCTCGGTAGGGGTTTTAGATGTACTCCAATTCTTTACAGCTTCGATCTTAGCAGGATCCACACGAGTTCCGTTCTCGTTAACAATGTATCACAAAAATTGGACTTCGTTCAACCAAAATTCACATTTGGATAATTTGGCATAGAGCTGTTCTTTATTCAAAAGTTCCAAAATCAGCCTAAGGTGCTGCTCATGATCCGCTTTCGTCTTGGAGTAGATCAAGATATCGTCAATGAAAACGATTACGAATCTATCTAAGTAGGGTTTGCACACGCGGTTCATGAGGTCCATGAAAACTGCAGGTGTGTTGGTTAACCCGAAAGGCATAACCATAAATTCGTAATGACCGTACCTTGTATGAAAGACAGTCTTTGGAATATCCTCCTCTTGTACCCGAAGTTGTTGATAACCGGATCTAAGATCAATTTTGGAGAAACAAGTTGATCCTTGAAGTTGGTCAAAGAGATCGTCAATCCTCGGTAATGGATAACGGCTCTTAACGGTAAGTTTGTTGAGTTCACGATAGTCAATGCACATCCGGAATAAACCATCCTTCTTTTTGACAAATAAGACAGGTGCACCCCTGGGTGAATGACTTGGACGAATGAAACCTTTATCAGTAAGTTCTTGCAGTTGGCTTGCACTTTCTTGCATTTTTGAAGGTGCAAGCCAGTATGGAGCCTTAGCTACAGGATTAGCTCCGGGCACAAGGTCAATGCGAAACTCCACTTCTCGTACGGGCGGCAGACCAGATAGATCTTCAGGGAATACCTTAGGGAAGTCTCGAATGATTGGAATGTCTTGAATCTCCTTCCCTTTGTCCTCCTTTCCTAAAACATGTGCTAGGAAGGCTACGTACTTCTTTCGCAAATACTTTTGGGCCATGGTGCAAGACATTAGTTTGAGTCCACTATTAGGCTTCTCTCCAAAGATTCGCAACGTGTCGCCCGAAAGAAGAGGAATTCGAATGCATTTCTCAAAACAAATGACTTCGGCAAGGTGGTTGGATAACCAATCCATACCAATGATGATATCGAAGCTTCCCAATTGCATTGGTATGAGATTGACCGGGAAAGTGTGTTCGTTAAGATCGGGTGAACAATCGCGGATAATAGAGTCAATTGTGATGGGATTTCCATCCGCTACTTCAACGGTAAAAGTTTTCTCTAATATAGTTCGTGTTTTTGCATGTAATGGTTCAAATTTGTGTGACACGAAACTTCTATCGACACCGGTATCAAATAAAATAGAAGCATATTCGTTATTGACGAGAAACGTACCATTAACAACATCGTTGTTAGCTTGGGCTTGATTGGCGTTTATGTTGAAGGCACGCCCACATGCACCACCCTGATTTGCATTACCCAACCTCGGGCAATGATCTCGGAAGTGGTTTGGGTCACCACACTCGTAGCAAGCACGCCCATTAGCAATAGCCGACACCGCTCGGTTGATAGCTGGTGGGTTAACTCGGTTTCCTAGATTGGTTTGGGCAACAGGAGCTCCGGCTCGGCAGGTATTTGCCACATGTCCATATTTCCCACAACTTGTACATAGACGGCACCGTATGGTCGGGTAATGGTGATACTTGCAGATGTTGCATTGAGGATTGACACCTACATATGGCCTTCTGTCTGGGTTCGAAGCCACGGGAGCAACTTGAGTGATGGGTGCAGCATAGGTAACGACAACGAAATTCTTAGCCTTGTGCTTCTTATTGTTGAAAGAAGGTTCGGGCTTATCCACTTTAGTGGTTCCAGATGGGGTTACCTTGTCAGTGCTCTTCTTTGTACTATTTCTTGTCAACTTGCCTGCTTTCACGTGATTGTCGGTTAACGTGGCAGCTAGGCGTATTGCGTCTTCAAGAGTGGCAGGGTTTCTTCCCAACACTGTGTCTTGGATTTACATAGGGAGACCACCTATGTACTTCTCAATACCCCATGACAGTGGTGTGACCATGTGTGGCACCAGGAGACTCAACTCATGGAAACGAGTTGTATAGGTCAAGTTTTCACCACTGTCTTGGGTAAGATCCCAAAACTCAACTTCCAGTTTCTTCATCTCATTCCGAGGACAGAACTCCTTGGTCATCAGTCTTTTCACCTCATCCCATGACAAGGCCATGGCCACATCCACACCCCGAGCCTTTTTCTCACCGTTCCACCAAGTGAGTGCTCATTTTTGGAAAATGCTTGTACCATAGCGGACAAGGAGGTTGTCGGGGCAATCCCTGTTGAGGAAGGTGTTTTCAATGCCTTCTAACCACTTTAGGAGGCCCGTGGCTCCCTCGGTGCCATAAAACTTGATGGGGTTGCATGAGTTGAAGTGTTTAAAGGTGCATTGTGGTGGGTTAGCACCACCACCATTAGCACCACCACTGGCACCACCGTTGTTGTTGATGTTGGCTTGAGTGAGTTGATTCGCAAGTTGGGCAAGGAGAGCAACAAGATCATTGTTGTTGTTGTCGTTAGTCTCGTTGGCACGACGAGGAGGCATGCTATAGAAGAAACAACACAAGGGTAAGAATAATTATATTCGGGTTGTATTCTGTTGGTAGTATTACCATTTGAATACTATGACTTATCAAGGTTGTTTAAATTCATGAAATTTTCGGGAAGACATGCTTTAGCCTATAAGTGAACACTCATCTCGGGAGTGCCCAGGAAAGCATACGGGTCCATCAGTTGAATTGGATTTGTACGAAATGCTTTCCTAGACAGAAAACCCAGAATACGTGTGTCACCTTTCCAGATTGCACATGTTCCCTACTAATTATTAGAATTCAAAGCCTTGAAGAGGTTTAAGGATTTTCATGTTGACATAGGTGGGGGTAAGAAGGATAAGAGTCTAAGGATAGAAGTACCAGTAAGTAATCTAACAAGTAAGGCATCACATAGCATGGGTATCTTATGGTTCTAGTCTAGGTTATGGATTTCTAATAACCTAATTCCCTATAACCATGGCTCTGATACCAATCTGTCACACCCCAACCGACGGCGGAATACATCGTGGAGGACTAGTAGACTGTTCATAAGCACATGATCATACTAAAGTTTCATATTTCATTAAATTTAAATTTATAACAATTGTTTCCTCAAACAAAACAAACAAAGAACAAAGTACTCCAAACAAAGTTTGATTTATTATCTAGCTCTTGCAACTTCCTACGTGATGACTCTTGAATCTAACTCTAAATTATTGGCACCTGAAACATGATGAAAACATAGTCAACTAAAAATTTTGTGAGCGTACATAGGTTTTAGCACAACGAGTTTTATCAAAAGTTTTGTGTACAATTCATATGATACATGGTTTAATAAGGCAATTATGGAGAACCACTATTTTTTAAACTGGGCGCACAATCAAACCTTGTGACTGAGAGGCATAACACGATGGTTATCCTTATGTGTTTTTGGTAACAATCACCCTAACCATGTGGGTTGGTCAGACACAATAAATCTGTCATTGTATACCATCGGCTTTAGTGAGTTAAAGATTGCATTATGCACAAAAAATATGTAAATGTTGTTTGCACAGATAGTGTTCAAGCATAAGGCACAAATTGCACACATGATCATAATGTTTGAATTGTAATAATTGCAAATACTTTGTATGTAATCATGTTTCACCCCAAAGAATGTAAAAGTGAAAAAGGGGCTATGTAAACTCACTTTAAATTTGTAGCTTGAAATTCACAAGTACAGGTAGTTACACAAGTTGTTTAGCTAACCACGGGGTTAACCTATGTTTGAATGTTGTATGTGTATTAATGACATGTTCACAAGACTAATGTATATAGATATTGGAGTATATTGAATGGTGCGTTTACGTTTGTTAATAATGAAAATATATTCGTTTACATAGGAATATTATGTTTAATAATAAAGATATATTATGTTTCCTAATAAAGGATCGAATACAAGTTTATATATATATATATATGTATATATATATATGTATATATATATGTATATATATATATATGTATATATATATATATATATGTAAATAACAATTTTGATAAACGAATAATTGGTTATATAGTACTTAATGTAAATAAATAGAATTTACAAATTAAAAGGTTTCAATTAGGTAATTAGATTAATTATCAATTGAAAATTATGAGATATAAGAGTTATAGATTTTTAAAATAATTAGGTTAATAAATCATAACGTTTCGATTAAAAGGTTAGATTATAAAATAAATAATAAAGGGGATATAAGTTGTACTAAATAATTTGGTAAATAACTTGTAGGGGTTTAAATATCTAGTTATATAATTTTTTTTAATAGAAAGTTATTAGTTTTTAATCTCTAAAACACTTAGATAATTGTTTATATTAGAGGTGCTAATATTTTGGTTCATGAAAGTATTCCCGAGTCTTGGTAGTTTTATAAAATAACATTTTTAAAAGAAATAGGATTAAAAATTGAGTTTAAAAATTATTTAAAAAAAAGTAAACCACGAGACTCGAACTCGTGTCGCCTAGATTAAAGCTAAGCGTATTAAGCACTGGACCAATGGTCCGGTAGTGGTTTAAGGGGTGTTTGAACGTTTTTAACAAGAAGGGGTAGGGGAGCCGGGTTCCATGTGCGTAAAAAGGAGGAAGTGAGGTGCGGGCTGGGCTCGAACCCGCGACCTCCTCCCTAACAGTCAAGAGTGTTACCGGCGGACCAGGTCTAATGCCTTGGTTAATACCCGATGCCAAAATCCCTTAACCCTTGACCCGCTCCTCGTCTTTTTCCCTAACCCGTAACCCAAACCCTATCCACCCAAATCGATAGATTGAGCACCCGATCGTCCCCGAAATCATGAGGCTTTTACTCCTTACAACAAAACGAAACTCTAGACACCATAATTACCTGAAATGATTAAGGATGGAGGGAGAACGAATACGAGGCCGAAGTCGGCAATTCGTGGGCTCGTCCGAGTTCTTGAGAGGGAATACGATGGTAACAGAGGTGTAGGAAGTTCGTGGAGGATGTCGTTAGGGTGTGGGATTACTTTTTATAGTCCAATTTCGTGTTTAATGCTCGAATTGAAGTCGGGTTATGGTTGGGACGGTGACGAGCCGTTTTTGAGTTAAATCTATTGAATTCAGTTGTAATGAGCTTATTATGGATGATTGGAACGATCACAAGATGTATTAATCATGTTTGAATGGAGTTAAACACACGAATTCAAGAGATTTGTAACCGAATTTGCAAGCATTTGTCCCTGTTTGACTTTTCGAGGTCAAACCTGCGAAGGGAAGGGGTAAAGGTCCAAGGGGTTCAATTTTTTGAAAGTTCATTGAGCCTAAGAAGTCCATTTGCTTGGGGGGGGGGGTCAAAGCATGTTTATTTGTTTTTAATTTGTAAACTAATTTTATTTCTCTTCATAAGATTTATATAATAAATAAATTTGAACATATATATTTAAAACTAAACAAATGTTTTTATATGGTTTATTAATAAATTCATATATATATGTATGTTTATATAGAAGGTTGAAGCTATATAATGTAAATTAAATTCTTAAATAAATATATATGTATGTTGATATATTATATTATATATATCTATAGTGATGTTATAACATGAATGTATAGTTTATAGTAAAACAAGTTGAAATGATCATGAACCAAGATTGAAATAATGTCAGTGCACAAATTTTTAGCACGAGAAAACCCTAAATGTTACATGTGAGGCGGTTCAAATATCCTAGTAGTTCATCACCCTTTGACTTCCCCGCACTTGGGGTTTGCACTCTCTCTAACTCACATACATCTCTCAATGCACGAGTTCTCTTACGGGGTGACCTAGACTTAGGGGACCTAAAACTAGGACTCAACTCTGGAATACTCCCCTCAACATGGACACTAATGGCGGGCGAGGGCTCGAGCAAAGGAGGTTCTAATGGTGTAAACTCTAAAACCTCACCAGGATCTTCGGGACCCTCCACACACTCCTCCATGGGTGTGTCACATATTATCAAACCCAATTGTGCTAATATTTCACTCAAACTGCAATCATCAATGTCAGCACGTAAAAGTGGGGACCCTACCAATTTCTTTTTAAATTCCTCAAGCCAATCCGGGGGGTCTTCTATATTCAACGCCCAGTCTGACAACTCTCCTAACTCAGGGGCGGATTCACTAACATCACTCTCTCTCAGATTAGAGTCCCGATGGTCACTTATGAAGGCGTTAATCATGCAAACTGAATCGCCCTGCTCAGTAACCCCTTCATAGGTTTCATAGTATCAAATGTGATCGACTCATCCCACCACGAAGTGTGAGTTTCCCGTCAAAGACATCGATCATTGATTTGGCGGTACGTAGGAACGGGCATCCTAGGATGAGTGGGACTCTATCATCCACATCCATGTCCAAGATGACAAAATCCACGGGGAAAACCAATTTTTACCTACTTTCACTAGAAGATTCTTCACAATTCCTCGTGGATACTTGATTGAACGGTCAACAAGGATATGCTCATGCGCGTCGGCTGCGGTTCACCTAGGTCCAGCTGCTTATAGATAGAATATGGCATCAGATTGATGCTAGCACCCATGTCAGCCAACGCATGGTTTAAGGACAAACCGCCAAGCAGGCACGGGATCGTGAAATGACCCGAATCTGCCAGTTTTTTCTGGCAGTTTGTTCTAAACCACCACAGAAGATTGCTCACTAAGTGAGACTTTAGAGACCTCCTCTAGTTTCTTCATTTTGGAAAGAAGATCTTTGAGGAACTTGCCATACTTTGGCATGTGCTGGAGGTCCTCCACAAATGGGAAATTGACCTTGCGCTGTTTGAAGATGTTAAGGAAATGACCATATTCCCTAGCGTGTTTATGTGGCAACAAGCGAGCTGGGTAGGGAATACGGCTCAGGTCAATCTCGGGGGACTTCATCTCCACCCCCTTCTCCTTCTCCTCTACCTTCTCGGCAGGATTCTCCTCTGCTATCTCCTCCTCCACCTACTCTTCAATCATCTTAGCATCGATCTCAGCAAAGCGAGCTCTCCAATCTATCTTCTTCACCTCTGCAGGTGACGGGATTCGATATTCAGCGTTATGGGAGACTTCCTCCTCCTCTCTGTGACTCCCAATCGACACGGCCATCACTGAAGCATTAGGGCCTGAAGATGGACCTCCCAGTCTATCCTGTAGGCTCTGAGCGATGTCTCCTACTGACGTTGCAGATCCTGGAATGCTGATTGCTGATTCTTCCATAAAGTGTCGTGAGCATCTATTCTTTGCAGAGCGTCCCTGTCCTGTTGAACTAGGTGGCCACACATCTGTGTCTGATTCGCTATCATCTCTTCAATCCTCCTTGTGTTGACACTGCTTCCCGAACTCGTCCCAGCTTCAGCTCTTCCATACTAGTTTTGGCGGGCATTAAACCCAGGAGGGTTGTTTCCAGATCTCCATCCCGAGCCAAAAGAATTGTTATAGTTATTATAGCCTCGGTTCTGGTTGCCCGCAAAGCTCACATGCTCCTGCTGACTGATGGGACATTCCCTGGTGTCGTGTCCTCCCCTGCACACCTCACACCGAAGAGCACTAAGCTTCAACTCTTTTATCTCATTCGCCATAGCTGCGAGTGCAACAACCACGCTTGAATCAGGGTTGACCTGATGCACACCTCTAGGAGAAGAAGTGGAGGCTCTAGCACTAGGAATGGAAGTCCTAGTATATCGTGGTTGCTGTTGTTCTGCCAGAGCAAAGCTCTCGAACATCTCCTCACACTCAGCTGGCTCCAGTTTGTCCATGATATGGCCACCCGTAGCTGTGTTGAAAATTTGCTGCTTTTCGAAGGTGAGGCCATTATAGAACTTATCCACAATCACCCAGTCTGGCAAGCCATGCTGGGGACATCGGCTCAACAACGTGTTGATCCTCTCCCAGGCCAAGTGATAAGGATCGTCGGGATCCATCCGAAAGAGTGGATTTGATCCATAAGGCGAGCGCCACTGCAAGGTGGATAATATTTCTTGAAGAACTTGGCATGAAGATTCTCCCAAGTGGTGATAGAGTTATCTGGGAGGGTGTAAAGCCAAGTGGATGCACCCCTAGAGAACGAGAATGGGAAGAGACGCAAGTAGATTGCGTCCTTAGACACACCCATGATATTGAAGGTATCACATATGCACACGAAGCGGGACAGGTGTCCGGTGCATCCTCATCCTCGAGGCCATGAAACTGAGTGGCATGAGTGATCATGCTCATGACATGTGATGGGATCTGCCATGTATTGGTGTTAGGAATAGTGGGGCATGTGATCGAATATCTCGCCCCAGTGACCCCATCACTGGCCCTCTGGTGTACTCAACGTCGATGTTAGAAATTGGAATAGGGCTAGTAGCACGTACCTTGTTGCTGCAGAATTCTTTCAAACACTCCCAGATTTCATGGGTGCGTCTCGTAACTCTCGTTCAGGCTCTTCGTAAGCTGAATAATCGGGAGATCCCTGCGAACGAGTACCGTGCATAAACTGACATAAACACTAAAACAAAGAAATAAAGACTCAAGAACAGAAGGACTCGATCCTATATTAGACACTCAGATAGCACGCAGGACAAGACACACAAGTAGCAGATAGGACAAAGACTCATAAATAAAAGAAAGAAAACAAACCAAAAATCACACAAATAATTAGTCAAAGCTAATGTTGCTATTGCCAAGTGTCCCGGCAACGGCGCCAAAAACTTGATGTCGCCCAGACGGTCTATATAAAAACTAACAAAACCTAACCTAGACTCCTAAGTAATAAGATGTAGTACCTTCGACTAAACCGCACTGACAGGCAAGTGTACCTATCGAGTGTAGCACAGCTTAATGGTAAACCGGATTATCGAACCCTAGAGACACTACTATAGCTAAACTAGACTCTGACTCGGACTAAATATGATGATTGGGGGGTTTACTACACTAATGATTAAACTAAAGAATGTAGAAAACAAGAACGATTCAACTATCAAGACAAAGGACTCAGGGAAATAACAGGAATGGAAGGAATACCACCCAGGTCGGAATCCTACTTACAAAGCTCAACTTCTACCGGTTATGGAAACAATGATGGATCTGGGTTTCTAAGGGTAACAACTCTAGACAACCTAGTGGATCCCTAATCACTCCCAGAGTGTCACCAACTAAGGAACCTAAAGATGTAATAACTCACCAGATAGTGGATTACCTTTCGGTCTCTCCAATAATGATAAAGTACCCAAAAGACAGATCACCTTTCAGTCTCACTGTCCACAATACATCGAAGTTGCATGGGGTAATCTCACTATAACAACTATGATTCAGAATAACAATAATCACTAGACACCTAAACCAACTTCCTTTCAGAAAGTTGACACTCGGATTCCTAATAACGAAGACTAAACGACTATCTCTCACTTCTCGGGTATTGAGACAGGATACACACTCAATCTACTCTATACTCAATCACAACTCCTATGGTTACTATGTCTAGCAAACCAAACAAACAATCATAAACCCTAAAGTCTATGACCAAGATACGCTAATGAAACTGTAAGACATCCACAATCAACGCACGGAATTGAAATCAAACACAAATCAGGGTTAAGCATATAGATTCATCATAATCATCAACATAAGATCATTTACACAATCAATAAACCATCAATTAAAATCCAAAACCGATAAAAATCATAACTTTATGAAGTATTCATCTAATGACCTAGGTAGTATTAGAGTTTTAGCCTAGGATCATGTTCAAAAACATCAAAACAGAAGTGTAAGAAATCATCATTGAATCAAACTTAGCAATTCAAAGATAAAACTCGAATCTTGAAACCGAAAACGCTAAAGCTAACAAACCCGAAAGCAAAGCTCCAACCTTTTCAATCCGATTGCCTTCAAGCTCCAAAATCGCCTCTTGTTCTTCTCTAGACGGCCAAAATTCGAACTCCTCTCATTGTGTCATTGGATTCCTATTAAAATTCAATTTAGGGTTTTTTTTTCTTGGATTTCCTGTCCCCCGCGTACCGCGAGAGAATGTGGCAAGCCCATTGCGTACCGCGAGGGCTAAAATAGTCATGGCCGGATCTGAAGATCCTCGCGAACCGCGAGAAATTGAAGCTCTCCCTTCGCGTACCGCGAGGATCAATTTTCACCATTTTTCACTTTTAATCCTTGGACTTTCTTCTCTTGCTCGGTTTCTTCATGTATTGACTTGTATTCATCATGAGCACCTGTAAACAAAGCAACGACTCAATAGTATACAAAAATGACTCATAACAAATATAAAACTAACTAAAAACGCACGAATACAATACGAATAAAGATGTGTGCTTTGCACTACATCAACATCCCCACACTTAACCTTTTTTCGTCCTCGAAAAGGCTGCAATGGAATCATAACTGAGATCTAACTTTATAAACATCAAATACCAATTAGCACAAATATACTCACGCGTTAAAAAGCAATAATCAGTATTTCTGTCCGATTACCACCAACTTTCAAGCCCCCGTTATGTGTTCTAATTCATATCACCAAGCATATCAATCAATCTATGTGACTCACACTTAAAAGCTACAACTCTACCTAATTCCGTCTCACGGTTATGTCTAGGCACGGATTAAACCATATAGATATTAAACTAAAATTTACAGGTTTTAGAAATTAGATGAAATATGGAATGAATGAATATAAGCATCAAATTAAGCAAATCAAACTCTCGTCTAGAGGCGTTTCAATCAAGTCACTATCCCGAAAGGTAACACATAGACTAAGTTATAATCAATAAAGCACATAAGTATCACTTAGGGGTGTTTTCTCCAAGTGGCCATCCCGTAGGGTAACATATAAGCAAAACTTAGTATTCTAACAAATAAGCTCAAAAACATGAAATTTATGGATGCGGGCGCCACCAACACTCGGATTTATTCTCATAAAAAGAGAGTGGTGTGCCAAAAATTTCAAAAACCTCTAAATTTTAACTTAACGTGGTACCTATCACCCAATATTGACATTTTCAGTATTACCTATTACTCTAAGATGAATACCCACAAAATATCAAGATTTTTAATTCAAATATTAATCCTAAACAACACAAACAGGCTATTTAAGCTCTACTAGCTAGATGGATCTACCAAAACATCACTAATTAGACGTGTTTTCAATTATTTATTCTCATTTAAATTCACAAAAAGCAAATCCAGTTATACCTCTCATCTTCTATTTATTATGCAAAAACTCTAATTCAAAGGACATTTTTGAAATTATTTTAATTTTTTTTGTATTTTTGAATTTTTATAAAATGAACATACCTAGACAACTAGACTTTTCGACGTCTCACATCCCCACACTTGAAAGACGCATTGTCCTCAAGGAATCGACTTAGCTGGTAATGATATGCAAGAATGTATCCAACTTCACTCTTCCTCTTGTGCACCGTATAACATTTCGGTCGCGGTTGCACAATTAACTGTCGAGCTGCTCTATAAGATCAGGATCAACTCCGTCCGAATGGAGATTGAGTACGGACGGAATGATATACACCTGCAAAACAAACTCACACAATACCCGCAACATCAAACTGACACAAATAGAGACTCAACATAAAAATAAAATAAAAGACTCGATTGACTCAACAAGACTCAAGATAGAAGGCAGAGAAATGTACTCGATGGGTGGCAAACATATATACATGAAAGCCACAGCAAAGTAGATCATCGGTCATGAACGGTTCTTTGGTCTCCCATGGTCGGTGGTCGGTAGTAGATGATGTGATAGTATGAATGGTGGATGATATTAATGGTGGTAAAATAATGGATGATGGTGAATGATGGAAGTTATGATGATGGTATGATGGATAGTTTTGGTGGATGGTGGTGGTGATGGGTATGGAAAACCATGGGAAACAAAGGAAAAAGGGTGAAACCAGTAACCCCCCGCGTACCGCGAAAGAGGAAGGGTTCCTCCTCGTGTACCGTGAGGAGGCAAAAATTAAGCCGGCTCATAAGTTTCTCCTTCGCGTACCACGAGGACTAGACTCTGAACTCTCGCTTACCGCGAGGAAGCTATGGTAATAGAAAGTTTTGAGGGTTTTTTTACTTAGAAAATTTTTCACCCCTCAAATTTTTTTCACCCAAATTCTATAAAAACGTGTCCCAAGCATAAAAACAAATGTAAAAATACCTGGAACTTCATTCCTGCTGATTCTCCTCACCAAATCAATGACACAAACAAAACACACACACCGAAAAACACAAAAATGACACGGACTCAAACCAAAGAATGCATATAAACTCTACACCCCGGGCACTTGCCCGAGATTCAAAGAAGCCTATCAGGAGGCTTCTCCTTGATCCTAACCGGTACCGCCTTCATCCTGCGCGGTCTACCGGTCCTCCATAACCTTAACAACTTCATACTCCTTACGAACGTGGAACCTCTATTAATTTTATCAATCAAGTCTTTCCACCACCACTTAAACCTCCCCGGTGTGAATGTGAGGCGGTTCAAATATCCTAGCAGTTCATCACCCTTTGACTTCCCCACACTTGGGGTTTGGACTCTCTCTAACTCACATACATCTCTCAATGCACGAGTTCTCTTACGGGGTGGCCTAGACTTAGGGGACCTAGAACTAGGACTCAACTCCGGAATACTCCCATTAACATGGACACTAATGGCGGGTGAGGGCTCGGGCATAGGTGGTTCTAATGGTGTAAACTCTAAAACCTCACCAGGATCTTCGGGACCCTCTACACTCTCCTCCATGAGTGTGTCACATATTATCAAACCCACTTGTGCTAATATTTCACTCAAACTGCAATCATCAGCGTTAGCACCTAAAAGTGGGGACCCTACTGATTTCTTTTCAAATTCCTCAAGCCAATCCAGGGGGTGTTCTATATTCAACGCCCAGTCTGACAACTCTCCTAACTCCGGGGCGGATTCACTAATATCACACTCTCTCATATCAGAGTCCCGATGGTCACCTATGAAGGCATCAAAAATGGAAACTAAATCGCTCTGCTCAGCAGACCCCTTCACAGGTTTCATAGCATCTAATGTGATCGACTCATCCTCCACACGAAGTGTGAGTTTCCCGTCAAAGACATCGATCATTGCTTTGGCGGTACGTAGGAACGGGCGTCCTAGGATGAGTGGGACTATATCATCCACATCCATGTCCAAGATGACAAAATCCACAGGGAAAACAAATTTGCCTACTTTCACTAGAAGATTCTCCATAATTCCCCGTGGATACTTGCTGAACGGTTAGCCAAGGATATGCTCATGCGTGTCGGTTGCGGTTCACCAAGCTCAAGCTTCTTATAGATAGAATATGGCATCAGATTGATGATAGCACCCAGGTTAGCCAACGCGTGGTTTAAGGGCAAACCGCCAAGCAGACACGGGATCGTGAAACGACCCGAATCTGTCAAATTCTCTGGCAGATTGTTTTGAACCACCGCAGAACATTGCTCACTAAGTGATACTTTAGAGACCTCCGCTAGTTTCTTCTTTTTGGAAAGAAGATCTTTGAGGAACTTGCCATACTTTGGCATGTGCTGGAGGGCCTCTACAAATGGGAGATTGACCTTGAGCTATTTGAAGATGTTCAGGAAGTGACCATATTCCCTAGCGTGTTTATATGGCAACAAGCGAGCTGGGTAGGGAACACGACTCAGGTCAATCTTGGGGGACTTCATCTCCACCCCCGTCTCTTTCTCATCTGCCTTCTCGGCAGGCTTCTCCTCTGCTATCTCCTCCTCCACCTGCTCTTCAATCATCTTCGCATCGATCTCAGCAAAGCGAGCTCTCCAATCTATCTTCTTCACCTCTGCAAGCGACGGGATTTGATAGTCAACGTTATGGGACACTTTCTCCTTAGCAATTCAAAGATAAAAATCGAATCTTGAAACCGAAAACTCTAAATCTAACGAACCCGGAAGCAAAGATCCAACCTTTTAAATCTAATTGCCTTCCTAGTTCCCAAAATCGCCTATTGTTCTTCTCTGGACGGTCAAAATTCGAATTGGATTCCTATTAAAATTCAATTCCGGGTTTTTCTTTCTCGGATTTCCTATCTCCCGCGTACCGCGAGAAAATGTAGCAAGCCCCTCGCGTACCGCGAGGGCCAAAATAGTCGAGGCCGGATCTGAAGATCCTCGCGTACCGCGAGAAATTGAAGCTCTCCCTTCGCATACCGCGAAGATCCATTTTCACCATTTTTCACTTTTAATCCTTGGGGTTTCTTCTCTTGCTCTGTTTCTTCATGTATTGACTTGTATTCATCATGAGCACCTATAAACATCGCAAAGACTCAATAGTATACAAAAACGACTCAAAACAAACATGAAACTAACTAAAAACACACGAATACAATAGGAATAAAGATGTGTGCTTTGCACTACATCAAACATCCCCACACTTAACCTTTTTTCGTCCTCGAAAAAGCTGCAATGGAATCATAACTGAGATCTAACTTTATAAACATCAAATACCGATTAGTACAAATATATTCACGCGTTAAAAAGCAATAATCAGTATTTCTGTCCGATTACCACCAACTTTCAATCCCCCGTTATGTGTTCTAATTCATATTACCAAGCCTGTCAATCAATCTATGTGACTCACACTTAAAAGCTACAGCTCTACCAAATTCGGTCTCACGGTCATGTCTAGGCACGGATTAAACCATATAGATTTCACCCACCACGTTAAACTAAAATTTACAGGTTTTAGAAATTAGATGAAATATGGAATGAATGAATGAATATGAGCATCAAATTAAGCGAATTAAACTTTCGTCTAGAGGCGTTTCAATCAAGTCACTATCCCGGAAGGTAACACATAGACTAAGTTATAATCAATAAAGCACATAAGTATCACTTAGGGGTGTTTTCTCCAAGTGGCCACCCCGGAGGGTAACACATAAGCAAAACTCAGTATTCTAACAAATAAGCTAAAAAACATGAAATTTATGGATGCGGGCGCCACCAACACTCGGATTTATTCTCATAAAAAGAGAGTGGTGTGCCAAAAACCTCTAAATTTTAACTTCACGTGGTACCTATCACCCTATATTAATAGTTTCAAAATTGCCGATTACTCTAAGATGAATACCCAAAAAATATCATAATTTTTAATTCAATTATTAATCCTAAACAACACAAACAGGCTATTTAAGCTCTACTAGCTAGCTGGATCTACCAAAACATCACTGATTAGACGCGTTTTTAATTATTTATTCTCATTTAAATTCACAAAAAGCAGATCCAGTTATACCTATTATCTTTCATTTATTATGCAAAAACTCTAATCCAAAGGACATTTTTGAAATTTTTTTAATTTTTTGTATTTTTGAATTTTTATAAAATAAACATACCTAGACAACTAGACTTTTCGACGTCTCACATCCCCACACTTTAAATACACATTGTCCTCAATGTGAACCGAGACACAACTAGAAATAAAAATGCAAAAATAAAAGGAATCGACTTAGCTGGTAATGATATGCAAGAATGTATCCATCTTCACTCTTCCTCTTGTGCACCGTATAACATTTCGGCCGCGGTTGCACAATTAACTGTCCGGCTACTCTATAAGATCAGGTACACAATACCTACACTCATACACGGCACTCATACGTTAGTCGTAGACTTAGACTATAACCACACATATTACATTAGTTACACAACACCTACACTCATACATGGCACTCATACGATACTTTACAGGAAATGACTTCATCACCTAAGTCACCCGCATCTCCAGCTAGCCAGGAACCCGCAGTTCCTACAGTACCTTCACCTGAACCCAAGAGACGCTGATTGATTATAACACATAGACTAAGTTGATGACACTTTGGTGTACGGCGAGCCCTTTACTGTGCGTGTCAGGGATAACACGTCGGACTGGCACTGGTATCCTACGATGATCAGGAGCTGGGTTTGCTAGGAGCAGGTCCCACCCTCGCACGTTGCTGACACACCCTCTTCTTCACAAACCCTACCACCCCTACCATACCCACTAGAGCAGGCTTTTGCTGCCTTTGTAGCAAAGATGGATCGGGAGATCCGGAACTTGCACGATGCTGCGGGTGAGATTACCGGATTGTTGCAGCGAGGAAGTTAAGCTGATCAAAAGCTAGAAAGGCTGACTAAGGGTCTAGGCGAGACTGACGTGGTGAATGAAAATATGGTGGCGGCATTCCAGGAACTACAGACCCAGGAGAATGTCCGAGACTTTAACCTTGGGGCAGCTGAGACTAGGATTGAGGAGCTCGAAGCGCAGCTCGAGGCTGTCAATGCAGCAGGAGATGCCCAGGACGTTGAGCCCGAGGGAGAACCAACCGAGGACAATGATGACCGATCAGATGTTACTTCAGTAGGAAGTGGCATATGATAGTCTTTCGTTACTTTCTATCTTTTCCTTATACGTAGATGGGCAGGGTTGTTCCCATCCGACAGATATTTCTTGATCTTGATGTTTTGCTTGAATTTATTTTGTAGCCTTTACAATTTATTTAATCTAGGATTATTATTGAAATATTAGATGTTATGGTTGATGTTTCCTTTTGTTTGCTTATACTTGTATGACGATTATATTCGTTATATTTTCCCATTATTTTTATATTGTGAATGTAAATATCATGTCTGTACGTGGCAATGGACGTGGTGGACGCGTCGGAGGGCATGGCGGTCGTGGCAATATCAACATGACTGCAGCTGAACTCACAGCACTAATTAATGACCGTGTGGCTGAAGCTTTAGTAGCCAATCCAGCTGGAGGTAAATCTATCCTGTATCTGCTCTAGTGAGTCAGCACTCATTCTAAACCCATTTTCGAACCTTATATCCTGATGTGTTAGAATTTACACATCTCTTTGGCACAAAACTTCACTCATTTCACAATCAATTCTTGGTTATTTTCAATGTTTAGACACTTATTTGATTCATTTTCAGATTTGTAGGTTTTTGTGAAGCTGGGTGAACAAACATGGAAATTCCAGGATAAAAGTTGAAGTTTTAGGGTTTCTGAGTTGGAGGCACGGTCGTGGCCTTATTTGGCACGGTCGTGCCAGTCTTCAAAACCCTAGTTACGGTCACGCCTTGTATCTGACACGACCGCGCCGAGCCATGTCCTCGAGCACAACCGTGTTCTTGAAGCCCCACGGCCGCGTGTAATCCCGTGAGTCTGGCCCATGACCTTAGAGACGTACTTCCTCTTTCAATGGGACCCAATAGAAGCTCCGGATCGGTCAACCCTCTGCACCACGACCGTGCTAGTTCTTAGGCACGGTCGCGCCCCAGTGACAGGCATGGTCGTGCCTTCCCTCCTGGCGCAGTCGTGCCCCTTTCAGTCTGTAAAAGTAGAAGCCATTCTCTCATTCAGACATTCAGCAACCACAGCAAAAACCCACTATTTGAGCTCCGAAACAGCCTTGTTCCATCCATATTTCAAGCATCTTGGAGGGATTACAACATCAAGAGGATCACAATACATCAACAACAACATCTAGGCTTGTAGGAGTGGTTTGATTCTTGTTTTCGTAGCATGTTTCTTACTATTTTTCCTTGCTTATTTTTCATTCTTGAGCTCATGATGAGCTAAAACTCTTGTTCACTTTGTTTTAGATGAATTTTAGAATCGTTTGACAACATTTATGGATTATTGGCAACCATTATGTTAATGTTTTGACAATCATATGATTATTCTTCAATGAAATTATGTATTCAAGTATCTAAAGTTGTTTTTAAGACTTGTGTTTGTGTATACCATATTATGTTGGAAAACTTATAGTTTATGCTTGTATTCATGGATTAGTGTATGTTTGTATCCTAGTTTATGGCATTTGACTAGGAATGGTGGATGAAGTCTTGTCTATGATTTATGATTCTTGTATGTGTATCCTTATGCTTATGTTTGCAAAGACAAAGTTTTTGTTATGGTGTTTCATGATTAGTTTTATGTTTATCTAGGATTTGTTGACTCATTCTCCTAATTTATATGAACTTTGTATGAACATTATATGTTGAAGAAATGCATGTGATTGTCTAATTAAATGAACTTGAGGTTGGTAGTATGTTTCTCATATTATCTTTCCAACTAGTTGTTGGATTGGTGTACCTTAATCGGAAGCTAGTTCAATCTTTATAAATATTGACATGATTACAACACGTGAGATTCATTGCATGATTTTAGGTGGTTATTTTGTATTATTCTTTCTAGCTTTTCGAATGGTCATTTGATTAGATATATTTGACGAGAATCTGGTCAATCTATGTTACGTGTATTTTCCATGCTTCTATGAGTTATTGAATGTATTCTAGATGGATTCGACACCGAAGTGATCTTTTCTCCTTGATTGTTTGACTTGTAATTTCAGTTTAGTTTTATATAAATTGCATACTAGTTAATTAAACAAACTCTTCAAAATATCATTTTTACCCTCACTTGATTAAATCTTAGTTCCGGTTTATTATCGCATTCCACCGTATCCACGGATTGATATCCGGTTCTTACCTTTACTATATTGCCATCCGACGGGTACACTGCCCGGTGTGTGTGATTAGTCTTTGGTGAAAACCCTTTTTAAAACTAATTGTGTAAAGAATCCTTGTAAAAGTATATATACACTTCAAGCACATCATATCCCTAAACTCATTCTTGTCTTCAATCCAGGTCAGCACAACAACCAACAGGCACTTTTAAGACCTTCATGGATTGAAAGCCCCACACATTTAGTGGAGCTGAAGGAGCCGTTGGCTTACTCCGCTGGATGGAGAAGACTGAATCGGTTTTTGCTATATGCAACTATCCACAGAACAACCAAGTGAAATACAAATCTGGCACACCTGAGGGTCCGGTCCTTACCTGGTGGAACTCCCAGGTGCAGATGTTAACTCTGGTGATGGCAAATGCATTGCCATGGGAAGAATTTAAGACTATGCTGCAAGAGGAGTACTGCCCCCTGACGAGGTGCAGAAACTTGAGGGTGAATTCAGGAACCTCAAGATGGAAGGATCTGAAATTGAAGCCTACACCACTCGTTCGCACGAGCTAGCAACCTTATGTCCTCAAATGGTGACACCCGCCTACAAAAGGATCGAAAAGTACATCGAGGGTCTAATCCCTCAAATTCAGAATATGGTGACACCCTCTAATCCTACCACAATCCAGTAGACTATCAGGTTGGATCGCAAGTTAACCGATCAGGTAGTCGCTCAGGGAACCCTACCCCCTAGAGGTGTAGTTTCAAAGATGGCTGACAACAAGTGAAAGTTTGACAGCACGCACTCTAAAGCTCTCCAGTCTAACCCACCACCGCAGCAGCAAAAGCATCGTAAATTTGAACCTACTAAGAACCTCACACAGTCTACCTCAAATCAGCAGAACCAGGGTACATACGCTGGTAAGTACCCAAAATGCCACAAATGCAACTTTCATCATAATGGGCAATGTGACAAGTACCGCTACCAGCGGTGTGGTAAGATGGGTCATTCAGCCAAAGATTGTAGGGGAGAGCTGCAGAATAAACAGACACCATCTGGAGAAGCACCTAAAGGCTGTTTTGAGTGCGGAAAGGAAGGATATTTCAAGAGAAACTGTCCTCAACTAAAAAAGAATGGTAATGGGAATGGCAACGGTAACAACAACGAGGGTGGAAATGGTAGTAACAACAGTAATGGTGCGAAGGTTCGAGCCCTCGTGATTTGCTCAGGGGAAGCTAGGAATGATCAGAACGTCGTTAACGGTATGTTTCCTCTAAATGATCATTTTGCTTCTATTGTTTTTGATACTGGCACTAACAGAAGTTTTATATCAAAAAGCTTTAGTAAACAGATAGAAACGAGCCCAACCCTATTAGAACAAAAGTACACCATATAGATAGCAGACTGTAAGATAATCGAGGCAACCCACATCCTCAAGGGATGTAAGTTAGGACTATCTGGTCACAAACTCGATATCAATCTCATGCCAGTTACACTTGGAAGTTTTAACATAAATGTCGGCATGGATTGGTTATCTGAAAACCAAGCGGAGATTGTCTATAGTGACAAGGTCGTTCGTATTCCTCTTTCTAGCGGAGAAACCCTATCTGTTCAAGGCGAGAAGAGTGGTGCAGTCATAGGTATCGTATCTTTCATGAAGGCACAGAAGTGTCTGCGTAAGGGTTATACCGCAGTACTAGCCCTTGTCGCTGAGAAACCTTCCTAGGAGAAGAAGCTGGAAGATATCCCTATTGTTCGTGACTTTCCAGAAGTATTTCCTGAATACTTGCCTGGTCTTCCACTCCACCATTAGGTCGAATTTTGGATTTACCTAACACCCGAAGCAGCGCCTATTGCTCGAGCACCATATAGACTTGCACCAAGTGAGTTGTAGATATCCACACAACTGCAAGAGTTGTTGGATAAGGGTTTTATCCTACCTAGCTCATCGCCAAGGGGAGCCCCAGTCCTATTTGTCAAAAAGAAAGATGGGACTTTTCATATATGCATAGATTACCATGAGCTAAACAAAGTAAGTGTCAAGAACCGTTATCCACCTCCCCGTATCGATGATTTGTTCGACCAACTTCAAAGGGTCGAGTTTCTATTCAAAAATCGATCTTATATCAGGTTATCATCAACTAAGAGTTCGAGATGAAGACATCTCTAAAACCGCATTCAGAACACGGTACGGCCATTACCAGTTTTTGGTCATGCCATTCGGATTAACCAACGCACCCGCGGTATTCATGGACCTTAGAACCGAGTATGTAAACCCTACCTCGACCAATTCATCATCGTTTTCATTAATGATATCCTCATCTATTCCAGGAGTAAAGAAGAACACGAGGAGCATCTGTTCTTAATTCTTGAACTGCTAAGGCAAGAGCAGTTGTACGGAAAGTCTTCCAAATGCGATTTTTGGATTTACGAGGTTCAATTCTTAGGACATGTAGTCAATGAGAAAGGAATACATGTCGACCCAGCTAAAGTAGAAGCCGTCAAGAATTGGGCAGCGACTTCGGAAGAGGTGCGACAATTTCTTGGTTTGGCTGGCTACTACCTTCGATTTATCAAGGGATTCTCGAAGATTGCTTAACCTCTCACCGCCCTAACCTACAAAGGTAAACCTTATAACTGGAGCGGCACTCAGGAATCAGCATTCCAGCTATTGAAGCAGAAACTCTATAGCGCACCCATCCTGTCTCTGCTAGAGGGAACGGATGACTTTGCAGTATATTGCGATGCCTCCATCCAGGGTTTCGGTTGTGTGTTTATGCAACGCAAGAAGGTTATCACATACGCTTCTCAGCAATTAAAAATTCATGAGAAGAACTACACGACTCAGGACTTGGAGTTGGGAGCCGTGGTATTCACGCTGAAAATCTGGAGACATTACGTGTACGGTACCAAATGCACTATTTACACCGATCACAAGAGTCTTCAACACATCTTTGAACATAAAGAGTTGAATATACGACAACCTCGCTGGATCGACCTCTTGAATGATTATGATTGTGCCATCAAGTACCATCCTGGCAAAGCAAACGTGGTAGCCGATGCCCTAAGCAGAAAGGAAACCAAACCCAGACGAGTTCGAGTGTTACAACTCACTATTCGCACAGGATTACCCGAGCAAATACGTAATGCTCAACTCGAAGCCCTGAAAGAAGAGAACTTATCGTTGGAAGCCACGCATGGTATGGAAAAGCAACTTGAGATCAAATCGGACGGTATTCGCTATTTCGCAGAGCGAATATGGGTACCAATGTACGGGAACTTAACGGAACTTGTAATGGATGAAGCACACAAGTCTCGATATTCTATTTATCCTGGTTCCGATAAGATGTACCATGACTTGAAGGTTCTGTATTGGTGGCCGAACATGAATGCCGATATAGCCACCTATGTGACCAAGTGTCTGACTTGTTCAAAGGCCGAAGTTGAATACCAAAAGCCATCTGGATTGCTCCAGCAACCGGAAATCTCGATGTGGAAATGGGAGCAGATTTCCATGGACTTCATCACCAAGCTACCCCGAACCCCTAGCGAATGCGACACCATCTGGGTAAAAGTGGATCGCTTAACCAAATCCGCTCATTTCCTTGCAATCAAAGAAACTGATAAAATGGAGAAGCTAACCCGCATCTATCTGAAAGAAGTAGTCTCTCGGCAATGAGTGCCAATTTCAATCATTTATGATATAGGCGCTCGTTTCGCCTCACGTTTCTGGCAATCATTACAATAGCTCTAGGTACGTGCCTAGATATGAGCACAGCGTACCATCCTCAAACAGATGGCCAGAGTGAGCATACCATTCAAACCCCTACAATACATGTTGCGGGATTGTGTAATTGATTTCGGTAAAGGTTGGGAGACTCATCTGCCTTTATTGGAGTTCTCCTACAATAACAGCTACCATACTAGCATCAAGGCAGCACCGTTCGAGGCACTACATGGACAGAAATGCCGATCACCACTTTGTTGGGTTGAAGTTGGAGATAGCCAACTTACAGGTCCTGAACTTGTGCATGAAAGTTCGGAGAAAATTGTACAAATCCGAAATCGTATGGCGGCAGCCCGTGACCGTCAGAAGAGTTATGCCGATAAGCGTCGAAAACCGTTGGAATTTCAAGTGGGCGACTGATGTGTGTTTTATATGTAGATAAAAATGTAAATATATATATATAACCCTGGCAACAACGCCAAAAACATGATGACATGTTTTAGTAGTAATAAATATATTCTATTTACAGCTACACAAAATCATGTTTTAAAATTTTAAATTAAAATAATAATTACTTCAACTAAATACGCACACAATAGGCAATTGTATATATCACGGTGTAGTATAGTATGGATAAGAAACAAGTATCGAACCATGGACACGGATCTCGTACTCAACCCTCGCTATTGTCTGACTAGGATAATAAGTTGGAAAATGGGTTTTGTTTTAAAAGGAAAATAAAAAGATAAGAAATGTAATTAGAAATATTATCATGTTTAAAGTGTTACTCTAGTTGTTATTCCTTGTTAATTAGTTGTTATTCCTTGTTAATTAATGTTATATTTAAAGTAAGGTTGGTCATAGTTATTAGTACTAACAATTTCGATATGTGAGTTAGTATTTCTTAACGGAACAGTGGATACGGTCGGACAACTGTTCCTTAATGAATATAACAGACCCTAAACGGGGTCTCAAGTCCGTCGGTATCTCACAATTCATTATTCGGACTAATATTATGAATGACGTACGTCTGGTATTGTAACTTCTTCAGGTAAGTCGGAATGAACAACTTCCTCCAAAGGTACTTTACGAATGCTCGGACCTAACAAATTATGTTCTTAAATAGTTTTCTTTACTTATAATATTATTTTAAATAAATAAGACTTTCCTTCTCAAGATCAAACCCCATGGCTCCCGCTAGAAGTCCTCTGCAAGCCGATACGAGAGAAGTAAAGAAATACCGACACAAACCGCCCTGTCTGTTTAGGGCTCAAACGGCCTGATGAATACCCAAACCTCCAATCAACCCATAATAATAAATCTTTACTAACTGGCCATGCTAGCACCAAGATTTGTATATAGACCGTACAAACATCAAATAAGCTTCCCAAACAAGAAGTCTTGCTTGAGTAACTCACAAGATTCAAGATTATAAGATTGGTTTAAAAATCACTTATTCTTGTGTTTTTAAGATAACTCATAGAAAAAGACTTTAGAAACATAACATACTAAAAATACTTCATTAATTATTTAAAGTTCAACCAACTCGAGTAACACAAGAGGACTAGCCATGAATGACCATACAAGTGACTCCACTAACCCTTAGATAATGTGTGGAAGTGTTCCAACACCAAGGGAGAGTGGGTATAGGTTGCCTCTTGTTTCACTCGAACAAGAAGAATAAGTTCATATTACAAGACTTTAAAAGAAAATAAACAAAGAAAAGTTAATGGATCATAACCGGGAGAGTTTCGGCTCTTAGCAGAGCACTAAGGCCTTCACACCTCTTGGTAATGGACACCTAAAACACTAGAATGAGCTTACTATTTTTAGGAAAATATTTGGACAATGCACGGCCATGCAATGGGATGCACGGTCGTGCAAATCACTCATTTCTTGCATGTGAGGGAATCTAGCAGAGCAGGAGAGTACAGGGCCACGTGTCACCATTTGCACGGGCGTGCAATGGGATGCACGACCGTGCAACCCCTAATTTTGACTCTTTCTTGATTTTGACTCTCTGGGTTGACTCCTTGGGTGGACGAACGTCCGATTAGCTTCCGGATGCTGATTTTGCCCTGATTTTGAGTGATTTCTTCATGTTTTTGTATGCAAGGGGTAATTATCCTGTTTTAACATAATTAAGTAGATTAAATATCATATCTTATCATATTATCTCTAATTATGATAAATTAGTGGATAGTTATGCGTGCAAAACATGTATAATTTACGTCATATCATAATACCCCACACTTAAACTTTGCTTGTCCTCAAGCAAACTCATTCATGATTATACCCATAGAAGTAAAGTGTTGATAAAATGTTAATCCAAAGCTTTTGTCCCAAATGGTTAAAATTCTTTTATCAAAAGCAATTATGAGATGTTTACCTTTTGAGTGTTTCTCCACAATAGGGTAGTAAGCCTAACATACTTGATGGAACTATGATTATGCACAAAATTATAGTCTCACAAATGTTCACTCAACACTCGGGTTAAATATATGGATATGGTATGTCAAGGAAAATTCTCAATGCTATAATTAATGCTCACATAATCATAGGTTTGTATAAAAATTAAATCTCCACCAATTGGCATAAAATATGTGCATAAATCAAGAGGGCTTTATAAAGGGTTGTAATGTTTGGCTTAGGGTTAGGGTAGGAAGTATTTGGGAATAGTGGCTAAATGTTGAAAATCTGACATGGCTTAATGATAAAAAGGTAATTGATTCCTTTATTCAACTTAGATTAGACATTGTGACTAATCTAAGGACTCTTTTAAGGTCAGATCGTCAAGACCGAATCCCTTCTTTAAGAATGTCAATTTCTTCTTGTTTTTGAAATATTCATTGCTATCAATTCTTCATGAATCGTTCGGTTGTTTCTTCCTAATACATCCACTTTGGTTAGCTTTGCATACTCCAATTTTTCGAGTAATTTGGATTTTCTTTTGATGAGATTTCTTCACTAGCTTGGGCGATTATGAATTCCTTTTTGGTTGCTCCTTTTTCTTTTCACAATAGTTCTTCTTTTCATGAGTTTCTTTCTACGAACATAGGATGGATCTATGATCTTTCGACGGATGATCATTCTTTAAATCATAGCCAAGTCGATTTTCAACTAAAAGGGTTAAAAGATAAAAGGCTAATTTTTCGGGTTTATGGGTTTTGAAATGTGGGTTTAGAAACGAAAAGGTCTAGGCTCAAAGGGGCTAACTAGGGGATAATGTTTAGGGTAGGTAAGGGAAAAGAAAAGGCTAAAGAAAATGGATTAATCCTAATGCCTCCATCATTTTATGCATTCTTTTAGTACATGATCTTGAAATGTATATTTTACACAAGTTCTAACATGCGAAGCATTAATTAGCAATCACTCTAACAAACGAAATGAGCATGTGAAATATGTGATAATCAATTGTGCCAAAAACTTGAGGGCTTTCATGATAATGCTTGGATAGGCTCAAATTCTCACATGAAAACGGAAGGTAAAGGGTAATAAAGTAAAAATGTGCATAAACTTATTTCTTTCTTTTTGTTGTGCTCCTTAATCTTCCCTATTTGTTTCCTTGATTCACTTCAACGCTATTTCAAATTACTGTTTTTATAAGAACGTTTATTCCAAATGATTTTTAAAACTTTTGCTTTTAGATTATTTAAGAAGCTGTCATGCTTAAAGATTATTTTTGAAAATGTTTTAACACTTCTATATTTTAATTCAATGGATTTGGTAGTTGTTAATCATGCACTTGTAATACTTGGGACAAAATTAGGTAGCCAATTTTATCAGTGGGTTTCCACCCCACACTTAGTTTCTGACAATATAGATGTATGCAATATGATATGTGTTATGAATAAGAAGAGTGTGGCGAAACTAATACTCCCCTAATGAGACGTCATCACCATGCATTTGGTCGATTCCCACCATTGCCTAAAATGTAGTTCCAAGCACGAACCAAAACTTTCCTTTACATGTTTATTCAAAGCTCAAGACACAACTAATTACTGGAAATAAAAAGAACCTTAAACTAATATCGCCAACTAGGACGGCCGAATGTGGTGGTGGTGGCACCATATCAACGGTTATCTATGTAACTGGCAAAAAACCATGAGTGTAAATGTATTCAAATCATCCAACAAGTGTTTGGGGGTAAGGGTTTTAAGAAAATGAAAATTTTACCCCAATTCAACACCTGACTGCATGGAGCCCAATGCACGGTCGTGCATTGCCCCTATCTGACCAAATTTGACTTCTTTTTTTTTTTTTAGAGGAAAGAAAATAAAACTTAAACACGTAAAAACCTTCCGAAAGCGTTACGCCGAAATTTTTTTTTTGCTTTCGAATGGCGGTACTTATGTTTATTTATTTTTCTTAACAAAAATTTCGCGGTCGCGATTCCTTGAAAATTCCTGCAAAGATAGATCAGTTAACACAAGCACTAAAATGAAAATAAAGAGAAAATAGAAATAGTCAGTCCAACGGCTTAGATCTTTCGCAGAATTACCGTGTCCCCGACAACGACGCCAAAAACTTAATGTGTGTTTTATATGTAGATAAAAATATAAATATATATAACCCTGGCAACAACGCCAAAAACATGATGGCGTGTTTTAGTAGTAATAAATATATTCTATTTAGAGCTACACAAAATCAGGTTTTAAATTTATAAATTAAAATGATAATTACTTCAACAAAATACACACACAATAGGCAAGTGTACCTATCACAGCGTAGTATAGTATGGGTAAGAACCAAGTATCGAACCATGGACACGGATCCCATACTCAACCCTCGCTATTGTCTGACTAGGATAATAAGTTGGAAAATGGGTTTTGTTTTAAAAGGAAAATAAAAAGTTAAGAAATGTAATTAGAAATATTATCATGTTTAAGGTGTTACTCTAGTTGTTATTCCTTGTTAATTAATGTTATATTTAAAGTAAGGTTGGTCATAGTTACTAGTACCAACCCTTTTGATAGGGGAGTTATTATTTCGTAACGGAACAGTGGATACGGTCGGCCAACTATTCCTTAATGAATATAACGGACCCTAAACGGGGTCTCAAGTCCGTCGGTATCTCACTATTCATTATTCGGACTAATATTATGAATGACGTACGTCTGGTATTGTAACTTCTTCTAGTAAGTCGGAATGCACAACTTCCTCCAAAGGTACTTTATGAACGCTAAGACCTAACAAATTATGTTCTTAAATAGTTATCTTTACTTATAATATTATTTTAAATAAATAAGACTTTCCTTCTCAAGATCAAACCCCATGGCTCCCGCTAAAAGTCCTCTGCAATCCGATACGAGAGAAGTAAAGAAATACCGACACAAACCGCCAGGTCTGTTTAGGGTTCAAACGGCCTGCTGAATACCCAAACCTCCAATCCACCCATAATATTAAATCTATACTAACTGGCCACGCTAGCACCAAGATTCGTATATAGACCGTACAAACATCGAATAAGCTTCCCAAACAAGAATTCTTGCATGAGTAACTCACAAGATTCAAGATTATTAGATTGGTTTAAAGATCACTTATTCTTGTCTTTTTAAGATAACTCATAGTAAATACTTTAAAAACATAACATACTAAAAATACTTCATTAATTAATTAAAGTTCAACCAACTCGAGCAACACAAGAGGGCTAGTCATGAATGACCATACAAGTGACTCCACTAACCCTTAGATAATGTGTGGAAGTGTTCCAACATCAAGGGAGAGTGGGTATAGGTTGCCTATTGTTTCACTCAAACGAGAAGAATAAGTTCATATTACAAGGCTTTAAAAGAAAATAAACAAAGAAAAGCTAAATGAACCAAAACCGGGAGAGTTCCGGCTCTTAGCAGAGCACTAAGGCCTTCACACCTCTTGGTAATGGACACCTAAAACACTAGATTAAGCTTCCTATTTATAGGCAAAGATTTGGACAATGCACGGCCATGCAATGGGATGCACGGTCGTGTAAAGCACTCATTTCTTGCACATGTCACCATTTGCACGACCATACAATGGGATGCACGACCGTGCAACCCCTAATTTTGTCTTTTTTTTTTGACCCTCTGGGTTGACTCCTTGGGTGCATGAACGTCTGATTGACTTCTGGATGCTGATTTTGCCCCTTTTTTGAGTGATTTCTTCATGTTTTTGTATGCAAGCGGTAATTATTCTGTTGTCACACAATTAAGTAGATTAAGTATCATATTATCTATAATTATGATAAATTCAGGGATAATTATGCATGCAAAACATGTATAACTTACGTCATATCAACGACAAAGTTTTATAAAAAGTTTCACCTTGGAAAGGTGTGATCCGTTTTGGAAAACGGGGCAAGTTAAACACACGTTACGTTGGACCATTCGAGATAGTGAGAAGAATTGGTCCAGTAGCGTATCAACTGAACCTACCAGATGAACTCAATGGAGTACACAATGTCTTTCATGTCTTGAATTTAAAGAAATGCCTATCAGACAAGACACTCGTGGTTCCGCTCGAGGAGTTAGAAATTGACGAACAGTTACGCTTCATCGAAGAACCAGTCGAAATCATGGACCGAGAGGTCAAAACGCTCAAGCATAGCAAAATCCGAATCGTTAGAGTTCGCTGGAATGCGAGGACCGGAGTTCAGATGAAAGCACGAGGATCAAATGATGCGCAAGTATCCTCAACAATCAAAGAAGTCAACGGCAAACACGAAAGGTACTAGCTAAATTTTGAGACAAAATTTCTTTCAACTAGAGGATGATGTGACAACCCAAAATTTTTGTTTCAGACAACTAGCGACATTACTCGAATTTTCGGGACAAAAATTCTTTCAACAAGGGGATGATGTGACATCCGGCAATTTCAGTTTAACTCCATTAACACAAACACCGTTATCTAAAACATTTGTTTATAAAAACTAAGTTAGCTCAATTAGGCATGCATACATTACATCACAAACACTCACGTAGCGGTAATTCGGAGAATTACCGAATCACACACTAGTCTAACCCGGAACGTTGGTGAACTAATAAAAATATTTGCGAACAATTATATTAATTTAAATTATGTGAATTTACATATTATGTGACTTTATGTGAACTTTCATGAAATCATGTATGTTTATCGGAAATTAATTGTGCTTGTTATTTCTATAGATGTTAGAATTTTATAAAAATAATAGTTAAGGGTTTTAATTGTGAATTAGTGAAACTTATTTTAAATAACCAGTGGATCCCCTAGATAACCTAGGGATTATCTATAATCCATGTTTAAACCCATGCATATATATATATATATATATGTATATATATATATATATATATATATAACTTTATAAAAAAAATTAAAACCCTAATCTTTCTTTCCCATTCTTGTCGTCGCGATCCCAACCCCACCCCCAAACCCGTCGCTACTCCACCACCATAATACACCATCCATTTGATCTTGATTCTTGCAATTGAACTTGTATTTGATCTATTCTAGGAATTGCTAACGCATCTACGTATGTTTTTCCATTCGATTTCATTATTTTATGATTTCAAGTTTTATGATGAAACCCTAGTTCATCCAAACAAGAATTTTAGTAATAAAGTTGGTGACTTTGATATTGTTTTGATGTTATTACATGTAATTGATGATTTTATTATTATTAGTGAAACCCTAGTGGCATGATGTTCATAACTTGCCTAGAATGGAAACTTTATTGATTATGTGATGTTGTAGGATTGCATGCTAGACGTATTTGATGATTAATATGATTGTAATTATGCTAGTTAGGTTGTATGTAATTGTTTTGGTGTGTTAGAAATCATAGGGTTTCCTAAAGAGCAAACTTTATTAAAAGGTTTTCACTTATATATGAGTTTTATATGTGCATGATGATGTAGGATGATGCAATTGTGCTAAACCGAATGTGTTAACGTGTTGGGAAGTGTTGTTTTGTAGAAATCACGTAGATTATTCATAGCTTACTAAAAGGGGAAACTTTTTAGGTTTTGTAGATTGGAACTTGATTTCTAGACTTGATTTGTATGATGTGATGATCTATTATGTATTAGTATGTGTACATAAGCATGTTAAGATCATGGAAACGTGTTATAGACGATCAATCTGTGGAAACCAAACTTTGTGTTCATACATTACTAATAATAGTAACTTTGTTGATGGAAATACATTGAATGTTCATAGCTTGCCATGTTAGGAAGTTTTATGAATTGTGTATGTATCGTGGAACATGAACTTCTTGTATATTATGTGTAGTATTATACTAAACAAACATTAAGTCACTATACGAGTCACCAACGGGTCGTCGGGTCAAACTTGGTCAATCTTGGTTAAACTATCAACTATTTTCTAAACACTTAAAACAATAGGATTGTTTAGATACTAAGGGTTTATATCAACTTGAACGAACCCACACTCATAGACCTATGTTAATAGGTGACAGTTAGAGATTCACCGGTCTTTACTTTGCTGATTTTTCTAGCACGCATTCTAAGGTGTGTTTCACGGCCCCTTTTTCTGTTTTAAACTAGGGGGAGAAAACATGAACGTAAACAATTAGATTATACATTTCTTTTATATCACTTGCGTACTAAGCGCAAACATATCATGAAAGTTCTTACATATCGAACCGTTTAATATAAAGCAATAACGAGGTAATCTTGAGTAGTACTACTGTGTTATGACAAGCCCCACCCGCGTTAGTCGCGTTAACTCGACTGGAGGTCGAACGGGTGTAGAATTGACCTAACATCTCACCATTGTTTCGTGATAGACATGGTGGAAGGCATCAAACACAAACAGTCAACTTGTGTCGAACGCTTTAGTAACATGTTTATAGGCCGGCTACCTATTGATATAATTGTAATTGTTTTATCAGGTAACATTATCTACATTTGAAACCTGTGAACTCACCAACCTAGTGTTGACACATTTTAGCATGTTTTCTCAGGGCGCTAAGGTACAAGTACGAGATTAGGGCATGCGTTGGAGTCTTATCCGTTTTCAAACATTGGACTTATTTTAACGTTAATGGTTTTTCTTAAACTCATATAGAGTCGTTCAATGTAACTAATGTTTGAGATCCTGTTTTGTCACGCGCCTCGCGGTAAAAACCCACATGTGGATTTTGAGGGTGTGACATCATGTCATGGTTTGGGTCGTGTCAAAAAGTGCTACCCCTATACATTTTTGTAATTGGTTATCTTTTTAAATATGTATTCCAAGGTGGGGAAACATGGCTCGATTCGAGATCAAGCAACAATATCGAATCAGGACAGCGTTCGGAATTCCAAACTAAAAGAGGTTCCGGATGGGATGACAAATATACATGACTCATTGAGAAATTCGAATGCATCCGGATCTAGTAGTCACGATGATATTAAAACAATTCAACTATGTAATACTTAAAAAATAAGGCTACTAAACGGGCTCGGACTTGCACTTTAAGAGCATGTGGTGTGGTCTCGTAAGGCTCTTCCGTGATTCGTGAGTTTTTTCACGGGAAGGAGAGGAGAAAAACAACTTAAACGGCTCTTTTTTTAAATGTTACCGTTCAACGGTAACAAATGAAAAACAATTATTTTTTTCTCAATTAACCACTATAAATAACCCTTTAACCAAATATATTTTACACTAAAAAAACTCACTTTCTTCTCTATAAATCATGAATCCTAATGATCCGAACATGTTTTGGCTTCATTACGCGTTGCAACAAAATGTGTTCAACAAGCGGTCTCCAACAAACCCCAGCGCGTTTACCCAACCACAACCGTTCAACCAAAACCCATTTGGATCACTCGGGTAGGGCTATAAATGTAACGAACCAACTTCCGATTTATTATTAAAATATAATTCTATTATATTAAATGGGTGTAAATAAATAAAATGGAGAGTTGGAGGTTTGTTGCAAATATTAATTTAACTAGTTTTGGTTTAAGGGGTTATTTTTAGAACTCCAAGGGGCTGTTTTTTAAATTTGCCAAATCTGGCAAAAAAGGGGAGGGGGGATCGCAAATCACACACACAAAAGTGTGTTCTTGGTGTTTTGCAAGTGAAGAAGAAGAGGTGTGAAGCTGAGATCGAAAATTATAGTGTTTGCATGTGAGATTAGCGGATTTTGGTGTGCACATCTTACTCTAACTATCAAGTAAGTAATTTATCTTCTCTACAATCTACCATTGTTGATGTTCTTGGTGGGTTTTTGGTGCAACAAGAATTGGGGTTGTTGGGGTGGAATTAAACGGTTAAAAACTTAAAATAAATAGTTATCTAGCTTGATTGAAGGTAATGGGAAGTAGATAACAATATCTAAACATCCAATTTCATGATTTGAAAGCTAGGGTTCTTGAGGATCAAATTGGGGATTTTTGATTTGAGGATGTTTGAATGTCGAATTGAGGTTAGGTAAGTGTCTAGGGAGTTAATAGACACACAACTAACCATAAAGCCCCAATTTCTTTAGGGTGAATTGTAAATTGGAGTTTTGGTGTGACTTGAGTCAAAACCCAAATTAGTAAAAATGGATAAATGTTGTGTAGGGAGATTTAAAACTTGTTTAAGGTTTAATTAATCAAGTTTAGAATGGATGTAATCCATAATGTCTAGGGTGGGCGTTATACCTCAATTGGTGAATGGTGAAATTGGTGAATTTGGAAGTTTCACTATAGTGGGTCAAACGGGTCAAAATGGGTTGAAAGGGTGAATTGGGTGTTGGAGGTTTGGTTAAGGTTGTGACAACCAAACTAAGTTAAGGTGTTGATCTTTAGATCATAGGTGTGTCTTGAATCTCAATTTGGTGAACGAATTGACATCATAAGATTTATAAATGCAAGTTGATAGCTAGGGATCAAGGCGTTAAAGGAGCTAGCTTGGATGACCAAGTGGAATAGTCTGTAGCCAAAGGTAAGTGCTTTACACTTACTTAGTAATGATAGGTGGTAGTAAATGCACATACTAGATATACATGTTGATTTTGTTGATTATCATATGTGCAAATATGTATATGTTGATTTGGTGAATTTGGCCTAAGTGGTTTATAGTCAAATAAATATGGTGAATTTGACTTGTGTGGTTTAGAGTCAAACAAATGTGGTAATTGACTTAAGTGGTTTATAGTCAAACAAATATGGTGAATTTGACTTGTGTGGTTTAGAGTCAAACAAATGTGGTAATTGACTTAAGTGGTTTATAGTCAAACAAATATGGTGAGTTTGAATTGTGTGGTTTAGATTCAAACAAATGTGGTAATTAACTTAAGTGGTTTATAGTCAAACAAATATGGTGAATTTGACTTGTGTGGTTTAGAGTCAAACAAATGTCGTAATTGACTTAAGTGGTTTATAGTCAAACAAATATGGTGAATTTGACTTGTGTGGTTTAGAGTCAAACAAATGTGGCAATTGACTTATGTGGTGTATAGTCAAACAAAATGGGGTTAATGAAGTATAATTGAAGTCATTGAACTTCACAAGTATAAATGGTGGGTTGGGATCTTTGAATCCCGCGGGTCGGTAAATAACGGATGTGTTATAAAGGTTGATTGGTGTCGTGTGTGTACACTTGTTTGTATGTTAAAGAGTCGGTGTTTGAAGTCTAAGAACGTCACTAGTAGTTAGTCTTTGAACTTCACTTATGTCGTTGTCGCTTGAAGTCTTTGAACTTCACTAATGTCGTTGTTGCTTGAAGTTTAAGAACCTCACACGGAAGTTATTTTAGGTCAGGAACTTCACATGGTTGTGTTATGGCGTTTGAGGTCTTTTAGAACCTCGTATAAAGGAGTTTGAAGTCTAAGAACCTAACACGGTAGTTATTGAGGTCATGATCTTCACATGTCATTTGTGGTATTTGAAGTCTAAGAACCACACACGGAAGTTATTTGAGGTCCTTAGAATCTCACAAAGAGGTGTGGTCAATATGGGTGAAAGTGCAGGGAACATGGTTGTGTTGGTCTGAACATGATCATTCCTAGGGAAGATGGTTGTGTTCATCTGAACACAACCATAACAGAAATCTTGTTTTTTTCTGATACTGAAGGGGAACACATTTGTGTTCATCTGAACATGACTGTGTTCCGGGAACATGGTTGTGTTCATCTAAACACAACCATGAAAGAAATTTTTGGTCCTTAGAATATTTTTTTTTTAGTATTCTTTGGTAATACCCATGGGGGGGAGGTCTTCGGATATATTATTATCATTACTAAAGGTTGTTTTTGGTGTCTTTTTGTAGGTAAAGCTCTGGTTTGAAATCTCGGGTCACGCTTCGTGTAGGATATGATTCTCATTTGTTTTGGTGAATATTAACGGTTGGAATTAGAACTTTGGTTGGGAGTCTTGAAACTTGTTTTAAATTGTTTCTTGGATGTTAAAACTTGTTGTCATTTTGAAATGTTGTTTTGTCGTCATTAACAAAACTTTATCGTTTGTCGTTTCATAGTAAGTAACATGTGTTGTTTAATCAAAAGTGTTTTATGGGAGCTATATTCCGCGTATTTTGAAAGTTAAAATTTGGTTGAAATTTTGGGTTTTACAACTTGGTATCAGAGCAATGGTTTGAGGGATTCGGGTGTGCAAGACACCGAACTCAAACTTATTTGCTCTTGATAAGGGGGAGTGTAATGAGAATCCAATGAAGGCATGACTGAGACACGGAGCTAAGGTGGAGGTTAGTAATGATATTTGTTGTTTGTTTATTTGGTGTCCAAGGTGTTTATGTGTGCCGAAACTTGTCTTTAGAGTTATCACATAGGGACAATGAATATACTTAGGCATAGTATATTACTAATCATGTCTAGCTAGGATGATTAGTAATGTAACATGTCTACGTGTCTTCATGGTGGTTATGTAATAATAACCATCACCAAGAAGTAAATGAAGGTAAATATGTATGTATTTATATGTATATAGATGTAGATATACTTATATACATATAGGAGTATAACCTAAGATAGATGCCAATAGTTATGCTTATACACGTATGACGAGTCAATCGTTTTATCACAGTCGGGGAATGACTGACGGAGACGGATGTTAGTAGGCGGAAATAGTAGATGTGAGTTGTCTTAAAGACTCATGTATGAAAGAGTCTAGGCGTATATCACCTCGGGGATGGTGAGGTTCTCGAAGTTATCTGGGAGAGTTAGAGAGCATCATTCTAGTGGAGGATGGCTAGAGCTTTCTACCTAGTTGTGTCAACCTTCCGTAAAAGAAGATAGGGCTCTTCGAGGCGAGCCTTTGTAAGAAACGTATGAAGCCTAAGAACGGGAGGAACAACTTTGGTGAATTAAGGTGGGAAAACCTTGTTCCCACAAGGGGTTCGTGGCGTACGAACCAAAGGAGTTAATTAGTGGTAGTTTATCCGTTGGTTAGTGAACGATGCATCACTATAATGGTATTAGCTTCGGAAGCAATCCTTTGTGATTGGAGAATAGAGTACGATTCGCGGTGAGTCGACTCTAGGACATGGTGGAGGATTGTTGAGATTTCTCCATAAGGAAAAAGGCTTAAAGGCGTGAAGACAATGTATCTGGGTGAATTCAAGAGGCGTTCTTGAAATGTTTCTATCCACAAGCTGTACTGGATCATGTTTCTAGAGAATTCCTTCACTTGTGGTAGACAGGTGGATTGATTAAGATTAAGGGCATGTTGTATGACTAAGCACACTCTTGCCTAAATCTTGGAGTGTCGGAAGGAATGGAGATAGATTGGCTTCTTGATACTGTCGGTTGGCAATATAGACTGGTGGAGTTGATTATTATATGTTGTAGGGAGATCAATTCTGGAGACAAGTGGAGTGTAAGGAGGAAATTAGAGGTGGCTTCAAGGAAGCCAAGTATTCTAGCCGAGCTAGAAATTTTGTGGAGGAAATACTTATTATTGTTGTAGGTGTGGAAAGTAACTCGAATGGAGAATGATGGGACATGCTATGCCATAGTGTTACAGTCCTAATGACATGTGCTACAGTTGTTATAAATCGGGGCACATTTAAAGTAAATGTCTCGAGCTAAAGCACAATGGTGATAAAGGGGAGAAAATAGAAATTTCGAGGCCTTCGAGTTGGACATTTCTAACTACCAAGGATGAGAATGAAGTTCTTTGGTTTTATTGGCGGGTTGCGGGTGAAACAATCACATGGAATGGAGTCCTACGATTGTAGTGGAACTTATGTGGTACTTAGTGACCGTATCAATGTCGTGTGTGACTAAGAGGTGACGTGTCGATCTGTTCTCATCTAGAGACGGTGAAGCACATGGCGCATGAATTGGTGTATACCTGGCTTATGCTATTGACACCAACCGGAGCAATGGAATACTTGATGTTCCAGTCGTGTAGAAGTTCATTAAGAGTTTTATACCCGAGTGTCTCTTCTTGGGGTGTAACCATTCCTTGTAGAGTTGAAGAATGGAATAATGCGTTGTGCATCAATTGTCGGGGTTGAACTAAGTGACTTAGGTCCTAGATTCAACCAATAAACGTAGAGGAGGTTAATATCCCATAAATGGTTATGAAATCCATTGCGGATACTATGAGATTGCGGTGTGCCGTTTCGGCTTTGGTGGAAATCCATTTTGGATAAGGTGGAAAACTTATGAAGGCTTATCTGTAGACCTATTAAAGATAAACAATTGGTAAGTGGTGTTTGAAGTCTTAGAACTTCACCAGTTGTGTTTGAAGTCTTAGAACTTCACAAGTGGTGTTTGAGGTCTTAGAACTTCACAAGTGGTGTTTGAAGTCTTAGAACTTCACAAGTTGTGTTTGAAGACTTAGAATTTCACAAGTGGTATTTGAAGTCCTAGAACTTCACCAACGGTGTTTGAGAATGAAGTCTTCGAACTTCAAAAAGGGGGATTGTGTGATTGAGATCATTGAATCTTACTGGATGGCTTATGATTAAGTTATTGGAGATAAACTGAATGTTTGGGTCACGGATAAGGAGCGGCCTTTCGGAGTCGTGAAAGAGGATTTTGGGTAAGGCAATCGTCGTGTCCTTACTTTGAGAAATCGTATGCTTGTCGGTTATTGTGGTGCCTCACGCATTAGACTCGGTTATGTCTTTATGCAACGAAGCAGGCCTGGACAGTTGTGAGCTTGATTGTAGCAACTAAAGGAGATAACTTGAGGAGGAACGGGTGACTGTATACGCAGGTGATTATTAGGTGGTTGAATTGAAGTCTCGAACTTCAAAGGAGTGTTGTATGTAGGTGATAGGATCGTTGAATCCCAATAGTATGAAACACTTGAGACCTTAAATCTCAATGGATGGGTTGGTGTGGAGGTTATGAAACTTCTAATTATGAGGTGGGAGAATGGTGTGATAGAACTTGAATTCCTTAGTTGTCAAACGTATTGACTACTGTTATGAGGTGATTCATAAATTTAAGTAATCTATTCACACGGGGTGACTTAATGCTTGGTTATGGAGCATACACTTTTGGTGGCAAGAGGTGGAAGGAGACATAGTCGAGATGATTGACAAATGTCTCGTTAACTTGTGGATTTAGGCCAAACGCTAGGGGAAGGTTGTGTGGGAAGACTCAACGGCTTCATATACTTATGTGTGGTAAGAGAAGCTTGTAGTAGTATGATTACAAGAGTACATGAAAAGGATGGTAACATGTTACGATGTGGTTAAGTAGAGGGTCTTTTGACCGATGAGTATGTAATTCCTGTTCTTGGAGGAAACGTACTCTTGTGAATGATCAAAGAAATTCAATTTAGTGGAGGGTGTGATAAAACATGGCGTAATCGTATCTTTTGAGTTAGATTGAGATATCGGTTTCATTTGTCCAATTGAAGGAAGTCGGTGATCTTACCTATCTTGGTGACAAGTTAGCTATAATTGGAGTAGCGACATGTCATTGTTCGATTTACTAGTTGGTGGACGGTGTCGAACATCAATTAATTTGGTGGAATTGATTGTCGGGAGTTTAGAATCAATGGTGTGATCTAAGACTTGGTGTAGAAGATCTTGTGAATGAGCGTGATTGCAAATCCACTCAAGATGCGACAGTAAACCCTAGTCGAATATAGGGAAGGGGTGAGTTATTATCCAAGTGGGAAACTAGTTTTATAAAAGTTTTCACTTGAAAGGAGGTGGATCGGGTTCGAAAATGTGGGAGGTTAAGTAACCGTTTTGTTGGACTGTTCAAACTTTATGTTGGTTTGGTAATTGGTTTAATGTTTAGAGTTACCCGAGGGAATCGAGTAAACTCTATGATACATTATCATGTCCCATCCACGGAAATGTTTGGCGGGAGAAGTTGTTGCTTCTCATGGTGATGTTGAGGTTATGATTTTGAATCTCGTGGAATAACCAGAGACTATCTTAGATAGTGGGATGCATTAATTATGCAATGAGGGATCTACCATGTATTATTCCTTGAAAGAACAATGAAAGGTGGAATTGAGTTTGAGATAGTAAAGAGGAGGAATGTTTAATTGCTACCCTAAGTTGTTTATGTAGTGGCGGGTTTCGGGGACGAAACCCAAATTTAGGGGGGTTGATTTGTAACGAACCAGCTTCCGAGTTATTATTATAATATAATTCTATATTAAATGGGTGTAAATAAATAAAATGGAGAGTTGGAGGTTTGTTGCAAATATTAATTTAACTAGTTTTGGTTTAAGGGTTATTTTTAGAACTCCAAGGGGCTGTTTTGTAAATTTGCCAAATCTGGCCAAAAGGGGAGGGGGATCGCAAATCACACACACAAAAGTGTGTTCTTGGTGTTTTGCAAGTGAAGAAGAAGAGGTGTGAAGCTGAGATCGAAAATTATAGTGTTTGCATGTGAGATTAGCGGATTTTGGTGTGCACATCTTACTCTAACTATCAAGTAAGTAATTTATCATCTCTACAATCCACCATTGTTGATGTTCTTGGTGGGTTTTGGGTGAAACACGAATTGGGGTTGTTGGGGTGAAATTAAATGGTTAGAAAGTTAAAACAAATGGTTATCTAGCTTGATTGAAGGTAATGGGAAGTAGATAACAACATCTAAACATCCAATTTCATGATTTTAAAGTTAGGGTTCTTGAGGATCAAATTGGGGATTTTTGATTTGGGGATGTTTGAATGTCGAATTGAGGTTGCATAAGTATCTAGGGAGTTAATAGACACACAACTAACCATAAAGCCCCAATTTTTTTATGGTGAATTGTAAATTGGAGTTTTGGTGTAACTTGGGTGAAAACCCAAATTGGTCAAAATGGATAAATGTTGTGTAGGGAGGTTTAAAACTTGTTTAAGGTGTAATTAATCAAGTTTAGAATGGATGTAATCCATAAGGTCTAGGGTGGGTGTTGGACCTCAATTGGTGAATGGTGAAATTGGTGAATTTGGAAGTTTGACTATAGTGGGTCAAACGGGTCAAAATGGGTTGAAAAGGTGAATTGGGTGTTGGAGGTTTGGTTAAAGTTGTGATAACCAAACTAAGTTAAGGTGTTGATCTTTAGATAATAGGTGTGTCTTGAATATCAATTTGGTGAACGAATTGAGATCATAAGATTTATAAATGCAAGTTGATTGCTAGGTGATCAAGGCGTTAAAGGAGCTAACTTGGATGACCAAGTGGAATCGTCTCTAGCTAAAGGTAAGTGCTTTGCACTTACTTACTAATGATAGGTGGTAGTAAATGCACATACTTGATATACATGTTTATTTTGTTGATTATCATATGTGCAAATATGTGTATGTTGATTTGGTGAATTTGGCTTAAGTGGTTTATAGTCAAACAAATATGGTGAATTTGACTTGTGTGGTTTAGAGTCAAACAAATGTGGTAAATGACTTGAGTGGTTTATAGTCAAACAAATATGGTGAATTTGACTTGTGTGGTTTATAGTCAATCAAATGTGGTAATCGACTTAAGTGGTTTTTAGTCAAACTAATATAATGAATTTGACTTGTGTGGTTTAGAGTCAAACAAATGTGGTAATTGACTTAAGTGATTTATAGTCAAACAAATATGGTGAATTTGACTTATGTGGTTTAGAGTTAAACAAATGTGGTAATTGACTTAATTGGTTTATAGTCAAACAAATGTGCCAATTGACTTATGTGATGTATAGTCAAACAAAATGGGGCGAATGAGGTATAATTGAAGTCATTAAACTTCACAAGTATAAATGTTGGGTTTAGATCTTTGAATCCCGCGGGTCGGTAAATAACGGATGTGTTATAAAGGTTGATTGGTGTCTTGTGTGTACACTTGTTTGTATGTTAAAGAGTCGGTGTTTGAAGTCTAAGAACCTCACCGGCAGTTAGTTGATGTCATGAACTTCACTTAGGTCGTTGTCGCTTGAAGTCTTTGAACTTCACTAATGTCGTTGTTGCTTGAAGTCTAAGAACCTCACACGGAAGTTATTTGAGGTCATGAACTTCACAAGGTTGTGTTATGGCGTTTGAGGTCTTTTAGAACCTCATATAAAGGAGTTTGAAGTCTAAGAACCTCACACGGTAGTTATTAAGGTCATGATCTTCACATGTCGTTTGTGGTATTTGAAGTCTAAGAATCTCACACAGAAGTTATTTGAGGTCATGAACTTCACATAGCCGTTTTATGGTGTTCGAGGTCCTTAGAATCTCACAAAGAAGTGTGGTCTATATAGATGAAAGTGCAAAGAACATGGTTGTGTTGGTCTGAACATGATCATTTCCAGGGAACAAGGTTGTGTTCATCTGAACATAACCATAACAGAAATCTTGTTTTTCTTCTGATGTTGAAGGGGAACACAGCTGTGTTCATCTGAACATGATTGTGTTCCGGGAACACGGTTGTATTCAGATGACAGTAATTTTGGGTCCTTAGAATATTTTTTTTTAGTAATCTTTGGTAATACCCATGGGGTGTCTTCGGACATATTATTATCATTACTAAAGGTTGTTTTTGGTGTCTTCTTATAGGTAAAGCTTTGGTTTGAATTCTCGGGTCACGCTTCGTGTAGGATATGATTCTCATTTCTTTTGGTGAATATTAACGGTTGGAATTAGAACTCCGGTTAGGAGTCTTGAAACTTGTTTTAAATTGTCTCTTGGATGTTAAAACTTGTTGTCATTTTGAAATGTTGTTTTGTCGTCATTAACAAAACTTTATCGTTTGTCGTTTCATAGTAAGTAACATGTGTTGTTTAATCAAGAGTGTTTTATGGGATCTATTTTCCGCGTATTTTGAAAGTTAAAATTTGGTTGAAATTTTGGGTGTTACAGTAAACGACCTATATTCTCTGTTTTTTACACATGTGTATACCGAATTTACACATGTGTAAATTCGGTATACACATGTGTAAACCAGGTTTCTTTTTGGGTTAGTTTTTTCAATTGATTGTGTATTCGTAATAATCCCCTTGATTTCAAAAATCTACGGTTTTGGGCATTAATTTGTTGAAACTTTAGAAAGCCCTACTTTGGATTTTTTTTCATGATCTGTAATCCATTTGAATTTACAATTTCATATCTGTAAAAACCATGTCAGTTTTGTAAAAAATAATAGCCCAGGTCTGAGTTTTGCACATGTGTAAATCCAGTTTACACATGTGTAAATTCAGTTTTCACATGTGTAAACCAGTTTAAATCTTCATTTCGTATTCTTCATATTGCTAATTCACAGTTAAATCTACACATTGTAGTTTCTAATCCAAACAGAGAATGAGGAGACGACGATCGTTGAACCTGCGATGTTCTACTCACTTTTGATTTCAGATCTCGTTTCTTATGCCAGTGATGTTCAACTCTCTTTGATTTCAGATCTCGTTTCTAATTTGTAAAGTTATTTGTGTATTTTGGATATATAATTTTTTTTTCCTGATATGTATATATATGTGTTCTTGAATTGTTGAGAGAGAGAGGGAGAAAGAGATTTTTTATTACTAGATTTACACAAAAAAGAAGAAAATAAAATAAAATTACCTTTTTACCCCCTTATTTAATCTAGACCACATGTTTTTATATTAAATATATTAAAAACAAAGAATTAATTATAACCACATATTAAAATACTAAGAAATGAATGTGTGGTCCATATTGAGTTTAAGGGTTTTCATAACAACTTAGTGTTTACAACTGATACGTCCCCTATATATATATATATATATATATATATATATATATAAGGTTCCAGTAAAAAGTGGTTTTTCGTTAAAAAAATCCTAAGAAGTGGGTCAAACGAACTCCGATTGAGATCAATCTAGCGGCGTTGAAACCGTCTCATCGAACCCTAACCCGCCCCCAAAAACCTAAACCTCCATCCACCCACACCCCCAAAAACCTAAACCCCCCTCTAACCCCTCCCTGAAAAGCCTAAAACCACCACCCCACCCCTAAAAACCTAAACCCCCTCACCCCACCCCCCCCCCCCGCCAAACCTAAACCCACCCCCAACCACCCCTAAAAACCTAACCCCCCAACCACCCCCACCTCCAAAAAAAACCTAAACCCTAAAAGCTAAACACTAAGGCTAAAACCCCAAAATTCAACCCTAAAATCTAAACCTTAAAAGCTAAAACATAAAAGCTAAGATGGTAGATTTCGACGAGACGGTTCCAACGCCGCTGAAATGAGCTCAATCGGAGTTCGTTCGATATCGTTTCTTAAGGTGTTTGTCATTTCTTAGGTTTTTTTAGCGAAAAACCACTTCTTATTTGAACCTCCCCCTATATATATATATATATTAGTTATTTAGACGAGCCAACGAGCTGCGCCACGAGCCTAGCCACGAGTCGAGCCACGAGCCGAGCCCGAGCCGAGCCAACCCTAGCTCGAGCTCGACTCGATTACAATTCGAGCCAGCTCTGCTCGGCTCGTTTACAACCGAGCTTTTTTCAAGCCGAGCTTTTTCTGAGCTTTTTTTTAGCGAACTTCGAGCGAGCTTTTTGAACAACCCTACACCCTGGTATGTCCAAACAGGCCAACTATGCCAAATATGCCCGTATGATACTCACCCAATCCGGATTTTGTTCCGAAAACTCAAGAAGTACGGGAGAAGGAAGAATAAGCTGTTGAGGAAACGCAACTCGTGCGTAACAAAAATAAAGGCAAAAAGAAAAATCCACAAACAAAAACAGACTCACGAATTACAAAGAAGTGAGATTTGGACGAAGAGTTAAATTTGGCTAGGGTGTTTGTCGTTTCGTAGGATCTAGTTATCAGTATTTAAAATATAATTCTATTTAACGTTTTTATTACTTCCTTATACAAATTAAAATTAATTCTTTTTATTTTTTTATTACATCCTTATACAAATTAATATTAATTATATTTAATTTTTTATTTCTTAGGTAACACTCAAAACAAAATAATGTTATGGAAACATATTGGTAAAAAATATGAAGCCTTAACGGGCGTACCCCCTAGTACTGATGTATGGACCAATTGAGTTCTAAATGGACTCATATAAACTGAAAGGTGTTAAAGTTTTTAACGGGATCTACCAAGAATGTGATAAGAGCCGAAAAAGCGGTTGTAATGATACCTACATTTTGATATAAGCAACGGCCCGCTATCAAGACGACGGAGGAGGCCAAACTCCAATAGAGACTTGGGAACTATTGAGGCAATCGCCCAAATGGCAAACATTGTACGTCAATCCAAGCGGAGCCGGATCGTTAAAGAACCGATCCTCGACCGATATTAATGCTAGTCCGAGCGCGTTCGACGAAAGATCTATCTATGATCTCAACCGAGATGCATTGGATGACGAGGATGACATACCACGTCTGCTCGGAAAGAAAAAAAAAGGCCCGAGCATCGGGCTTGGGATTCGGCTAGGTTTCCACTCACGTCGAAATCGGCCAACAAATGATCGAACAAATGCAAGACTTTAACATGAGAGAAAGAGATAAGTTTAATTAGAAGAGATAAAAATAAGGGATGGAAATTCTTGCACTAAACCTTGATCAGATCATCGGCCCCTGAAGAGCCCTTCTCGAGAAGAAACATAATGAGATCAAAACAAAATAAGGAATCAAGTAATTTTATTTATGTTTATTTTTAATTTATGTAACTTTTATTTATGTTTATTTTTATTTTTTGAATTTTTATTTGTCTTTTTTTTAATATAATTTTAATTATCAATATTATTTAAATGAATATTAATAAAAAAATGCATTTAATGCACACACCACCCTCACTCACTTGGGTATTTCCCTTGTCACGTGAGGTTGGTGTGAGAGTTGATGAAGATGATGTGGCGCCACGTGGCAATCAATTTTTCCCTCATTAAAGCCTCACTCAATAAAGTATACTACATGCTCTAAGTAGCAAGCTCGGAAGGTATATTAGAATGAATTTTTTTAGCATATATTACCATAGAAGGTTTTGAAAATTTTAATATTTTAGCTTGGTGGAAAGAAAAAGAACCCTAATTCCCGATTCTAGCCGCTATAGCTAGTGCTCTACTATTGGTCAAAGTTTCTACGTTAATCTTGGAACCCGCTTTTTCTGTTAGCGACAGTATAATATCTCCAATAAGCACAAAACTCACCCCAAATATTGGTGGAAGGATGCATTTTTGTGAAACACTACTTGGACGACATGGAACGGATATGAAATACTTCACCACTTGAAGGCGAAATTATAAGGGTTGAACAAGAAATACACGATAAAGAAATAGCAACGAGATTGTCGATTTCACTTATCGCACAAGAAGCCGCTTACGAAGAAGAACTACATAACAATGTTGACGACTTATAAACTCCAAACAACGATGATGACACATATTTTTTATTAGAATGTATTGCAATTTTCTTTTTCTTTTTTTTTCATTTCAAAAACTAAAAAAATAAATAAACAATTACCTTTATTAGGGTGTAAGATTTTACATTTGTTATGCTTACTTTATATTTAATAATAATTAAATTACCGTCAACAAATATAAAATAATAGTAATAAGAATAATTCTTTTTTTATTCTTATTAAATTAAGTTTATACTTAACTACAAAAGGAATAAAGAAAATTTTCTAAATTAAAATTACTCTAAGAAAAATTTTAAATTAAAGTTAATCTATCAGTTAATAAATAAAATCTTAAATTATAAAGGCCGGCTTTTTAAATCGATCCTATATGGTTTGTGTTGGTTCGGTTTTTTTCTTTTGTAAACCAGTTTCTAATCTGAACCAGTTTGTGTCAATCCGGTTTTGACATTCTTCGACTTGATCCTAACTAGTTTCTAAACTGATCTGGTTTGTCTCAAAAACCGTTTCGTGCACCTCTACCTAGAGCTCGATCTCGTAACCAACACCTTGATAAAAAAAATTAGTTTATTAAGAAAATTATCAAATTATTTAGCGAGTACTGCTCAGTTATTGATAAAGTACTAAATTCAAATTTGAACATTATTATGAATTTTTTAGCGTCAAGTTGGAACCTATAGCCCCACATGTTACATGTGTAATACGTTTATTTTTGACTAAATGTACCAAATTGTATGTCCATCCATGTGCGTCAAACATTTCTTTTAATTAGCTATATATCATAGACCTAAGAATTTAGTCAAGTAAGACCCAACAACTTTACTAGCTTTTTGATCCTTAAACCGACAACATGCTTTTACATTTTACTCACACAATAACATAACATTCATTTCGTGACTATAAATAATATCCCTATATAAATTAAAGTTACCGAATACTAATAATATTTAATATTCAAATTCAATATAATTGTTTAAAATGATGATACTATTTTTGATGGATATGATAATTTTTTAAAATGATGATATTATTTTTGAAACATCAGTGTTTATGTTGAAAGAAATATCACAAAACGTTATCGACTGAGGCGATTCTGGTGAAACATAAATTACAAATTTAATTGAGGTTTTTCTTATATAAAAAAAATCAAATAATTTATGATTAAATTTTGTTTGAGCATTAACACTACAAAAGATAGGGCTTTCATTGAGGATATATCCATCGGAAGGGAAAATGGATGTTGTTAGTCATGTATTGGTGATTGTAAGTATGGCGTGGATAAGGAATTCACCGAAAGATCATTGATGACACATCACCGATGGATCACCGACAACTACCATGTCATTTGAACAAAAGTGTGTTCCACCGAATAATCACCGGCGAACGCTTCACCTATACATCACCTACGGCGGAGATCGGTTAGGTTTGAGATCCTTGGAACTAATGATTATCAAAATTAAAGTATGGTTGAAGTGGTTGATTGCCACCTTTGTTTGAGTTGGTGATCAAAATAGTTGATTTGTGTGTTCAACTAATGGAAAGTTGGTGTCGAGGGACACTACTAGAAAACATGCATATTTTTTATAAAAGTTTCCGACAAGTTACCAACAAAAGAAATTTTCACAAGTTTGCGACAACTTTCCGACAAAACAAAAACAAAAAAATAACTATACGATTTCCTACAAATTCCGACAAATTTATTAAATAAGTTAACTTATTTATTTACTATAATCGTCGGAATATCGTTGGAAATTACCGACGAAAGGCTTTAGTCGCTAATTCGTCAGAAAATTAGTCGGGACTTTGTCGGAAAAAACATTTCCTACGGAGTTTTTTCTAACAAGCATTTTTTTGTCGGAAACTTGTCGTTGACAACGAATTCCAACAAATTTCTCACGAAATCTCACTACTAAAAAAATAAAAAATTTGCGACAGCAGTTTTGTGGAAAATTTGTCGGAATTGACCGTTAGCGACAAGTTTCCGACAAAAAGTGTTTGTCGGAAAAAACCTCGTAGGAAATGTATTTTCCGACAAAGTCCCGACTAATTTTCCGACGAATTAGCGACTAAAGCCTTTCGTCGGTAATTTCCGACAATATTCCGACGATTATAGTAAATAAATAAGCTAACTTATTTAATAAATTTGTCGGAAAATTGTAGGAAATCTTATAGTTACTTTTTTGTTTTTGTTTTTTGGAAAGTTGTCGCAAACTTGTGGGAAATTTTCTTTTATCGAAAACTTTTGTAAGAAATATGCATGTTTTCTAGTAACGGGAAGAACTTAAAGATGCCACTGGCAATAGTTTCTATCAAAGGCATAAGTCCGTACCAAGGGTGAAGTAAGAGATAGTACCGAGCTTTTAATTTTCAACTGAAAGTCCAACTTACTATTGATGGCAAGTGGTTACCATTGAAGCCATATATACAACTAAAGCAAGTTGTCACCGAGGGTAATTATCATTGAAGCTAAGTTCCCAGTGGTGGTAACTTGGTACTTAAATATAGTTTTGTGCACAGAGAAGATTAGAGAAGGGGGGGGGGGGGGGGTTGTCTTTTAAGACACGTGTAATTTCTTCATTCAAAGGTACCGAGATTTAGCTACGTAGAAATAAAAAAAACTATAATTGATAGTTTTTATATCGCTGATTCGATTTTATCTGTTGATTAGGATGATTTTGAATTTGGCTGTGTTTGTTCTTATTTTTTATACAAAAATACCAAATTGTGTAAAACCCTAATTCGATTAACAACTGTTCCTTCAATGCAAGCTACTCTTATATATAGATCATTTAGTGGTTTAGCTTAGTTTTGTAAAATATAGGAACCGATCCACAAACAAATTGGTATGGGAGCAGGTTTTCAAATTAATTGATCTACGTTGGGATCCTTGTACCAGTTTTAAATTAAAAAAATATATAATTTAATCATATTAAATAAATAAATCAAATTTAATGAGCGGAAGCGGTGATCGCGCCAGTGATCCGATTACACGCGTATAAACAATAAAATTAAACTAACCATAGCGGGTAAATAATTATACCTTCGACGATTAACCGAAAGATCAAACACCTTGTTTCAACGAACGTCTCACTAGTGACTAATCACGAAACCCGCAAGAGAACGAGAACCATCTCATGGTTCACATAAATTGACGACGGCGCAAGGCTGGCGACGACGGCATCCCGACGGTGGTTCGCGGCGGCGGACGGAACACGGCGGTGGTCCGGCGATGGTTGTCAGCGTCAAATGGAAACCGAGGGGACGGAGCGCAAACTTGAAGGTGGCTAGAATGGTTATTAGGATTTTAGGGTTAAGGTTTATTTATAATTCCTCAACTTACAAACCGCACCCCCGGGGTATTAACATTTAATCTCCATGTAATTAACTGTTAATTACATATAATCCTCGCAGTTAACTAATTACAAATAATTTAGTAAAACTTTAATTATCTGATATTTAACACTTAACCCTCTGTATTTAATTATTTCTCTAAATAATTAATTACCGAATTCAGCGTTAAATACTTTTCTAAATATTTATTCGCCGTTTAATAAAACCGTGTTTCATGAACTATAATATTTACGACTAAATATTGCTCGTTACCCAAAGTGTAACTCTTTGAATCGTACCTCGATAGTAACGTTGACTTAATTGACGATCGGACATCCTATATCCAACAATCTCCCACTTGGACGATTCATCAATTAATCGGTTCAACGTAGACAGTGGTGAACGCCTAGCTGTATCTCACTGCCCCTAGCAAGGTATGACGTATTGCAATCGTCAACTATTTCCTTGTGTTGAAGTAACTCTTACTTCACCAAGTACAACAGTCATGATAAACTCATCTATGTATAGTTTCTGTTTAGGGCATCCGTTGAACATGAGACATGGATGCAAGTCATTTCTCTTATGAGGTTCAACTATTCTTGTTCTTACCTCTAATTCAAAGTGGTCTAAACAAACTACTCTTAGTTTGAGCGTGGCCACGCGTTTTGTACCAGTTCGAATTAACGAGGGAGCATAATTCCTTTGGTCACGTACAACTCCCACTTAACTTCAGGTTTATTCCCAATCATACCCTTATTACTGTCTTTCACAGAACAACGTTAGATATGGTCAAAGAACAAACTTCAGTTAAAGTTAGTTTAAATATGTGCCTCAGGTCGAAGGATCGACATATCTTACCATATTCAAAACTTCTAAAGACCTTGATCCATTAAGATAGTTTTGAAACGAGTTACGTCCAATATTCATTCTCTAATGAATATCTGTGAATATGATCTCCAACTTCTTGGACATTCATTAGAAATGAACTAATCATCTAATTCACAATATTCTTACATTCAGATTGATTCCCATGAATCTGATCGACTACGGACATTTAGAATACAATATTCAAGGATTCTAAAACGTATAAAATATCTAACATAGAAACATATATTTATAATGCATTTAATCATTCAATCAAAATAAAATACCAATGTAACTATATTGTTCGAATGCACTATATACTAAATTACATATCAAACCCACTGTCTAGCAATTCTAATACCTATCTTATCAGCATGCTCCTCATATTTAGCTTGAGGCATAGTCTTAGTGAACGGATCCGTAAGATTCTGATCTGTGTGAACTTTGTTTAACACGATGTCTCCCCGTTCCGGTATATCTTTGATATAATGAAATATTCTGAGTATGTGCTTTGTGTGGTGGTGTGACCTTGGTTCCTTGGCTTGAGCTAAGGCACCAGTGTTGTCACACAATATCTTGATTATTTTCTGAATGCTAGGCATTACCCCGAGATCAACAATGAGCTTCTTCATCCAAGCAGCCTCCTTTGCAGCTTCTGAAGCGTCAATGTATTCTGACTCGGTGGTGGATTGAGCAACAACACTTTGCTTAATATTTTTCCAAGTAATTGCACCACCGTTCAGAACAAACACATATCCCGTCTGGGATCGAGAATCATCTCGATCAGTCTGGAAGCTAGCACCAGTGTAACATTTTACTGCTAGTTCTTCTTCCAGACCTCCATATATTAAGAACATATCCTTGGTCCTTCTCAAGTACTTAAGAATGTTCTTTACAGTTGTATAGTGACTCTCACCTGGATTTTGTTGATATCTACTAGTCATGCTTAACACATATTATACGTCGGGTGTAGTACATAGCATGGCATACATGATGGAACCAATGGCAGAAGCATATGGAACCCTTTCCATTTTCTTCTTTTCCTCATCAGACCGAGGGCACTGCTTATTGTTTAGTATGGTTCCATGTGCCATAGGCAAAGATCCTCTCTTAGAATCTTGCATTGAAAAGCGTCGAATGACCTTATCAACGTATGTAATTTGACTTAAACGTATAATCCGCTTTGATATATCCCTATAGATCTTTATTCCCAGAATATAGGCGGCTTCACCAAGATCTTTCATTGCGAAACATTTACCTAGCTAAGACTTTACATCTTGTAGCATATGAACATGGTTTCTAATGAGTAGTATGTCATCTACATACAGAATCAAAAAAGTTATATAGCTCCCACTTGCCTTCCTATAGACACACGGTTCATCTTCGCTCTTGACAAAACCAAACTCTTTGATTTTCTGGTCAAAGCGAAGATTCCAGGTTCTAGACACTTGTTTTAATCCATAAATGGGTTTGTTTAACTTGCATACCTTATTAGGATTCTTTAGATCTTCAAAACCTTACGATGGAACCATATATACATCTTCAGCAAGGTGTCCGTTTAGGAACGCGGTTTTGATATCCATTTTTCCATATTTCGTAGTCATAATATGCAGCAATGGCAAGTAAGATCCTAATAGAATTAAGCATGGCTATTGGTGAGAAGGTTGCATCATAGTCAATTCCTTGAGTCTAAGTAAAGCCTTTCGCTACTAGCCTTGCTTTGAAGGTTTGCACGTTTCCATCCATGTCATTTTCTTCTTGAAAATCCACTTACATCCTACAGTCCGACTCTTGGGAGGAAGATCAACCAAGTCCCATACACGGTTGTCATACATGGATTGGATTTCAGCGTCCATGGCTTTAAGCCATTTCTAAGATTCAAAATCTAAAATTACAGATTTGTAACTAGTGGGCTCAACCTGATCAACTATCAGGATGTCATCAATAGTCCGATATACCGGTCAGGTTCATGACGATCCCTAGTACTTCTGCGGATGGTTTGTGTCACAGTTGAATCTTGAACATTTCCATATTCAGTTTCAACAGTCTCATGTTGATTGACAGTTTCAGGTTCGGTTAGTTGTAGGAGCTACATTTATGATTCTTGTGGCGGTTTCGAGAGCAAAACTCCAAAATGAGTGTGGGAGGTTTGTACGACACATCATTGATCGAACCATATCTAATAGAGTTCGTTTCCTCCTCTCAGACAGACCATTAAGTTGTGGTGTTCCAGGTGGAGTGAGTTGAGAAATGATCCCACACTTTTTAAGATGTTCGTCAAATTCTTGACTAAGATATTCGCCACATCGGTCAGATGGAAGCATCTTTATCGTTTTACCTATCTGATTCTGTACCTCATTTTGGTATTATTTGAACATTTCAAACTTTCATGCTTATGCTTTATAAGATAAACATAACCATATCCACTGAAGTCATCAGTAAATGTAACGAAGTATCTCTCTCCACTTCTAGACATTGTTCTGAATGGCCCACATACATTAGTATGTACGAGTCCTAACAGATCATTAGCCCTTTGACCGATACCGGTGAAGGGGGCTTTGGTTAACTTACCACTTAAACAAGATTCACAATCATCAAAAGACTCTTGACCAGTGGAATTCAAAATTCCTGCAGTCTGGAGTTTCCTTATATGATTCTTGTTTATATGTCCAAGTCAACAATGCCATAGATATATATCATTGAAATCTAATTTCATACGTTTGGAGGAGATGTTGTGTAACGAACCAACTTTCGGGTTTGCCATATAATATATTATTTATATTATAGGGGTGGATTTAAATAAAACAAAGTTGAAGGTTTATTTTATATGTGGAATTATCTAGTTTTGGAAGAAGGAGTTAAATAAGATTATGCAGGGACTGATCTTGTATTTAGCTCAAAGCTGATTTTGTTGGTGGGGATTAAAGTAGCGACACACACAAGGTGTGTGTGTGAGTGTGTCTCGCAAAAGATCAGGGAGCAAGAGGAGAAGAACCTAAATCACGAAATTGACGAATTGCATGTGAAATCAGTTGGATTTGGTGCATTCCACTTCTTCCAAACATCAAAGTAAGCATCCATTCTTCTCTAAATCACCATTCAATGTGTTCTTGGTGGGTTTTGATAGAAAACCAGAATTGGGTCAATGGGTGTGGAGCTTCTGGTTTATTGTTGGTTATAAAACTTAATCTTGTGTTGTAAATGGTGGAGAATCATGATTAACATGATTCTAACATCCAATTTAATGATTTCAAAATTAGAGTTCTTGAGGTGAAAATTGGGGGTTTTCAAATTGGTGAAGTTAAATGATGAATTGGTGGTTGATAAGTGTTGGTGGTGTTAATAAACACAATTTTAGTAAAAGCCCTTAATCATTTTGATGAATAAAGAACCTTGGAGAATCGGGTGAAATTGGATAAAACCTTAATGGGTCAACATGGGTTAGTTGCAATCTAGATAAGTTGAAAGCTTGAATGAAGCCAATTAAACCAAGCTAGTTATTGGTGAAGATCATAAGATCTTGTGTGGAAGTTAAACTTCATTTGATGAATATTGGGGTAAATTAGATTACTAAAACATGTGGAATGTTTAGGTGATCAAGGCATTAAAGATGTTAGCTTTGAAGACCGATTGGAATCTTCATTGGCAAAGGTAAGTGCTTTGAACTTACTTAGTAGTGGATAAGTAGTTTATATGTATGTAGATTATGTGGTTTAATTCTATTTACATGGTGTATGTTGAGTTTGACTATGTGGTATATGGTCAAACTAAAGTGTGAGTATGGTAGAATTGGTGTAGTTGACTTAATGAGGAAATTAGTCAAACTAACCCGAGAAATTTGGTAAAAGTGGTGTAATTGACTAATGTGGTAAATAGTCAAACATAAGGTGGTAAATTGGTGTAGTTGACTAGTGTGACATATAGTCAAACTAAAAGAGATATTATCAAATGAAAGCATGATAAGAGATCATGATAAGAGATCATGCTACGCATGATAAGGAATGGGATGAAAGCATGATAAGGAATCATGTAATATGTGATGAATGTGAATATGTGAATGCATGGTAATGAATCATGTGATACGTGTTAAATGTGAATGTGTGATGGAAACGAGTCTAAACCCTAAAATGGAGTAACAAAGTATTCATGAAGTGTTAAAGGGGTGGTGGGTACGCCGCTGGTACACCCTATATATAAACCTCTTTAATGCATCGTGGAGAAACCGTTATAAATTTTTAAGGTGAGGACTGGTTGGGAATAAATCAAGCATAAGCATGCATGATAAAAGTAAACATGCATGCTATAAATAAATGATTTATACATTGGGAGGCTGTGAGTCTGCGATACTGAAGATGTCCAGCGACACTGATCAGTGTCACCGGCGCTCAGACTAGACGACACATGTCTAGCGACATTTAGTGTCTAGCGACAGTGTGACCAAACGACACTTCATGACCAAGCGACACTTTGTCATATTATCCGTTGAAAGTTGCCTGCTATTTAAGCAACACTCCCTAGCGACACTACCGGGTGAAACTTATTGTAAATCAGTTTTTTAAAAAAACTCCCTCAAATTGTGTCTAATGATTGATATGTGTTCTATGCAGATGGAGAATCTTATTTTCGATCCTAGAAATAATGTGGGGCCATATCTTGATGAGGAAACTTGAGGCTATAGAGACTTTGTTCGCTGGATCAGACCATCAAGGATCCGTTATGCGGTCTCTCATGACCTGTTGGTTATCAAATAACAAATTCAAGAGTTCTTGTATTCTGTAGAATTCGTTGTTAGTGCCAAGCCCATTTACATCAAGGCTAAGGTCGGTGGAAAGGGTTTCTGTGTGACTGAAGACATTGTTTGTAAAGTTCTTAGACTGTGAGATCAGCCTGGTGACTCCTACAAAGTAGTTGATAGTGTGGTAGGAAGGATTCAGGATGTTCAGCTATGAAGGAGATATGAGGAAGAAGGAGATGAAGAAGAGTCTATTGTCCAGGGAATGGACATTCTTGACCCACATATTCGTTGTGTGCCTATCCCACAGAAAAGGAGGCTATGATGCTATAAACTATGAGTGGGCTAATGCTATGTCAAGATTATGCAACAACCAAAGCATTAACATCTCCCCCATCATCTTCAGCCACATATAAGGGAATGCTCAATCTAGCAGGTGGCTTATGTACCTCGCTTTATCCAGATGATTATCAACCACCAGTTGCCTGATATACTGAAAGTTGGTGACCTTATGATCTTCACTAAGATGAACAGCAGGATCTACACTAAATGTGACAGAGGGCACGCAAGTTTCTCTAGGAAGATGACACCGTTGTCTGAGAAGATGTATATGGCATAACGATTCGAGTTGGTCAAGAAAGTAAGAGAGAAAGGGAAAAGAGAAGAGTTGAAAGAGAAAGGAGTTGTAGTCGAAGAGAGAGAGAGAGGGAGAGAGAAAGGGCAAGCATGATTCTGATAGAGTTGGGAAAGGAAAAGCCAAGCTTACACCTGAACAAGAGGAAGAACAGAGAAAACAAAAGAAATGTGCACGTTCTGTGCCTTCTGGTAGCTTCATGCAAAGTGCCAGGAGGCTGGAAGAAGAGAAGCTGAGAGAAGAAGAGAAATACTCCCAACCCCAGAAACTGTCAAAGTAACAACTGAGGAAGCCAAGGAAGATGCCCTGGCCCATGAAGCTCTTGAAGCTGGAAAACGGTCTCCACCACCGTCCCAGCAGAAAGAGCAACCTAAAAGGAAGACTCTATTTGACCGATCCACAATTGAATCACTCTATGATGTTTTGCCGAAAAGAAAGAGGAAAGATGACAAAAAGATGGACGTAGAAGAAGAAGTCCTTTGGATGAAAAATCAGATTAAAACTTTATTAGATAGAGAACTTGATCCAGAAAAGGAGATGGCAAAGATAAAGGGTCTTCAACATGATCAAGACAAGATCATTAAGAAGCTCAAGAAACAAAACTCCAGTCTCGTCAAAACCATAGAACATCAAACTCGAGCCCTAATCAGAGTTCTAAAAACATTGGACGTTATTAAAGGTATGGAGAAATGGGAAGATGTATTGAAAGAGGTTTCTGATGATGAGATAAAGGAAGGTGAGAAATGGTTTAGGATCGAAATCTCTCGAGAACACTCGACTCTGAATCTGATTGTTGGCGGAAACAACAATCAAATAACAAACAATAAGCAATTGGAACAATAAGAACACGATCAGATCACTTCCAACAGCCAATTGTATTAGAAATAGTTCTGATTACAAGAAAGATTTGACAATATCAAAGCATACATAATTACAGAAGACTGATCACTATATATAGGCTAAAATACAATTGACCGTAACTAACTAACTAACTAACTTCTATCCTTCTAAAAGCCAGCCTGGCATAACAGACTCAACTAACTCTAAAGTTGATCGTCATGCCCTCCAGAGTAGTCCCTTGAAGAAGAAACATAATATGGTTCAGAGAGTATTCCTCCTACTCCGGAAGACTAAATTGCCCTTCCGGAGTAGATAGACTCTTCCGGACTATACACTTAGTCTTGATCTTCAATGTTCTTCTTTACTCAGCAACAATATATTTACTCAGGTTAAATCTGTCCTCCAGAGTAGTTTGCTCTCCAGAATAGATTTACTTCTCCTGAGTAAGACTTAACAGTTTCTCTAACATTACTCTCGAGTCACTATCTCCTCCGTAGTAGACTGCTGAGTAAGTTGTTCTTCCTGAGTAAGACTTGGACTGATTGGTGCTCATTGACCTTGTGATCTTCAGCTTTCTGAGTTTGACTCTACAATCTCCCTTTAAACTGATGATCCACAACTCACTCTTTCAATTATCATAAGGAATTCCTCTGATATCCTTATAAATTTTATCAAGAATATTTGTAAAATCCTTTACAAAATATTCATGTTAAGGTCTATATGCAATCCTCATGGCAGCCAAAGCAAATATATCTTCATGAGTATGAGTTTTCTTCTGAGCTAACTCATACATTCTTAATGGCTCCCAGATTTCCTTCTCTCTCAACAATAAGTTCATATCTCGTCCACATATGCTCATGTGAAAGGTTGTAATGTCACTGAATTCTTTGTATACTCTTCATTAGATTGACGAATGATAGCAACTGGTGCTTTGCTTCTGACACTCTTTCTAGCAATAGAATCTTGAACAATGATATCAGAACCTTGACATCCTCCTCTGTGACACCTTAGGATTTTTCTTATAAGCATGAAATCCATCTTTAGTCATTTTCTAAGAAAATTCTGAAAATCATAACCCTTTGGATTAGTAGTTAGCATCTTGATTTTGGAAAGATCATTCAGGTCAGAGATTTATGAAAGTCAGTTACAACTTCTTTTGGTTTTTCTTCAACAAGTCTCAATCTATCTACCTCTTCATTCTCAGGAAATTTTGATTTATGAAAGTCAGTTACAACTTCTTTTGGTTTTTCTTTTTCCTTTTCTATTTCTTTTGTCAACTCCTTTTTTTTGTAAATTCTTTTCTTTTTCTAATTCTTTCTCAAGTTGAACTCTCATTTATTTTTCTTTTTCAGACTTCATATCATTCACTAGTTTCTTTAAGGTTTCTATCTTCATGTTCTTGATTTGCTTATTCTTATTATTATTTTCCTTCAAGAAGAAAATAAGCTCATCTCTTTCAAGTTTAGCCTTGGTCATCTTGGACTTAATTGTATGTACAGAATCGTCAACCTAAGTCACAGACATTCCAAAAATATCATCCCACTTCACTCCATGTTCAGCTAAGTAGGCCATTCTCTCCAAATCTCTATCAGTAAACTCTTTTACATCTACTGTTTCATACAACCTTTTGTATTTCTCTTTGCTATGTACTTTCACATCCATAGGTTTCTTCAACACTCTTTTTGGGATTCATTTCTTCCTGGGAGTGGACTTTGGAATATCTGGTTTATATACAACTTTAGGAGTAGCTTCTTTAGGAATTTCTTCAGAACTCAGAACTCTTTTAGACATTGGGAGTTGAATCTTCAGAGATAACTTTAGAACTTTCTGCTGGAACATCCTTTGGCAAAAGAGTTCTAAAGTTAGATAAACTCTTGTAAATGTTCTTGGAGGTCTTTCTATGATAGATTCTGTCTTTTTCTCCAGCTGTTGGCTCAAGATAGAGCTGCAGCTTTAGTAGTTTCTACATCGGCTTGAGTTTTTGCCTCTAGCTCATTTTGCCTTAATAATTCAGCAATAGCTTTTCTAGAAAGTTCTTCATCCATCTCCTTAGACAATTTTGCCTTTGAAGTAACCTGAGATTCAACTTCAGTACCTATATGCTTGCCTTTATCAACATCTGAGACACATTAACAACAACATTAGTTATCAAGACCATAAAATTCTACATAAATATCTTACTCTTGTGAAACATTCTTCTTGAAAAAAAAGTTTAAGAACACAAAATGAAATACTTGTGATTGGAGACCCAGGAAGTGACACAAAGTTATCACCAAAATGTGAGTTGGGCCAGCATCAGCAGTATTAGTTTCCACCTTATCAGAAAATGGTGAGCTTAACTGCATCATCACCATAAAAAATTTCTTCATCAGAATCTTTCTCCCCCTGTCTTACTGCATCATCTTCGAAAGATGTGCTAGAAGACACTACAAAGTTTTTATAAGAAGGTTTTGGGGGTGGACCTCTCACCAATATTTTAAACTTCTTTGGCTTTGAAGAGGACTTAGCCAATTTCAGTCTCTTGTTCTCTTTCTTGAGCTTAAGAATTTCTTTATCTTGAGATTGAACTGTTGTAGACAAGGAAGAAAATAAAGAAGTCAGCTCAGCAACAGCCTTCTGTAAAGATTCATTTTTAGTTTGTAGTGTAATTGCCCAAGAATGCATCACTTCCTCATGACTGTGTGCAGAAGACCTATGAATATGAGTTGGAATCCTATCATGATTAGGTGAAAAGGTGGAGTATCCTGTGTTGTATGAAGATCTTCATGTTCAAAAATTACATCATTGTTATCAACATCATCACCCTCTCCATTATGCCCATCATCATTATTATCAACAGCATCATAATCAACATTACAAGAAGAAGAGCGTGAGGAGCTAGATTCAGCTCCAGACTCAACATCAGTAAAACCCAGAAGTTCAGGAAATAAAGGAGTCTCGGTACCATAGAAAGTACTTCTTGAATGGTTCTTTTTCATATTAATAAACACTCTTGGATTTAAATGAGGCAAATCCAGCGTTTCTTCCAACTCTGGTAAGTTGGGAATTTCCTCATGAAAAATATGTTGTAAACATCTTGGATAAGCCAGAAACTTCTTTGCTTTACCATCTACAAGAAAGAATTTCAAACCCTGAAAGATCATTCAAGAAAAATTGAAAAGTGTATCAGTTACTATTTCCACCACAGCAGATGAAAGTTGTTGAGACAAATTGTCCCAGCCAGACTTCCTGGATGATAAACAATGAAGAACCAGATGACAAACATATCTCCAATTGCATGACAACAAACACTTTCGTATAGTTGTATGATTGAACTCTCATGCGTATCCCATTCTCCTCAAGGTTTGAATAACCACATCAGGAGATAATGTTGTGGGATCACTTGCAGCATCACCAAATCGTAAATGAGTACGTATAATTCCCTCAGAAATAAGAACCTCTTGACCATTTATAGTGGCTTTTATCACCTCAACCTCATTAACTTCAGAAACTGCTGCAGAATCCTAGAACTGACAAATATAGGCTTCATAGATCACCGGATCGATAGTAAGAGCAAAATACACCTTAGAATGTTTCAGATACTTTATTAGTTCATGATAATCTCCAGAGTTCGGTGCATAAATATCCAAACAAGCACAGATATTATGATCGGACTTGAACACGTTGAAATTAGGTCATAAACACGTGAAACAACAAGTAGGTTTGATGAACAAGAAGGTGAGTGAAGGGTTTAGGGACGAAGAAGATGAAAGTGAACGTGAATTGAATGAGAACACATCAGAACGTTTTAACAAAAAATTGATTTGTGGTAAAAGACATTTTTGCCCCAAACTGATTTTGATTTTGAAATCACACAACTCTGTAGTCCGGTATAAGAAATTATAGTCCAGAAGAGAAAGTTAATACGGATTAAAAGATAAGATCATGCTGAGTAAGCAAAATAGAATAGACAAAAAATATATGCACTAGTCCGGAACACTAATTAGGTCAGGAATACCAAAACTTGTCAAGAAGACATAACCTGGTCAGGAAGACCAAAGGTAGTCCGGTAGACCATAAACTAGTCCGGAATACAAAATAAAGCACACAAGTCTAACAAATATCACTTCAGCATATATCAACACAAAATATGAACTCAAAACACATAAACTCATAACCATCATCACTTTCTCTTGATCATTTCATAAGAACTTCAAGTATTCGGTTAAAATCAACCTTCCTGAGTAAAATAAGCTTTCCGGAGTAAAACTAAACTTTTCGAAGTAAAGTACTTAGAAAATTTTCAGCTAGTCAGGATAACACAACATACTCAGTATCAAGAATATCAGCAGTTTTAGCGTATTATTCAACAAGAATCATACTTATTCAAGATCATACTATACACGAACCTCTCATAACATGGCATTTTGCATACAAACATCAGCATGTTAAGGTGCATGTTGAATTGATTAAGTCATAGACACTCAAGTAATGATTATCCCAACAAGTATAGAGTGATATTTTGATATTAAGATAAGAGTTATCATAACATAGTGTACCCCACATTCAAAGTCATACAACAACACCTACCCGGACTCATGAAATGACAAGTAATTATGTTATCACATCTTTCAGATTGACCAAAAATGCAGTGATCATGAGAAATAAACTTCTTCACTGGTATACCATTTACAAATTCATTCTTCACAAGATTGTTCATTGTTTTAAAATTAATGTGCCCATGTTTCATGTGCCACAAAGTAGACTCCACTTCAGATGCTTTAGATAAAAAGCAGGATTTTGTTGTAGAAGAAGTAGCAATCTTCATATCCAAACAATATAAATTTCTTTTTCTTGGAACCCTCATCAAAATCTGATCTTCTGGAATGATAAATACAGGCTTTAAAATAAGGCACTTTCCAGAATTAATGTGCATTGAGAAAGTCTTATCACAGACTTGGGACACACTGAGCAGATTATAGTTGAGCTCTTGAACAAAGTGCACATTATCAAAACTCACAGAACCATTTGAGACAGTTCCTAATCCTGTAATCCTTCCACCATGTGGATTTCCTCCAAAAGCAACATATCCTCCATCATAATATTGAAATATTTTTAGCAAAGACTCATTCCCTGTCATATGTTTTGAACATCCACTATCAATATGCCATATATTTTCAGATTTTCCCTGTGATGGGTGTACATATGAATCAAATCTAGTTATGCAAAGGAATCCAAGCCATAGTGGTCTTGGTCCTGCCATCATAATCAACATACCTAACTTCTTGATAAACTAAATCCTTTTCAGAACTAAAGGGATCATCAGAAGTAACATTCTAAACATCATGTCTTTTAGCCCAAACATGAGTAGGTTTTACAACACACAGGTGTTGAATTTTGAAAACCAGGTTTTGGATATGATTGAAAAGAATTAGACTTCTTTGAAAATTCATTTGAATTTCTCATCTCTTCTTTACCATCCCTCCTATAGACAGGTTTCATATAATTGCAATTCATAGTATTACCAAGATAATCATAAGCAATATGATATAGATCATGACAAATATAGCAAGCTTTCAATTTTCTAGGAGAGACAGATCTCTGATTCATCTTTGAAGATGAAGTATGACAACAATTTTGATGATCATTTCTTTCATGTGACTTAGGAGTATATTGTGAATTAGTACTCTTTGAAAATTGTTGTGATTTATGATGAGATGCGTTTCTTACATAAAACCAAGTTTTCTTTTTCTCTAGTCCTGGTTTCACATTTTGTGATGAAAATGATCCTTTTGACTCAACCTTTTTGGACTCATCAGAGATTTTAGTATCCACATGAAAAGAAATATTTTCTTTATTAAAATCTTCAGGAAAATACAGAAAATCATTCTCACTAATCTGACAAGCATCCTTATCATTCATTCTGTTACTAACAAGTTCCTCTCTTAGCACAAATTCTCCTACATTCTAACCAATACTCTCAGCTCTCTCATCCTCACTTCCAATCTCTTCCTCTAGCTTGCTAGTGCTTAAAATGGGATCTGCACTTAAAGGAAAATTTGGTAAGTGATTAACATCAACCTTATGTTCAGGAGAGCAACTAAGTTTCCATTGAAAAGATGAGGAACAACCTTATATCCAATACCATTCTTAACCTTACCATGAATCTGAAAATCTAGCAGTTTTTTCTACAGCCTTAGAAAAGAATTCATATTTATCTATATGCACTTTAGCTTCAACTAGCTTAGTTTTACTACAGCCTTAGAAAAGAATTTCCAAAACATTTTTAATGTCAGTCATGGCTCTAAGATCATTTGTCAAAGCTTCAATTTTCTCATTGTAAACCTTTTCAGCCTTTTTTAAATCAGTATTAAATGCTAAAGATTTGTTTAATTCATCAACAAGAATCTGGTTATGATGCTTATACAAAGCAATCTCATCATTATCAACTTTAATAGAAGATACCTTCTCTATAGATTTTTTGCCTTTTACATCAGCCATCAAAGCCTGATTCTGCTTGATTTCTTCAGAATGTGCATTCTAGTCATATCCTTCTCCACCACTTGTAGTTGTAGTCTGTTGAGAGACTAAGGCTGCTGCTTTAGAAGCAGGAGCAGTGGATTGACTTGAACTTTTGGAATTTGCTTTGAAGTTGTTGAAAGTCTTGGGAGCATGACATTCTTTTGCAAAATGACCTAACACTCCACAATTGTAACACTTGACGTTGCTTTTATCAATTCCTACTTTATGCTTAGGATGAGCTTCAAAATTTTCTCTTCCAGTCTTCTTGAAAAATCTTTTGGCTCTAACAGTTATCATTGGCATCTGCCATTGGAGGTCTATCTCTTGAAGGTCACCAGGATGGATTTGGTCAAGATCTTGACCAAGCAAGTTAGTAGCAGTCAACTGTCTAGCAATGAAGGCTTCATAACTACTCATGAAGGCAATATATAATGCAAGATTCTTTTTAGGGACCGAAGCAGATTGAGATTTAAACTCACATCCAGTGCATTTGGAACAAGAACTCTGAACTGTAGGAGCATGATAGACTGGAAAAATATTCTCCACCATTGGTGCAATCAAGGCAGCTCTAACAGGTTTAGAAGCAGAAGTGTCAACAAATCCTTTAGATTCAAATTCATAATTTTGCAGTCTCATATACCTCTTCCAGAGTGAAAGTATTGAGATTCTCTGTCCTCCTGATAGGTATGGTATACACTAGCCATTTTTGAGGTAAAGATGTCATAAATTGTTTCACAATATCAGCATTCTCTAGCTCCTCTTCAGCAGATTTTATCTCATAAACCAACTGAATATACCTGTTGAACTGAGCAGTTAATTCCTCACCAGGAATATGTCTAAAAGTATCAAACTGTCTTTTCAGCATCTTCTTCCTATTATTTTTCATATCTGTGTTTCCTTCATAGATTTTAGACAGTACATTCCACAAGATCTTAGTAGATGTATGATTACTGAAGTTATGATAGCTTTCGCTAGGAAAAGCCATAGTCAATAAACCTAGAGCTCTCATATCGCTTTCCTTCAGTTTAGTTTCCTCAGTAGTATACCTTGAAGGATCCTTTGGAATAGGAACACCTCCAGCCTCAGCAGCAGGAACCATACGAACATAGGTCCTTCACAAACAGACCTCCACATATTGAAATCCAGCACCAGAAAGAAATTTTCCATCCTTTGCTTTTGTTAGCGATATGCAGATTGAAGTTTAAGAGGCTTCGTAGTAGTTCCGACATCAGCATCAATGGTTTGAAACACAGTCGCCATTGCAATTTGCATAATAATACCAGAAATCTTTAGAAAACTATGAATTTGCTTCCTCGAATAAGAACTTCACAGATCCGAACCGAAACTCTTCCAAATTCCTTCGAATTCAGAAAAATATAGCACTCAAGCTCTGATACCACTTGTAGAATCAAAATGTCTCAAGAACACTCGAATCTAAATCTGATTGTTGGCGGAAACAATAATCAAATAACAAACAATAAGCAGTTGAAACAATAAGAACAAGATGAGATCACTTCCAACTAGGGGTGTTCACAGTTCGGTTTAAAACCGTGAAACCGTCCAAACCGGTCGTCGGTTTGGTTTCGTGGTCGGTTTTTCTTTGTAACTTTTGGTCGGTTGGTTTCAAAAATTTCGAACCGTAGCGAACGGTTTGGTTTATTGTTTATACCAAAAACCGGTCGTATAAAACCGGACCGGACCGTAAGATTTGAAAATATGCTTAAAATTTTTAGATATTTCACATTATATATATTTAATAATTTATATTTTATATCAAGCTTGAATAAAATAAGTTTGGTTAAATAATACTTGAGTTGAAGTGGAATAGTTGGGCTTTAAATGAGCATCACATATACAGTTTTAAATTACATCATATAACATCACAGTGAACATCATTATTGAATAAATTAGAAATGAATATCTAAAACCAACTAGACATGAATCAATTATACATGAATATCCGATTTTGCAATAAACATTATTACTGAATCAATTAGAGCCTTTAAAAAAAGAATCAATTAGAAGTTGTAAACATATCTACCTGTTGTTATCCTTTTATCACTTTTGAATTAGCTTATAAATGTTTACAGACATTATTATTGATGATGACAAACTTAATTAGGTAAAAGAAATGTTCTACAATGATTTTATTTGAAAAAGAATTGAAAATGATATTTAAACATTTAGTTAAGGAACATTTACCTCAATTCCCTAATTTTCTTTTTATTTTGTGAGATTATGAACTTGGCTTAGCTGTTCTAATTTGATGACTTAGGAATAATCGGACTCACTACAAGCTGTAATTTTGGACAATGCATTTTTCGATAGCTTGTGTTTTTAATAGCCCTCTTTATATGTTTTATGTATTTTATATAAAGGCTCAATAAGCATAAACCGTGAAACCAAACCGGAACCAAACCGTTAGTAACGGTTCGGTTTGGTTCGGTTTTAATTTTAATCAGTTCGGTTTTGGTTTTCGATGATAAAAAACGTTACTAACGGTTTGACCTAAAAACCGTGAACACCCCTACTTCCAACGACCAATTGTATTAGAAATAGTTCTGATTACAAGAAAGACTTGAAATATCAAAGCATACATAATTATAGAAGACTGAGCACTATATATAGGAGAGAATACAATTGACCATAACTAACTAACTAACTTCTATCCTTCTAGAAGCCAGCCTGGCATAACAGACTCAACTAACTCTAAAGTTGATCTTCATGCCCTCCGGAGTAGTCCCTTGAAGAAGAAACACAATATGATCCGGAGAGTATTCCACCTACTCCGGAAGACTAAATTGCCCTTCCGGAGTAGATAGACTCTTCCGGACTAAACACCTAGTCTTGATCTTCAATGTTCTTCTTTACTCAGCAACAATATCTTTACTCAAGTTAAATATGTCCTCCGGAGTAGTTTGCTCTCCGGAGTAGATTTACTTCTCTTGAGTAAGACTTAACAGTTTCTCTGGCATTACCCCTGAGTCACTATCTCCTCCGCAATAGACTGCTGAGTATGTTGTTGTTCCTGAGTAGGACTTGGACTGATTGGAGCTTAGTGACCTTGAGATCTTCAGCTTTCTGAGTTTGACTCTACAAACCAAAAGTTGAGGAAGTAGTTTCTGATGACAGTGATGGCGACAATGATGATGGAGGTGATGATGCTGATACTGATGGAGGAGATGATGAAGATGAGAATACTGGTGGTGATGGTGGAAATGATGACAGTGATGGTGTTAATGAGGAAGGAGGAAATGGTAGGTCAGGAGATGATGTAAGCGGAGGTGAAGGTGGTGATGATAAAACTGATGGTGGTGCTGATGAAGGTAATGATGAAAGTGAAAATGGAAACGGGGGAGATGACTTTGAAGTCAACATTGAATGGTCCGAGTCTGATGAAGACAAGTCATTGTCTGAAGCTAATTTGGAAGATACCCCTCATGAATTTGAAAAGGATGGAACGGATGTGAAGATCATTTATGAGACTATTGATGGTCAGACTGTTGAAACCGACATCTCTCAAGATCGAAACAAGTGGCTCAAACCTCTACCTCCCATTCCTGATCCTCTTGTTTAGACTATCAAGCCTAATAAAACCCAGGACACTAGCAAGATAATCAATTGGTTGTATGATTCGATGAAGGATATGTTTGTGATAAATAGAAGAGGGGGAGACATTCGGTACTTCATAGACGTTCACGCCCTGCAAAGTATTCTAATGTGGGATATTTGAACTCTTGCCAAGCTAGATATCATCGAACTACACAATATTGACGTCGACAACTTTGCAGAAAGTCTCATACGCTGAGAATGCAACGAAGGTTTCTCTAGTTTCAAGCCCGCCAAGACCATTCGCAAGAGATCGAAGAAAGAAATTGATTCAACAACCGGCAAAGGCAAGGTTACCATTTTAGTAAAACCTGTTGATGTTGTGCTTAGAATCAAGATACCGCTCCAGCTTCCAGTAATGCTAAACAACTTTGTTAAATGGCATTATGACAATCAAACCGGTGAAGCAGTCATATGTACCTCTGACCAACCCGATCTCCGCATGCTGGATCCTATGGACATGTTTATGTTCTCCACTTCCGATCTTCATACCTTGTACTCATCTTCTACTATTTTCAAGAGTAGTTTCTCGTGCTCTAGAAATGAGGAAAGAAGCTATGAATACCATGGAACAAGGAAAGTCATCAGAGAAGTAAGAAGACGGAATGCAACGGTCTCTGGGGAGATTGTTGGGTCTATTTAGACCGTTGTATACCATTTGGCAAAAGATCAAGGTTTGATTATGTCATTTTGGCTATGTTTTTTGTCCTGGCGACACTCCAGATGACACTCTCTGTGTCGTCTAAGACATTTGGCGACACTTCAAAGAGTGTCGCCCGGGAGCATGGCGACACTCACGGGTAGCCTATATATAGTCTCTTATTTTATCATTTTAGGGTTAGTTCTTTGATTGTTTTCACACTTCAGTGCATGTTTTGTGTTAGAGAATTAGGGTGTTCATCGGTTTGTCAAGATTCACACTTATAATCATCTTTTGGGCTATTATCAATGGATTCTGTATGATTATATATTTTGTTCTTTATTATTTATACTTTTATCCTCTTTGATCTTCATATCAGCTTCTTTATAGTTGATTGTGAGGGTTGGATTAGATCTGGAAATTATTGTTTTGATCTGAGGTCTGTTTCTGGACCTACAATATATATATATATATATATATATATATATATATATATATATATATATATATATAACTAGCAAACCACAAAGGCACTATTGGGGGTCTCTCCTATTGTGACAACCATGAACTCACGGTTCATGATATTTGTCACCAGACATGAGTTACGTATCGCCTTCCACGACCACATCGTTTATGCATATTGATCATTTGTTACGTATCGCCTTCCATGATCTTAGCTTATTTAAACATTGTTGAGACTTCGGTGGATTCTATCACCGACCTAAAGATTTGATTGCTATGAAGACCTCAGTTCACTCAATGGCAACTGTGAACATTACCAGGGCAATCATGATCAAAGGCCATGACTTTTCCACTTGGTTGTAAGCCTTCACTAGCCTTAACATTGGTTCTTAAGTGATAGTCATCATTTAAGTCTTAACTTTGTACCATGCTGCTTTCTTCCCCGTCCCATATAGAGACCAAACTTCTTTAGCTAGTTTTGGCCAACTCCTTTCTTTCAGAACTTAAGGTCAAAACAATCTTTAACATGGAAAAGTATGCCAAAACTTTTTCATTGTAGCCCAAACATTTAAAATGTTTGAAAGTGGGCATTATAACTTTTCTAGCAATCTTGTCTTAACAAGCATACTGGCTTAAAACATTTAAAACATTTAAAACCAGAGCCTTGTGAAACTTTCATAACTTTAACATAGCATGTACGTCAACCCAAAACATTAAAGAATGTAAAAGTGGGTGTTATAGAACTCACATCTAGTCTTTCATCTTTCCTGCAAAAGCTCTACGTTAGTAATGGCGCACTCGTGACACAGGGTCCTAGGCCAGTACAACGTCACTTAGATAAGTGTGTCTGTCTTACAATGATAACCAAGCTAGAAAACTAGTCGGAACCTTACCTAGATATGTCAGAACCTTACCTAGATATTATCTACGGCTAATTTTAGATGAAACTCGGAGAACCAAACTTCGGAACGCGAACTAGGGCTGGGGATTTCATGATTAGAGCTTATGTATATGTTTTATATGGTGTTTGTGTTTGTTGGGATGAACCAAGAGGCTGCCATCAACCAACTATTTATAGGTCCAAAATCTGAGACGTGACGAACCGTTACAGTGTGTGACGGTCTCTCACTCTTTTCTTTGTGGCTACACACTTTTCCTCCACGTAATGGACCGTTACGGTCCATCATGAAGCTGAGTCACCGGACACGCGCCATGTGGGAACCTATTATTCGTAGCAAATCAATACACCGATACAAGAACCATGAAACGAGGTAGAATCAAAAAACATAGTTAAAGGTGTAACTCTCCAAAGTATATTGATATATCAAATGAAGTTCCCTCCTACACTGTTCAAACTATACAAGTATTTATACTAAGAAGAAAAACTAGAGTTTTCGTCTCAAATACATATCGGTCGAAATGTATTTCGTCCGAAAACTATTTCGGACAAAGATTTCGATCAAAATCTTTTATCCACACAAAATTCTTCCGTCTTCAGACTGTTTTATATGCGATGGCCTACAATTAGTTCCAACAATCTCCCCCTAGGCCATTGCATATCAAAACATGGGAATTCTGCCAAGCTCCCCCATACACTTTGCATCATCAAAGTTAGATCTTGGACTTGAATCTTTAACTCTCTAAACTTGTCTTGGTTTAGCTTTGTCTTTCCAATCTTGTTTCCGTTTTGACATATTTTATGTCCAAAATGTCTTCAACCTATTAATAACTTTAACAACCTTTTCTTGAAACTTTCTCTAAGGTTGAAAAATGACCTTCTGTTTGGGAGACTTGTGTTTCTTGATGCAGCAATCTCTTGATAAATGACTTTGCTTTCCACAACTGAAACATTTCTTCAAAGCAGGACGTGTTCTTTGATAAGGCCACTTTTGAGATGCTGACTTATCTTTAGACTTCTGTTCTTCAACTTTTGACTTTTCTACTCCCTCTTTAACGAACATGAGTGGAGCAAATTTAACGAGCATTAAGCGGACTCTCTTTCTTGAACCCCTAAGCCACCCTTATTGTCAGAATAGTCCACACATTCTTGACTTTCTTCAGATTTGTCACTGAAACAATCATCATCAGAAGTAAGATCACTTGGAATCTTTGATTCAACTTTATTGGTATCAGAATTTCTTTTTGGCTCTAACGAAGGATAAACATTTGACACAAACGGCTCTGAAATGTATGGTTGAGGCATATGTGAATAAAATCCATTTGTAGTAAATGGAGGAGGAACACTTTTGTATCCAACTTTACTATTCACTTTATCATTAACTTGACCCTCAATGTTTTCACCAGTGTTTTTATATCCAAGCCCAAACTTTACTTTGTCATGTATCTGAGCTTCAATGATCCCACTAGCCACTTTACCTGAAATGTTTATTTGATCATCCTTAATTGCTGTATTTGCTACCTTTTCCATCTTCTCGGTCAGCAATTTCTTTTCTTTTTCTCTGTCAGCAATCAACAGTTGAATTTCATAATTCTTTCTCTTTAACTGAAGCTTCACATGAGAATTTTCTTTAACACAATCATCAATCATTCTTTCATATTATTTCTCACGATCTTTTAGAATCTTGTTTGTAGTATTTGCATGAATCAATGCATTCATCAGAAGTTGATTTTGTTTCTTGTAATAAGCATTTTCTCAAAACACTACACAGAACACATATTCTCCTTGAGCAGTTCAGAATAAACTTTAAGTTCCTGTGAATCTTTCACTGCTTCAGCAACCAAATCGGATTCTATAAGCTTACAATTTCCATGAAAATCATAACCGTATCCTCCTTTGATCAATATTTTGTCCTTATCCGCTTTGAGTGAATTGAACTGTAACTTTGCACACAAATCCTCTAATATGTTATATTTTAATCCTTTATTTCTGATGTACAGTTTACACATCATCCATTCCTCTGGTTGAGCATTGAGAATTATCCATAACTTCTGATTTTTCGTATTCAATATCAACCTCCTTTAGATCATTTATCAATTCCACATATCTATGATATTGGTTAGTCAGAGATTCTCCTTCAGCACGTGCGAACACTTGAAATATTTTCTTTAATGTATCTTGTCTTGCTTGTCTTGTCTTCCTTATTCACATATAATGATTTAACAAGATCTGGATGAACATACCCCAATCCATTTACAAAGACCTTATGCACACACACTTCGTCAGCTATTGAGAATTCCCTCTTTTTTATATTTTTTTAACTAACTCATTTTTTTTACTCAATCACACTTTTCAACCGAAAACTTTTTCGGACGAAAACGATTTCGAACAGGGAGATTTCGGACAAGAGATTTCAGACAAAACTTTAGATTTTGATCGAAAAATCTGATCGAAAACTTTTTCGATCGAAAAAAATTTCGGACCCTTCAAGCAGAGATTTCGAAAGATTCAACTGAAACTCGTGAAATTCCGACCTGCAACTCCCGAACGTCAAATTAAGTCCCGAAAATCATTCCAAACTTCATCACCACTGTTGTACATGCTAAATAGTAAAAAAAAATGGCACTGGAAATGATCTAAATTGATGACCTTTGAATCTTGAAAAGTTGAAAACTTGAACCTTGCTACAAAAACTCCAAAATCGACCATTAAAAGCTCTGATATCACTTGTGGGAACCTATTATTTGTAGCAAATCAATACACCGTTACAAGATTCATGAAACGTGGTAGAATAAAAAATATGTAGTTAAAGGTGTAACTCTCCAAATTATATTGATATATCAAATGAAGTTCCCACCTACAATGTTCAAACTATATAAGTATTTATACTAAGAAGACAAACTAGAGTTTTCATCCGAAATACGTTTCGGTCGAAATGTATTTCGTCCGAAAACTATTTTGGACAAAGATTTCGATCGAAATCTTTTATCTACGCAAAAATCTTCTGTCTTTAGATTGTTTTATATGCGATGGCCTACAATTAGTTCCAACACGCCAGAAACCCTAAACCGCCATCCGGTATTGCGGCATAGACCGTTATCGTGGGTGATAGATCGTTATCGGCAGTGACGGTCCGTCACAGACTGATTTTCCATAGTTTTCACTTTTTGTCACTTTTGATCCCTAGAGTTTGGGCTATTGTCCGTTCTAGTCCCTTGGGGTATTTTGCTTTCTAAAAATTGGGATGTTACACCTAACTTGAATTCTAACAGCTTTCTTCTGCTGTCAGCATAATTCTTTTGTCTGTCTCTAGCCGTTTTTGTTCTTTCTTGAATTTGTATTTCCTTGTCAGTTGTTTCCTGTACAATTTCACGTCCTAACAATTGGTTTTCTCCTACTTCGGACCAACATATAGGTATTCGACATTTTCTACCATACAAAGCGTTGAAAGGTGCCGCCTGAATGCTTGTGTGATAACTATTATTGTAAGAAAAATCCATGAGGGGTAAATGATCATCACACCTACCACCTAAGTCTATCACAAATGCCTGAAGCATTTCTTCCAATGTTTGAATCGTCCTTTCATGTTGTCCATCCATTTGTGGATGATATGTAGTGCTTAGGTTTAGACGTGTTCCCATTGCTTTTTGGAAACTCTACCATAATCGAGATGTGAAACGACTATCTCTATCTAACACTATAGATAGTGGGACAACATGTAAAGATACGACTTCGTCTACGTATAAATATGCCAATCTATCCATATTGAAAGTTTTTTTCATTGGTTGGAAATTGTAGGTCCAGATTTAACTTGAAATCACTGATTTGATCGATTACACACACACAGGCGGAAACTGTGTGTATGGTGGTGAAACAGATGATAGAAACAGAATCGGTGAAGATAACAGGCTAACCACACTATGAATCAACACGCAAATGTTATGAAAATGTAAGAACATGGTGCAAAAACAACTGCAAATTGTATTGATTCAAGAACAATGTGAAAGAAAAGGTTCAGGGTTACAGCCGCTACTCACACCCTAAACATTCTTAAACTAGGCTATTTATAGTAGTGACAGGTATCGAAACTTTGTTCAATCGAAACTACTAGTTTCGATTGACCATTTACAAGTGATACACAGACTGTCGAAACTACCATCTATCGAAACTACTAGTTTCGATTGAACAAACTCAATCGAAACTAAGTAGTTTCAATGGCCCAGACTTAGCTAATAAAGCAGTAAATTACAGAAAACTGAAATTACATCTAATGAAATGACATAAAGTAAACTAGTCTAAAACTGTTTAAACATAAAATAAATGACAACAGCTTATACATAAGATATGACTCTACAATCTCCCCCTAAGCTGTTGCATTACTGTCTTCAGCTCTTCATCAAGCAGCTGGTCCTTCAGTTGTCCTCGGTATAAAAGGTTTAACATGGAGAGATACAACCCGTTGGTAGGCCTTAGCATCAGCTTCATCTTCATCACTGTATTCCTGAATGTGATTCTGGAAAAGTATCTCCAGATCTTCAGGCTGAAATTTCAACAACTCCATAGGCTCAAAGATAGTGATGTCTTCCTTGCCCTCACACTCTATTATTGCACTGCCAATGATTGGGTCATAGTACCACTTTCTGAAAGTTGCAGCTGGACAGGTACAAATTTTGGAATGGTGATGGTCTTGTGAGTTTGGGCAGGCTTGTACCTCAAGAACACATATGGCTTGTTAGTCTTAGGATGAAACCTTGTTTTTGAGATTTTCTTTTGAGTTTTCCTAGGCTTCATTCCCTTGAAATCATTATTGACTTGAGAATGCAGAAATTTCTCAAAGTCATAAGCCATCATGACCTTCCCAGGGTTTTGAAAGGGAAGTTTGGCTATATCCCTGAGGTCATAGAAAGGAAGGGTCTGGAAGTCAGTCATATTTTTAAAGTGCTGAACTCCCCCTCTATATCTTCTGATAATAAAGAGCCTCCTTTCAGCATCATACTTTCAGCCAATTGGAGGACTCTTTAGCTCCTGATGCTCAGCTATCCATTCATATGTTTTAGGAGTTTCTTCCTGAATGATTTTCCTGAACCAAGATTTTCTTGAAGTTGGAGGTTCAGGTGCAACAGAAGGTGGATCTTGTGCTGGACTTGATTCAGAGACTGTAGTGGTTGGTTCAGGAGTGACTGTCTTGATAAGATTAACTTGAATATCTTCTTCGCCTTTTTCTTCATCAGACAAGGTTTGAATTTCCTCTCCTTCTTCTGTAAAGTATCTGGTTCTCTCAGTCTCCTTTTCTTCGGTAGTCAAAATTTCTGGATAAAGATCATTATACCCATAGTTTTCAATTTCATCTAACAGGGCATTCAGCTCATCATCAGATGGGATGTCTTCTTCATCCAGAGTTACGGTCTCTATCTCAGCAGAGGTCCCCTTCCCTTTCTTCCTTACATCTCTTCTTTCACTTACTGAGGGAAGGTCTAGTTCTGGTTCTTCAACCTTCACTTCAACTGCTTCCTTTGTCTTCTCAACATGGCCAGTAAAGAAAGTGAGAGCAGACTCCGGATTAGTAATAATGACAGGAGATAAGGGTTCAACTACAGATGTGGTCTCCCCCTGAGCTGTTGAAGTGGTTGGCTGTTGTTGCACAGGTTTTATCATTGAGGCTTTGAGCTGCTCCACCGCTTCAGCTAAAGCCTTGAATTCTTCTTTTTGCTTTGAGATTAGTCTCTGTTGTGTTTCAAGTTGAGTTTGTTGAATCTCAATCTGAGTATGTAAACCCCCAACTTCCAGCTTCAGGTCTTTAACCTCTTCCTAGACATCATGCAAATTAGATTTTAAGCCTTCAATTTCTTCATCTTTCTTTTGAATCTTATCCTGCATTTTCTTCAGTTCAAGGATTAAAGTTTTAACTCTTGGTACATGAGAGGTTGAATCATGAGTTGGTGATGTGGGAGTAGTATGGATGGGTGATTGTTGTGGAGATGGTAGTGGAGTTGGTTGTGGAGTAGCTAATAGAGAATCTGACGAGGATGACAAATCTTCCAATCCAGTCTTGATTTTATTTGCCCTAGGCTCTTCTTCCTCAAAATCAGAACCTGACTCAACTTGCCGTTTGGAGGAAGATGCAAGATGCTTTGTTCTATCATCTGAATCAGACTTGTAGTAGTCAGATCCATAGATTCCTGTATACAAAGTTCCACTTGATTCTGCAACTTCCTCCTCAACTTCATGCATACCAGCTTCAACATTAACTGCTGGCTCTTGAATTATCTGTATTTGTTCAACAAAATGAGCCTCTATCACAGGCTCAATGATGGGTTGTTCTTCTTCTTGAACATTAGGAATGTTTATCTCAATCTCAGCTTCATCAAGGGGTTGATTACCTTGATCTTGTTCAACTTCCATCTCTTCTTCATCAGATGATAGGATCTCTTCTTCTAGATCAGGGTCAATATCAGGAATAAATTCTTCTTCTTCACCAATAATATGACCAAACAGGGGAACATCAGCTATAGCCCTGTTGGTTCTCTTGTTGGTACTCCTCATATAGCTGATAGTCTTGGCAATCATATGGTCGAACACAAAGGTGTTCCCACCTTGTTGAAGCTCAGGATGAAGATGGTTAATGATAATCTGTAGGAATCTTGGATATGCCAGAAATTTCTCCTTCATGGCTTCTGTCAGGTTGTCCTTTAACTATCTGAAGATGAAGCCAGAAAAATTGTAATCTCTTCCCTTGACTAACCCCAAAATTGCTGAGCCCAGAGTGCTGTTTGCTGAATCAAAACCTCCTTTTCTGATTGATAGGCAGTGAATAAACATGTGCACTATGTATCTCCAGTGGCTTGGTAAGGAGTTCTTGATTATCTGACCACTTTTGAATTCATCTGGATGACCCAATCTTCTGAAGCATTCTTTAACATAGAAGATTGGAAATTCAATGGGCGCATCTGGACTGTCATTAAACTGCAGCACCTCTCTAACTGTAGCTTCAGAAAATAAGACTTCTTGGCCAAGCACAGTTGCTCTGATGTGCTTCACATTTTCAACTGTGATGATCTCTGCAGTTTCCCAAAATTCTCTTATAGATGTCTCAAACACCGGCATGTTGTTGCTGATGGCAAAGTTGATGTTGGAGTTTGCCAGGAAGTTTAAGACACGAGTGAACTCTGCAGCTTTTAGATCATTGGCATTAAGGAATGCACAAACATTGTGTCTTTTTACGAATAAGAGATCCATACCTGTAAAATTCATCAGTTTTGCACAATAAGTAAAGTTTCTGAATATACTTAATCGAAACAAGGTATATCAACACTTAGAAAAATTTTGAAGTCCTAACTGTCGAAACAACTAGTTTCGATTTGAGATGAACTTGGTTAATTTAACAAACAGCTTTATCGAAACAAGTAGTTTCGATAGAGGCTATAAGCTTTGATCAACACTTAGAAAATTTTTTAAATCAACACTGTCGAAACAACTAGTTTCGATGGAGATGAACTTATCGTCAGAGATACTAGGGCAAGTTTGGGTGTCGAAACTAGTAGTTTCGATTAAAAACCTTTTGAGAAATTTTTGAAGGTGTTGAACCCCTTTATCGAAACTACTTGGTTTTGAAACCCAAACCCATCTGATTCATTATACTCAGACTAATATAAACAATTTTAAAGAAGGGTTTAGAGTGGCCTGTAAGTGACGGAACTTCATCTTACCGAATGTGAGACGTTATCTGCAAGAATACACATTAATCGTGAGTTCAAAGATGATAGAGATGTATGCAAACACGGATAATCACAAAAACGACTGTTATTATGAAGATTTAGTCGAACAAATTTTAAACTTTGAAATCCTAGGTCTGCCGATTTGCAAAAATCATCCAAAATGAAGTAGTGAGACGTTACCTGATGATGGAGACGATGGTGACAACTGGGGAAAATCAGGTGATTAACGCTGATATCTTGCAACTCAGCCGATGGTTTGAGAGATTTTGCGAATGACAGAGAAGATGAAGAGGGTTTGAAAAAGACGAGTGAATATCAGTATGAAGGGAGGGATTGCTTATGAAGGCTTTTAATTTTTGTGAGACAAGACAAAAATGCCCCTGTCGAAACAACTAGTTTCGATAGGATAAACTAGTTTCGATAGGACAAACTAGTTTCGATATGAACAACTAGTTTCAATAGTTCAAAGAAGTTTTGATATGCACAAAGTAGTTTCGATATGTCAAAGTAGTTTCGATATGCACAAAGTAGTTTCGATATGCACAAAGTAGTTTCGATAGTTCAAAGAACAGAAATAAGACTAACATATATACACTGTTAAAACAGACTTACTATAGAAATGAAATTATACACAAGATATTTACACTTATCTTCTTGAAAAAGATCCAACATGAGATCAGATCTGGTCAGTCTCTTGAAACACTTCCTTTTGCAATTAACTACTGTGAGTCCCTAAAGATAGCTGATATTTGTGCAAAGTAAACCCGAACATTTGTTTGTACTAAGATTTCATGTGATTAGAAGGTACCATTTAAGCAATATACAAGGTGTACCCCACATATTAAAATAAAATGATTTTGAAAACCTATCAATCCTCAAGAAGTACCCATCTTCATCCTATCATCTCTTTCTGATTAACCAAGGTACCGTCTTAGTAATGTCAAAGTACCACCAAAATAAAATAAGATATCCAAGTGGATTTAGAAAATTAAAATAAAATATATCCAAGTAGATATTAAAAAGGTACGAACATTCTAGATCTTTGCGTAAGCAAAACAGAAGAAGTCATAAAATTATCCAAGCGGATAGAAAAATGTTGAACACCCGAGATCTTTGCGTAAGCAAAACAGACGGGGTCAAATCATCCAAGTGGATGGGAAAAGGATGAGCACCCGAGATCTTTGCGTAAGCAAAACATACGGGGTCATCGGTGGTAAATATCGTTATATTGACGGTCACTTGGCGTATGAATAGGAATCCAATACGTAAGCCTGTATCTGATTGAATTGGTTTTCTTAGATATAAAAATGGGTTAGATGTTTCAATAATGGGTTCAAACACACAAGTATGAGATATATATATATATTAGGTTTTCACACTACTTACAAGTTTTAACCATATGTCGGGCCTACCAGCTATACCTCAGTAAACACCATCGCTTTTGGTCTATTCCATGTTCAAGAGATGAGATCAGACACTATCATTTCTCAAAGGTCAGATTCAATTTTTCCTACAATTCAAAACCACTTGAAGATTATATACACAACAATTCTTTTCAATATTAAAATATTATATTTCTCCCCCAAAAGATTTGCGTGGATACTGTACATAAAAATAAAATCTTTTTGGAATTTTCTTAGATAATTAATCAAAATTTAGAAAATAAACTACTATTCACACAATTTACTAAAGTTAATCATTCCAAGCATCTCTACTAGTTGGGCAAATCTGGTAGAGTCAAAAGCCTTTGTGAAGATGTCTGTTGTTTGTTTATTAGTTTTGACTTCAACAATTTTAATATGCTTCTTTTCCACACAGTCACGGATAAAGTGATGTTTGATTTCAATGTGTTTTGTTTTGGAATGCTGAACGGGGTTTTTGGTGATATGGGGAACAGCAGTGTTGTCAGACAGAATGGGAGTCTCATGGAATGTGATCCCATAGTCAAGCATCTGATGGTGTATCCATCTGACTTGGGAACAACAGAGGGTTGCGGCAATGTATTCGGCTTCGGCGGTGGATTGGGAAACGGTGGATTGTTTCTTACATTGCCATGAGACAAGGCGGTTGCCAAGGAATTGACAACCTCCAGAAGTGAATTTTCGGTCTAAGTTGCAACCCCCGTAATCTGAATAAGCCACAAGATCAAACAAGTCATTTTTAGGATACCACAGACCCAATTTTGGCTTATACCTTAAATATCTTAAAATACGTTTGACAGCAGATAAATGAGAGAGTTTAGGATTAGCCTGAAAACGTGCACACAAGCACACTACAAACATGATGTCGGGCCTGCTGGCCGTGAGATACATGAGAGAACCTATCATAGAGCGATAGAGATGCTGATCAACGCTTTCACCATCCACATCAGGAGTCAAACAATGTCGAACCTCCACAGGAGTTTTTACTGGATGGGAATCAGCCATTTTGAACTTGGTCAAGATTTCTTTTACATATTTTTCTTGATGGATAAGGATTCCTGACTCAGACTGATCAACTTGTAGTCCCAAAAAGAACTTCATTTCCCCCATGGAGCTCATTTCAAACTTAGATCGCATCACTTCTTCAAATTCTTTGCAGAGACGGGGATTTGTAGATCCAAAAATGATATCATCCACATAAATTTGCACCATGATTGTATCCTTTTCATCCTTCCGTTTGAACAAATTTTGGTCAATTGCTCCTCGTGTGAAACCATTCTCAAGCAGATGCTTCGATAAAGTTTCATACCACGCACGAGGTGCTTGGTGAAGACCGTACAATGCTTTATCTTACTTGTAAACACGGTCTGGAAAATTAGGATCAATGAAACCCGGTGGCTACTTGACATAAACTTCCTCTTGAACTTTGCCATATAAAAATGCGCTTTTTACATCCATTTGATGAACGGTGAAGTCCATGTAGGCTGCATAGGCGAGAAACATTCGGATGGCTTCCAAACGAGCCACTGGTGCAAAGACTTCCACATAGTCAATCCCTTCTTCTTGATAAAAACCTTGAACCACCAGACGAGCTTTATTTCGAATCACAGTGCCGCCTTCATCCTTTTTGTTGCGAAAAACCCAACAAGTGCCGATTGGAACTTTGTTCTTGGGAAGATCTACCAAATTCTACACATGCAGCTTTGAGAATTGATGTAGCTCTTCCTGCATTGCTTCCACCCAGCTGTTTTCTAGTAGAGCTGCTTTGATGTTCTTTGGTTCAGCTTGAGAAATGAAGCAAGAAAACATGTTGTTTTCAAATGCTTCACAGGCACTTCAGGTACTAACACCCACATTGAGTGGTCCAATGATGTTATTGGTGGGATGAATCTTGTGAATTCGCAGTTGGGGAATTTCATCTTCTTCCACGACTTCTTCCAAATTAGTAAGATTTTCAGCAGGAGGATCGGCAATATCATTAATAGGATCTTCAGCAGGTGATTGTGGTGTAACATCTACTATTGGAATGGAGTTGTCTTCAACAGTTTCACTTGTTGCACCAGAACCGGAAGACTCCATATCAGATTCAGCATTAGCAACCACAGGAATTTCAACCTGAGCAGATGAGGAAGAGCCTTGATCATTTATGTTCCCTAGATTTTTCACAGAGAAGTAAGGATTAGCATGAGTTGATTCAATAGAGAAATCAGGAAGATTAAATGACTTAAAAACTGAATCGACGTCAAAGAGCCAATTGGGACCGTCTCCTGTGTCCGTATGATTGTTTTCATGCCAATTGATATCAATGGACTCCATCACTATCCTTTTCTTCTTATGGTAGACACGAAAAGCACGTTGATTGGATGAGTAACCAACAAAATAACATTCATCAGCTTTGGCTTCAAACTTGTTGAGCTGATCTGAAGTGTTCAGCATTATGCACACATACCCAAATTTTCTGAAGAAATCAATAACTGGCTTGCGCTTGTACATGATCTCATAAGGTGTCTTGTTGCAACTTTTAGTGATAAGAACCCGATTTTGCACAAAACATGCAGTGTTGACCGCCTCAGCCCAGAAAGTCACGGGAAGCTTAGAGTCAACAATCATAGTTCGTTCAGCTTCAATTAAAGTGCGGTTTCTTCTTTCAGCTACACCGTTTTGTTGAGGAGTACGAGGTGCACTAAATTGTTGAGAAATTCCTTTGCTTTCACAAAAGGAATCAAGAGTTGCATTTTTGAATTCTGTTCCATGATCGCTGCGGATAGTCTTCACACTTAGATTGAGGAAGTTCTCAATTTGAAGCAGATAGGTTTTTAAAATTTCTAGCGTCTCATCTTTCTTAGCTAGGAAAAATACCCAAGTGAATCGAGAAAAATCATCTGTTACCACCAGACAGTATGACTTTCGTCCAAGACTCATGACACTCACCGGACCAAAAAGATCCATGTGAAGCAATTGGAGAGGAGAGTCAATGGAATTGGTGGTTTTAGGTTTATGTGAAGATTTGTGCTGTTTTCCCTTGGAACAAGAGATACAGTGTTCCATAGGAGTGAAATCTTTGAGAGGTAATCCAGTGACTAGGTTGCCTCGAACCAGTCGGTTCATTGTTTTGAAATTGACATGTCCCAACCTTTTATGCCACAGGAAAGATTCATCTTCGAAAGCCTTTGAGAGAAAACACGATTCAATGCCCGATGGGTTGTTCATATCCAAGCTATATGTGTTGTATCTTCTGGGAGCACGCATGAGAATAGGTTCTTCCGGAATCACCACTCCCGGCTTCAAGATAAGACATTCTTTTGAATTGAATAAAGCACAAAAGTCCTTGTCACAAATCTGTTAAACACTCATCAGATTGTATTTCAACTGAGGAACAAAGTTGACAAATTCCAGACTATTTACTCCATTTGATACTGTTCCTTGTCCTTCAATCTTTCCTCCTCTTGGGTTTCCAGCAAAAGCAACATACTCTCCATCAATTTGATGATAATCTTGCAGCAAGTTAAAGTGCCCAGTTATATGTCTTGAACATCCACTATCTACATGCCAGATGTTATCGCCGGTTCTTATTGATTGACCCTATACACAACGAACCATTTATACGATTTGACCAAAATTGTTTCAATCAAGAGATTTTAGTGTCAGGATATGACCTCTCATTGGAATCATAATTACAACCATCCTTTGATGAAGCATGGTCATCAAATAGAACATTATTTTTAATTTTCCAAGTTCGTTTTAAAATTTTTTTAGCATTTTTAATTCTTTTACGCCTAGATTTCCTACTGTGAGAAGACTTAGGCAACACATATGAATTTAATGATCTTTTGGAAGGCGATTCTTCATTAGAGTTTGTGGTTGTCAATTTACAACTTTTTGAAACATGATTTGAGGCACCACAACTAAAACAAACGTTTTCACAAGATATCTTAGCCTGATAATAGTCATCACAAGATGAAGATGATTGTGATGTTGAGGAATCTGAACATGAGACGGTTCTCTCATCAATAACTTTGTCTTGAAGACGATGTGCTTCCTTTAATCTGAAAAAGTCCATGTTGCTCATGGTTTCACGTGGTACATCATTCACAATAATTCCTGCACTTTTAAACTTGGTAACACATGGCATAACATTCAAGGATTTAGGAACAAAAGGCAAAGCATTTTTAAATTTAGAAACATCACATCCCAAACCCGTATGCTCAGCAGGCATAGAATCAAAATACAAGTTTTCAACGTGTTCACAAATATTTAGTTTAGACACGGACATATTATTACATTCATCCGACTCAAGTTCTTTTAAAATAGTTCTGTAATTGGTACTCTCATCATAATCATCTTCGGAATTTACACAATTTAATTCTGCACAAGAAGCAAAACTGTCAGAATCAGAGGACGTAATATAATCATCAGGAGATAATGTGCAAACAAAAGGTGTGGAAACATGTGGAGTTGGCGTATCAGCAAATCTCCCTGATTTAGAATAAGGAGGTGGATGAGAGTTATACCCAAGACCTTCTGTGCCTTTTCTATTAAATTGTTAATCAATTATTCCAAACAGAATTTTATGATCCATATCCATGTGGTCAACCTGTAATTTGGCTTTTTCTGCCTTTTGGACTCTTTCAGTTAAAATCGTATTGTTAATAGTTTGAGTATTGAGTTGCACAATTAAAGAACGATTTTCACCAGATATGTCACGAATTTTCTTTAAGTAAAGTTTCTCATTTTTGGCAACAGAGTCATACATCACCTTAATGTGATTTCGTTCATCAATCAAGGCTTGATTAATGAATCTGTATTTTTGAATTTCATTCAAGCAAGATCTAGAATTACACAGTTTAGAAATAACCTCAGCAGGCACAGCAGTGAGATCCTCAGCAGGTTCAATCATGATACACTTGCCCGTGTCCTCCACATCAGCCATCAAGGCTTTATCAGCAGCTTCCTCGGCTTGTTCTCCCCAATGATAGTGTCCATCAGCTTGAGACACAAGAGCTGTGGAACTTGAAGATGTGTTTGTCTTTGGAGGATTGGCAGCTTGTTTTCCAGAGGAAATCTTCTTTTCTTGCTGATCCTTGGAGGACGGCTCCTTGCAGTTTCTGGCAAAGTGACCCAGCTGATCACAATTGTAGCATCTCACCTTCTTGATATCAAACCCAAGTGTCTTTCCCTGCTTGAATCTGTCTATGCCAGTCCTTTTGATGAATCTTTTGGCTCTTAAGGTCAACATGGCCATGCATTAATCAATATCCATTTTCTCCAAATCATCAGGATTAATCTGCTCCAAGTCATCAGGTTGAAAGCTAACCGGTATTAGATTTCCAGAAATCAGTGCATCATAGCACGACATGAAAGCAGTTATGATTGGGACATAATCATCAGGAATCATGGTGACAGTCTTTTGAGGAGCAGAGGAGCTGGTAGAATTAATTGCAGCAGCTGAAGGAAGGACATCAGTCTGAAAGTATGGGCTACCGGATGAGCTTGATCCAGCAATAAGAGTTGTGTTTCCAGACTGATTTGACGGGGTGACTGCTCCCTTCTTAATCTCAATTTCATAAGATTCAAGAATGCTATAGACTTCCTGTTGAGACAGAGCACTCAGATTCTAGTCTTTTTTATCATGATTCGATACATATTCCATTCCTCAGGAAGAGAATCTAGGAGTTTCTTGTTTAGATCAAGAGTAGGGTACTCAACTCCCATTACTTTCAACCTTGATACAATGCTTGAGAAACGGTTGATCAAATCAGATATTGATTCTCCCCTTACACTGCTGAACATCGCATATTGTTTCTTGATCAGATCTCTTTTGTTTTCCCTGACATCCTCACTTCCCTCATATCTTGTGCACAATGCAGCCCATAAGTCTTTGGCAGTTGTGTACTCAGCAAAGATGTTGAAAATATCCATAGGAAGAGCCATGGCAATAGTCCCGTAGGCCATGTTATCTCGGGCAATCAAGGCAAGATCTTTCTCATCATACTCAGATACTAACTTAGGACGTTGAACATCAGCAGTGGTTGTTACGGGCTTGTGGGGACCATCGGTGATAGAACTCAACAAAGTATAATCGTGAAATTGAAAGAAAAGCTTCATCTTCTTAGTCCAATAATCAAATTCTCTTGTGGACACAAGAGCAGGTGGTCTATTTCCCCCAGAATGTTCTGTTGAACTTGAAGTGGCCATAATATTCGGAATCGAAACTAAAACAGTAACTAGTTTGGATTGAACAACTTTTATCGAAACAACTAGTTTCGATTGGACAACTTCTATCGAAACAAACTTTTATCGAAACAACTAGTTTCGATACTGAAAATTTCACAAGCAAGTTTCGATAACCACTGTTTCTATAGAGATAAGACAAAAATCTAGTTTCGATAGTACCTTCTCCCGACAAAATGTAGACAAGAAGTTTCGATGATCAACAGAAATCAGAAACTGTCCCTAGTAGTTTCGATGCCTTCTTCTCCAAGTTCAGAAATACTCCATTGATAATAAGATCCAGAAATCAATAGTGCAGAAACGACAAACCAATCCAGCGAAAACCTTCGTCTAACACTCCTGATCACTAATCCAACCTCCGATTATGAAAATACGAGCAAAAACCCTTGGAAATCGATGAAACAGTAGCCGTCAATCAATAAACCAGTACTTCCGAGAATAGATGTGCAAAAACCCAAAATAAGCTTCGAATACCCTCAGTAAACACCTAGAATCGATCAATAAACCTGATAACACTCAAAAACACTAGAGCATAAAGCTCTGATACCAATTGTAGGTCCAGATTTAACTTGAAATCACTTATTTGATCGATTACACACGCACAGGCGGAAACTGTGTGTATGGTGGTGAAACAGATGATAGAAACAGAATCGGTGAAGATAACAGGCTAACCACACTATGAATCAACACACAAATGGAATGAAAATGTAAGAACACAGTGCATAAACAACTGCAAATTGTATTGATTCAAGAACAATGTGAAAGAGAAGGTTCAGGGTTACAGCCGCTACTCACACCCTAAACATTCTCAAACTAGGCTATTTATAGTAGTGACTGGTATCGAAACTATGTTCAATCGAAACTACTAGTTTCGATTGACCATTTACAAGTGATACACAGACTATCGAAACTACCATATATCGAAACTACTAGTTTTGATTGAACAAACTCAATCGAAACTAAGTAGTTTCGATGGCCCAGACTTAGCTAATAAAGCAGTAAATTACAGAAAACTGAAATTACATCTAATGAAATGACATAAAGTAAATTAGTCTAAAACTGTTTAAACATACAATAAATAACAACAGCTTATACATAAGATATGACTCTACAGAAATTGGCAGATTTGGTCAATCTTTCGATGATAACCCAGATAGTATCGTTCTCACGAGTGGTTCGAGGAAGTTTATTAATAAAATCCATAATTATCATTTCTGATTTCAAAACAAGCAATTCGAGTTGTTGCAATAACCCAGAAGGTTTCTAGTGTTCAGCATTAACTTGTGAACAAGTAAGACATTTGACAACATAGCTCGCGATATCCCTTTTCATGCCCATCCACCATTAATTCTCTCTTAACTTTTTGTATATTTTATAGCCGCCTGGATGCATCGTATATCTAGACTTGTGAGCTTCTTCAAGTATCTTGAATCATAGATTACTATTGATTGGCACCTACATCCTTTTACCCATTATCAGTATTTCATCATCTCCTTTAACAAATGATTGATCATTCCCTTCATGCCTTCAGTTTCATAATTGATTTCTTATTGAGCCAAATTTTGAACGTTTATTAATTGGATTAATAAATCAATCTGGAGATCGAGCCTTAGAGCATGAACTCTTTTTGGCTTTTCATTCTCTTTTCTACTCAAGGCATCAGCTACCACATTTGCCTTTCCTTCTTTATAGAGAATTTCACAATCATAATCACTTAGAACTTCCATCCATCTCATGTTAGTTCTTTCTTACCAAAAATGTACTTCAAATTTTTATGGTTAGTGTAAACTGTGATTTTGACTCCATAGAGATAGTGTCTCCATAACTTTAAGGCAAAGATTGTAGCACCTAACTCCAGGTCATGAGTCGTATGATTCTTTTCATGAGTCTTTAGTTGACGTGATGCATAGGCAATTACTTTATTTTGTTGCATCAACACACAACCCATACCAGTGTGTGAAGCATCACAGTAAACAAAAAAATTCTTCGTGCCTTCTAACAAGGCTAGAATTGGTGCATTCGTCAACTTTTGCTTCAATGTTTCAAAAGCTTCGTTTCACTTCGCCCCCCATTCATAACTAATAGACTTGCGAGTCAAAGTAGTTAAAGGCACATCTATTCTTGAGAAATTATGAATGAGGCGTCTGTAATATCCAACCAAACCTAAGAAACTGCGAACTTTGGTTTGCGATTTTTTAATTTCTCATTTAGCTATAGCTTCAAAATTTGCTAGTTCTACTGGAATACCTTCAACATTCACCACATGTCCAAGAAATTGAACTTTATAAAGCCAAAATTCGCATTTCAAAAATTTGGCATACATTTTTTTTCATTTCTTAGAAGTTCCAGTAACATCCTAAGATGGTCTTCATGTTCCTCCTTAGTCTTAGAATAAATAAGTATATCGTCAATGAATACGATAAAAATTTATCTGAGTAAGGTTTGAAAATACGGTTCATCATGTCCATAAATGCAGCAGGAGCATTAGTAACTCCAAACGGCATAACCGTGAACTCATAATGTTCATATCTTATTCAGAACATTGTCTTAGGAATATCTTCTTCTTTGTAATATCCCGAAAACCATCAAAATAATAATTTATAAATTAAAGGAGGCTATGGTAATAAAAACGAATGACAAGGAAACGAGAAGGGGTCATTGTGTCAACAAACGAAAGAAGAAAGGGGAAGGGGAAGGCTAAACCCTAGCCGCCACCCCCTCTTGTCCCTCATTCCATCCATTTACAAGTTTATAGAGAGAGAAAGCTAAGGATAGTTTAGAGAGAGAAAGTCGGGAATCGATTCGAGAAGCTCAAGGTTCGTTCATCTGCATTAGTGGAAGTTACTGAACCGCTTTGGAGCTCTGACAGGTAACGGTTTCCTCTAAATCTTATTTTTTTCGTTTATGGTGGGTTTCGGGTTCATTTTCACGTAAAGGTCGACTTTTTACGTATGGCTTACAAAACTAATCATAGATCTGGCTTCATGGACGTAAAAGGAACCTTTATAACGTAAAAAATCTTAAGCATAATCACTCATATGAATAGCCGCCATAAACATGCAACTTAGGGTTTTTGGGGAAGAAGACAGCTCGCGCATGCGAACTTTCTAAGTTCGCCTAATATTATTTTGGTGAACTTGATAAGTTCGCTGGGTCAAGTTCTCCTAAGCCTGATAGGGTGAACTTGGTGTAAGTTCGCTTGGTAAAGTTTGCTTGGTATAAGTTCGCTTGTATAAGTTCGTTGTGTTCAAGTGGGCGAACTTGACATGTCTGCTACTGTCAAGGTGGCGAAGTTGTCATAAGTTCGCTAGGGTAGAAGTAGAAAACACATAGTGTCGGTTAGGCCCGTTAGCTTAACCCACATGAATTGATTTCACAGATAGAGAGTGACAGTTACTAGACCAGTTCTAGTATTACCAGGATAGCTTGGCAGGTGAGTTCTTATTGCCCTTTTTCCCTAACTGTTTTGGGTTGTCATGCATACTGGTAAAAGATTTGAAAGACAAAGTATAGTATTTATAAAAATGTTATTCTTATAAAGTGAAAGAGAAAGTTATAGTTTTTATAAAAATGTTATTTTTATAAAAAACAAAAGAAAGGTAAAGTGTTAAAGAGTATAGTACTATCTTTGAAATACATTTTTAAAGAAAGTAAAGGAGTTGCACTTCAGTATAGCTTGACAGTGACAGTGATAGATGTCATCTTATTTGCTTATGTGTTAATATGTGTTATTTTTCTATGTCTTATGTGTTTCAATGGCATTATATTATGTGACGTAATATAATTGCATAGTAGTTGCAAAGTAAAAAAAAATCCTGCATGCAAGCAAAGTAGAAGTCTCACCCCGAGGTGTGACGTAACATCCTTAAAAAATTTCAGACGGTAACGGACAGTCACAGATCAAGGTCTAGAAGTGTAATTAGATCAAAGATGAAGGACCAAAGAGTCAAAAACTCAAAATTCGGATGGTAACGGATAGTCACGGACGGTAACGGTCCGTTACGGGCTAAGCACGCGTGTAATGATGGCGTGCCACGTGTCCAGTGACTAATGGCTTGATTCTGACATGTGGAAACCCTATGACCGACCGTCACGGCCTCGTAACGGTCTGTCACACCGCAAATGAACCAGACGCTGACACGTGTCCAATGACTCCGCAACCCTAAACTGGTAACGGTAACGGTCTGTTATGACCAAGCGGTGACCGACCGTCACCACTCGTAACGGTCCGTCACAGCCACCAATTTTGTGTATAAATAGAAAGGTCAGGTTTTGGTCATTCCTCACATCAAAACTCGAAATCTTGAGTTGTCATTTAATATTCCACTCTCACAAAACCATTCCTGCCGTACGTTTAAGTTCCCGAGGTGCCGAATTATCCTAGAGAAAACTGAGAAGCTAGGAAATGCTCATTAAAAGAAACGAAGCTAGACGATTAAGCAGAGACACTGCCCACTAGGACTCTTACTCTAGAAGATTCTTAAGTCCAACCTCTATCAAGGTGAATACTTGTACTTTTTTAAAATGACTTCAAAACTGAAAACTGTTTAGATTGTGATCTGACTTGAATGAACTAATACAACCATTGGTCGCATAAGGTGATTTACTATATAGCATTCAGACCATAGAGTCATGTATGCATACCCGTGTTACAGATGAAAAGCCGTAACGGGGCTAAGGCTATAGCTTGGTTGATTTGGTTGATGGCGGACCGATATCTCTTTTCATATCGGTCCGAAGCGAAATATGGTTAATATCATACCGATATCCATTTCTATAACGGTCCACAATGGAACGTTGAGTCGGTTATTAGACTGACATCAATCTATAACGGTCCGACAACCTCCTCTCAGTCGCAAATTGTGACACTTACACGTGCCCTATGACTTAGCCCTAGAATCTGACGCGTGTCGTGACGTCGGACCGACATGGACCACATAACGGTCCGACATGAGCCAAAAATATGTGTGGTCCAATCAGATGTTGACATTTAGGGATGACGTGGGTATAGGTGGATGTCGGACCGACATCCAATTGATATCGGTCCGACATAGGTCCAGAAATCAGCCTATAAATAGATTTCAATGCTCGATCATTTTGTTCATCAACTTTGAAATTCCACGTTCTTATAAGCCATTTCAACTCTCATAAAACCATTCCCACTCGTGCATTTAAGTTCCCGAGGTGCCGGATCATCCTAGAAATACCCGAGAAGCTAGGAAACGCTCATTTGGAGAAACCAAGCAAGGTTCTTAAGCAGAGACGTTGCCCACTAGGGTACTCAATCTAGAAGATTCCTAAGTCCAACCTCTGTCAAGGTGAATACTTGTATTTTTATAAAATGATTTCAAAACTGAAAAATGGTTTTGATTATGCTCTGACTTGAATGAATTTATACAACCATTTGTTGCATAAAGTGATTTACTATATAGCAGTCAGCCCATAAAGTCACGTATATATACACGATTTACAGATGAGACGTTGTATCAGGGCTAGGGGTTGACCCCATGGTTGTTATGAAAGACCTATCGCTTGAAGCAAGAGGCAGAATATTTAATAGACGTAAAAATATATCTAAGGTACCTGGTGTGGCTGGTGGTTAGTCCGTTGACTGTGAAAACAGACCAGAAACTATGTACGAATTGTTCTATTTATTCACGCTTGTCAGATTATGATTCCAAATATACATGTGTTCACGCTTTTACAGGTAACCAAGGATGAATTAAATTGATTAGCCATGTGATGACAAAGAAAATGATGTCATGAAAAAAGGGAACGTCCACCCTAGACATTAGTTGGAAGAAATGGTTCATGTAAAACCTTGGTTTTGTAAATTTAACGCTTGTGTACAATATCAGGGTTTATCCCTATTATAATGAAATGAAACGGGAGATTCCCTGATGTGTTGCAAAACAGATGTATTTATCCTAGTGTAATTGTGCGTATTTGTATAGTTTTGTATCGTTTTAAGTTCGTTATGAGTTCGGGTAATAAATGCAGGTTATAGTGTGCTAAGGAAGCGGAAAACGAAGCTAAATCCTTGATAAATCGAGCACATGGGAAAAAGGTGGAAAGCAAAAGAGAAAAATATCATATTTCTGAGATTTATGCGAGGGAGAGAAAATCCCTCGCGGCACGCGAGGGAACCCAGAAGCTTACCCGATTAATTTTCCCTCGCGGTACGCGAGGGACTTGCCATATTCCTCTCGCGGTACGCGAGAGGACCGTTAATCCATAAAAAACTATAATTTTAAGTTTTAATTGTTTTAAACGACCATTCTATCTATGATTCGATTATTATCCGTCAGAGGAAGAAAAGAGGCGATCTTGGCAAAGGAGAAAGCTTTAGGGTCAAGAGTTTGAAGGATTGAAGCTTATACGGTTAGACATTGAATCATTCAGTCACGATTGATCATCTTGGTTGCTTTGATTTTTGTTTGATACTTATGTTTGCTACGTTTTACTTTGAATCTTCTGTTTCTACTATGATTCTTGGCTAAACCCTAGATCTACCTAGGTTAACGATGAATGTTTGCTAAAGATTGGATTTTTATAGGTTTATGGAACTTGTCTTAGTTTTTATGCTTTAGTACAGATCTGATTTCGATTGTTTAATAAATATGCATGCTTAGTTTTGTATTTTGATTGGTTGAATTGTTCCATACATGTCTTGGTTAATGTCTTTCATAAATAGATGTGTATCGCTTACTTTGTGTTCGTGATTTGTGTGTGGTTTGCTAGACGTAGTAACCATAGGATTATCAATAAAAAAATTGCTAAATTAAGTGTTCTTCTTATCTGAATACCTTCAAAGTGATAGATAAACGATTAGTCTTCGGTGTTAGTGATTCTGAGAGTGAACAGTCTGACAGGACGTTTCCTTAGGGTTCTAGAGTCGTTGTTAATTCGTGTTAAAAAGGTTGAATTCGGGTTGCTCCTTACATCTCCGATGTATTGAGATAGTGAAACCGAGAGGTGAGTTGTCTAGTGAGTTCTTTAGCATAATCGGTGAGAGTGAAAGATAATCCAACCACTGGTGAGCATAGTATCCTTTGAGTTTCCTTTTGTTCACATTCTAAGATTGATCAGGGATCCATTAGGTAGTTTGAGGGTGTTACATCTTAGGATCCCAGTTCCATTGCATCTTTCATAACCGATAGAACCCGAGTTTGGTAAACATGATTCACAGCCTAGGTAGTGTCTTTCATCCTTACTGATTTTATCCGATTCTTTGTCTGCTTGGTTAGGTGTCTTTATAGTCTTCTTCATCCAATTAGTTAAGTTTAGTAGTTAACCTTAGTTTGTACAATCCCCCCCCCAATCCATATCAAACAGTTTAGTCCTAGTCAGAGTCTAGTTTGTGTTAGAGTCAGTGTCTCGTGGGTTCGATATCTGGAATTCCATTGAGCTGTGTTACAATTGATAGGTACACCTGCCTGTCTTTGTGGTCTAGTTTAGTAGGTTTGTCTAAAGTTTAACTAGAGTGTCTAGGTTGGTTTTGTGTTTAGTTTTATAGACCGTTTGACCGACATCAAGTTTTTTGCGTCGTTTCCGGGGACACTTGGCAATAGCAAAATTAGCTTTGATTAGTTCTTGTTTGGTTATTTGTTTTATTTTTCCCTTTTAGTTTATTTCCTTAATTTGCTTGTTTTCTTTTGTGTCCTTATTTTCTATTTGTGTGCGTCTTAGTTTAAGTCTTTTCTTTGTTCTTAGTTTCTCTGTTTCCCTTTTGTTTTCTATCCAGTTTATGCAACATACTCGCTCACAGGGATCACCCGACTTTGAAGCCTATTCAGAGCCAGAGCGATAGCTTCGAGAGCGCAGCCAGAAGTTTCGTAGTCGTTTGAGCGAGCTAGTTGAGAAAAAGGTACGCATTCCAATTCCTATTGCTGAGATGGGTAATGCTAATCCACCTGCTAGGCGTACTGTCCACCAGAGGGCATGTCATGGTTTCACGGGTGCTAGGTCCTTTATTACCCGTCATGCTCTGTCTAACACTAATACTTGGCAGATTCCATCTCATGTGATGAACACTATCAGTAACTCTACTCAGTTCTACGGACTCAAGGATGAAGATGCACCAGGACATCTGTCCCGCTTTGCGCGTATTTGCGATACCTTTCGCATTACTGGTGCTACTGATGACGACATCCTGTTACGTATTTTCCCGTTCACCATATCTAGTCACTCTGCCACTTGGTTGGATACCCTGCCCCAGGATTCCATTACCACTTGGGAAGATCTGAAGGCCAAATTCCTGATGAAGTATTATCCACCATCTAAGGCCGCCCATCTGAGGGATCAGATCCACTCCTTTCGTATGGACCCCGATGAGCCTTACCACATGGCTTGGGAGCGGTTCAGTACTCTATTGAGCAAGTGTCCTCAATATGGCGTTTCTGATTGGGCATTGTTTGAAAAGTTCTATAACGGTCTTACCTTTGAGAAACAAAAGATGTTCAATACTGCTGCAGGAGGCCACATTATGGATAAGAAGGAGCCGGAGGAGTGTGAGGAGATGTTTGAGAGTTTTGCTCAAGCTGAGCAATAGCAGCCTTCCTCCAGGAATTCCACTCCTAGTGCTAGGACACCTACTACTGCCACTAGAGGTGTTCATCAGGTCACTACTGAGATTAGCATGGCTGCTGCCATCGCTGCTATAGCCAAGGAGATTAAGCAGTTGAAGATGAGTGAGATGAAGTGTGAGGTGTGTAGAGGAGGTCATGATACCATTGATTGTCCTATAACTCAACATGAGCAGATAGACTTCCTGGGGTACCAAAAACCCCCTCTATTCAACTCGGGATGGAGAAACTACCCCAACTCTAATTGGAGGTCTGGCGGGAACCCACCTGGGTTTCAAAATTGTTAAAATCAGTATGGTGGAGATAGAGAAGCAGGGCAAAATTCTGGTAGTAGTGCAGGGGAGAAGAGGATTGAGGAGATGTTAGCTAACCAGACTCAGTTTGTTGCTCAGTTGGAGAAGACGGATCAGGAGACTCAGTATAAGCTGATGGAGCACGATACTTTACTGAGGAGTCAGCAGTCTGCATTCTTAGATTTGCAGCACACAGTGGGAGACATTGCGCGCAGCTGACTGACAGATCTGGAGGTTCCTTTTCGGGTAGTACTGAGACTAACCCAAATGCCACGTTGAAGGCGGTGACCACGCGCAGTGGTAAGGGAGAAGAGAGTGAGCAGACACCGGCATATGATGATGATGATGATGAGCCGGTTGATGAGGAGATAGAGATGGAGGCTCCTGGAGGGATGCACGAGAGGCGAGTCCCAGCAAGTACAGTGCCCAATAGTGAGTCTCCCACTGAGAAGATAGGAGAAGAGGAGAAGAGTGAGGGGAAAAAGAAGACCCATGATGTTGATCTTAGTCGTGTTCCATTTCCTGCTTGCCTGATGCAGCAGAAATATGCCAAGGATTATGGACACTTTCTGGAGCTATTTAAGTAGCTCAAAATTAATCTGCCTTTCGTTGAAGCACTCTAGCATATGCCGAAATATGCTAAATTCCTAAAAGATCTTATGTCCAATAAGAAGAAGCTGGAGGAACTTTCAACTGTCACTCTAAATGAAAGGTGCTCTGCGGTGGTGCAGAACAAGCTACCAGAGAAATTGGCAGATCCGGGTGTCTTCACAATCCAGTCTTTGTTTGGTGGTTCAACTCCGCACCACGCGTTGGCCGATCTCGTTGCAAGCATCAACATGATGCCATACTCTCTCTTCGAGAAGCTAGGCCTTAGAGATCCGGCCCCTACACGCATGAGCATATCTTTGGCCGACCGTTCAGTCAAATATTCATAAGGAATAGTGGAGAATCTGTTAGTGAAGGTTGATAAGTTTGTTTTCCCCACGGACTTTGTCATTCTTGATATGGAGGTTGATGATAGAGTCCCACTCATTTTGGGACGCCCCTTCTTGTGCACCACCAAGTCATTGATCGACATCTTCGACGGTAAGATCACACTTCGTGTGGGGGATGAGAATGTCACCTTTGATGTCATGAAGTCGATGAAGCACTCTAGTGGTCAGGACAATTCCGTGTTCTTTCTAGACACTTTCATATCTCACATGGATTGTTTCCTTGACTACGTGTGTGGCGCTGACCTGCTTAACACACAACATCAGGGTGAGGAAGACCAGGAGGTTGAGACTGATGCTCTCCCCGAGCAAAGTCTGACACCCGGCTAGTAAACCTCCTAAGTACCCAGAAGTATTTGAGGTGCCTGAGAATACTGAGGAGGAGAAGAAGCCCTCGGTTGAGGCACCGCCATCCCTTCAGCTTAAGGAGCTACCCTCCCATTTGGAGTATGCGTTGTTGGATGGTGAGTCCGGTTTACCCGTCATGATTTCTACTGCACTAACGGAGGAGGAGAAGGAGAGATTGATAGAGGTCTTGAAGCCAAATAAACAGGCCATTGCGTGGAAGCTCACAGATATAAAGGGCATCAGCCTGACTTTCTTCACGCATAGGATATTGATGGAGGAGGAGCACAAGCCAGTTGTGCAACCTCAAAGGAGGCGTAACCCGAACATGTCAGATGTGGTGAAGAAGGAGGTCCTTAAACTCCTTGATGTTGGATTGATATATCCTATTTCTGACTCCACATGGGTAAGCCCGACTCAGGTCGTCCCGAAGAAGGGTGGGATGACAGTCGTAAAGAATAAGAAAGAGGAGTTGATCCCTACTAGGACAGTCACCGGTTGGAGAGTGTGTATTGATTATAGGAGGCTGAATGATGCCACAAGGAAGGACCACTTCTCCCTTCCTTTCATTGACCAGATGCTGGAGCGCCTATCGGGCAGCATTTTACTGCTTCCTTGACGGTTTATCAGGTTTTTTCCAGATCCCCATTGCACCGAATGATGAGGAGAAAACCACCTTCACATGCGCGTACAGTACCTTCCGTACCGGCGCATGCCATTCGGGTTGTGTAATGCTCCAACCACCTTCCAGAGGTGCATGGTGGCTATCTTTCCGGACATGATCGAGACCTCCATGGAGGTTTTCATGGACAATTTTTCTGTGTTTGGGAGTTTTTTCGATCATTGTTTGCAGAACCTCGAGAAGATGATGAGGAGGTGCATAGAGACGAAGTTGATGCTTAACTGGGAGAAGTGTCACTTCATGGTGACTGAGGGAATTGTGCTTGGGCACAAGGTTTCACATGCCGGTATCGAAATGGATAGAGCTAAAATTGACACGATCAGTAGTCTTCCGCCACCGACTAGTGTGAAATCAGTTCATAGTTTCTTAGGTCATGCGGGTTTCTATAGACGATTCATTAAAGATTTTTCGAAGATCACCCGACCCATGACCCGCCTTCTTGAGAAGGACATCTCGTTTGAGTTTGATGCGGACTGTTTGAAGGCATTCGAGTTCTTGAAGGAGCAGTTAGTCTGTGCACCTATCTTGATTTCCCCCTACTGGAGCTTACCCTTTGAGCTGATGTGTGATGCGAGTGATTATGCTGTCGGGGCGGTGTTAGGCCAAAGGAGAGAGAAGCACTTCCACCTGATCTATTATGCGAGTAAGACTCGTAATCATGCTCAAGAGAATTACACAACTACCGAGAAGGAGTTGTTAGCGGTGGTGTTTGCATTTGACAAGTTTCGCTCATACTTAGTGCTCTCTAAGACCATCGTTTATACTGATCATGCGGCATTACGATATTTGTTCGCCAAGAAAGTAGCCAAACCTAGATTGATTCGATGGATTCTCCTGCTTTCCGAGTTTGATATTGAAATCAAAGATAAGAAGGGAGCAGAGAATGTGGCGGCCGACCATTTGTCGAGGCTAGAGGACCCCGGTAGGGAAGAGATCCGGGAGGAGGCCATAGGGAATATATTTCCCCATGAGTCCTTGATGATGGTGAGTGTGAGACCTAACAAAGAGCCGGTATTTTACATGAGCGTCGAGGCGTAAGGTTTGCCATGGGTTTTTGACATAGCAAAATACTTGGCTGATGGTGTAGTGGTGAAGGGCATGACATCTCAACAGAGGCGTAAATTCTTTTTCGATACCAACCACTACATTTGGGATGCTCCACATCTGTTTTGTGTGGGAGCTGATAGAGTTCTGAGGAGGTATGTGAGTAAAGAAGAAGGCGTAGAGATCCTTAAGCATTGTCATGAGGGTTTGACGGGAGGTCACAACGGGCCCTCCTACACCGCCAAGAAGGTGTTTGATCTAGATTCTACTGGCTGACGTTGTTTAAGGATGCTCATGAGTTAGTGAAGTGGTGTGACGCGTGTCAACACACCGGTAATATCTCATCCCGGAATGAAATGCCCCAGAACCCGATCCAGGTAGTTGAAGTATTTGATATTTGGGGCATTGACTTCATGGGTCCATTCCCTGTATCACAAGGGAATCGGTACATACTTGTGGCGATAAATTATGTTTCTAAGTGGGTTGAGGCTCAAGCTTTACCTATAAAGGATACCCGAGTAGTGGTGGGATTTCTAAAGAAGCTGTTCAGCAGGTTCGGTACTCCTAAAGCCCAGATTAGTGATAGCATTTCTACAATGCCCAGATGGAGAAGGTGTTGTCACGCTATGGGGTCACCCATCGGCTATCGACTGCCTATCATCCACAAAACCAGCGGGCAAGTGGAGAACGCGAATAGGGGAGTGAAGAGGATTCTGGAGAAGACTGTCGGGAAGAATAGGAAAGATTGGTCCGACGAGTTAGATGACGCGCTTTGGGCCTTTAGAACCGCGTTCAAAACACCTACTAGGACCACACCCTTTAGGATGATCTATGGCAAGGCGTGTCACTTACCGGTGGAACTAGAGCACAAGGCGTATTGGGCCTTAAAGGAAGTCAATCTTGAATTTCCTAAAGCAGCACGACACCGGTTTCTCTAGTTGCATGAGTTAGATGAGCTACGTGACGAGGCATACGCACGTTCTTGGAGTTACAAAGAGCGTACAAAAGCGTTTCATGATCGTCGGTAGAAGGAAGTGAAAGACTTCAAGTGTGGGGATAGGGTTTTGGTATATATTTCTGGATTAAAACTATTCCCATGAAAACTTAAGTCTAGGTAGACAGGGCCTTACACGGTCGAAGAAGCATTTCCATATGGCATGGTGGAGTTACATGATGAAAAGGGTGGCATGTGGAAGGTAAACGGTCATAGGTTGAAGCATTACATCGGAGGACCGATTGAGAATAATGAGGGGGATGAGATTCTCCTCGACAAGCCAGGAAACTAGGGCTAAGTAAGAGAAAGTCCTCAGGGTAGAGCCCGAGTGTAGAGTTTGTAAAATTCTTTGTTTTCATTTTCATTTTAGTTTTTGTGTATTTTCGGTTTCTGTGTTCTTGGATTTTCGTGTGTTTCATGGAATCATGGCCAAAAAGGCGGAAGAAAACCATAAAAAACAACGTTCCGGTATGTCTGCTTCAAATTTTAAGGCTGGAACAAATTTTGAAAACAAATTAAAAAAAATTCTTAAATGGTGAAAAATTTTTAAGTATAAAAAACGTCCTTAACTTTCTGTGATGGGGTGCTCCTCGTGGTACGCGTGACAATTGGGGAGTACGCGAGAGACAAATGAATTTTGCTAGATTCTTTTTCCCCCGCATTACACGAGAGATTACATAAAGTCTCTCGCAGTACGCGGGGCAATGAAAAGCCATCACCGCCTATCCGGCTCTCGCGGTATGCGAGACTGTAGGCTAAAGTCTCCCGCGGTACGCGAGAGCCTTGAAAACTCAGAAAAAAGAAGTGTTAAAACCCCCCTTTTGTCTTCGCACACCACCTACTACCTCCAGCGATTTCTACCTCCACCGCCACCATCTCATCTTACCACCATCGTCGACCACACCCGCACCCATCATCACCGTCCACCACAGTCAACACCTCGCATCACCATCAACGCCGGAATCCTCCGGCCACCACCATCCACTTCCACCACTCTCAGCTACCACCGCCGCCACAGGGTCTAGGGTTTGTTCTACTCACTTGGATTTGGTCACTTTGCTCCACAATCAGGTACGATTCCTTTTTTACTTGATTTTTTGGGTATGCCTTGATTTTTCTTGGAGGTTTAGACCACCTCGCCCGTACTCAATCTCCATTCGGGTGAGGTTGTCTGGTTTCTATATATACAAAAAGGGTATCCCAAATTTTTCAAATTTTTTTTTAATTTAATTTTTATAGTGTCTTTTTGCTATTCTAACACGTCGGATAGCCGCGAATGAAATGCTATACGGCCGTCCTGACCGATATCTCATCTGTTATTATATTTGTTGTACTAACTCGTTATTGCATGCACGTCTGATCGCGGTGAGTCATCTAGCGCAGCGAAGCGCAGGCGGGGCCCAATTCCACACCCGAGGGGCAGCCTGAGGAGCCGCGCCTGATTCGTCGAGCGCCGCGTGTCATCCGATACGCGGTTCCCGAGGCACGTCCAGTCGCTGGCGCGGAGCCGATTCCGCTTGACGTTAGGGTTTTACACCACCACACCCTCCTCCGGTTCAAGCTGGTGACAGAGGAGGCTGTCCTCTTGGAGAGGTTCATCGACATGGAGCCCTACCAGCATCGTGGGATAGATTGGGGGCTGATGGAGGAGTTAAGACAGCTCCAGAGACTACAGGAGTATATTGATGCCCGATGGACAGCGGCGTTAGCCTGTGACGCGATCCGGTACCAGGAGCTTACCGTCGAGTTCCAATCTATCTCTTGGTATGTCACAGGCCAGTTCGAGGAGCCGACTACAATTTCTTTTTCCTTGGGCAGGCAGGTTTACGAGATGTCGGTGCCACAATTTGCGGTTGCCACGGAGTGGTACACCAAGGCCGAGGTGGCGGAGCAGCCTTTTTTCAGAGCTTGCGAGGCCTATTCCGGAGTTGGCACGATCAGGGGGTCAGCGACAGTCAGTTGCGTGACTTTTGGCATTCCATCGCCGATGGACCATACTCCTCATCTCTTGTGGAGTCGGACATTCGCGACCCCCTCATCCGCTACATACATAGGATCCTGGCTTACACTCTTATCGGACGTCGGTCTGGTATTAAGAAGTGAAGCCAGCTGGATTTATTTTGTCTCTACTGCATCGTTGGCCGCCGAGAAGCCAACCTGGCTAGCATTTTCAATTCATCAATCGCCAGGGGTCGTCGCGGTGGGCCGGAAGCCAAACTGGAGCTCGGGTCTTACATCAGCAGGTTGGCGGAGCGTTTGGGAGTTTTTAACCGACACAATGGGCCCGGATACTATCCCGTATGGGCTTGTTGAGCTACATTTGGTTGGGATCGTCACGATGGACGATCCACCGCGTTTGATGGAAATCAGGCAGGGTCCACAGGTCCCGCCACCTGCTGGAACACTTGCCGACCAAGCAGTTCAGATGGGGGCGCCCACACCATGCAAGAGGATTCTACATCACATAGAGCGCCCCCAAGTGCAGCACCCACTCTGATTGAGACCACCAGCACCACTCACTCTTGAGGAGATTAGGGATCATCTTTTTGATAGGATGGACCGCCAGGATGCGGCCATTCGATATATGATGCAGCACCAGGGCATAGAGATACCACCATTCTTCAGGGCACCAGACCAGCATCAGCCGGATAAGCCAGACACAGGTGGAGACCCGTAGTGATCATCTTCAGCACCTTTTGTCGGGTTGTATATTGTGATTCCTTGTATTTTCTTTCTGTATTTCTTTTTATGTATTTCTTTTCATTTTTATTTTGATATGTATTTAAAAAACTGATGGTTATATATTATTGTACAGTTTGGGGGATCGGTTGGGTTGGTTGTTATTGTACAGTTATATTACTTAAGCGGTTGAATTGTTTGCTAGTGTGGTAGAATCAGCTGCTTTCGTTCGTGAGGAATTATTGGAAATTTGATCAGCTATGCGCGTTCGAATGGAAGGCTAGGGAACACGACTTACGAGGAATATCACAGTCATTATACAAGGGAAGTCTGTTTCGATTTTTGTATATTTTTATTTTCTTTTATTTTATGTCTGTCTTATTTTTATTTTTGTAAATTTATTTTGCGTTACCGTCGTTTCTCGGTCCACATTGAGGACAATGTGAGTTTTAAGTGTGGGGATGGGAGACATTCGTCTAGGTTGTCTGTTGTTGTAAATTGCATAAATTTTTTTGAAAAAATGTCCTTTGAATTAGAGTTTTGCACGCACATGTAAGATGATAGATAAAACTGGGCATTGTGTGATTTGAAGTGAAATAAAATAAACAAAGCGTGTTTAATTTGTGATGAATTGGTATGCACAGCCAGTTTGAGAGCTTAAATATCCAGAAAGTGTTACTTAAGATTAATAACTTAATTAAATCATGAATTCTTGTGGGTTCTCGTCTTAGGGAAACGGTGAAACTGAAACTGTCAAAATAGGGTGATAGGTACCACGGTAAGCTAAGGTTTTCATGTTTCTGAAATATTTTTGGCACACCACTATCTTTTTTATGAAAATGAACTGAGAGTTGGTGGCGCCCGCATTCCATATTTTCATCCATTATGAGTATAATTAATCAATTGAAAATGTATGCCCAGCCATTATGAGTTTTGACCTACGTGTTACCCTTTGGGATAGCGACTTGGTTGATACACCCATGGGTCGGGACTTGAGGAATCAATATTTGGGATAAATAAGTTTTGATTTATGTGTTACCCACGGGGATAGTGACTCGGTGGATACGCCTCTACGTTGATTTCTTATGTGCTTAATTGATAAGGATGCAACCTATGTGCTACCTTCTGGGAAGATCTACATGATCTAACCCGGGCTTAAACATGACTGTGAGACGGGATTAGGTGGAAGTGTAGCTTTTAAGTGTGAGACCCATAGTTTGAGTGATATATTATATAAAATGGATTGGAACACTTTTCGGGGGCTTGAATTTTGGTGTTTGGGTTTAGTTAGATAGAAATACCAGTTATTAAACTTTAACGCGTAATTATATTTGTGCTAATTAATTGAGAATGTTAAAGTTGTGTCCAGTTGTGATTCCATTTCAGATCTCTTTTTTTAGTACGAAAAAAGTGTAAGTGTGGGGATGTTTGATGTGTTGCAAAACACATGTATTCATCCTAGTGTAATTGTGCGTATTTGTATAGTTTTGTATCATTTTAAGTTCGTTCTAAGTTTGGGTCATAAATGCATGTTATAATGTGCTAAGGAAGCGGAAAACGAAGCTAAATCCTAGAGAAATCGAAAACACGAGAAAAAAGTGGAAAGCAAAAGAGAAAAATATCATATTTCTGAGATTTATGCTCCTCGCGGTACGTGAGGAGGGAGAGAAAATCCCTCGCGGTACGCGAGGGAACCCAGAAGCTTACCCGACTAAATTGTCCCTGGCAGTACACGAGGAACTGGCCATATTCCTCTCGCGATACGCGAGAGGACCGTTAATCCGTAAAAAACCCTAATTTTAAGTTTTAATTGTTTTTAACGGCTATTCTATCTATGATTCGATTATTAGCAGTCAGAGGAAGAGAAAGAGGCGATTTTGGTAAAGGAGAAAGCTTTAGGGTCGAGAGTTTGAAGGATTGAAGCTTATACGGTTAGATATTGAATCATTCGGTCACGATTGATCATCTTGGTTTCTTTGATTTGTGTTTGATACTTATGTTTGCTACGTTTTACTTTGAATCTTCTGTTTCTACTATGATTCTTGGCTAAACCCTAGATCTACCTAGGTTAACGATGAATGTTTGCTAAAGATTGGATTTTTGTCGGTTTATGGAACTTGTCTTGGTTTTTATGCTTTAGTACAGATCTGATTTCGATTGTTTAATAAATATGCATGCTTAGTTTTGTATTTTGATTGGTTGAATTGTTCCATACATGTCTTGGTGAATGTCTTTCATAAATAGATGTGTATTAGATCGCTTACTTTATGTTCGTGATTTGTGTGTGGTTTGCTAGACGTAGTAACCATAGGATTATCAATAAACAACTTACTAAATTAAGTGTTCTTCTTATCTAAATACCTGCAAAGTGATAGATAAACGATTAGTCTTCGGTGTTAGTGACTCTGAGAGTGAACAGTCTGACAGGACGTTTCCTTAGGTTTCTAGAGTCGTTAATTCGTGTTAAATAGGTTGAATTCAGGTTGCTCCTTGCATCTCCGATGTATTGAGATAGTGAAACCGAGAGGTGAGCTGTCTAGTGAGTTCTTTAGCATAATCGGTGAAAGTGAAAGATAATCCAACCACGGGTGAGCATAGTATCCTTTGAGTTTCCTTCTATTCATATTCTGAGATTGATCAGGGATCCATTAGGTAGTTTGAGGGTGTTACATCTTAGGATCCCAGTTCCATTGCATCTTTCATAACCGATAGAACCCGAGTTTGGTAAACATGATTCACAGCCTAGGTAGTGTCTTTCATCCTTACTGATTTCATCCGAGTCTTTGTCTGCTTGGTTATTTGTCTTAATAGTCTTCTTCATCCAATTAGTTAAGTTTAGTAGTTAACCTTAGTTCGTAGAATTCCCCCCCAATCCATATCAAACAGTTCAGTCTTAGTCAGAGTCTAGTTTGTGTTAGAGTCAGTGTCTCGTGGGTTCGATATCCGGACTTCCATTGAGCTGTGTTACAATTGATAGGTACACTTGCCTGTCTTTGTGGTCTAGTTTAGTAGGTTTGTCTAGAGTTTAACTAGAGTGTCTAGGTTAGTTTTGTGTTTAGTTTTATAGACTGTTTGACCGACATCATTCCCCGTCTTTTGAAAAGATCCTGAGTTATAAAAATATTCCGCTGTGTTTATAAATCTCTGATAAGATAAAATATAGAAACAGGTACCAATCGTTGGTCGCGCGCCCGGGTGGGCTAAACCCGGGGTGTGACAGGTTGGTATTAGAGCTATTTGTTTCAGCATATTAGATACTATAGATTCTTGTCTAAGCTGTAACATGATTATTATATTATTTGGTTTTAGCAATTAAGATAATTATGTAAGGTATCTAAGCTTAAACCAGTATAGATTGCCTGCTAAGGAAAGTAGGTAGATCTCCATAATAATTAAGTGATAACTATACTGATGTCTGGAAATAGTTATTATACTTATATCTTCGGACGATCTGAAGAAGAACTTTATCATCCTACTGGATCCAAGGAAAATCATGTAATCATTTCTGATACCGGTGAATCTCTTTCTGATCCTATCATTGTCTCTAACAATGAATCTTGTCATCAAAATCAATCTAGCTCATCCTGGATGGAAGCTACTTTGGATTTTGAGAACTAGAGAACTGGTACTCCACCTTTAGTAAGATAATTATGTAATGTATCTAAGCTTAAACCAGTATAGATTGCCTGCTAAGGAAAGTAGGTAGATCTCCATAATAATTAAGTGATAACTATACTGATGTCTGGAAATAGTTATTATGCTTATATCTTCGGACGATCTGAAGAAGAACTTTATCATCCTACTGGATCCAAGGAAAATCATGTAATCATTTCTGATACCGGTGAATCCCTTTCTGACCCTGTCGTTCTATTAAACCAAGAGTGTGTGTACAAACTCCGACCGAGCATGTGCATGTGTCTGCAGAAGAAATGGAGGAAGTCTACCAGGAAGTACCGGAAGAAGAGGAACCTAATGAAATGGAAATGAAAGATCCATATATATATCCTGGAGGTACTTCAAATCCTTATACTCTTCCAACATTGTTAGAGGAGTATATTGAAGAACCAGCTGATGGTCCTAGTAACCCATACCCTAATGTGTTTAACGACATATTATTTGGTATTCGTGAACCACCTCCTCAGTATAATTATTCGTCAGCTCATCTTGGAACACCCATAGAATTCCTTGATCGTGCCTTAAGAGAAACTGATGAAGTCAAGAAAGAATCAAGGCAGCTCAAGGAAAGGGTTCGTCAACTGGAGAAAGAAAAATAAAAGAAAAGATAAAAAGTAAATTAACTAGACGTAAGGGTAACCATCCGACCGGTATGTAGTTATCTGGCAAACTAAATGTTCTGTCTAATGAAAGAGTTGTGTATAAATCTCTCCCAGGCCCGTCATTCTTTCCTAGGAACAATTTAGTTGGAGGTACTACTCGGGGACGATAACCACCCTAGTCTACTAAATATAATAAATAGGATGATTTATTATGTAAAATATAAAGTATAAATAAAAGTATTTTGTTTTATTCAGATGACTGGAAAAGGAAAAGGTCCCTTCTATATTCAAAAATATGCTCCACCTGGATATGAATTCCAGCTTACAAATGAAACAGATTTAGAAACTGGAACAAGTTCAAGACATTCAGGAAGTACATATCGAAGCTTAGGAGAATTAACACCTCCAGAAAATCCTTATGTACCTTCCATCAATTTTCATTCTGATATTACGGCTGCAAGTCGGAATCCGGATTATGGAGAAAATCCATGTTATAATCCTTATTATTATCAGGGACTACATGAAATTCCATTTGAAAATAATCTTGCTCCCGATGGAGAAGAAATAGAAGATTTGAATATGCCATATGAGTATTATGAGCCTACGAATACACAAAATCCTCAAGAAAATGAAGAAAGTTCTGATAATGATCATATTAGAGCCTTACAGGAATGAGTAGTAGAATTGGAAAAAGAAAATCATAGATTAGCAACTGTAGACGCCCTTTTTAGAGCGTTAAGACAAATGCTATAAAATGCCCGTAATCAGGATTATATGTAAATTTCCTTTCCGATCTTTGTAATATATATTCCAAATATTAATAAAATTCCTATTGTGAATAGAATGTCGAAACAAGGTCCTTCTCATAATAAAAGGGGCAAGAGCAAACAAATCCAAAATGAAATATCTGAACAACTGCAACAAAAAGTAGAAATAAAGAAAATGGTTGTAGAAGGAATAGAGGAAGCTCTTCCTATAGTTCTGAAAGCTATGAAGGAAGATAAAATGAAAAATAAAGTGGCGGAATCCAAAAATAATCATCATAAAGAAAACCATAGTTCAAATGGAGATAATTCATCAAGTAATGATGAAGAAGTTAGCAAGAAAAGAAAGAGAAGGAATGGATGTACATTCCGTGCATTCCGAGCTTTTCAACCTCTGGAGTATGCTGGAAATGAGGGAGCAGTGGCAGCCCTGAGGTGGCTGGAGAAAACTAAATCTGTTATCTCCATCAGCAAATGTGCTGATGAAGATATGGTGGTTTATGCATCAAATTTATTCAAAGATGAAGCATTGGAATGGTGGAACTCTATCATTCAATCCATGGGTAGACACAAAGTCTATGCCATGGAATAGGAAGAATTCAAAGAAATGGTGATACAAAGATTATGTCCCATCAATGAAAGAGAAAGAATTGAAACAAAATTTTTAAATCTTCGTATGGAAGGAACTAAACATCAGGAGTATATCTCCAAAATGTTTGAATATGCTCGTTTGGTTCCACACTTATCTACTCCTAAACCCAATCTAATCAAAAGATATATTTGGGGTCTTGCGAAAGAAATCAGAGATATGGTCAAAGCTACTATGCCTCAGGCCATTGCATCTGCCGTGCAGCTAGGAGGAATTCTAACTGATGGTATGATAAGAAAACAGGAAGAAAGGAAGGTAAAAGAAGTGGCCAAGAGAGCTACGAAAAACCAGAAAAATAATTTTCCTTGGAAGAGAAGAAATCAGCCTGTCAAAGGAGGATTTAATTCTTCCATCCCAGAATGCAAAATTTGCAAGAAAAGGCATACGGGAGAATGCTTTTTCAGGAAAATTTATTGTCACTTTTGTAAACAGACCGGGCATGTGTTTGAAAACTGCCCAAGAAAGAAAAGTATCTCCTGTTTTAATTGTGGAGAGACTAGCCATTTTAAATCAGCTTGCCCAAAGCTCAATCAAGCAGGATCTAGTGGGGCAAAGGCTAATGAAGGAAATAAAAAGAATGTACGAGCTTTCGTACTTACTACTCGTGATGTTGCAGCTGTTCCAGATGCAGTCACTGGTACATTCCTCATTGACAATATTTATGCTAAAGTATTATTTGACTCTGGTGCAAATTTAAGTTTTATAGATTATAAATTCTGTAATCTATTAAACAAGCCTTTAGTTTCACTAGATAGGATTTATGAAGTAGAAACGGCCGAAGGAAATCTCGTCAACATCTCCGAATTCCTAAATGTTGTGTTATCACAATATCAGGACACATCTTACATGTGCAATTAATGCCTATGACATTAGCAGGGTTTGATATTGTCTTAGGAATGGATTGGTTAGCCAGTAACCAAGCTCATATCCTTTGAGATAAAAAGGACAAAGAAATCAAGATTCCTTCTGAAAAACCTTTAACAATCTACGGCGACAAACAAAATCGACCTCTTGGAATCATCTCAATACTTAACGCAACTAAATGCCTTCAGAAGGAATGCATTGCATACTTGGTGCGGACTTCTACCAGTTCAAAAGAAAAGAAAATTGAAGATGTACAGGTAGTAGCTGATTATACACATGTATTTCCAGATGGGTTACCTGGTATACCACCCGAAAGAGAAGTCGAATTTAAAATCAATCTTGTACCAGGAACGGCTCCTATTGCCAAAGCTCCATACCGATTAGCCCCAACTGAAATGAAAGAATTGAATAATCAATTGGATGAATTGCTTGAAAAAGAATTCATTCGCCCAAGTTCATCTCCTTGGGGTGCTCCAATTCTTTTCGTTAAAAAGAAAGACTGTACAATGCGGATGTGCATTGATTACCGGGAGCTAAACAAAGTAACGATTAAAAATCGTTCTCCTCTTCCTAGAATCGATGATCTATTTGATCAATTACAAGGCGCTTGCCATTTTTCAAAAATAGATCTTCGATCAGGATATCATCAATTGAAAGTTCAAGAAGAAGATATTCCTAAAACTGCTTTCCGAACCAGATATGGACATTATGTGTTCACGGTTATGCCGTTTGGACTAACTAATGCTCCTGCCGCATTTATGGATATGATGAATCGTATCTGTAAACCCTATCTAGATAAATTTGTAATTGTTTTCATTGACAATATACTTATTTATTCTAGAAATGCGAAAGATCATGGAAATCATCTCAAAATAATACTTGAACTTCTGAGAAAAGAGAAATTGTATGCTAAATTCTCTAAATGTGAATTTTGGCTTAGAGAAGTACAATTTCTGGGTCATATTGTGAATGCAGAAGGTATTCAAGTAGACCCGTCTAAAATTGAAGCCATATCCAATTGGGAAATTCCTAAATATCCGACAGAATTCCATAGTTTCTTGGGTCTTGCAGGATACTGCAGACGATTTATTCAGGATTTCTTAAAGATTGTAGTTCCTCTGACTACTTTAACCCGCAAAAATGTGAAGTATGAATGGGGAACAAAGCAAAAAGAAGCTTTTCAAACTCTAAAAGAGAAACTAACTCATGCACCCATACTGGCTTTGCCAGATGGTAATGAAGATTTTGTTGTCTATTGTGATGCTTCTCACAACGGTCTAGGTTGTATGTTAATGCAAAGAAACAAAGTTATTGCCTATGCATCTCGTCAGTTAAAGACTCATGAAAATAACTACACAACTAATGATCTAGAGTTAGGTGCCATAATTTTTGCCCTGAAATTATGGAGACACTATCTCCATCGAGTTAGATTTACAGTTTATACTGACCATAAGAGTTTGAAATATATCTTTGGTCAGAAGGAACTAAACACGAGACAAAGAAGATGGTTAGAGATCTTAAATGACTATGATCGTGAAATCTGTTACCACGAAGGTAAGGCAAATGTTGTTCCAAATGCCTTAAGTAGAAAAGAAAGAGAGAAACCTAAACGGATTCGTGCTCTCAGACTTGAACTTCGTGTAGATCTCATGTCTCAATTAAAAGATGCTTAACGTTCTGTTCAAACGGAAGAAGACTTAGAACAAGAAGGAATGGAGAGCATGATTAAACAATTGACTAAAGGAGACGATAAAATGCTTCGTATGAATAAAAGAATCTGGGTTCCGATCACCGGAAATCTTCGGGAAAGAATACTCGAAGAAGCGCATAAATCAAAATATATGATGCACCCAGGAAGTGATAAGATGTATAAAAATCGAAAGGACAATTACTGGTGGATTGGCATAAAGAGAGATATTTCCATATATGTTACAAAATGTCTTACTTGCGCACAAGTAAAGGTAGAACACCAGAAACCTTCTGGGTTATTGCAACAATTAGAAATACCAGTTTGGTAGTGGGAGATGATAACAATGGATTTTATTACTAAACTTCCTCGAACCAGTCGGGGAAATGATACTATCTGGGTTATCATTGACAGATTGGCTAAATCTGCTCATTTTCTTCCAGTGAAAGAAACCTTCGGTATGGATAGATTGGCTCGTCTATATGTAAATGAGATTGTATCTTTACATGGAGTGTCATTATCCATAGTGTCAGGTAGAGATAGTCGATTTACATCTCGATTCTAGAAAAGTTTCTAGAAAGCCATGGGAACTCGTCTGAACTTAAGCACTGCCTATCATCCACAGACAGATGGGCAAAGCGAGAGAACAATTCAAACTTTAGAAGATATGCTCCGAGCTTGTGTGATAGACTTAGCTCGTAGTTGGGATGATCACCTACCCCTAATGGAATTTTCATACAACAATAGTTATCACACAAGCATTCAGGCGGAACCTTTTGAAACCTTATATGGTAGAAAATGTCGAACGCCTATATGCTGGGATGATATAGGAGAAAACCAATTGTCAGGACCTGAACTTGTTTAGGAAACAACTGACAAAGTAGCGCAAATACAAAAAAACGATTAAAAGCAGCAAGGGATAGACAAAAGAGCTACGCTGATAAGAGAAGAAAACCATTAGAATTTGAAATTGGAGACAAGGTGTTATTGAAAGTATCACCTTGGAAAGGAATAGTTTGATTCGGAAAGAAGGGTAAACTAAGTCCCCGATTTGTTGGACCCTTCAAAATTATTAAATGAATTGGACCAGTAGCTTATCAGTTGGAATTACCAGAAGATATGAGTGGAATACATGACGTATTCCATGTATCTAATCTTTACAAATATTTAGCTGATAAATCTTTTATAATGCCTCTACAAGACATAGAAGTAAATGAGAAATTAAGATTTGAAGAACAACCTCTACAAATATAAGATTATCAGACTAAAAAGTTGAAAAAGAAAAGATTGAAACTGATCAAAGTCAAGTGGAATTCTAGACGTGGTCCTGAATACACTTGGGAACTAGAATCATAAATGAAGAAGAAGTATCCACACCTATTCTAGTAATCTCGAGGACGAGATTTTTCTAAAGGTGGGGAGAATGTAACATTTGTAAAATTTTCGTGTCAAAATAAGAAAAATATATAATACGAGGACTATAAGTGCAATTACATCAAAGATCAAGGACTAAAAATGAAAAATTTGGAAAATTTTTTGATGTCAGACCGATATCTCTTTTCATATCCGTCCGAAGCGAAATATGGTTAATATCAGACCGATATCCATTTCTATAACGGTCCGCAATGGAACGTTGAGTCGGTTATCGGACCTACATCAATCTATAACGGTCCGACAACCTCCTCTCAGCCGCAAATTGTGACACTTACACGTGTCCTATGACTCAGCCCTTGAATCTGACGCGTGTCGTGATGTCGGACCGACATGGACCACATAATGGTCCGACATGAGCAAAAAATATGCGCGGTCCAATCAGATGTTGACATTAGGGCTGACGTGGGTATGGCTGGATGTCGGACCGACATCCAATTGATATCGGTCCGACATGGGTCCAGAAATCAGCCTATAAATAGATTTCAATGCTCGATCATTTTTTCATCAACTTTAAAATTCCACGTTCTTATAAGCCATTTCCACTCTCATAAAACCATTCCCGCTAGTGTGTTTAAGTTCCCGAGGTGCCGGATCATCCTAGAAATACCCGAGAAGCTAGGAAACGCTCATTTGGAGAAACCAAGCAAGGTTCTTAAGCAGAGACACTGCCCACTAGGGTACTCAATCTAGAAGATTCCTAAGTCCAACCTATGTCAAGGTGAATACTTGTATTTTTATAAAATGATTTCAAAACTGAAAAATGGTTTTGATTATGCTCTGACTTGAATGAATTTATACAACCATTCGTTGCATAAGGTGATTTACTATATAGCAGTCAGCCCATAGAGTCACGTATATATACACGTGTTACAGATGAGACGCTGTAACAGGGCTAGGGGTGGAGCCCTTGGTTGTTGTGAAAGACCTGTCGCTTGAAGCGAGAGGTAGAATATTGAATAGACGTAAAAATATATCCAAGATGGCTGGTGGTTAGTCCGTTGACTGTATAAATTGACCAGAAACTATGGGCAAATTGTTCTATTTATTCACGCTTGTCAGATTATGATTCCAAATATACATGTATTCACCAGTTTATACTGATAAAATATTTTCAAACGCTTTTACAGGTAACCAAGGATGAATTAAATTGATTAGTCATGTGATGACAAAGAAAATGATGTCATGAAAAAAGGGAACGTCCACCCTAGACATCAGTTGGAAGAAATGTCTCATGTAAAACCTTGGTTTTGTAAATTTAATGCTTGTGTACAATATTAGGGTTTATCCCTGTTATAATGAAATGAAACGGGAGATTCCCCTTCTTTTGAAAAGATCCCGAGTTATAAAAATATTCCGCTGTGTTTATAAATGTCTGATGAGATAAAATATAGAAACAGGTACCAATCCTTGGCCACGCGCCCGGGTGGGCTAAACCTAGGGTGTGACATTATGAGTTCACGGTTATGCCATTTGGACTTACTAATGTTCCTGCCGCATTTATGGATATGATGAATTGTATCTGTAAACCCTATCTAGATAAATTTGTTATCGTTTTCATTGACGATATACTTATTTATTCTAGAAATGCTTAAGATTATGGAAATCATCTCAAAACAATACTTGAACTTCTGAGAAGAGAGAAATTGTATGCTAAATTCTCGAAATGTGAATTTTGGCTTAAAGAAGTATAATTTCTGGGTCATATAGTAAATGCAGAAGGTAATCCAGTAGACCCATCCAAAATTACAGCTATATCCTAATGGGAAATCCCAAAATCTCCAACAGAAGTCCGTATTTTCTTGGGTCTTGTAGGATACTACAGACGATTCATTTAGGATTTCTCAAAAATTGTAGTTCCCTTAATTACTCATAAAATTATGAACTATGAATGGGGAACAAAGCAAGAGGAAGTTTTCAAACTCTAAAGCAAAAGCTGACTAATGCTCTAATACTGGCTTTGCCAGATGGTAATGAAGGCTTTGTAGTCTATTGTGATGCCTCACATAAAGTTCCAACAATGATCTTAAAGTTCTGAATGAACTCATATAAACCGAAAGGTCTTAAAGTTCCAAGGGATCTACCAACAATGTGATAGGAGACGAAAAAGCAGTTGTAATGATACCAACATTTTAATGCAAACAACGGCCCTCTATCAAGCTTACGGAAGAGGCCAAGCTCTAATAGCGACTGGGGAACTATTGAGGCAATCGCCGAAATGGCAAACATTGACCGGGTCAATCCAAGCGAAGACGGATTGTCAAAGAAACAATCCTCGGTCGACATTGATGCAAGTCTGACCGCGACCGACGGAAGATCTATCTATGATCTCAGCCGACATGCATTGGATGACGAGGACGTCATACCATGTCCGATCGGAAAGAAAAAAAACAAAGGCCCGAGCTTCGGGCTCGGGATCCAGCTTGGTTTCCACTCACGTCAACATCGGCCAACAAATGGTCGAACAAATGCAAGAATTTAACGTGAGAGAAAGAGAGAAGTTTAATTGGAAGAGAGAAAAAAAAGAGATGGAAATTCTCGCCCTAAACCTTGATTAGATCACCGGCCCCCGACGAGCCCTTCTCGAAAAGAAACAAAACGAGATCAAGGCAAAATAAGGAATCAAGTAGTTTTATTTATGTTTATTTTTAAGGTAGAATTACATATATCCCCCTATTTTCTACTCTAATTACATATATATCCAACCCAAAATTTCAATTACATATATCCTCATCTTTTATAAAATTGCCCTTTTAACCGTACAGGAAATATGACTATTCTTATTCCATCGATCTCAACCATAATCTTCTTATTTCCGCTTCCGATCGATTCCAACATCCATCGTCGCTTCTAATTGATTTTATCTTCCAGTTGGGTATATATGTAACTAGTGAAGGGGATATACGTAAATAAAATTTTGAGCTGGGTATATATGTAATTAATGAAGTTTTTAGGAGGATGTGTTATTGCCCCTATTTTTAATTTATGTAACTTTTATTTATGTTTTTTTTATTTTTATTTTTAAATTTTTTATTTATATCTTCATTTTTAATATAATTTTAATTATCAATATTATTTAAATGAATACTAATAAAAAAATACATTTAATGCTCACACAACCCTCACTCATTTGGGTATTTCCCTTACCAAGTGAGGTTGGTGTGAGAGTTGATTGAGATGACGTGGCGCCACGTGGCAACCACTTTCCCCCTCACTAAAGCCTCACTCACTAGAGTATACCACATGCTCTTAGAAATCAAGAGTAGTTTTCAAACAATCAAACCCTAATATCTTTTTTTCTCTCGCCTCTTTCAGAGCTTAGAGGCACACCCTCCAGCGACTGCATCAGTTTGTTTGATTGTTTCTCTTCTTTTGTGTTTCTTTCTAGTCTCCCTTTATATTTGCTTCTTGACCTTGTTTCTTCCCCTAGCGCCCTCCATCGATCAGGTATAAAACAATGGTTCCTCGATCGTCACCGGTTCTTTAGGCTCCGACTGAGCTTGGCTCCGAGAGAGCTTAGCTCCCTCCGTTCCTTCCAGATCTGACCAACCGGTCCAACCACCAGGTTTCTGATCCGAGCACCGTGTTTCCGGTCCGACCGCCGGCTCGCTGGAGGACCGTTTCAACATACGGAACCGGACAACCCAGACCACCGATTTCCGGTACGACTGGCCGGTCTGATCGGGGTTTCAAAACCCTGGATTTAACACACCCTTGCCTTTTCTATTTAAAGTAAAGCCTCTTCTATAAACTTAAAAAGAAATAACAAATCAAAAAATATCATGTCACATGTTTGAATAGTAAATTCCTCGTGATAGATAAATGTACATATAGTAATAACATTACTCTTTACTAAAACAAATTGCCATGTACGGTACCAGATTTTTGTTGTTTGTTGTGGGCCGCAGGTCCACGTGTCATTGCATGGTTGGTGAAGTTTTTTTTATTTAAACCAAAACTTCTTAATGTTATAAGAATAGTTTCTCATATAACTAACGTATGTTGCGGCTGGTTATGAGCGAGCCCTACATACATTATGGGTTACATAAACCCATGTTCGATCCACAGGGTGGATTTTATTTTTTTTACTTTTTTTTGTTTTCTCATTCCAGATATTTACCAACTCTACTGCAATCTTCTTAGTTTTCCTTTTCGTTGGTGCCGATCACGTGAAGCCCTTCAAATCTCCTTCTGACTCCCGACTGTTTTGAATAAGAGAATATCACATTTCCAAATGTTCGATAAAATCAATGAAAGTTTATTTTTCTAATTGTTTCAATCTTATATAATTTTTTATTTTTTAGGATTAAATAAGGTAAATCTATACTAATAAATAAAGGTTTAAAATTGACACTTGTCACTTTCTCGTGCCTTCTCAGATTGGTTTTCCCGCCTCTCTCTTCTAATAAATACGCATGTATCTTATTAAATAATAATGATATTATAAATATATTATTAAAGAAAAATACTAATTATATTAAATAAGAATATATAATAGGAAATCAAAATATAACTAATTAAAGAAAAATACTAATTTGTTATATACACACATTTCCACTTGATATATCTCGAGACGATCATAATAGTCTGACAAGTTAGGATATATTTCCAAATTTATAAGTTATATCGTTTTCAATATACAACCCGTGTAATACACGGGATTCTAACCTAGTATAACATATATATAAACCATGACTATTATTTAGTGTGTTTTTCTTAGTTCTTAAAAAAATTGGAATGTGTCGCTGTTTTTGGATTTTTTTAGTGAACATTCCGTAATATTTTTTTACAAAAACGTGTTTGTATTCAAGTTCGAGTGCATTTTTTTTGTGTCGAACACTATAGCAAGCGTCGTTAGCGTTTAGGTACCGTGACAAACCCACCTGCTTATGAGCGAACAACATCGTTGACGGTATTGTAGTTTCTTCGTGTCCTTTATCGATGTTCGCTTTTATGGTTTTTGCCTGATCGAATCGATAACGACCAAACTCCTTCCGCGTTATGCATAGAAAAAAGAACCGCGCTTCCCGTGGAGCGTAGGGTGAAAAAACAAGTTGGTTACTATGTTTTAATTGTGTAAAAAAATTGCTATAAAATATCTTTTTCATATAAAATAATATAAATTTGATATATATACAAAATTCATATTTGAGGGTGACAGTGAAATATATTCTAAAAGTGCAAGGTGGACCAGGGCAATGTTCATATAAAATAATATACTTTTTTATTAAAAACTGCCGAACCTCGTCACGTGCTTTGCTGGAAGAAGAAATGCTACTTGGTTGACGAAACAATTACTACTCTTACGATCTATCGTATATAATAAATAAATGTTTTACATGTCACGTGTCGTTTTCATATTTATCATTATTATTTTTTTTCGTATTTCTCTTTTATTAAATAAATTTCTATATTTTAATAATAATATATTTTATAAATATTTTTGGTTATTTGTTTTTTTAAGTTTAACGGTGACTAAAAGGTTAATAACAACAATTAGTATACTTTGTGTTTATCATTGAAAAGTCATTTAATTTAACTTTATTAAATTATAGTCTTAGGTTATAAAAAAGTTACTAAATTAGTTTTGCGATGTATTATGTGTTTTAATGTGCCGCTACGTGCGAGTTAACGCAACACGAGTGGCTTTTGAAATACTTTGATTAATTTAACGGTTTAGGTTTTTTTTTAAGTTTTGCGGCGGTTTGGTGTCTTTTTTTTAGATTATTTAAAGACTTTTATTTGTTTAACGGTTTAGCTTCCCTCCGTTTTTATATAAAGTTTAAAGTTGTTTAACGTCCGTTGTTTAACGTGTCACGGCGCTCGGCGGCTGCAATGCGCCGGGTAGATTACTAGTTGTTAACAGTTCCGAATTAAATATATATATATATATATATATATAACTAAAGTGAAAAAAAAACAAAAAACAATCAAAACCGACGCAGCGGACTCAAACCCGATCCGGGTACTTTGGCCTAGGGCGCAAACCACCAAGAGCTAAATTGTTAACATTTTGCTTCAATAGATATATATATATATATATATAAAGTCATCCTTTTACTGAAAATATTGTCATCATCCGCATCCGTCGTGCATATCTCTACATCTTCATCCTCACTACCATCTTACTGTAAGTTTTCATTATCTTATTTTCAATTTATAATTTTATGAAATCTGATACCCAGCCTAAAGTTGTATCAGAGCTCAGGCTTTCCTAAAATCTAAAAGACAAACACAGGTACATACAAGGCAGCTTTGTATGCTTAAGTCATATTTTTATGGAAACCCTCTTTGGTGAAGATAGGGAAAAAATTTGCTTTGATATAAATTCAGACAAGTTATCAGAATTTATCACTTTTTATGTTAATTAATATGTTAAATTAGTTTATGATTATCAATATTGGGATATGAGAAAATATTAAAAGAATTAATAAGTGTGAAGAGTAAAGCTAAAGAGACGGATTTCTCTAATCATAGATTCTCTAAACTCTAATTCAATACCCAGAAAACTCGATTTCTTAAATCTAGAATTCTCTGAAAAAGTGAACAAACTAATCAACACAAATAATTATAATTTAATATGTAGAATCAAAAAAGATTACGAGCATAGTTTACATATAGATAATATACATCTAAACGCCTTAACAGATCTAGTAATCAACCTATGTATAAATTTACAAAAAGAATCTATTCTTAACAGACAAGTGTTTGATAAAATACAAGCAAAAATAAGTAATAAAACAGAAGAACATAAGAAATATATAGAAAATCTAGATTACATTAAAGATCAAAACAACCAAATTCTTAAAGAATTAAGATATATTAGAAAAAATAACTCAGAAAAGCAAGATTTAAATTACGACATAAACTGTAACATCCCAAAAATAAAACGACAGTTATAATAACGGAATAAACGAACGAGGCATGACGGGTCGGGTCGGATGGGTCAGCTGGCTATAAATAGCCTATGCCACCCTTTTTCTCTCATTTGCAACTTTTAGAGAGAGAAACCGTAGAGAGAGAAAGTTGGCGGATCGACCCGAGACTTCAGCAAAATGTTACTCCATAACTCGTGAGAAGAACCTCCGGATCAGAAACTCGATTCAGGTAACGATCCGACCTAAATCTGAGTTTTAGTTCGTTTTTGGGTTTTTCGGGTTTTGGGTGAAAATGTAAGGTTTGAACGGATGAAACTGAAAGATAATCATGGATTTGAGTTCCTTAATGGAAAACGAACGTTTTGAATGCAACAGGTTCGGGATTTGACATGATCAGCCCCGAATGCGTAAGTTAGGGTTTTTCGCGAAGAACAAGTCGTGCGCACTTGCTAAGTGCGCACGGAGCAGGTCCTGCGCACTTGCTAAGTGCGCAGGAGGAGGGACCTGCGCACTTGCTAAGTGCGCAGGAGGAGGGACCTGCGCACTTGCTAAGTGCGCAGGCAGCAGGGTCTGCGCACTTGCTAAGTGCGCAGGCAGCAGGGTCTGCGCACTTGCTAAGTGCGCAGACATCAGAACTGATTAAGTGAAGTCAGTATGTTAGAATGGTTAAACCGTTAGAGTCGGGATTGGTCTGATGTGTATTTAACTAATCAATTCAGATCAGAAGTGACGTTGTTGGACCTTCGTTTAGGACAACCCATATTAGCGTATCAGGTGAGTTCTAGAGCCCTCTTTTAAATGTTTTGTTAAATGTTTTGGGCTGGTGTGCATACTTACGAAATGATGTTTTAACGAAATGAAGTTTTAACGAAATGATGTTTTAACGAAACGATGTTTACGAAAGGAAAGGTTATGAAGTGTTTTTGCCAAAAAGGTTTACGAATGTTTAAAAACGGTCTAAAAGAGGAAATGTTTAATGAAAAGGGAAAGAGGTAAAGGTTTAAAGAAGTCATTACAAATCTAATCTGTCGAATGAATGGAATTGACGAACGAAGTCTGGGAATGTGATTCCCAGCCTTGTGGTAGATTATGGACAGCGAGACATAGTTACCATAAGAACAACAGGGCAGTGTCTTGGTGGCCTGTCTATGGTTTTGATGTTGTACAACTGGTAAAGGAGTAACGACGGTTACTCGGGTGATGACGATTATCCTAAGTGAATAAGGTATGGGAAATCAATGACGGCGATACGTAACGGTTGATTTCCAAATGAAAGATGCGTGTTGGGCAATTACGGCGATACGTAACGGTTGACCCCACGTAGTGAATGGTTGGGCAATGACGGCGATACGTAACGGTTGACCCCACATAGTGTATGGTTGTGGCAATGGTGGTGATACGTAACGGTTGCCCACAACACCAAAGGTTCCTTCGGGGACACTGTAACGCGTAAAGTAAGACACAGATATAGATAATAATGTATGACTTAAATGAATGTTAAAAGTTTTAATGAACGATCCGTTTAACGGTGTTTATGATTATGATGTTGATGATGATATGGGTACGAAACCTTTTTAAAGATGTTAGATTATTACATGCTTTTGTGAAAGGTTTTACTAAATGAATGATACGTTTTTGGCAAATGTTGATGTTAAAGTTTTTATGAAATGCTAGAACTCACCAGCGTAGCTGACTTTTTAGTATGCACATTCAGGTTAAGGCAGGTATGGACGATGAACGGTGATGCTTGGCAAGTGAGAAGAGTTACCCGGTCGATCATGAAGACTGGCATCCCGTTATGAGTTGTTTATGTTAAGTTTATGTAATTATGTTTTAAACAATGTTTACGCTTCCGCATGTATGAACAATGATGACGTTATGTTTGAATGAAATTTTCCGCTGCGTTATCTGATATTCATGTTTAAGAACTGTTTGAGAATGAGTAAATCCAACAAGTGAGGCCTCCCGGGTTTGGGGCCTTACAAGTTGGTATCAGAGAAATAGTTTGAGAGATTCGGACACTCCCAGTGTCTGAACTTAAAATTTGAATGGGACCGAAAGCGGATGCCAGTACGGGTAACTCGAGCCACAGCATCAGGTATGAAAAGTAGAGTATATGTATGTAGTATGCCTTAGAAAGGGTTAGGAAAGGACTTGTGTTCTGATGAAATCACAAAGGTGGTCAAATAGAAATCGAAAGGTAGTGTAATGGTTAATTGCAGATGGCCAGTGAATATTAACATCTTACAGTAGTTATTGAATTTTATTTGTTAACTAGCGTGATGACATTAGATTTCTTGTCTTATAGAACGAAATGGCGAGGAGAGGGAACGGAAGGCGTGGTGGTCGTACCGGTGGTCGTACCGGTGGTCGAAATGGTGGGCGTGGCAGGATTCCTACGCGCCAAGAGCACAGTGAAGAAGGAAGTGTTCACACTGAACCGGAGGTTAGTGTGCATGGAACTGAGCAGACACAAGTTGCAGAACAACCTTTCATTTTTGAACCAGAAGTGAGAGCAGCCATAGCTCGAGAGTTCTCCAAGTTGATGAAGAATTCTCTGCCAAGTCTGTTGGCTGAAGCGTTAAAGAAAGTTAGTGGGGAAGGCGGATCTAGTGCGGCAACAGGTGCTCAGAACAACGAGACCGACAACGCACCGCCTGCTCGCGGGTGCGACTATAAGTCATTTAAGGCATGTGACCCGCCGGTCCTGACTGGGAAGAAGGACACGGTGGCTACTTTTGATTGGGTAATACGTATGGAAGCCGCCATCCGTCTGAGCGAGTGTCGAGCTAATCAAGTAGTGAAGTTTGCCGCTAACTCCTTGAGGGAGGAAGCATCCCACCGGTGGGAAGGTGTACGTCAGGCTAAGGGGGATGAGGTTGTTGACTCAATGATGTGGGCTGACTTGAAAACTTTGGTGATCAAGAATTTCTGCCCGAGGAACGAGATTGAGAAGGTAGAGAGGGAATTTCTGGGTTTGAAGGCCGGGAGCATGACGCACCGGCAGTACACAACCCGATTCAATGAACTGGCACGTCTGGTGCCACATATTGTTACGACGGAGGAAAGAAAGATTGCCTGCTATATTCAAGGGTTGACGGACCAGGTCCGCACCTATGTTAAAGCAAACGCCCCTACTACCTATGATTCGGCAGTAGAGTTAAGTGGCGTGGTATTTGACGATCTGGCACTGAATGTTGTTGACATTGAAGAGCAAAAGAAGAGACCGAGCTTCTCAAACAAGCGAACTGGGGGAAGGATGTTTGGGGCTCGTGATAAGAGAGCTCGGGTGAACGAACCGACTGTTTGTAAGAAGTGTGAAAAAGAGCATGTAGGTGAATGCAGACTAGGATCTAACTTGTGCTTTAAGTGTGGCAAGACCGGGCACTACTCCCGTGAATGCCCACAACACTTCAAGTGCTATAATTGTGGGGATGCCGGTCATCTGAGTAGGGAATGTCCGAAACCGAGAATGGGTGAAGCCGGGAAAGGGAAAGGCCCGAAAAGGAAGGAAGAGAGGCCCCGAGCAAAGACTCGTGCGTACGCGCTGACGAAAGACCAGGCCGGAATGGACCCCGACGTGGCGTCAGGTACGTTCGTCCTTGACAACACTCTTGTTTCTGTGTTATTTGATTCGGGTGCCAGTAAGAGTTTTATATCTACGACTTTTTGTAAGAGAGTGAAGTACGCTGTCAGTATACTAGAAAGGGCCTTTAGCGTAGAAACCGCTGAGGGTAGAACTGCGAGAGTGACCGAGGTAGTTGACAACTCTACGATAAAAATAGAAGGTCATAGGTTCCCTGTCAGATTGTTTGTTATGGTTTTGGGAGGGTTTGATGTCGTGCTGGGTATGGATTGGTTAACTGCCAACGAAGCACAAATCATATGTAAACGAAAGATAATCCGACTCAAGGCTCCGGATGGTAGCAAAATCGAGGTTTTTGGAGATCGTGACGTCCCGATGCCAAACGTCATCTCGATGATTAAGGCAACAGATTACTTGAGGCGCGGATGCGAGGCTTATCTGGTGTACGTGATTGACAAGTGTAAGGAAGTGAAGGAACTAGACGATGTACCCGTGGTACGCGAGTACCCGGAGGTGTTTCCAGAGGATTTGCCTGGGATACCACCCGACAGAGAGATTGAGTTCCGAATCGACTTAGTACCAGATGCCCAGCCCGTGGCTAAGGCTCCATATCGACTAGCACCAGTGGAAATGAAAGAACTTATGGTACAACTAGACGAGTTACTTGAGAAAGGATTTATCCAACCAAGCATCTCACCTTGTGTAACATTTCGGATTTTAGTATGCCTATTTCAGTTCAATGTAATGCAATTTCAAGTTCTATACTCGTGCAATGCCTCATTATTTTCTCGTCGTAAAATTTAATGCAATGATCCTATATAAATCCGCAAGTTTTACTAGATTATATACATTTAAACGCGATACAAGAAACTATTTGGTACAAACTTATCAAACCTGAAAAGTCAAGGACTAAAATTGAAAAACATCAAGAAACCCTAGTTAGCACGGTCGTGCTTCGTTCTAGCACGGTCGCGCCAAGTGCTTTGGCACGGTCGCGCGACCTGCTCTGGAACGATCGCGCCCGGTGCCTAGGCACGGTCGCGCCTCTCCTTGGCACGGTCGCGCCTGCGTAACTGAAAAACGTAAATGCAGTTTAATCACCCGATCGTTCGAATCCGAAACCGTTATACGTTTCCTTTTCCCTTAACAATTGTATTACCACTTTTCAAATTCCAAACGCCTCAGTTCATTTCAATAATTCAAGAAAAACTCTCTCAATTCAAGGAAAATTCTCCCAAGCTCTTTCGACCGGAATTACCTCAAGAAATCCAGTCAAGCGTTTTCCCAAAGCATCTCTGAATCATCCGAAGACGCTAAAGCATTCGGAACCGCAGCAGAGGTAGCCGGAAGCCAGTCTTGCCGTCGCCGGAACTAAGTTCTACCATTCCCTATCGATTCGCTACTGTTCAGGTTAATTGAATCATCCCTCTCTTTCGTTTCGGTCCATGTAACAAAAGCCCTCTGTCAATTCGGGCTTTCATTACAGAAATCGTTCAGAACCAGAATCCTTTTTATAAGAAAAATGATTTAATCGGAATCGCTCCTAATCATGTTGTTAATACAATTAAAATATCTCAGAACACTCGTAATAACCCATAAATGAAAAGCCCTAACAATTCCACCAATTAAAATACAAGAATCTGTCAATTCGTGTCTGATTTGGAATAGACACGGTCGTGCTAATCATCTAGCGCGGCCGTGCCTCATTTAGCGCGGTCGTGCCGATTAGCAGCGCGGTCGTGTCCTCCTGTCCAGACCTTGTCATGCCCTCTGGGCTAGTCCCTGTTGTGTCTAAAGATCATAGACACGACCGTGCCGGGCCAAGGCACGGTCGTGCCTGTCAAACTTGTCTAGATTGTGCTCCTGTTGATCAACCCGGTCGCGCCCCGACTAGCGCGGTCGCGCCCGTGGCTTGAGCACGATCGTGCCCTTCCGAGGCACGGTCGTGCTAGACTCAGATTATTTTAGCAGAATTATAATTTTTATATTTAACCAGGAAATGTTTCAGATTTTATAAAAATTTGTGTTCTGTATTTAAAAATGGATTAAAAGTTTAATCTTGGCATAAATATAATTTATTTAAAAGTTTATAAAAAATTAAATTTATATTTAATTAAATGATGTTTTAAATAATTAAGTTACAAAATTTATAAATAATGATTAGTTATTTAATTTACATTTTAAATCAAAATCATTTATTTATTTATACTTAATTACAATTAATATTTACATTATTTCATAAACTATAATTATATATTTATTTATTTATTCAATTCAAACCTAATCAAATTATTTCAAACATATTTTACTTCAAACTCTATATATTTTATACAAAGCAATAGTTTTATATATACAAATTCAACTTTCACTTTAGACCTAAACTTTGTACATCTATGTGATTCAATACATATTACTCTTTAGGTTAAAGTGTGCATTTCAAGGATCTTATTTGCTATCTATATTCCTTGTTAGCTCCACTTCCATACCAAGTGAGTATTCACAACCCCCTTTTACTCTTTTACACTTTTGGGGTGGAACATGAACTTTATACACATTACACATTTCACAACTACATTTATACAAACAACACAAGTGCAATATCCTACATACATACATGTGTGCAAAATTTGAGCTTTGTGCCCGAGTGCTAGTTGTGCTAGTCTTTGTGAAAACTATGTGCAATCATTAACTATACAAGCCGACGGTTTTCAATGATAGATCTATTGAGTCTGACAAACCCACCCAAGTGGAGGTGATTGATACCGACAACACAATTTGCATACTAGTTACTAAGGTTTGATTGTACTTGATTACACAATAGCAGCTCCCCATAAATGCCTTATTTTTCATGTCTTGTAAAGGATTTGTTTTGCAACTATATGCTATCTATATACAACTGTGTTATACTCACCAACTTTTTAGTTGACTTTATTTTATTCATGTTTCAGGCCCTAATATGTGAGAATGATTCAAGACGTGCTCAATATAGGATTTGGACTTAGCAATATTAAATCAAGAAGTTTATGAGTTGTTTTATTTTCTTGTTTGGATTTGGTTTGTACTTGGATTATTTGTAATGGGAATTTGACTTTAATATACTTCAATTTAGTCAACCTTGTGCTATGAACAGTCTTACATGTCCCGCCCCGATGATTCCGCCATCGGTCGGGGTGTGACAGATTGGTATCAGAGCCTTGGTTATTGGGATTTAGGTTATTAGACATCTTGACCTAGACTATAACTTTAGGACACCCACTTATACTATGCTTCATGATTTTGTGCTATGTGTTACATGCTCTGTGCTACATGCTTACCATGATAAATTGTTTATTATATTTGGTACCTTACTTGTTAGAAATTCATGACTTATTAGGATCTTCTTAAATAATACCTTTCCTATATCCTAAAACCCCATGATATTCCTACCTTCTTTTCTATCTTTATTCTTTCTAAGCATGTGGAAAAATTTTCTTGAAGCAAAAATCTTAAAAAAAAATTTTTATTTTCTTCGTTAAGGTTTTTAAACTTGTTAAATTATTTGAGGACACGTGGAATCTGGAAGGGTGACACCTGTATTTTGGGTTTTCTGTCTAGGAAAGCATTTCGCATAAATCCCAATCAACCGAGGGACCCGTATGCTTTCCTTGGAATTCTCGAGATGAGTGTTTACCTATAGGCTAAAGCATGTCTCCTTGAAAATTATATAAGTTTAAATTAACCTTAATGTGCCTTAGTATTCAAGTGATTTTATCACTTTTGAGTACAATCCAAACTATGAATATCTATCTTTTATTTTGTTTTCTCATTCTATTAAATCCTAGCAATTCTCATAAGTTCTTACAATCTTTCTTGTCTTGTGAAAATCTGTAGAATGCCTCCTCGTCGTGCTCCCGCCGCCAACGCCAACACCGACATTGCTGCTATTCTCACCCAATTAGTGACACAACTCACCCAAGCCAATGGTGCCACAAATGGCAATGGTGGAAATGGAAGCAATAGTGGTAATAATGGTGGTAATGGTGGAAATGGTGGAAACAATCCATCTCAATGCACCTTCAAGCACTTCAATTCGTGCAATCCCCTAAAGTTCTATGGTACCGAAGGAGCTACTGGACTCCTTCAATGGTTTGAAACCATTGAGAATACCTTTCTCAATAGTGACTGTCCCGACAACCTCCGTGTTCGTCATGCTACAAGTGTCCTACAAAAACGGGCACTTACATGGTGGAATGGGGAGAAAAGGAATAGGGGTGTTGACATAGCTATGGCCTTACCTTGGGATGAGGTCAAAAGGCTTATGACCGAGGAGTTCTGTCCTCGAAATGAAGTGAAAAAGTTAGAAGCTGAATTTTGGGATCTTGCCCAAGATAGTGGGGAAAGCTTAGCATATACAACTCGTTTCCATGAGTTGAGTCTTCTAGTGCCCCACATGGTCACTCCTTTAGCCCGTTGTATCGAAAAGTATATTGGTGGGCTACCAAGACAAATTCAAGATACTGTCTTAGGTAGAAATCCTGCTACTTTGGAGGATGCCATCCGCCTGTCTGCTACCTTAACTGATAATCATGTTAAAGCTGGAACTCTTACCAAAAAGGGTTCTAAGAAAGTTGCTGAAACCGTAACCCCTCCTGCCCACAACAAAGAAGCCACAATTGAACCCTCTCGTAATAACAAAAAGAGGAAGGTTAGAAACTTTGCTGTGGTTACTCCTACGGTGCCCGTTAATCAAGTTGCACCCGTAGTTCAAGCACCGGCTAAAAAGCCATATGTTGGGATTTATCCTCTTTGTGCCACCTGCAATTTTCATCATCCTCAAAATATCCCATGTCGCCTTTGCACTCATTGTGGGATATATGGTCACACTATCAATATTTGTAGGGCCAAAGCTTTTGAGGGTCAAGTCAATCCACCGAACCAACCTAACCCGCGAGTGGCTAATCAAGGTGCTCCCGCCATTGCTAATAGGCGTGCTTGCTATGAGTGTGGAGACCCGAACCATTTTCGTAATCTATGTCCAAGACTTGCAAATGCTAGACAAGGTGGAGCTCGTGGGCGTGCGTTCAACATAAACGCCAACGAAGCTCAAGCCAACAACGACGTGGTTAATGGTACGTTCCTTGTTAATAGTCAATATGCCTCCATTTTGTTCGATACCGGTGCCGATAAAAGTTTTGTGTCACTAAATTTTGAGCCTTTACTTGCAAAGACACGATCCCAATTAGAGAAAACCTTCACCGTTGAAATAGCAAATGGTGACTCCCTTACAATTGAGTCTATTATCTATGATTGCTCTTTAGAACTTAATGATCATGCATTCCCAATCAACCTTGTTCCAATGCCACTAGGAAGCTTTGATATTATCATAGGTATGGATTGGCTATCAAATCATCATGCCGAAGTCATTTGCTTTGAAAAGTGTATTCGAATTCCGCTACCATCGGGAGAAACCTTAAGGGTTTTTGGTGAAAAGCCTTGCAAGGGTCTTAAATTGATGTCTTGTACTACCGCTCAAAAGTACTTACGAAAGAAGTACATCACCTTCCTAGCTCATATTGTTCAAAAGGACGTCAAGGAGAAGAGTATTCAAGACATTCCTATCATTAGGGATTTTCCCGAAGTGTTTCCTAAAGATTTATCCGGTCTTCCTCCTGTTCGTCAAGTAGAGTTCCGTATTGATCTTATGCCCGGAGCTAACCCCGTTGCTAGAGCTCCTTATCGTCTTGCACCTTCCGAAATGCAAGAGCTCGCAAGTCAACTTCAAGAACTCTCCGATAAAGGTTTCATTCGCCCAAGTCATTCACCGTGGGGTGCACCCGTCTTATTTGTTAAGAAGAAGGATGGATCATTTCGCATGTGTATTGACTACCGCGAACTCAACAAGCTTACTATCAAGAATCGTTATCCTTTGCCTAGAATCGATGATCTCTTTGATCAACTTCAAGGTTCTACTTGCTTCTCGAAGATTGATCTTCGATCTGGTTATCATCAGCTCCGTGTTCAAGAAGATGACATTCCTAAGACTGCTTTTCGAACAAGGTATGGTCATTACGAGTTCATGGTTATGCCTTTCGGGTTAACCAATGCACCCGCAGTTTTCATGGATCTCATGAACCGTGTGTGCAAACCGTACCTTGATAAATTCGTGATCGTTTTCATTGACGATATCTTAATCTATTCCAAGACTAAAGCCGACCATGAAGAACACCTTAGATTGGTTTTGGATCTGTTAAAGAAAGAACAATTATATGCCAAGTTCTCCAAATGTGAATTTTGGTTAAAAGAAGTTCAATTTCTTGGTCACATCGTCAACGACAAGGGTATTCATGTTGATCCTGCTAAGATTGAAACGGTTAAGAATTGGAATGCCCCGAAGACTCCTACCGAAGTTCGTTCATTTCTTGGTCTTGCGGGTTATTATCGTCGTTTCATCTCAAACTTCTCAAAGATTGCTGTCCCTCTTACCGCTTTGACTCATAAGGGTAAAACTTATGAATGGGGACCGAAACAAGAAGAAGCTTTCCAAACTCTTAAGCATAAGTTGTGCAATGCTCCTATATTAACTCTCCCCGATGGAAATGATGATCTAGTTGTCTATTGTGATGCTTCTAACCAAGGTCTTGGTTGTGTCCTCATGCAACGAGGAAAAGTGATCGCTTATGCATCAAGACAACTCAAAATTCATGAAAAGAATTATACGACGCACGATCTCGAGTTGGGTGCGGTCGTATTCGCGTTAAAGATTTGGAGACATTACCTATATGGCACGAAATGTGTGGTATTCACCGAACACAAAAGTCTTCAACATATCTTCAACCAAAAAGAACTCAATATGAGGCAACGACGTTGGGTCGAACTCCTTAACGACTATGACTGCGAAATTCGTTACCATCCCGGCAAAGCGAATGTCGTAGCCGATGCTTTGAGTCGAAAGGACCATGTTATGCTTCATTGTGCCCGTATTCAAACCAATATTCAAACCCGTATCTTAGACGCTCAACACGTCTCGGTAACCGAGGGTAACATGTATGAAGAAATGTCGTGTGGTGTTGAACTTCTTGTTGAATCAAAACCCAATGGCTTACTATATTATTTGAATCGTATTTGGGTTCCCGATCGCGATGATCTCCGTGCATTTCTCATGAACGAGGCTCATAAGACTCATTATTCTATTCATCCTGGTGCGGATAAAATGTACCAAGATCTTCGCCAACTTTATTGGTGGCCCGGTATGAAGAAGGACATTGCTCTTTATGTTGCCAAATGCTTAACTTGCTCCAAAGTCAAAGCCGAACATCAACATCCTTCTGGTTTGCTTGAACAACCGGAAATTCCCGTGTGGAAATGGGAAAATTTAGCTATGGATTTCATTACCAAGCTCCCTCGCACCTCGAGTGGTTATGATAGTATTTGGGTGATCATTGATCGTCTCACCAAATCTGCCCACTTCTTGCCTATTCGTGAAGACTTTAAGGTGGAGAAATTAGCCCGAATTTACATTGATGAAATTGTGAGCCGTCATGGTGTTCCCTTGAACATAATATCCGATAGAGACGCTCGGTTCACTTCTCGATTTTGGCAATCTCTCCAATCTGCTCTTGGTACTCGTTTGGATTTGAGCACGGCTTACCATCCCCAAACTGATGGTCAAACCGAGCGAACAATCCAAACTCTTGAAGACATGCTTAGAGCTTGTGTAATCGATTTTGGTGGCAATTGGGATTCACATTTATCCCTCGTTGAGTTTTCTTACAACAATAGCTACCACACAAGTATCAACATGGCTCCATTCGAAGCTCTCTATGGTCACAAGTGTCATTCTCCTATCTGTTGGAACGAGATTGGTGAAGCACAAATCACCGGTCCTGAGTTAATTCAAGAAACTTCCGACAAGATTATTCAAATCCGTGACAATATTCGAGTAGCGAGGAGTCGGCAAAAGAGTTATGCCGACAAGCGTCGAAAACCCTTGGAATTCCAAGTCGGTGATCTCGTTCTTCTTAAGGTATCTCCATGGAAGGGTGTGATCCGTTTTGGAAAGAAAGGCAAGTTATCGCCTCGTTATGTTGGTCCGTTCAAAATCCTTGAAAGGATTGGGAAAGTGGCTTACAAGCTCGGGTTACCTCCATCTCTTGGCAATGTGCATCCTACATTTCATGTATCTAATCTAAAGAAGTGTCTCGCCGACGAAAATCTCCATATACCGCTTGACGACGTGCGCATTGATGAAAAGATGCACTTCGTTGAGAAACCGGTGGAAATTATGGATCGTGAAGTCAAGCAACTCAAGCGAAGTCGCATTCCTATCGTTAAAGTTCGTTGGGAATCTAAGCGTGGTCCTGAGTTCACTTGGGAACGAGAAGACCAAATGAAGCTCAAGTACCCTCATCTTTTTACTAATAATGTTGTTTCCTCTAGCTAAATTTCGGGACGAAATTCTCTCAACATGGGGAGACTGTAACATTTCGGATTTTAGTATGCCTATTTCAGTTCAATGTAATGCAATTTCAAGATCTATACTCGTGCAATGCCTCATTATTTTCTCGTCGTAAAATTTAATGCAATGATCCTATATAAATCCGCAAGTTTTACTAGATTATATACATTTAAACGCTATACAAGAAACTATTTGGTACAAACTTATCAAACCTGAAAAGTCAAGGACTAAAATTGAAAAACATCAAGAAACCCTAGTTAGCACGGTCGTGCTTCGTTCTAGCACGGTCGCGCCAAGTGCTTTGGCACGGTCGCGCGACCTGCTTTGGAACGATCGCGCCCGGTGCCTAGGCACGGTCGCGCCTCTGCTTGGCACGGTCGCGCCTGCGTAACTGAAAAACGTAAATGCAGTTTAATCACCCGGTCGTTCGAATCCGAAACCGTTATACGTTTCCTTTTCCCTTAACAATTGTATTACCACTTTTCAAATTCCAAACGCCTCAGTTCATTTCAATAATTCAAGAAAAACTCTCTCAATTCAAGGAAAATTCTCCCAAGCTCTTTCGACCGGAATTACCTCAAGAAATCCAGTCAAGCATTTTCCCAAAGCATCTCTGAATCATCCGAAGACGCTAAAGCATTCGGAACCGCAGCAGAGGTAGCCGGAAGCCAGTCTTGCCGTCGCCGGAACTAAGTTCTACCATTCCCTATCGATTCGCTACTGTTTAGGTTAATTGAATCATCCCTCTCTTTCGTTTCGGTCCATGTAACAAAAGCCCTCTGTCAATTCGGGCTTTCATTACAGAAATCGTTCAGAACCAGAATCCTTTTTATAAGAAAAATGATGTAATCGGAATCGCTCCTAATCATGTTGTTAATACAATTAAAATATCTCAGAACACTCGTAATAACCCATAAATGAAAAGCCCTAACAATTCCACCAATTAAAATACAAGAATCTGTCAATTCGTGTCTGATTTGGAATAGACACGGTCGCGCTAATCATCTAGCGCGGCCGTGCCTCATTTAGCGCGGTCGTGCCGATTAGCAGCGCGGTCGTGTCCTCCTGTCCAGACCTTGTCATGCCCTCTGGGCTAGTCCCTGTTGTGTCTAAAGATCATAGACACGACCGTGCCGGGCCAAGGCACGGTCGTGCCTGTCAAACTTGTCTAGATTGTGCTCCTGTTGATCAACCCGGTCGCGCCCCGACTAGCGCGGTCGCGCCCGTGGCTTGAGCACGATCGTGCCCTTCCGAGGCACGGTCGTGCTAGACTCAGATTATTTTAGCAGAATTATAATTTTTATATTTAACCAGGAAATGTTTCAGATTTTATAAAAATTTGTGTTCTGTATTTAAAAATGGATTAAAAGTTTAATCTTGGCATAAATATAATTTATTTAAAAGTTTATAAAAAATTAAATTTATATTTAATTAAATGATGTTTTAAATAATTAAGTTACAAAATTTATAAATAATGATTAGTTATTTAATTTACATTTTAAATCAAAATCATTTATTTATTTATACTTAATTACAATTAATATTTACATTATTTCATAAACTATAATTATATATTTATTTATTTATTCAATTCAAACCTAATCAAATTATTTCAAACATATTTTACTTCAAACTCTATATATTTTATACAAAGCAATAGTTTTATATATACAAATTCAACTTTCACTTTAGACCTAAACTTTGTACATCTATGTGATTCAATACATATTACTCTTTAGGTTAAAGTGTGCATTTCAAGGATCTTATTTGCTATCTATATTCCTTGTTAGCTCCACTTCCATACCAAGTGAGTATTCACAACCCCCTTTTACTCTTTTACACTTTTGGGGTGGAACATGAACTTTATACACATTACACATTTCACAACTACATTTATACAAACAACACAAGTGCAATATCCTACATACATACATGTGTGCAAAATTTGAGCTTTGTGCCCGAGTGCTAGTTGTGCTAGTCTTTGTGAAAACTATGTGCAATCATTAACTATACAAGCCGACGGTTTTCAATGATAGATCTATTGAGTCTGACAAACCCACCCAAGTGGAGGTGATTGATACCGACAACACAATTTGCATACTAGTTACTAAGGTTTGATTGTACTTGATTACACAATAGCAGCTCCCCATAAATGCCTTATTTTTCATGTCTTGTAAAGGATTTGTTTTGCAACTATATGCTATCTATATACAACTGTGTTATACTCACCAACTTTTTAGTTGACTTTATTTTATTCATGTTTCAGGCCCTAATATGTGAGAATGATTCAAGACGTGCTCAATATAGGATTTGGACTTAGCAATATTAAATCAAGAAGTTTATGAGTTGTTTTATTTTCTTGTTTGGATTTGGTTTGTACTTGGATTATTTGTAATGGGAATTTGACTTTAATATACTTCAATTTAGTCAACCTTGTGCTATGAACAGTCTTACATGTCCCGCCCCGATGATTCCGCCATCGGTCGGGGTGTGACACCTTGGGGTGCTCCGGTGTTGTTCGTAAAGAAGAAAGACGGTTCGATGAGAATGTGTATTGATTATCGCGAGTTGAACAAACGTACCGTGAAGAACAAGTACCCGTTACCAAGGATCGACGACCTGTTCGATCAATTACAAGGCGCAAGTTGGTTCTCAAAGATCGGCCTTCGATCCGGGTACCATCAGTTGAAGGTGAGGGAAGAAGACATACCGAAAACGACATTTCGCACACGTTATGGACACTTTGAGTTCCGAGTGATGTGTTTTGGATTGACGAACGCCCCTGCAGCGTTCATGGATTTGATGAATAGAGTTTGTCGACCAATGCTGGATCGGTCGGTAATCGTGTTTATCGATGATATCCTCATCTATTCCAAGAATGAGGGTGATCACGCATGTCACTTAAAGGAGGTGTTGGAGGCTCTGAAGAAAGAAAAGTTGTATGCTAAGTTCTCCAAATGCGCGTTCTGGCTTAGGGAAGTCTAATTCCTAGGTCACGTCATTAACCCGAACGGCATTATGGTTGACCCAACAAAGATAGTAACGGTAAGGGAATGGAATGTTCCTAAGACGCCAACTGAAATCCGTAGTTTCTTGGGATTAGCGGGCTACTATCGGAGATTCATCCAGGATTTCTCAAAAAGAGCTTCGCCGTTGACGAAGTTGACTCGGAAGGAGGTAAAGTACGAATGGGGTTCGACCCAGGATGAGGCGTTTAAGGAATTGAAGGAAAAGCTAACTCAAGCTCCAGTCTTGGCCCTTCCCGAGGGCAATGAAGACTTAGTGGTATACTCTGACGCTTCGGGTCAGGGATTGGGATGCGTATTGATGCAACGCGGGAGAGTGATCGCGTACGCGTCACGGCAGTTGAAGATTCATGAAGCTTACTATCCGACTCACGATTTGGAGCTTGCTGCTGTCGTGTTCGCATTGAAAATCTGGAGGCACTACCTTTACGGGGTGAAGTTTACTATTTACTCCGACCACAAAAGTTTGAAGTACTTCTTCGAACAAAAGGAACTTAATATGAGGCAGAGACGATGGTTGGAACTCCTGAAGGATTATGACTGTGAGATCATGTACCATCCTGGAAAGGCAAACGTGGTGGCTGACGCTCTAAGCCGTAAGGATGTGCCTACTCCTATTAGAGTGAAAGCTTGCCAGTTGGTGGTAACATCGGACGTGATGAGAGAAATCGAAAAGGCTCAAGATGAGGCACTTAAGGAGGAAAACATAAAGAAGGAAAGGATGGTTGGCCAACAGGACAAGTTGGAATATAACACCCTTGGTGTTAGGACACGTTTTGGACGGGTATGGATACCTATGGGTGGCGAGCTTAGAACCAAGATCTTGGATGAGGCTCATAAGTCTCGTTACTCTATCCATCCCGGTACCAATAAAATGTATCAAGATCTGAGGAAGGAATACTGGTGGCCTGGAATGAAACGTGATGTGACAAAGTATGTAAGCAAGTGCTTGACTTGCTCACAAGTAAAGGCTGAACACCAGAAACCGTATGGAAAGATTCAACCACTTGATATACCGGAATGGAAGTGGGAACACATTACCATGGACTTCATAACTAAGCTACCTCGCACAGCTAAAGGTCACGACACCATTTGGGTAATTGTGGACCGTTTAACGAAGAGTGCTCATTTCCTACCTATTCGCGAGACGTTCTCGTCGGAAAGGTTAGCGGAAGTATTTATTAACGAAGTAGTAGCACGGCATGGGATGCCTTTGACGATAGTATCCGACCAGGACACACGATTCACATCGAGGTTCTGGAAGAGATTTCACGAGGCGATGGGCACGAGGCTTAATATCAGCATGGCATACCACCCACAAACGGATGGTCAGTCCAAAAGGACCATTCAGACCTTGGAGGATATGCTCCGTGCTTGTATTATCGACTTCGGTGGCAGTTGGGACAGCCATCTACCGTTAGCTGAATTCTCCTACAACAATAGTCATCACACGACGATAGGCATGCCGCCTTACGAAATGTTGTATGGGAGAAGATGTAGGACCCCGGTTTGTTGGGGTGAGATTGGACAGAAGGAATTAGGAAGTCTCGAAGTCGTAAGAGAGACGTCGGAAAGGTTTGATCAGATCAAAGCGCGAATGAAGGCCGCACAAGATCGTCAGAAATCCTAAGCGGATAAACGACGAAGGCCTATTGAGTTTGATATTGGTGACAGAGTAATGCTGAAAGTGTCACCATGGAAGGGAATCATACGATTCAGAAAGAGAGGAAAGTTAAGTCCGAGGTTTGTCGGACCATTCAAGATAATGGCACGGGTTGGGGAAGTCGCTTATCGGTTGGAGTTGCCTGATGAGTTAAGTGGGATTCATCCTACTTTCCATGTATCACACTTGCGAAAGTGTTTGGCGGATAAATCGGCTCACGTACCACTTACTGACATCGAGGTTGACAACAGCCTTAATTACATCGAAGAACCCGTGGCCATCCTTGACCGGAAGGAGAAACGTTTACGTAATAAAGTTATCCAATTGGTTAAAGTCCAATGGAAGCATCGAAAGGGATCGGAAGCCACTTGGGAAACGGAGAAGGAAATGAGGGAGTTGTACCCTCATCTATTTGACTTATGATAGGTTTCGGGGACGAAACCAATTGTAAGGGGGGTAGACTTGTAACATCCCAAAAATAAAACGACAGTTATAATAACGGAATAAACGAACGAGGCATGACGGGTCGGGTCGGATGGGTCAGCTGGCTATAAATAGCCTATGCCACCCTTTTTTCTCTCATTTGCAACTTTTAGAGAGAGAAACCGTAGAGAGATAAAGTTGGCGGATCGACCCGAGACTTCAGCAAAGTGTTACTCCATAACTCGTGAGAAGAACCTCCGGATCAGAAACTCGATTCAGGTAACGATCCGACCTAAATCTGAGTTTTAGTTCGTTTTTGGGTTTTTCGGGTTTTGGGTGAAAAGGTAAGGTTTGAACGGATGAAACTGAAAGATAATCATGGATTTGAGTTCCTTAATGGAAAACTTTGAATGCAACAGGTTCGGGATCTTGACATGATCAGACCCGAATGCGTAAGTTAGGGTTTTTTGCGAAGAACATGTCGTGCGCACTTGCTAAGTGCACACGGAGCAGGTCCTGCGCACTTGCTAAGTGCGTAGGAGGAGGGACCTGCGCACTTGCTAAGTGCGCAGGAGGAGGGACCTGCACACTTGCTAAGTGCGCAGGCAGCAGGGTCTGCGCACTTGCTAAGTGCGCAGGCAGCAGGGTCTGCGCACTTGCTAAGTGCGCAGACATCAGAACTGATTAAGTGAAGTCAGTATGTTAGAATGGTTAAACCGTTAGAGTCGGGATTGGTCTGATGTGTATTTAACTAATCAATTCAGATCGGAAGTGACGTTGTTGGACCTTCGTTTAGGATAACCCATATTAGCGTATCAGGTGAGTTCTAGAGCCCTCTTTTAAATGTTTTGTTAAATGTTTTGGGCTGGTGTGCATACTTACGAAATGATGTTTTAACGAAATGAAGTTTTAACGAAATGATGTTTTAACGAAACGATGTTTACGAAAGGAAAGGTTATGAAGTGTTTTTGCCAAAAAGGTTTACGAATGTTTAAGAACGGTCTAAATGAGGAAATGTTTAATGAAAAGGGAAAGAGGTAAAGGTTTAAAGAAGTCATTACAAATCTAATCTGTCGAATGAATGGAATTGACGAACGAAGTTTGGGAATGTGATTCCCAGCCTTGTGGTAGATTATGGACAGCGAGCCATAGTTACCATAAGAACAACAGGGCAGTGTCTTGGTGGCCTGTCTATGGTTTTGATGTTGTACAACTGGTAAGGGAGTAACGACGGTTACTCGGGTGATGACGATCATCCTAAGTGAATAAGGTATGGGAAATCAATGACGGCGATACGTAACGGTTGATTTCCAAAAGAAAGATGCGTGTTGGGCAATGACGGCGATACGTAACGGTTGACCCCACGTAGTGAATGGTTGGGCAATGAAGGCGATACGTAACGGTTGACCCCACATAGTGTATGGTTGTGGCAATGACGGCGATACGTAACGGTTGCCCACAACACCAAAGGTTCCTTCGGGGACACTGTGACGCGTAAAGTAAGACACAGATATAGATAATAATGTATGACTTAAATGAATGTTAAAAGTTTTAATGAACGATCCGTTTAACGGTGTTTATGATTATGATGTTGATGATGATATGGGTACGAAACCTTTTTAAAGATGTTAGATTATTACATGCTTTTGTGAAAGGTTTTACTAAATGAATGATACGTTTTTGGCAAATGTTGATGTTAAAGTTTTTATGAAATGCTAGAACTCACCAGCGTAGCTGACTTTTTAGTATGCACATTCAGGTTAAGGCAGGTATGGACGATGAACGGTGATGCTTGGCAAGCGAGAAGAGTTACCCGGTCGATCATGAAGACTGGCATCCCGTTATGAGTTGTTTATGTTAAGTTTATGTAATTATGTTTTAAACAATGTTTACGCTTCCGCATGTATGAACAATGATGACGTTATGTTTGAATGAAATTTTCCGCTGCGTTATCTGATATTCATGTTTAAGAACTGTTTGAGAATGAGTAAATCCAGCAAGTGAGGCCTCCCGGGTTTGGGGCCTTACATAAACAAAGTTACTGAAGCCATAAACAAATTAAGTTTAGAAGATATAAAAATTAATATACAACCAAAACAACTGAAACCTTATAAACATTGGCAACCAAGAAAATGATAAATAGAAATTTCTTAGGAATATGAAGACTATTACAGGAAGCAAGAAACTCTACAAGTAATATACAAGATATTATAACATTTGATACTTTTCTAAACAGAATAGTTAGAAAATGTTCAGGATCTACTAGCACAACACCTACAGTACAGTTAGAAGAAGAAATAGATCTCGATAGAAACATAAATCTATACAATCAGCATCAACTTGATATTCTAAACCCAAAAATATTATACCAAACAGGAATCCTAAACATCAATACAACATTAATACGAAGCAGTAGAGAAGAAAGCTTAAGGGTCGTAGACAAAACATTAACAGTAGACTTAATTTCACAAGAGACTATACAAAAAATTAAGCAATTTGGTAAAAAATTTGTTAATACAGGATTAATAGTCATAGGAATAAAAGCTTTAGGAAGAAAAAATTTAGGAACAAAATCATTAGCCTTAATATTAGACAAAAGTTGGAAAACAGAATTAAAAAAGGCTATAATATCAGGAATGGAAATTGACCTTATTCAAAATACAGCTCTATTCTACTATACACCAGGAATCTTAAAATATATTAGAGATCTACAAAACCTAAAAATAGCATTACAAACCAAAGGTTATGAAAATTATGAAGGGAATAACATAGTTATAAGTATAGGAATGCTAGAAAAAGCTAGTAACAGATCAGGGATGAAGTATAAAGTAAATATAGAGGGAATTGTACAAACAATAGCGTCAAAATCTATACAAATGATAGACCCAGTGACAATAAATCCTGAAGAACTTGCAGGATTAGAATGGGATATAAATGAATTACAGGAAAATGAAAACGCAGTATTAGTACCAAAAAAAAGTCTTATCTATGAAGGAGCAGATGGACTACAAAGCATAAGATTTGTAGATTTTGAACAGAAAAATAATATAAATGAAGAAACCACTGCAGAAAATAATTTTATGAATTTAGAAGAAGATAGTGACAAAGGTCCCATCTACGATACAGAAACAGAAGGTGAAGAAATAAATACAGAATTCTTACGTTTCGAAGAAGAAGAAGCAGATTACAGCATAATAGATTATTTAGACGATTTTGAAGAGGATAAATTAATAGTTTTTAAAAATAGAAGAAACAAATAAAACTATAGAACAAATTGTAGACAGAAAATTCATCGAATTAAATATACAGGAAGAAGTAGATAATATGATCATAGATTGTATAACAAAATTAGGATTAACTTATGAAGAGAGTTACAAAAAATTACAAAATTACTATAATCTACCACTAGTCGAAGACATTTTACAAGGAAAAAACTATGTTAACAGAATTCTATAAACAAGAACAATCTTTTATGGATGAAGATATGAATAATCCATTAAAAAGAAAAATAATGTGGAATCAAACATATGGTGAAACTTCACATGAAACATCAGGAAGAGAACCATGGTTTCCCCCTAAATTACCAACAAGAATCAAATTTCAAAGGAAAAGGTAGTAGATTACCGATAGGACACAAACACAGTGGGGTTATGTTGCTACTTGAACAACAATAACCACAGCTATGGATAGATGAGATTTTAACATGGGAACAAAATACAGTTAGAATGTGAGAAACAAATAAAAAAGATAGTATGGATATGTTTGCTTACTTAGATACCACATTAGGACCTATAGCTCTAGGCATTTGGCAAAGCAAAAAAAACACAAGACCCAGAAGGTATAAATGCATTAAAAGCCTTAGGAGATAACCCATATAACTTCACATCCCAAATTAGGACTCTTATTCTAGGAGTAGATCCAGCAAAGAATAATCGCCTAATACACGATACAGACATAAGAAACTTAGAACAGTTAAGTATCGCAGATTTGAAATATATAAATGAATTCACATTATACTTCACAAGGCTCCTATCACAAACAGGGCAAGCAATGGAAGACAATCTATGTGATAAATTCTTTATAAAATTACCAGGAGATTTAGGAAGAAGTATACATGAATCATAGAAATCAACATATGGTACACAACTAGGTCTAGGAATAGGACCTAGAATAACTTATACATTCGATATATTAGAAGACAAGTGTAAAGAAGTAGCCCTACAAGAACAGCTTAAACGAAATGCTTATGCATTTTGTAAAACAGCAATTTACACTCCTCAAGCTTATGGATTTTATGATAAAAAGAAAAAATTAAGAAAAAGTACAACTTATAATAAAAATTATAAGTATAAGTCCAATTACAAAAATAAATGCGTACGAAAACCACAAACGAGAAAATGCAAATGTTTTATTTGCGGTGATGAAAGCCATTTAGCTAATAGATGCCCAAATAAAAATAAAAACACAGAAAGATCAAACTTAATAGAACAATTAAATGACTATGAAATAGAAATTATAAAAACAGATGATTCTGGAAACAAATCTGTTTACAGTATTTATAGTGAAGACGAACAGCCAATAACAAAAGTCACATATACCTATATGAATACAGAAGAATGTACACACAACTGGATAAGTCAAAAAGGAAATAACCATATAAAATGCTACAACTGTGGATATTATCCAAGTATAGAAAAAAGACTACAATGTAACAAATGCTTTAACGAAATTTGTTGTATATGTCTTAAAAAATTATAAAATGAAAACATAGAAGAAGTAATAAAAATTAATGCAAGCAATAGTACAGCAAAATTAGAAGACAAAATAGAAAAACTAGACTTAATAATAGAATTACATGATCTTAAGATAAAAAAATATGGAAAATAGAATACAAGAATTAGAAGATCATATCCAAAAGAAAAAGGAAGTTCAGCACGAAATAGTACAAATGTCAATAGAAGAAAATGAACTAGTATTTGTACAAATACAAGGATCAATGAACATGATAAATATACAGTGTAGATTATGGTTAAACCATAATAAATTCATAGATTTAACAGCATTAGTAGATACGGGAGCCACTAAAAGCTTGATATCACATAGTATAGCTCCAATAGAATATCACAAAAGGTTAACATATAAGCTAGTAAGCAGAACAATTGAAGATAGATTAATCTCAATTACACATTATCTAGAACCAGTAGGAATAAAGTTCTTAGACTTTTCAAAAAACTATAGTATAAAATATGAAATACCACAAATTAACATAAACCCTCAATACATAAAATCTAAAGACTTCGTTCTAGGATTAAACTTTTTGCTGGGATTAAACGGAGCAATTACATTAACAAAAAACTTCATAACACTCAGCAAGCATATATATACATTCCCGACAATCAGATATAATAATACAACAAAAGTCGTACAAAAACAAGGAAAAAATGGAAGCTTAGAATTCTTAAAACAAAATTATAACAAACAAAGTTTAATAGAAAATGAAAGCATAAGGTTACTAACAAAATTTTTAAGTCATGAACTTGAAAAAGGTAAAGATATAACAAAGAGTATAAATCATCCTATAATTCTACATTTAGAAAAGTTAGGGTTAATAGGAGAAGATATAACAAAGTCAAGGGTAAATCATAGGTGCAAATTTAAACTTAAAAACCCTGACATAACAATTAGAACAGCTAATATAAAATGCAGTCCATTAGATAAACAAGAACTTAGGCAACAAATATTTGAAATGATAAAACAAAAATTAATAAGAAAATCAAAAAGTCCGTATAGATCAGCAGCGTTTCTAGTAAGAAATCACAGCGAAATAAAAACAGGAAAGGCAAGAATAGTATACAATTATAAACGTCTAAACGATAATACAGAGGATGGTGGTTATAACATCCCTAATAAAGATAGTTTACTAAATCTAATACAAAAGAAGAAGGTCTTCTCAAAATTCGATTTAAAATCAGGGTATAAACCAATTACAGTTAGAAGAAAGTTTTAAACCATGGACATCCTATACATGTTCAGAGAGACAATATGAATGGAATGTCCTTAGTTTTGGACTAAAAAACGCACCATCCATTTTTCAAAGATTTATGGATAATATATTCTTAAAATATGAATTTTGCTTAGTATACATTGATGACATTTTAGTTGCAAGTGAAACAGTACAGGAGCATGAGCAACATTTAAAATAGATATTTGAAAAATAGAAAAGTGATGTGCTATGAATATATATATATATATAAGTATTTTTCACACAATTTGAGTTTTAAAATGGGTTTTCACCAAAGACTAATCACACACACGTCAGTGTACCCGTCGGATAGCAATATAGTTAAGGTAGGAACCGGATATCAATCCGTGGACACGGTGGGAAGCAATAATAGACCGAAACTAAGATTCAATCAAGTGATGGTATAAAGATATTTTGAAGAGTTTGTTTTAATTAACTAGCATGCAAGTATATAAACTAAGCTAAGATCACAAGTCAAACAATTAAGGAGAAGATATCACTTCGGTGTCGAATCCATCTAGAATACATTCAATACACTCATAGAAACATGGCAAATATACGAAACATAAATTGACTAAATTCTCGTCAAAGATATCTAATCAAATGACCATTCGGAAAGCTAGCATGAATTACATAAACCAACCACCTAAAGTCATACAATGAAGCTCACGTGTTTAACAATCATGTCAATGTTTATAAAGATTGAACTAGCTTCCAATTAAGGTACACTAATCCAACAACTAGTTGGAAAGATAATATGAACAACACACTACCACCCTCAAGTTGATTAAATCAGACAACAATATGCATTTCTTCAACATACAATGTTCGTACAAAGGTTATATAAATTAGGAGAATGTGTCAACAATTCCTAGATAAACATAAAACTAAGCATGAAACATCATAACAAACACTTTGTCTTTCCAAACATAAGCATAAGGATACACATACAAATATAGTGATTCATAAACAAGACTTCATTCACCATTCCTAGTCAAATGCCATAAGTTAGTATAAATACATACACCAATCCATAATAATAAGCATAAACCAGAAGTTTTTCAACATAATATGGCATACACAAATACAAGCCTTGTAAACAACTCAAAATACTTGAATACATAATTTCATCGAAGAATAATCATACGGTTGTCATAACATTAACACAATAATTGGCAATAATCCATGAATGTTGTCAAATGTATCTAAACTTCATCTAAACCAAAGTGAACAAGAGTTTTAGCTCATCATGAGCACAAAAATTACAAATAAGCAGGGAAAAATAGTGAGAAACATGATATGAAAAAAAATATCAAACCACTCCTCCAAGCCTAGATGTTGTTGTTGATATATGGTGATCCTCTTGATGTTGTATCCTCTCCAAGAAGCTTGAAATATGGCTAGAACAAGGATAATACGAGCTGGAACAGTGGGTTTTTCTCCCTGGTTGCTGAATGTCTGAATGAGAGTTTAAGTTCTGTTTATATAGAAAAGGGGAGGCACGACCGTGCCAAGAGAGAAGGCACGACCGTGCCAGGTACCAAGGCGCGGTCGTGTCCAGGTCTTAACACGACCGTGTGACAGAGGGTTGACCGATCCGGAGCTTCCATCGGGTACCACTGATCGAGGAAATACAGCTGTTCAGACTCACGATGTGACACGCGGCCGTGGGGGGCCAAGGCACGATTGTGCCTTGAACTTTGGCTTGGCGCGGTCGTGCAAGATGTGGGCGCGACCGTGCCTAGGGTTTGCAAGCTTGGCACAGTCGTGCCAAGTAAGGGGCATGACCATGCCTCCATCACAGAAACCCTAAAACTTCAATTTTTTTATCCTGAAATCCTCTTGTTTGTTCACCAAGCTTCACAGAAACGTACAAAACAGGAAATGAAGCAAATAAGTGTCCAAACGTTGAAAATAACAAAGAATTGATCGTGAAATGAGCGAAGTTTTGTGCCTAAAAGATGTGTAAATCCTAACACATCAAAAAGCATGGTATAGTAATCTCAAAAAGAAAATGGAAATTTTCAAAAGAAAAATATGTTTTCTTGGTTTAAAGTTAGGAAATGGTAAAATAGAATTACAATCACATTTCTACAAAAATTTTAGATTTTTCAGAAAAATTTGAAAATTTAAAACAAATGCAAGCCTTTTTGGGACTAGTAAATTATGCTAGAAAATTTATCCCAAATCTATCAAAATTAGTAGGTCCATTATACAGTAAAACCACAAAAATGGGCAAAGATATTTTAACACAGAGGATATTAAATTAGTTCAAAAGGTTAAAAATGCTATAAAAACTATTGGTCCATTAGAATTACCACTGGTTACAGATTATATTATTATTGAAACAGATGGATGTATAGAAGGATGGGGAGCTCTCCTTCTCTGTAAACCAACTAAATATAGCCCCAAAACAGAGGAAAACATTTGTGCGTACTACAATGAAAATTTTTAAAACAAAAACAATTGGACAAGCATAGACTTTGAAATCCAAGCATTAATCAATGCTTTAGACAAATTCAAAATTTATTTACATAATGAGTTCACAGTCAGAACAGATTGAGAAGCAATTGTAAAATTTATAAAAAATAACCAGAGTAAAAAGGTAAACATAACAAGGTGGGTTAATTTACAAAATACTATACAAGGTCATGGATATCATATAAATTTTGAACATATCAAAGGAAAAAAAATGGGATAGCCGATATGTTGTCCCGAAACATTAACAAGATATTTCTTCCGGATGGAAAAGAAAGATAAAGGGAAAGCAAAGATTATACAGCCTAGAAGAACTATTTCTCCGATGAGTATATCATCTGAAGAAGAACAGACATAAAAACTTTTAAGCCAAGCTTTAAAGGTTGACAAAGTACAAAGTTCTAGAAAGCTACCACCATCAATTACTTGATTAGATACTGTCCTACGATATTACAACCCAGTAAACAGCCAAGGTCCTGTTAATCAGAGACCAAAAAATATACACACTAAACAAAGGGCTGATACACATTTTACAGAAAGTTCAGTCATTACATTTGGAAATTACAGTTTACAACAATGTAATGACCCTAATACAAAGTTTCATCCAATTGTTGGAATGAAGCTGATAGATAAGCAGCAATGCTTATTAGACAACCTTTGGCATATTCAAACCATGTCACAGGCTTCGACATTCAAAGTACAGGTTTTAAATGCATTAAGCATTTACTTTCATGAGCAAAGCTCAAAAATCCCTGAAAAACAACAATCAAAGTTTACTCACTACATCCTTTTTCAAGGAACAAAGATTGGTATCTTCAATAAATGGGAGACAGTTGCAAAATTTATACAATGTCCAAATCCCATTTACAAAGGTTTTTACAATTTCGCTGAAGCTTTAAAAACAGCTAGGGAACATTTTGGCACAAATAGTTTCTATATTGAGCCAGAAGAAGTTCAAACATTTTCTGAAATAACAAAGACTAATCGTGAACAAATAATCAAATCTTAGGAAGAAGTAATTGTAAAGCCTCGGGAACAGCTGATGAAAAAGGGACAAGATACACATACTATACAAGCCCATATTGAAAATAGCCTCATAAAACAAAAGGTGGTTATACTCGAGGCAAAGAATAAACAGTATATACACAGGCTTGAAAAAACAGAAAAAACAGTTCCTCAAAATAGAAGCTATGAAGCGTTCAGGATAAGAATACTTGATACACCATGAAAACAATGTTTACAGCCAGTCATTGACAGATTCCCAGAATTCGAACAAATTATTTCGCCAAAAGTCTGTTCAGAATTTCCAATAATTTTATTCAATTTACAACAACAAATTATTGATCTGGCGTTTCAAGACACACCCAACGCATGAATAAGGATAGTAGAAAGAACAGACGACGAAGGAGAAGGAACGAGACTTCTTCTACAGATTAGTTACCCTACACAAATGTCTGACGACCAAATCGTTCAATTTTACCATCATGGTATGATCGATTTTCTTGAATTAAGACTAAACAGCAAGACCGAAAATCTCCATGATAGACTAGGAGAAAAATTCACAATGGTCGCAGGCAACATAGCTTCTCATTCAAAAATCCTTACAGTCGGTTGCAAAATTTTTGCATCATTTCCCTTTGCATCCTCAAAACATACAGACCAGCTAGAAAAAGAATCTTCGTAGACCACAGAACAAATACTCAAAACATTTTTTTGAATTTTGCCTTACAAAAACCAACTACAAAAAATTGTTGTTAACCCAAACCCAGATTTTGCCAATATTACATGGTTAACAGAAAGAGATACTCATATAAAGACATTTGAAACATTCATCAAAAAGCATCAACAAACTCCTAAGATACCTGGTCATTTTCCTTGGAAAAGATTCAGATTATTAGGAGATGGTCATTATATACAGATTTACTCAGATCTAAATTGGAGAATGCTTTTGCCATTCGTAAGCGAAGGCGATACTTTAGAAATAGATCATATTATTGATCTAGACGAAGAAAGTGAAGAAACAAATCCAGGATCACCAATATCCGTCGACGGTAAATACAGGGACTTCTAAAAAACGTAAGCCATGACGTAGAAAATCAATTATCGAAAGAGGACAGGTGATTACACAGGAAAAGCAGATTCCCGACAGTTTTACAGCACGATACAATAACTGTTCATAAAGAGTTTTTGTCGTTTTCATCTTTAATTTGTATCCGTTTATTTTACTTTGCTTTAAGATAGTGCGCATTATTGCACTTTTCTTTTTTGTTGTCTTTTGTTTGTCATGCCTATAAAAGAAGGCATTAGTCTCAGTTGTAAACACACCGAAAAATATCAATAACAAGAAATTTTTCAATCCCCTACATGGCACACTAAATTTTCCTACCCTCTTCAGCTTAGCTCTAACACTATAATCCTTGATCGATCTTCATATCGTATCCCTCAATATAATATATATATATATAGAGGGAGGATCAAATAATAATTAGTTTTTCGCTAAAAAATATAAGAAATGACAAAAACCTTAAGAAACGATATCAAACGAACTCCGATTGAGCTAATTTCACGGGCGTTGGAACCGTCTCGTCGAACTCTACCATCTTAGCTTTTAGGGTTTAACTTTTAAGGTTTAGATTTTACGTTTGAATTTTAGGGTTTTAACCTTTTGGTTTAGCTTTTAGGGTTTAGATTTTATGGTTTAGATTTTTTTTTTGGGTGAGGGTGTGGGGTTTTAGGTTTTTAAGGGTGGGTTTAGGTTTTTTTGTTGGGGGGAGGGGGGTGGGGGGTTTAGGTTTTTGAGGGTGAGGGTGGTGGTTTTAGGCTTTTCGGGGTAGGGTTGGAGGGGGTTTAGGTTGGAGGGGGTTTAGGTTGGAGGGGGTGCGGGTGGAGGGGGGTTTAGGTTTTTGGGTCCGGGTTAGGGTTCGATGAGACGGTTCTAACGCCGCTGGATGAGCTCAATCAGAGTTCGTTTGACCCACTTCTTAAGATTTTCTAGTGAAAAACCACTTTTTAGTAGAACCGTCCCCTATATATATATATATATATATATAAACATACCAATAAACCAATATGCAGAAATAATATATATAATTTAAATTATAAAAGCCAGATTTTTTAAACCGATCCAATCCAGTTTTTGTCGATTCTGTTTTTTCTTCATGTAATCCGGTTTCAATCCGAACCAGTTTGTGATAATCCGGTTTTGACTTTCTTCAACTCTATCTGAACTGGTTTCTAAACTGGTCTAGTTTGTCCCAAAAATCGTTTCTTGGTAACTAGAGCTCGATCTCGTAAGCCAGCTCCTTAATAAAAAAAATTAATTTATTACCAAAATTATCAAATAATTTGAGTATTGCCCTGTTAATAATTAAGTATTAAATTAAAACTTGAACATTATTATAATTATTTTAATGTCATGTTGGAACCTATTGTCTCACATGTAATATGTGTAATTAGAGGTGCACAAACCGGATTTTTTTCGGATCCGGACCGGATCCGTCAACGTTGGTCAACGACCGGACACGAGGGAACCGATTTCGGATCGGATACGGTTTTGGGAGTGGAGAGGTGGAACCTATTGGAACCGGATTTGACTAAATATCCGATTTTATCCGGTTTTATCGGATTTTTTTCGGATTTTTTGTGTCCGATTTTGTCCTGTTCCATTTTGTCCGATTTTTATCCGGTCCGCACAAATCCTTGGAACCGGTTCTGGATCCAGCGGATCCTAAAAAATCCGGTCCGGTTCTTTTTTATCCTGTTAGGGTCGGATCCGGTTTCGGATTATCTTTTCTTTTGTACACCTCTATGTGTAATACATTCATTTTGACATAAATGTGTTAAATTGTGGCCATCCATGTTCATCTTCTTTGTTCAACTCGTCATATCTTTCTCCAAGTTGCTGTCCTTTCTTCTTTTCTTTTTTTTTTATATTTTTTTTTTCTTCTTAATGTTTTTATAACTAATTTTTCCTAAAAAAAATACCAGCTAAAAAATATCTATTTGTACAAGAAAAAGAATTTGGTGTTTTTCTATCTTGGATTATCTTATTCGGTTTGTAGGTTACTTATAATTTTAAATGGATTGACGAGATTAGTTTTATTTGTTTATTTTTGAACAACACTTAGATTTTATAGGATAAATATATTAAAATTTGCACTATGTAGGATATGAACTCACAACCTTTTGGTTGTGAGGCACACCATTTAACCACCAAGGTGTCCACTTAAAGACACGAGATTAGTTGCATACAACCTAAAAACGATACATTTATTAAATACGATAGATTATTTAGTAAAGCGGGTGTAGTTTGAATTCATAACAGACCCAAGCCTTCTCCTCGTACAAAAATCAATCCAAATGCCAATACCTTTATTTCTAGACTAGCTTTAACCCCGTGTGTTACACGGTGTAAAACTTAACATCAGATTGATAAATATCTGAATATATCTTCTTATACAACATTTGATGAAATTTGTGTTTGTGATGATATATTCAACCAAAAATCTGCATATAATTAAAAAAAAACAAAATTAAATCCAAACAGATAACACTTAATAGAAGCAAACAACAGATTTGAAAACAGTCATCACAAGAACTTTAATCAAAGAAAAGATAGTATCATAACTCAAACTCAGTTATCTGATGAATCTTATCATGATTAGCAAACATTATATGCAGATTTGGGTTGAATATATCATCATATAATTTAACGTGTGATAATCTCCACCAACAAAGAAACCATCAACATCTTGTTGTCCTCCTAACTCTTTATAGTTGGAACCATTCACAAATCCTGCAAATAAATACATTCTAAATTAATTTTAAGTTTCCAAAATAGAAACTTCATAAATACATTGACAAACCTCCATATATAATCATGGGTGAAGCAGCCTTGATGTTTGTTTCAAGCCATTTTCTTAATTCTACATGTACCTGTTAATCATAGTTATTTTATTAAACTTATATTCACACATGATGTTTATGCTAGAAGTAGAAATTACTATCCGCCTTACTTCTTGAGCCAGAGCTGGAGTGGCAACCATCCCGGTTACAATAGCCCAAACGGGCTCGTATGCAAGGACAACATTATCCCAGCTTGAGATCTTGCCTGAAATAAAATATTAACAAAATTCAAAATTTTAATATGATATATTAATTATTAAGGGTGATAATGTCAACCATTTTACAAAGAATAAGTGGGTGGTGGTTCATTCAACTCTTTATCAAGATTATTAAATAAGAATAGTTCTGAAAGATAAACCTGGAATTGATTTAGTTTGTGCAGCAACAACTTTCATAGTTGTTCAGCTTCATGTTCTTCAAGAGTCTCCCCAACAAGAGCAATCACCTTCAAACCTTGTGAAAGCGCATACGCAACTTTGTCTTCTACAAACTGAAATTTCATTTACCAAATTAATGTAAAAAGTATTAATATCTTCACTAACAAATGGAGAGGAAATATTCATATATTAAACATATTACTTCATTGCTTTCATTTAATAGAGCTCTCCTTTCAGAGTGGCCAATGATGACCCATGGGATAACCAAGTTGACAAGCATTTTTACAGTGCACATACCAAAAAATACCAATTACAGATCAAAATCCGTTTGAAATGAGAGGTTAATGCTTTCTTTTTGCCATGGATGGTGATTAAATGCAAAGAAATATACCTAATTTTCCGGTGAATGCGCCACCTTTCTTCACCCAACAATTTTGGGCTGCAACTTGAAATTGGGGCTTCAGTTCGCTTTTAACGCAAGGGATGAACACGTATGGTGGGCTCACCACAATCACTGCAAAAATGGAAAAGTTATTTGGATTAATAATATGAATATCATGATCTTGAAGCTAGAAGATCGACTCATTTGACCAATTACCAACTGGATTTTGCTTACAGCTTACTTACAAAATCTACAGATGGCACTTGACCGGAATTAAGCGTTGACACGATCTTCTTAACCTCCTCTGTGGTTCCATTCTACAACAAAAAAATGTCAAATAATCTAATGAACACAAAGAAATCCAATCTAATTATGGTTTTAGCGACATCATTAGCTCTATCCCAAATGGTTTCAAGATCCATATACTCTCTGCCTATGCAAGACAATCGGCAAATAAAAGTAAACGTATGTTTTTAAATCTTTTGGTTTGAATGGAATTACCTCAGAATTTGCTTTGCACTGTTATTCCTTGTTGTTGAGCTATGAATCTCATATATCAGAAAAGTAATCAAAATATCCAAATTTCTTCAAGAAAGATTAACAGGTTCTACCACCTGTTAATAGAAGTAAACTACAACAATGATGATCTCATCTAATAATAATAACTACTTACTACAGATTTTGATTACTCTTACAGTTAAGGGGGTGTTTGGGATTACTTATTAAGCTACTATTAAAAAGTTAATAAGTTAAAAGTTTGTTTGGATAAATCAAAATGAGATGAAAATATTGAAGAAATAAGTAGTTTTTGAAAAGTAAGTCCCACTTTATTAACTTTTTGCAAAAGTTAATAAGTAGTTTTGAGAAGTAATCCCAAACACCCCCTAAAAGTTAAAACCATTTTCTTCAAATCATTCAGATATCATATATATATACCTAATTTAATCGAACATCATCATCAAATGCAAAGAGCTAAAGATAACCTCCTTCCTCTTTAACTTTAAACATCATCATCATCATCCGAAACCGTTCTTTTTGCTTGCTTAATCTTCTCAAATTGAACTTGAGTATCCATGAACAACTGCATCCTTAGAATTTCCCGTCAGCGGAGGTTTCCAGTACGGAAACGGAACGGCGGACGTCGGAGATGACGATGACGACGACTTCTTTCCGGACGCCGCGGCTCCGATTAACGTATCCATGCGAGAGTAAAACGACCAATTGGATCTCGAAACCCTAGCTTTCTCAACCTTATACTTCTTCTTCAAAGTATCGATTCGATTCGTGTGACCGTGACGGAGATTAACGGCGTCGACGACCTCCTGCCCTTTTGCCGGCGATAAGAGTGAGGAGAATTAGGTGGAGGAGGCGCAAGAAAAAGTTAAGAGTTCGGAATGAACGAAAGACGGATCTGTAGGATTAAATTAGATCCGAGAGTTGGGTAACGGGTCGGGTTATGACCCGCGCGTTTTAGTAAAATGGGTTAAAAGAAAATGAGGGTAAAATATTAGTGAGAGTGAATGTGGTGTTGATACATAGTAAATTATTTAGTTTTTTATTAGATTCTTACTTTACATAAATGAAATCAACAACCCTCTTAAATCTTAACATTTCTTTTAATTAGCTATATAGCATAAAACTTAAATCTTAGTCTGAGTTAGACCAAACAACTTTACTAGCTTTTGGGGGCCTAAAACAAACAACAACCTTTTAGATTTTACTCACACAATAAAATAAGAAATTCATTTATGACTTTAAATAAAATTCTATATAAATTAAACTAATCGAATACTAATAATATTTAATATTCAAATTCATTATAATAATATATGATACTTGCATAAAATAATGATACTATTTTTGAAACATCAGGGGTTATGTTGCAAGAAATATGATGAAACGTTATCGATTGAGAATATTTGAGTGAAACATAAATTACAAATTTAAATTAGGTTTTTGTTAAATAGAAAAATAAGTTAAATACGGTTTTAGTCAATGTGGTTTGACACCGTTAACGACACAGACGACGAGACTTCCTCCGCCGGCGAGATCTCCCTCTCTCTGGTACTCCATCACCGTCCTATTTTTGAGCAGATCCATGTCTACCTCCCCCACCCACTCTTACTCTCTGCCCATGACTCTACTTTCTCACTCCCAATAAACTTGTTATGCCATTTAACAAATTATCCAATCTTTCACCACGTTTTTAGTCGATGAAATAATAATTGAAACCTTATCAAAACCCCACATAAATGGAAAAGAAGTCGACCTAGAAGAGATGATGAGTCAAACAAAGGGAAGAGGTGAAAGCATCTAAATACGGAGGAGTGGGGGTGGAGGTATTGAATTAGTCCAGCAATTTTTAATTGTTTTATGGTTTTTGATTTGTTCAAGGGAATGAATCATTTAACAGATGTGAGAATTCAGCCAAATTTTAATTGATTTGGATTGGAAGGCCTAAAGTAATTGGTTTAACAGTTAATTGGTTTTGTCGTCAGATAAAGAGATGATGGGGGGGGGCTTCAAAACAATCGATGGCCAACGTTGAAATGATATTAGATTTTGTTGGTGACTGTGGGGAGTGATTTTGTTCTTGGTGGTGGAATGTGAATTTTGTTGATGACGATGAACACAGGAAAAGGGAGGGGTATGGTTTAGTAACATAAAAAGGGTATTTTCGTCTTTTAATAAAAAGGTTAACAGAAAATTTGGATGAGATTAGTGGTCTGTACTTTAATTGAAACAAAACTGAAACTATTGGATTAACAAGGTAAAATTTAAACTTTTATACTGAAATAGTTATTTTTGTCAAACCATATGGACTAAAACCGTATTTAACTCTAAAAAAATCAAATAATTTAGGATTAAATTTTGTTTGAACATTAACACTACAAAACTAGGACTTCCAGTGAGGATATATCCATAAAAAATCCCTTAGTGCTACCCAAATACATTATCGTAATTGGATCTCTTTATAAGTATGTATTGCAAGGTGGGGAAACATGGCCCGGCTCGTGATCAACAACAATGTCGAACGAAGTCCACATTAGGAATCACAAGCTAAATATGGTTCGGGATGGGATGACAAATATACATGACTCAATGAGAAATTCAGGTACATCCGGATCCGGTAGTCATGATGATAACAAAACAATTCGAGTATATAATACTTAAAGAAATGAGGCTACTAAACGGGCTCGGACTAGAACTTTAAGTAGCGAGCTCCGATAATTATATTAGAATGAATTTTTTAGCACATATTACTATAGTAGATTTTGAAAATATTGATATTTTAGCTTGATGGAGAGAAAAAGAACCCTCATTCCTGATTCTAGCCACTATAGCCCGTGATTTGCTAACCATTTAAGCTTCTACGTTAGCTTGAGAATCCGTTTTTTCTGTTAGCGGCAATATAATATCTCCAAGAATAATAAAACTCACCCAATATTGGTATAATGATGCATTTTCTTGAAACACTACTTCGACAAGGAACGAATACCAAATACTTCACCACTTGAAGGCGAAATTATAAGGTTCAAACAAGAAATACACGAGAAAGAAGTAGCAACGGGAATGTCGGTTCTTTTTACCGTGCAAGAACTCGCTTACGAAGAAGAACTACAAAACAACGTTGACGACTAATAAACTCCAAATGACGGACGACGCATATTTTTTATTAGAATGTATTGCAATTTTATTGTTTGGTAATTTCCAAAAATAAATATATAATTACGTTTATTTTCTTGTAAGATTTAACATTTGATATATTTAATTTATATTTTAATCTAAGAAAAATTTTAAATTAAAATTTATCTATGAGTTAACATAATAAAATTTTTAAATTATAAAAACCAGATTTTTAAACTGGTCCCCAAACAGATTCGATCTGGTTTGTGCCTGTTTAGTTTTTTCCCTTGTAAAACGGTTTCTAATCTGAACCGGTTTGTGTCAATCCGTTTTTGACTTCCTTCGACTTGATCCGAACCGATTTCTAAACTGATATGGTTTGTCCAAAAAACTGTTTCATTCACCTCTAACTAGAGCTCGGTCTAGTAAACCATCACCTTGATACAAAAAAATAATTTATTACAAAAACTATCTAATAATTTAACGAGTAATGCTCAATTATTGATAAAGTATTAAATTCAAACTTTGAACATTATTATGAATACTTTGAGAGTCAAGTTGGTACCTATAGTCGCACATGTTATTTGTGTAGCACATGTTATTTGTGTAGTACATTCATTGACATAAAGGTATCAAATTGTAGGTCCATCGCTATTCGTATTCTTTTCCGAGTCGTCCCTCATGTCTTTCTCCGAGGTACCGTACCCTTTCTATTTTCTTTCTTTTTTTTAACTTTTTGTGAAATTTTTCCTAAAACAAAAATACGAGTTAAAAGGGTATCTATTTGTACAAGAAAAAGAATTGGTGTTTTTCTTTCTTGGATTATCTTATTCGGTATGAGTTAAAGGTTACTATTATGTTCGGCTGATATCGGAAAAAATGATGAAATCAAACATGATATCGGAAAAATGATGAAATCAAATATGACTCGTGTATTTATTTATGTCAAAAATATAAATTTTAGCACACACATACTTAAAACCATGTTTCTAAGCCTTAATTCATTACTATGTTTTTTTTTTCATAATTCAAAGGTTTAATATGTTAAAATGGGTTGGTATAAATTTGAACACAGACATACTTAAAAGACTTAATTCAATACCATGTTTTTTTAATAATTCAAAGGTTTAATATGTTAAAATGGATTGGTACGTTTTACTAAAGTCGCAAAAGGATTGGTGGGATGAACATATATATTATATTTTTATTAACCTTTTTATTTTAAACGGATTAATAATGTACCTAGTTTTATTACAACCTAAAAACGTATTAACTATTAAATATGATAACTATTTAGTAAAATGACAATACCCTTATTTCTAGATTTTTACTTTAGATATTGCCCTTGTTTTACACCCCCTTGTCCTCCGGATCAGAGATCGCTGCAAGCTTCTTTTCCACGCATGGTACCTGGATGATGGGACCCTTATTGGAGATGCTACTCAGGTTGCCAAGGCTTTAGACATCATTAGAGTGGAGGGCCCCTCTTTGGGCCTCCTTGTCAACATAAAAAAAACTGAAGTTTTTTTGCCTACATGCGACGGGGTGAAGACTCGAGAGAGCTTATTTCCGCGGGAAATTGGTAGGCCGGTGCATCGGGTGAAACTCTTAGGTGGTGCTGTCAGCAGAGATGTGGAGTTTATTAGTGGTTTGGCCCTCAAAAGAGCCAAACGTGCGGTTGACCTGATGGGATGCCTCAAACGCCTTCGGAACCCTCAGAGCGAACTCCTCCTGCTTCGTTCGTGCATGGGGGTTGCTAAACTGCTGTTTGGGCTCAGGACTTGTCAGCCTTCTTATGTCGGGGAAGCCGTCTCTGTTTTTGACACAAGTCTTCGAAAAACGATTGAGGACATTGTTGTTTGTGGGGGTGCCTTTTTTGGGGACCTCCAATGGAGGTTAGCTCCCCTCCCGACCCGCTTTGGGGGTCTTGGGATTTGCTCGGCTGGGGACGCCTCTTCCTACGCTTTTGTGGCTTCAAGGGCCCAATCTTGGGTTCTTCAAGACCACATTCTTCGTGAATGTGGTGGTGGGTTGTTTGACTCTGATTACAGGGGTGCGTTGGACACTCTGCATAGTTCTCTTCCCGATCTTGATATTGACGGTTTCTATATTAAAGACACCGCCCCCCCTTAAAGCCCAGAAAATTTTGGCGAATGCTTTATATAGTGAAATTGTCAAGACATTTGAAGAGAAGTTCACTTTGTCCCCGCGGCAGCGAGCCGTGCTCGAGTGTTTGCGAGCCCCCCATGCTCAGGATTTCCTGTCAGTTGTTCCCATCGAAGGTTTAGGGCAATGTATGTCGCCAGTGGAATATCGGGCTATCCTCAAATACCGGCTGATGGTACCCCTTTTCCCGGTTGATGACCCGTGTCCCGTTTGTCGGAAGGCTTGCTTGGATTCTTTTGAGGAGCATGTTGTCCATTGCAGAGAATTACCGGGCTTCAAATACCGACATGACCTAGTTCGAGATGTGCTTTTTGATGTCCTTAAGCGGGCAGGGATCTCGGCTAAAAAGTAAGCCCCGGTGAACTTCTTGACCGACCCATTAGATGGGAGATCAACCCTTCGGCCCGCTGACATTCTTGTTTTTTGATGAGAAGGAGGGAAACACGCATGTGTTGATTTGACAGGTGTGTCCCCCCTAGTTGGGATAAGGGACCATGGGTTTAAGGCGGGTCAGGCGATAAACAAGGCAAAGGCGGGTAAAGTAGCTAAGCACGAAAAAGATTGCCTCGTGAATCAGCACGTGTTCGTACCGTTTGCCTTTGACACCTTTGGCGCTCTCGCCCCTGATGCGGTGCGGTTCCTTAAGCAGGTTCAGCGGGTGGTCAGCAGTAACACCGCATATATTCATGGGGGGAACTTTGTGTTTAGTAGAGTAGGATTTGCTATTCAGAAGGGGGTAGCGGCGCAGCTTGTTGCCCGTCTACCTGCCATTAGTTTGTAATTGTGACGGTCATCTCGTTATCAAAGTTACTTTTATGAAAGAAAAAAAAAATTATCAATATAGCATGAAACTTCGAGTTTAGTCAAGTTAGACCCAACAACTTTATTAGGTTTTCGGTCCTTAAACAGACAATAAGCTTTAACATTTTGCTCACACAATAATATAAGAAATTCATTTCATGGCTTTGAATAATATCCCTACATAAATTAAAGTTACAAATACTACTAACATTTAATATTCAAAATCACTGTGATAATATATGATACTTGTTTAAATTAATGATACTATTTTTGAAACGCCAGGGCTTATTTTGCAAGAAATATCATGAAACGTTATCGATTTGAGACTATTCCAGTGAAATTATAAATTTAATTGAGGTTTCTGTTAAATAAAAAAAATCACATAATTTAAGATTAAATTTTGTTTGAGCATTAATACTATAAAACATAGGGCTCTCAGTGAGTAAACATTCGTAGAAAATCCCTTAGTAAAAATCTATTGGTGATTGTAAATATGGCGTGGATAAAGAATTCACCGATAGTTCATTGATGAGACCGAGTGGTCTGCAATGGATCACCAAAAACTGTCATGCCTTAGGAACAGAAGTGTGTTTCATCGACATATCACCGACGAAAGCTTCCCCGATTGATTATCGACGACGACTTCACATATGATTGCTTGGGTTTAGATCCTTGGAACTAATGATTATAAAAAAACAAAGTATGGTTGAAGTGGTTGGTTACCACCGATGTTTGAGTTTGTGATAAAATAGTTGATTTATGTGTTACAATTAGTGGAAAGTTGGTGTAGAGGGAAGAACTTAAAGTTACCAGCGATGAGATATTTTGTCGAGGGTGAAGTAAGAGATACTTGAGAGTGTCAACACAAAGATTGGTGAGTTCACAAAGTTAGTTATTTCAGTGCAAGTAGTTTTCCCCGATAACGTTTACATGACCTAACAGTCATAAAAATAAGTAGTTTTCCCCGAAAACATGTACTTGACCTAACAGTCATAAAATAAGTAGTATTTCCCCGAAAACATGCACGTGACATTACCGTCATAAAATACGTAGTTTCCCCAAAAACATATACATGACATTACCGTCATAAAATATGTAGTTTTCCCTGAAATCATGTACATGACCTTACTGTCATAAAATAAATAGTTTTCCCTGAAAAGTGCACATGACATTACCGTCATAGAATACGTAGTTTTCCCCCGAAAACATGCACATGACTTAACCGTCATAAAATAAGTAGTGTTCCCCGAAAACATGCACATGACATTACCGTCATAAAATAAGTAGTTTTCCCCGAAAACGTGCACATGACATTACCGTCATAAAATAAGTAGTTTCCCCCCTGAAAACATGCACATAACTTAATCGTCATAAAATAAGTAGTTTTTCTCGAAAACGTGCACATGACATTACCGTCATAAAATAAGTAGTTTTCCCCCCGAAAACATGCACATGACCCTACCGTCATAAAATAAGTAGTTTTCCCCGAAAACATGCACATGACCCTACCGTCATAAAATAAGTAGTTTTCCCCGAAAACACGCACATGACATTAGCTTCATAAAATAAGTAGTTTTCCCCCGAAAACATGCACATGACATTAGCATCATAAAATAAGTAGTTTTCCCCGAAAACATGATGATGAATTCCTTGTAAACAAATAATTCTAAGCGCATATGATAAGCAAAACAAGTATTGTTGATCCATTTGTATACTAGCTAGGCTTACAAATAATATGTTCATACATGAGACCGTAACCAAACCTAACTGTTGAATGCCCCTCCCTCGCTTTACCACGAGAACGGAATAAGACAATATGCGGCCATTCGACCCTTCAGGTCCCGGTTAGCGCGACTAACCATGACCGGGGGCGTCACCCCCAATAGTACTATTCATAGAATCCTAGGCTAAGTCCATAGTTAATGGTTACAAATGTTGATGATATTCAGGAGACTTTAAGAGCTCTCCTCATGTAAAACATAATGTTAGTGTCTTGTTTTCTTGTTATCATATAAAAATGTTTGCAATGTTTTCTCAAGTGCAAGAAACCACAATGTTTCCAAATGTATTGATCAATAACGTAAAGCATGATATGTAAGTATGTTTCTCTCCCGTAGTTTACAAAACATTAAAACCGAAAAGGGGGCCGTGCACTCACCTTGTGTCCGATGAAATCCTAGCAATAACAGTGTGCTAAAAGTTCTTGTCTATCCATACCCTAATTACACAAGGGTACTTATGTGTTAAGACTACTCGTCTTAGATGCAAGTTCTTCACCCGACTTAACGAAACCCGTTAAGTACCTTTTTGTTTAGCAAAAACAGTGTTTTCATGTCACGACTCATTGGTGATTATTATTCCAGTCTAGATGTTTACATATTTTCCAAGAAAATATTATGTTTCCATATTGGTGACTTATTATGTTTCCCAAAAATAAATTACTATTTTTGTAAAGATTCATAACTTATTCACATTAGGGTTCACACACACATATATATAATTATTTCTCATAAACAATTATACACAATTTCAAATATCGTTCAAGTATATCCATGCATTCTAATTATCCTACGTATAATCCACGTTACTACGTCCACATGCAAATACTTATGTCCTGAACGACATTTATTAACGTAGTTATGTTCATCATGCATACATCTTTATCTATTTTATCAAACGCATGCATATTTGTATTTCTACATCTCTACATATATTCACATATGTGTTCACGATGTCATGTGATTATTTATTTTTAAGCGAACCCAACCATAGGTTTCATGCACATATACATCTATTTATTTTTTACCATATGTGCGCATCAAATGCTCACGTGTTGATACTGACCATAATTTCACAAATAATTCCATGATTATTAACCATAACCATTCACTCACATATATATCATGGTTTTCATATATACATCTATATATTTACTATTCTTTCCAAGTTAACAATTTAGAACTATTTACACACACACACATATATATATATTATGACTTATATATATATATATATATTATGACTTATATATACATATATATACACTTGTATACACTTAACAGTTTGTCCAAGTTCAACAACTACAATTATGCTCATACATATACATGTCTCGATTTTTATGCATATATATATATATATATGTACTTATCAATCTCCAAATTAATACTACAATCATATATATATATATATATATATATATACATCACGATTTCCATATAAATACATTCATGCTCAAGCATTTTTCATCAAGTGTTAACCATTCTTTTAGATTTACTACTACCACTTAATATCATGTAACTTGTCCAAAACAACAAAATATTTATATGCATCATATAAATCTCGGCCATATCTATATATATGCACATTCAAATATTGAATCTTTAATCTTTTAAAAGTTAGACTCTATAAAATCACAAAACCTTTAAAAATGTTTTCGTTTTTAGGGTGAACACCAAGCTTAAAACAAGAATAATAGATGAAACTAGAGATTCAGGGTCGGTTTTTCATACCGCTAGACTAGCTAGGGAAGAATCTCGTGTAGAAGGCGGTGGTGGCTTGATTCACTAGTGGAAACCTTCCTAGCCTCCAAGAACTCTTGAGGATCCAAAGTTCTAGCCAATCCTCTTACTGAGACTTGTTCTTAAATTTTGAAAGAATGAAGTGTGTGTGTGTATCATATATATGGAGAGGGAGAGAGATAGTTTGAGTGTTTTAGTCACCAATCATTATTACAAGTGATGTCTTAGAATGATGGAGGTGACCCTTACTTGTAATTGACTTGAATGAGTATGGTTATTGTATGACAACAAGATGATGTAAGAAGGTTGGTGGTGTAGTGGGTGGCTCCACCCACTTTCGGCCGAACCAAGGGTTAGGGTTGGGTGTTGTCCGATCACTAGTTATCTCTCAATTGCTGGTTAGTTCGGTCTAAGGTAGTGTAAACCCGGTAGGTGCTCCGGTGATATAATACCCGGTTCAAGAACTTTAACTATTAAAATGCTGTTTATTTTGTATAGTTTGACTAGCTTTAATAATCTGCTAGTGAATCCCGACATAGTTAATATCTTAACTACTTTATGTATGTTCACACATAGATAATATATTAGAAACCGTGTGAACCCAATTTTTTGTATCAATCTTTATAGATTTAAGTCACCCACATATATTTTTGTAAAATAAATATACTTCTAAACTTTACTTGTATAAAATTTGTTAATCACCAATGATCGTACCTTGCATGTTATACGTATGTGTGTATGTATAAATTTATTAAATGAGACGTGGGTTGAGTGTTGATCTCAACAAGTCATCATCATTACGATTTGATGTTAGAGTGGAGTATAAGCAAAAATATAATAATTGTGATGTGATCTTTGAGGTTGCTTGCACTCTTGGTCATAATCATGACGATTATGACACTTGAGTGAAGTGTAAGCAAAGAAGTCATCATGATGATGATGTTATTGATGTAGACGTGGTATGCTTCCCGAAATTAATACTCGCTTTAATATATAAAAATCTCGGAGTTGTCAACCTATAATATCTATATATATATATATATATATATATTCCTATATATATATATATATATATATCTTAGTTTAGACGCATTAACGAACTTGAATGAAAACGTTCAAGTTTACGTATATTTTTATTCGTAAATGTGTTCGCTCACATTTTATACGCATCTTGAGAGAATAATTCACAACGACAACTCTAGAATGTTTTTGAGAGAATCTTTATATAATATATATTAAATATTTAGTGTTCGGAGCATGATTGTTTATTTAGAAAATAATTCTAAATATTTTTCTGTTGTAATAACTAATTGCAATTGTTTGTGTTATACGGACTTTACGTTCGTATGAACTGGCAATTAATGCAATATCCTTCTCATCATATTCAGCAACAGTCTTGGGACGCTGAACATCTGCAGTAGTAGTAATTGGATTGTGTGGACCATCAATGACTGACTGGAGAAGAATGTGGTCATGGAACTGAAAGAAAGTCTTCATCTTTTTGGTCGAATCATCAAAGTCTCTAATGGACACCAAGACAGGTGGTTTGTTCCCCCCAGCATACTCATTGTTACTTGAAGATGCCAATTCTCAGAAAAATTTGTTGAACAGAATCTAGTTTCGGTTGACAGAAACACTGAGCAAAACTACTAGTTTCGACTGAAGAACAAGTTTCGATAGAAAACAGACTGCCCAAAACTCCTAGTTTCGATGATGAGAAAATCCAACTAAAACTACAAGTTTTGATTGAACTAGTTTCGGGTGACCAGAAGTTTTGATTGAAATGCTGCAAAGGTTAGTTTCGATATAGATAAGACAAAAACACTAGTCTCGATGATACCTTTTCTCAGACAACAAGTACAGACCAATAGTTTCGATGAACAACTGAAAACAGAATGTGTCCCCCGTAGTTTCGATACCTTCTTCCTCAAGCTTCAGAAAAACTCCATGGATGAACAGCTCCAAAAATCAAAGTAATGAAAAAAGGAAATTTAATCCAGCAAAAATCTTCTAAATATTTTTGTGAACACGAATCCAATCTTCTAACCAAGAATCTCGAACAAATAAGCCCGAAAAAGATGAAACAGTACCCGAAACTCAATGGAACAGTGCATATAACTTCAAAACCAGAAAAACTTCAATTAGAGACTAAAAAGCACCTAAAATAGATCACAAAACCTGATAATACTCAGAAATCAAGAGCATATAGCTCTGATACTAATTTTAGGTCCTGATTCTAGACAAAATCATAATAACAGATCGATTACACACACACACACACCTGCGGAATAGATGTGTGTTGTGGTGAATCAGAGGTAAAAACAGTATGATGGTGAAGATAACAGGCTAACCACTCTTGAATGACAATACACAATAATATGAAATTGCAAGAACACAATGAATAAACTCAAAGCTTGTATTGATTCAAGGAAAACTTGTGAAAGAGAAAATGCATGGTTACAACCGTCACTCATACCCTAAACATTCTCTAACAGGGCTATTTATAGGCAGCTGACAGGCATCGATAGTATGCTCACCGAAACTTCTAGTTTCGGTTGAGCATTTACATAATAAAGAGCCTCTTGTCGAAACTACCTATCTATCGAAACTACTAGTTTCGGTTGAACAAACTCAACCGAAACTAGTAGTTTTGATGGCCCAGGCTTAGCTAAATAAAATAGAAAATTACATCAAATGGAAAATACTTAACAAACAGAAATAAGAAACAAGAAAGACATTTGTTATGTGTTACAAAAATCATAACCCTACACAATCAGTAGGTCAGGCAGTACGTATTTTATAGTGAGTACCACCTCCCGAGCAATGGAATCTCTAACTTCGGGTTCCAGTTAAAGAGGTCCGTCATTGCCATCTTCCATTGGAGTCACATTAGCCTTGTGCACGCTCCACGTGCACACTTTCCTCTTCGTTTCGTGCTTGGTTCAATGGTGGCCTACCGCATCGTCCAGTGCAACCGCCACGGTGTCCAGTTCCTCTTCTACCGGCCATAATTTTCTAAATTCATGATACGTAAAGGGGAAAACATCAATGTAATTCCTTCAGATCATAGTTTAGAACAGTACGAGCAAGGTAAATTGTTAATTACAGTGACCGGTTTGTGATTAATAATTTGCTTTGTTTTTCGGGTTCAAAACTCTTCACATCAGTGGTGACATTGACAACTATGTATTCTAAGGTAAGGCATCTACCCTAAGCTACAGGCATTAACCTTGTTACTTACTTACTGTGCTAGCGTCGACGTTGGCTACCGGTACTGACATCCTTGCGTTGGTCCCATTATCACCTTAAGTCCAGACATTTAGGGATGTCTGAATCTCTCAAACTATTGCTCTGATACTAACTTGTAAGACCTCAAATTCGGGAGGCCTCACTTGTTGGATTTACTCATAAACGTAGTAATTGGAATACTGAACTTAAATAAAAACATGCAATTCTAGCGAAAGCATACATCATTCGGTTACATAAACAACGGAAGTCTTAACATTGAAAGAAACATTGTTTTAACACATAAGTAGTTAAACGTGATGTCAGTGTTCGATCAGGTAGCCTTCACGCCTTTGCCTGTCCTTTCCTCTTGTTACATGAAGTGCATACTAAAAGTCAGCTAACGCTAGTGAGTTCTAGTATAAAGGAATTAGGTATAGCATCAGTCATTCATTGTACCATTTGTATATATATATATATATATATATATATATATCATTGTTTCAATTGAACATATATTACTATACACATTAGTATATGCATATGCATATATCATTACTTCCATTGAACATTTATTGGTCATACACATAAGGGTGATCAACCCGTCATTGATTGCGTAAGTCACAAAGACGGACGCTCCATCCTACCGTCGTAGGCCGTAATTCATACCGTGTCTACCGAGGTAATTCGTCCTTCATTACCGTCCGACAAACCTTTGGCCGTCCGTCATACCGTGTCTACCATCGTAGTCCGTCCTTTCGCCCGTCTACCATAAGGCATCTGTTTCCCATACGAACTATTTATGCAGTCGTGCTTCGAATAAGGGCCTTGTCATACCGTGGTAGTCCGTATTTAGTCTACCTTTCTAGACTTTAACATACCGTTTGCATAATAGTCGCATGGTCGTCCGTCTACCGTAGTAGCCGCCATCATCGTACCGTCCTACCGAAGTAGTCCGTATTTCCATCCATAACGTATACATACATTCATAACATGCAATATATATAAATATAAAGCAAGATTTCATTCATTTACGTTATGTCATTCATTTCATTCATTGTAAACATTGGTTTCATTCTTTGTTCATCATTACTTTCATATAACGCGTATGGTCATATTAGCATTCATAACATTCATTCATTTTCATGTATACACTCCAGCCCCAAAACATTGGAAAACATTTGCACATAACACATAGGGGGCATATAGAACTCATCTGATGAGTGGTTTCCTGGATTATACTAGCCGGTCACTGAGCGTCGCTAAGGTCACACACAATTTATGTAATCAAGTCATACAAGAAAAGATAATGAACCTAAACGACACTAGACGTTTCTACACTTAGGGTTTGGCGAACCTAGGTAAGTTCGCCACTTTTGGCTTAAACGAACTTGATAAGTTCGCTTCATTGGACTAGGCGAAGATGTGATAAGTTTGCCATTTGAGCTTAAGCGAACATAGTAAGTTCGCTACTTTGACATTTAATCGAATATATGATAAGTTCACCATCCTTTAACTTAGGCGAACATATAGTAAGTTCGCTAACTTTGGCTTAGGCGAACATACAGTAAGTTCGCTAACTTTGTCTGGGCGAACATATTATAGCGAACTTGTTAAGTTCTCCGAAATGGTGCCAGGCGAACTTGTTAAGTTCGCATGCGCGATCATCTTCCCCATCAAGAAACCCTCGATCTGGTCCATGATTTCCAAACGATCAAGCTTCACACTTTTTACGTTCAAAACGTTCCTTTTTAACCCATGAGCCCAGATCTATGGTTTATTTTCAAATCCATACGTAAAAACTTATCCTTTATACGTTTTTAACCCGAAACCCTTATACATTAAAAAACTCAGATTTAGAGGAGATGCTTAACTCCTGGGCTTCGAATTCTGTTGCTACGCGTTGTTGAGCTATCAAGTGATGATCACCGAGCTTTTGAGACCGTTTCCTTGCTTTCTCTCTCTAGATCCGATCTCTCTCTATTTAGAGGTGGCGCAAAGTAGGGGTGGTGAAGGGTTGAGGGCTGCTCTTCAGCTTACGTAGGTGGGCTTCCCCTAGGCCCGTTAGCGCAAGGCTAAGCCTAGTCACCTTTGCTTCCACTTTCGTTTATTACACGCTCACCCTTTGGTATTTATTTCGTTTATTATTTTTGGGATGTTACATAAATGGGTAAAGGTTTCATACTCAAACACATGCTCATGTAGGGGTCAAGCATAATACTAGCATTTTCTGACAGACTTCTTATAGTGAGTTAGAGTCTAACTATTTACAGTATCGGTCGTTGTGTTGTCATACTCTTAAACTATACATAGTTTGATATAGTAGGTAGGTTAGAATCAACCAAAACATGGTTTGGTTGACATTAAATTCAAAAGAAGGATATAAACTAATGACTTATTCATTCTAGCATCAAAAGTAGAACAAGCGTATTATACAATATATCCATCAATGAAAGAGGTATTGAAAGATTGGTAGGGTGTTCAAGACGACTCCAAGGGGGTATTTAAGGTAGCACAATGTGTGAATGAATTCATTGATGATGGTAGTTTTGATGAAGAACAATTCTTAAGGAAATGGTAAACCATTCAACATTTGTGGCAATAAATGAGGATATCAAACCCATTTGTCTTATCACTAACTAGGTTATTTAATTCGGTACTGTTGACGGTGATGATACTAACAACTAGGAAGGAGAACTTGATATATGATGATACGGGGAGCGAAGATGAACCTATTTTTCCTAATCATATTTTCTGAAAATTAGTGTATTTATAATACATTGGCATTCAGACATCGACCATGTATGTGATACTTTTGTGTATTTGTAATACATATTTAAATATTCTTTTTGCGGCGATTTATGTGTCATTCTAACAGGTCTAATTCTTTTCAGTATTATTAAACCATCGGATTGGCTTGACTAGTTATTTTATGAGACAAATGTTCGACACCGACCCCAACGCAAGTACTAATACACTGTCCTCTACCCTTTCAAGCCAGATGGTTCATCATTATTATATGTTTGTTTTACAATAAAATCATTGGAGATTTTGTAACTTTTTATTTCAAGAAATTATTATATATTTTTATTTCTAGAAAATAAAAATGGTTTTTATATTATATTTATATTAAAAATAAAAATGACCGAAGGCGAATGTTAAAAGAAAACGGCCTGTAAAACGTGCGTCATAAAACGTGTCACTAAAAGCACCTCAATTCCAACACCGACATATTTCTCTGTAATATTTCGGTACACTCTCCATAATTCTATGCTAACGACACGTTTTCAATTGTATCCATTTTACCAACTAATACCGACAGGAACGTTTGTCGCCAAAGAGTAAGGGGTACATCCAAGTGACAAAAATGTCAAGTGATGAAAAAATTCACGTCACGTGGCGCCACGTCACTTCTTTCAATTATCACACCACATGGTCAAAGCTTAGTGAGGCCCCCCCCCCCCCGATTTTTCGCTCAATAGTGTTAATTTATACGTATTCGGCTGATTTTTCGCTCAGTAGTGTTAATTTATACGTATTCGGCCGAAAATTTTATAGTTCCGGCCCCCCTGATACGAAAAAAAAATCTCGCCCCCCCTGCGTTTTTTTTCAAGCTTCGCCACACGCCATCCATCACTTGGCAAGTAAAATAGCCAAGTGATTGAGGTGATGTGATCATTAATTATTTTTTTAAAATTCAGTTGAGTGGTTTGAGAGTAGTGTGTTTTGTGTGTGAGAGAGAAGGCTGGAAAAAATCATCCAACGTTCACTTTTGCCTCCTCTTCGTGAAAAACTTCACGCTACAACATCACGCCCCCCCTCACGCGGACAAGGGGGCGGTGTTCCCGGGTGGTTCACGCCGTGACCGAGCTCCACATCAGCTCACGCGGTGATTTGAATGGGGTATACCTCATGCTCTAACAATGTACGATAAAATGCCACAAAATGTAAGATCCATAAATGAAGGATAAGGTGCTTTGTGTTTTTAAAACGTTTAATTATTAATGCAAGAAAATACATTACGGGGTTGGTGGTTTAGTGGTAGGAAATCACCAAGTTTTGAGTAGGTCATGAGTTCAAGTCCCACCACACATGAATAAAGAAATTTGCATTTAAAAAAAAATTAATGCAAAAAATATTACGAGAACCAGGCATATCCATGTAATCATTTATTTATACGAATCATTGTATGCACAAACGCCCCATAATTTAAGGGAAAACTTGAATGTGATATTAAAATTTTTGTTCCCAATCAAAATGTTTTCCAATAATATAAAATCAATGTTTTCAATTGTTCAAATCCCAAATACGTACATACGTTATGTTTCATTGAGACCAGGTTTCACTTATTGTTTTTGTAAAACCATAGAGAATATTGAGGGAATTTTCTGATTCTCATTAATAACTTAAAATAATGACTCAAAGTTGTTTACATACATAACGAAAGTTTAACTTAAACGAAAGTCAAAGATGTTTCGTGCGAAGCGCACATTAGCCTCGACAACTTCCTTAGCTCAATGGGTTTAGTATTTGCAAAATCCGGTCTTCTTTTAGTTAATTCCATGTCTTGAAATTCTTTTTATCAGTATATCGTTTGACACCTAATTACAAGAAACAAAAAAAGGAAACGAATTGATTTTCAGAAGTAAATTTGTTAATAATGATTGATTGATGCATGGTAACAAGAAACAAAAGCCAACGTGGACTAGCCCACTTGGTATAGGTTCTTACCTTTTAGATAGGAGTTCCTGGGTTCAAACGCAGACATGAAGTAAATTATTTGATATAATTTAATAGTAGCAGTAGAGTTGAATCTAAGCGAGAAAGCCTTTCGAAACCACACAATTTCTAGCCAAATATATATTCTTGACGTATATTTTAGCCGGAAGATCATTTCGACATTAAAACAAATTTTCATCTTCAAATTTTTATCAAAAGATTAGTAGTCTAGCAGTATTAATCTATGATATTCAGGATAAGGTTTTATTCCTAGAGTGGACAATGTTCAACGTGTGGATATAATTTCACCAACTTGTCCACTTGCTTTCTGAAAAGTGTCAATTAGCACATTTCCTTCACATATTTCCCTACCAACACCTAAAATATTTCTCTATATATATATTTCATAATCCATATTTCATAAAACTACATCAGGATCAACCTTAAATTAAAATACATAAAGTAATGGCCTCACAAGTTTACCTAACTTCACAATTTTCACATAAAGCTTTGTATCCACGACAGTTCATGAATACATCACCTTTCAAAGGCTCTAGGATATGCATTCCTATCTTTCGTTCGGTTAGGCCTCGTGCAAGCACCAGCAACACAGCCACAGAGGAATTTGTCGGTACGCTCGTCCGCTCTGACTATAGCCTTTTTTAAATGTATTAGTCCGAGTCCGACCGGTGACGTACCTACCTATTGGTAGGCGGGTCGTCCGACACCCATAAAAAAAATTATTTGTTATATATGCCGACCCCAAGAAATTTTGACGCCGACTCCCTATAATTTTGATGTATTAGTCCGACTACCAAAATTGTGTGGTTTCAATGCATTTGCAACGTGCACTTTATCCACATCAATTATGAGCCAACATGCATTATTTAACGTGTCATTTTCATGATTTGCTACACCGTATACCACACTGATTTTGAGTCATCACACTAGTAGAAACCGAGTATTTGCGACTGATTTTTGGGTCAACTTTGCGACATGGGTCATTTTGCGACCAAATTCAGTGACTACTTTTGCTGTCAGAAATCCTTCCACTCGTTTGCGACAGCTAGTTTTGCGGTTCAACCTTACCGTTGAAAACTTTGCGACCAAGTTTTAAATCTATTTGCATCTCGCATTTAATTTTGAACTTTAAATTGTTTGTTTTTTCAATTTAGAACAGAGTGTCGTAAATTTTGCGACCAGCTTGCGACGTTTCCTAAGCGGTCGCAGATTTTGAGACTGTTTTTGGACCGTATTGGCGGCGGTTGCTAATTTTAGGACTATCGTGATTTGGTCGCAAATCGGTCGCTAATTTGTGCCCGTTTATGTCTGTCGCTCGCAATATGATCGCAAATGCCCAGTTGTGTACTAGTGTCGTCCATTATTTGTTCATTCTTCCTCATCTAGCTAAACTTTTTCTCGATTATTAGATTTGATGTCTCCCTTATGGATCAAGGACACTATGTCGTTTACTCCAGACCGCAATTCTCTCCTCTTGGATCACCAAGGAATGACGGTACGTTACTAGTTTCATGCTTATTTTTATGAATGAAATAACCTGAAGATAATGGAAAAAGATTGCTTTTTCAATAATTGATAGGTAACACCATCGCAAGTCGATGATAACAACAGAATCGAAGAGCTCAAAGACTATACGAGAAGAGCTTTAATGATGACTTCAGATCCCACAACAACATTAAAGCTAATCGACACGATTCAAAGACTCGGAGTTGGGTACTATCTCCAAGAAGAAATTAAGAAGAAGTTAGAAGAACTTACACAAGTGTTACCGAAAGATGATTTATATACAGTGGCTCTAAATTTTCGCCTTAGACGACACAATGGCCTCCATACCAATCCTGCAGGTAGTGTTTCATTACAACGATGTTAACCTTTAACATAAATAAATATCTAAAAGTAATTTTTGGTGAATTAAAACAGAAGTTTTCCAAAATTTCGTGGACGCGAATGGTGAATTAAAGAAGTCATCAAGTGAAGACATAGAAGGGTTGTTAAGTTTATATGAAGCTTCATACTTGGGTTCAAGTGGGGAAGATGTTATGTCACATGCCAAGGAAATTACTACAAGAAATCTCAACGGATCAGTTTCAGAATTAAGCCCCAAACTTCACAACAAAGTTGTTGAGAGTTTAAAGCTTCCAAGGCACATGAGAATGGAGAGGTTAGAAGCAAGAAGGTATATTGAAGAATATAGTAATGAAGATGATCACAACCCAGTTGTGCTAGAGTTTGCAAAGTATGATTATAATATGGTCCAATCAGTCCTTCGAAGGGAACTGGTTGAGGTAACAAGGTGAAAGACTTTTCTTCTTCTTCTTCTTCTTATGTTTAACAAGGGCCCTTTTCATAAAAGAAAAAAAAGTTGATTTCAATCTTATGTTTCCTATATCATCAATGTATACGTAATTATAGACCAAAAACTTTACCGTGAACAATCATAAAACCCAAATTATTACGTATAACTTTTTTTCACTCCTCCTTAAGGAGCCCCTAGTTTAGTTGTATATCATTAATATTTGATCAATGATTTGAATTGTAGGTGGTGGGAACATTTGGGCCTCTCTAGCAAGTTGGGTTTTGTCCGAGATCGACATGTTGAGTGTTTTTTGTGGACAGTTGGACTTTTACCAGAACTGAGATTCTCAAGTAGCAGGATTGAGCTTGCTAAAACCATTGCCATTTTGTTGGTTATTGATGATATATATGACACTTATGGCTCATATGATGATCTTGTACTCTTTACCGAAGCAATTCAAAGGTTTGATTATCTCTAGTTCACTTACATATGTGATAAATTGAGTAAAACTTACATTTTATTTCAATAGATGGGATTTGAATGCGACGGAACAACTACCTGAGTACATGAAAATCTGCTACGAGTCATTGTATAATACAAACAATGAGATTTGTGACAAAGTTCTAAGAGAACAAGGGTTGAGTGTCCAACCATTTCTACGCAAGACGGTAATTCTTATTTACATTCACGTTTTCGCGTAGATTTAAATGAAAATGTTTTGATTGTTTGTCCTTTACATTCTAGTGGATCGACATGGCGGAAGCTTACATGGTGGAAGCCGAATGGGTGAAAAGAGAGAGGATACCAACGCTTAACGAATACATAGAAAATGGGGTTACAACTTCTGGGACATGTATGGCGTTGGTGCATCTTTTCTTTCTCGTATCTGACCAGCTTACAGTTGAAAATACGCGATATCTTCTTGATCCATACCCCAAATTTTTCACTTTAGCCGGAACCATTCTCCGTCTCTGGGATGACCTGGGAACCGTTAAGGTAGTTTGATCAACTAGAATGATACTGAAATTATCAGAGTGTGATCTGAACTGAAGATGGTAATTTTTTAATATCGTCAAAGTTTGATTTGAACTAAAGATTTTAATGTTTTAATATATAGGAGGAACAAGAAAGAGGGGATGTATTGTCAAGCATACATTTACTCATGAAGGAGAAAAACATAAAATGTGAGGAAGAGGGAAGGAAAGAAATATTGAAGCTAATCTATGGGTTATGGAATGATCTAAATATTGAGCTAGTTACACCAGATGTCGTGCTCTTTCCTATTACCACAGTCGCGCTTAACATGTCAAGAGCCTCACAGGTTGTTTATCAACACAATGATGATAGCTATTTATCAAGTGTAGAAAATTATGTACAATCTTTGTTCTATAAACCTATTGATATCTAGTTCAGAATATTATGAGAAATGAATAAATGTTATTTCATATGCCATGTTATTCAATATGTGTAAATTAGTGTAAGGCTAGAGTAATTTCTAAGAGTTTAAATCACTTTATGTCATGTTTAATGCACGTAAGTCGTAGGTCTAGAGTAGTTTTTATAGAATTTAATTTGTTTATGTCATGTTATTTAACGTGCAAGTTGTAAGGCTAGAATAGTTAATATAGACTTAAATCTCTTTCATATGTCATGTACTTAAATTTTTGCAAGTTTTAAGGCTATAATAGTTTCGAAACAACTAAATTCTCTTTCATATGTCATGTTGTTTGATATGTGCAACTTGCAAGGCTAAGATAGTTTCTATAGAGTTTAATGTTATAAATTTAATGAAAAGGGAGTTTTCATAAACTTTTAACATCAATAGTTCATGAGATCTCCTTGATGAGAGTTTCATAACTACTTAAAGTGTACAAAATGAGGTAAAGGTAAATGAGATATGGAGCTCAAAGTTGTGTGCTTGAAATGAAAATGATGTTAGAACTTCGGTAGTAAGTTGTTTTGGGTAAAAATTATTTAGACTAATTTTGTAACCAAACTTAGAAAGTGAGGTAGTGTGCTTGATAAAACTATGAAGTAGCGAATGTAATACAATGCTTGACACGATGATGTACGAGGAAAGCCCTTAATCCCTGGGGATTGCCGGCATAAAACCTCGGGAAGTGACTGAAAGTCACTTGCCTCCTAGTATTGTATAAATCGATGAAAATGATTACAAGTGTGAGCAGATATGATCGAGAACTAAGTGTTACAGAGCTGGTTACGAGTGTACTGTATAGCTAAGTGTGTTGTTATATGTTCTAATCGATCAAACTGCTGATTAAATACAAAAATAGTCCTAACTAACTTTTCGAGGATCCCGGAGCCTTACTCGGTCTTCAAATGTGACGGTTATTGGGCTTCCTACGCAAGTCTTACACGTTAATCTCAACTTCTAGACCGATTCTTCAGGGATTAAATTGTCTTCACGTGTTTTACCTGCGTATATAAAAGAAATAGAGTACAAATAGCCGTTAGAAGTATTAATATTCAGGATACCGAACTTACCAGGATCTTGGATTCCGGATCTCGCTACATTCAGGATCCCGGATCATAAAATTGACCCCTAACAATTGTCCCCAAAATTTTGACAGTTGTCAACAGAAGTTCCAGCTTTGAAGATTTTAAAATTTGAATTTCAAACTTCAAACTGGAACGTGATGAGACGTGGTGTGATAAACGAGGCTATGACACGTCGTCGTTCAAGGTGGTTTCATAATTATCCTATATTTATCTTTTCCATTTATTAATCATAATATCATCTTCATCATATTTCTCTCTAGAACCTCAGGTAGAAAGCTTTCTTTCTCCTCTTAAGTCTCTGATTTTTGCATAAAAAAATGACGAAAAAGAACACTCGATCATCTTCATCTTCCGACGATCTTGTTAGTCAAAACTTGTTGGCTAACCCTGATTCCGAGAAGTGCTCCTTCTCTGATCATGAGATCAATAATCTAAAATCCACAGGCTGTTTTCCTGAAAATACTGTTTTTAGGGCGTTTGACCCCAAAACTAGATCTGATTTTACTTCTAAGAGTTGGATATGTTTTCCGTCCTTTCCTTTCACCATAGGTTTTTCATACCCTTTCTCTGCTTTCACTACTGAGTTTTTTGAAAAAACCGGACTAAGCTACGCTCAAACAATGCCGATGATCTGGAGGAGCCTACATACCCTAGATATCCTTATCCGTCACCATGCTCTTGATTTTAACATCTCCGAATTGTCTCATGTTTACAACTTGAGAAGCCATGATTCCTCTCGCTTTCTGTTTCAAATAAAGTGCGGCCATAGTCACATGATTTTAAAAACAACTCAAAATGATCCTAACTGGAAGGGTCATTTCTTTTTTGTGAAGATGGATTCCATTCCTTGTGGGGATAAGTTGCCTGTTAAATGGGTCGTGAAGGGTAGGATTCTGACTATAGGATCCTTAATACTTTAACATCCAAGATACTGATTCTCGGTTCTTTCTTTTGCAGCGCCAAAATTTTCAGAACTTGCTCCCTCTACTCCGGATACTGCTAAGAGAGTCGTTTTCTTCTACGGTCTTGATCCTATCGAGAGGGCTTTCAAGTTCAAGGCACCTCCTATTGAAGTGAGCTCAGAAACTTATCCTTGCTCTTCCGAGATGTCTTGTAAGATGTGTACAAATATATAAATCTGTTAAATATATGGAATTCTAACTTGTTGTCCTGAAATAGGTATCCGAAAATCCAGCTCCAGGTTCGCTCTTGATGATATTGATAGCATGGTCTCCAAAGGTAAGAGCATCAAGAAGGAGATGAGCCAGCCTTCCCTTAAGGCTCGAAAGTCAGATGCTCCTAAACCGGAATCCTCAACTCCTCGTTCCAAGTCCCTTGCCAGCAAGAAGAGGAAGTCTTCTGATGTTACTGATGTAGGCTCACTTGAGAATCTAAGCTATGCTGATGTCTATAAAAAGCTTCAAGCTTTTGGTCATTTGGTAAGAAATTTTGGTATCCCGGATCCTATACCTGTATTAATGAAATCCTAACATATTTTCTTATGATAGGCCCTGGAACAAATGACCAGATGCTACGAGTCGGTGGTGAAAGAAGCTGAAGAAGCAAAGTAGATGGTGAACAACCTACAAAAAATAGCCGCAGCTAAGAATAAAAAATTAGCGGACGAGGCCAAAGAGCTCAGCAGGGTGAAGGCGGAGCTTGAGGATGTCTACGTCAAACATGCCCAAGACCTCGAGGAATCCTATGAACAAGCCAATACATCAGCTGTAATTTCAATATTCCAAGCCAGGATAAAGATGGCTAAAGAGGCTGATGACAAGGATTTCAATCGGGCCAAATGGGATGTCCAGGAGTGGAAAAGGCTTGTGGCTGAGCTAGGGGGAGAGCCGGTTCAAGAAGCGAGTATGGGCAGCTTGATGGCTGAGGATGAGGCTGAAGGATCTGTGAAGGTGGCTGCGGATGCAGTTGAACAGGATAATGAGGGCGATAAAGAGAAGGCCTGAGTCCTGTGTTTATGATTCCTGTGGTTCTATGTTTTTAACTTTAACCTGGTTGGTTTGTTGAACAATTTAACTTTGTCGCTTTTGGGATCCCTGTCATGGGATAGACAATTTGTGGACCGAGTGGATGGTTCGTCTTTTGGATGAACCCCGGGACACCTTTCTGCACTTTAAACATTAGTAGACGGTTGATGACTATTTGCCATGATTTTTGTATGTTTTCCTTGATATCTTTTTCAAAATTAGGATCCTGAGGTAATTAAGATTTAGAAAAATAGGTTTGAATATATTTTCAGGATACCGGATCCTTAATAATAAATTCTAAGGTTTTTATCAAATTTAGACTTAGGAATACACAATTCGGTTTTAATAAATGATGTTAAATAAGGGTTCCAAACGTATCATGACCTAGTCATTCAGCTTTCAAATCTTCTTGCAATTGAAAAATTAGCAACACATACCTTTGTTGAGTACGAAGTTGGATATATATATACATACCGAATCAACATGAAGTTCAGAGTATAACAACTATTAGTTGTCCCCAGTGTTCAGTGGTTGAATACGTCGTAGGTTTAGTAAGTACACTTCGGGATCCTCACTAGTCTTTAACTTGTTCAAGGATCTTGAGTCAGCATATTGATGCTAAGTTTTTTAGTTAACACATAAGTATTATATATTTAAAATCGTGGGCCAAGCCAGAAAACGTGGGCTAAGCCAATTCTGAGTTAGCATGAAAATGCTAAAAACCGTAGCTTTAACACGTAAGTGTTAAATATTCGGGAGAAACTTGGGAAATAACACGTGTGTTATATTCGTAGCACACAATATATAGCCAACAGTGATGAAATTATTAGCCACTGTTACATGGATTGGTCACACCACCTTCAACTATAATCGGATATCGTGCACTCCTGGCGGGGTGTAGAAACGCAATCTACTTAGAAAGGCGAAAGTTGTTTAAACCTTTGAGGTATTCAAGATACCCAAACTTAGGAGAGATGGCTAATCTCTATCTTCTGTCAGGATCCCTGGAGGTATTTCCTACAAAACCGGAAATCTTGGTGAAGGTGGGTGTTAGCCTGGCTAACACCCCTCCGATGCTCAAGTCAGTACTTTGATCAAGAGTAATTAGTATGAAAATAGTCAGGGATAGAAGACATATCAGTTTTAGTTAGAATTTAAGTTCTAACTTACATAAAATAGGTTTTGAGATGGATAGCGTTCGAGGATCTTGGGAAGATATCTCCTTCCATGGTGGCTAACTAATAAGCTCCCTTGCTTGCTTCTGAATCAATCAAGTATGGGCCTTACCACTTTGGTGCAAACTTTCCATCATTGGGGTTGGTAGTATTTTGGAATGCCATCCATAATACGAGATCAGCTGCTTGGAATCTTCTAACCCTTATGTTTTTATTGTATGACTTTGCTATTCTTTGCTGATAAGCTGCAATGTGAACTTTGGCAAGATCCCTGAGCTCATCCACAGTCGTTGTTAGTCTCTGAAGATTGAAAGTTGGTTCTGGCAGTAGGGATAACCATTTCTGTCAAGATCATGGCTTCTGTTCCAAATACCAAGGAGAATGGAGTTTGTCCCGTCGCATTCTTCGTGGTTGTTCTATCTGCCCAAAGTACAAATGGTAGCACTTCAGCCCATCTTCCTTTCTTTGCTCCTAATCTTTTCTTGAGGTTGTTAACGATGATCTTGTTGCTAGATTTAGCTTGTCCATTGGCTTGAGGATGTACTGGGGTAGATGTTATCATTTTGATTCCCCAACTGGCACAGAAGTCAGTCGTTCTTTTGCCAATGAACCGAGATCCACTATCACAAATTATCTCCGTCGGGATCCCAAATCTCGTCAGGATATTGTGCTTGATGAAGGAGATGACTTCTTTCTCTCTGACTTGGACAAATGCCTCAGCTTCTATCCATTTAGAGAAGTAATCCGTCATTGCTAGCATAAAGACTTTTCCTCCTAGTGCTTTGGGAAGTTTGCCGACGATGTCCATTCCCCACTTCATAAATGGCCATGGAGAGACGATTGGGTATAAAGGTTCAGCCGGTTGATGGAGTATGTTGTTGCGTCTCTAGCAAGCGTCACATTTTTTAGAGTAAGTCACAGCATCCTTTCTCATGGTAGGCCAATAATATCCTGTTCTCAGGATCCTTGAAAATAACGCTCTGTCCCCGGTGTGATTACCACAATCTCCTTCGTGTAGATCTTTCAGGACTTCACGTGCTTCAGGATCCTCCTAGAACCCTTAAGTATGGACCTGCAATTGATTTTCTATACAAAACATTCTCAAAAATTATAAAACGAGACATTCTCATGCGAAAAGCCTTGTGGTTTTTTTCATCACTTGGGATTTCGCCATCCTGTAAGTATTTATTAATAGGTGAAATCCAGGATCTTGGGATAGATTCAAGATCCCGAATGTCTTCTTCTTCAGTGTTGGACACTTCATTTACCTTCTCGGTTGTCGTGCTCAGAACATGTATGATAGGTATTTTGGTACCTTCTGGTATTCTAAGAGCTGAAGCAAGGTTTGCTAAGGCATCAGCCTCAGTGTTATCTTCTCTAGGCACCTGTGTAATGTTAAAAGTTTTGAATTCTATGGATAATTGCTTAACTATTGTGAGATATTTGGCTAGCTTCTCACCTTTTACTGCATACGAACCATTGAAATGATTAGCAATTAACAATGAGTCTACATATACCTGAAGATACCTAATCTTGATATCCCTGGCTAATTGTAATCCTGCTATCATCACCTCATACTCTGCTTCATTATTCATGGCCTGGAACTCACAGCTTATGGATTGGGGTAAAATGTCCCCTTGTGGCGATTTTAGTATGATTCCCAGACCTGTTCCTCTTACATTTGATGCACCATCAGGGAATAAGGTCCATTCGTCCTTCGACTCTTCTAGTTGTTGGACATCTAGATCTGCCTCTTGTTGGATATTACTGCTGAAATCAGCCACAAAGTCTGCTAGTGCCTGAGACTTTATTGTTGTTCTAGGTTCATATATGAGGTCATAGGCACTGAGCTTAACTGATCATTTAGCCATCCTTCCTGACATCTCTGGTTTTCTTAAGACACACTTAATAGGATAATTAGTTTTAACATGAATAGCATGAGTTTCAAAATAATGTCTAAGTTTAGTTGATGCCATTATTAAAGCTAAAATTAAATTTTCTAAATGAGAATACCTGGTTTCTACTGGTAGCAAACTTTTACTTACATAGTATACCGGATGCTGTTGTCCCTCATGATCCTTAACTAATACAACACTTACGGTGCTTCGGGATACTGCAAAGTATAGGGATAACGGTTCACCGTCTTCTAGTTTCATCAGCAGAGGAGTTGTTGACAAGTATTCCTTCAATGATTGGAGTGCTTGTTCATGCTTCTCTTCTCATTTGAATTTCTTGTTTTTATTTAGGATGTGGTAGAATTCCTTGCATGTTTCTGAGGATCTTGATATAAATCTGTTGAGTGCTGCTACTCTGCCGGTCAGTCTCTAGAAATCATTAGTACTTGCTGGGGATTTTAGATTGATGATAGCTTTGATTTGTTCTGGGCTGGCTTCTATTCCTCTTTTGGTCACTATATAGCCTAAGAACTTCCCTGCCCCCACTCCGAAGTGACATTTCGAGGGGTTCAGCTTCATATTGTATTGGTCTAGGATATCAAATGCGTCTCTGAGATCCCTGAGGTGATCCTCAGCTTTCTTTGATTTTACCACCATGTCATCTATGTAGACTTCCATAGTGTCCCCAATCTTATCTTTGAACGTCATATTTACCAGTCTTTGATACGTGGCACCTGCATTTTTAAGACCAAATGGCATAGCTATGTAACAATAAATACCTGTCGGGGTCATGAATGTTGTGCCTTCTTGATCTGATGGTTCCATTTGGATCTATTGAAATCCTGAAGAGGCATCCATAAAAGTCAGGATTTCACTGCCTGCTATAGCGTCCACCATCGAGTCTATGTGTGGTAATGGGAAGGGGTCTTTAGGACATGCTTTGTTGAGGTCTGTGTAATCTACACAAACTCTCCACTTCCCGTTCTTCTTCTGGACTAACACCACGTTGGCTAGCCCCCTTGGGAATTTTACTTTCCTTATCATTCCAGACTTGAGAAGTCTTTCCACCTCTTCTTGTCTCTCAGGAGCAAATTTCCTTCGCTTTTGATGTATTGGCCTGAAACTTTATCAATTCCAAGTTTATGAGTTATGATATCTTTGGATATACCTTTCATGTCTTCGTGCTTCTAAGCGAAGGTTTCTTTTCTTCCCCTCAAGAAATTCAGGATATCTTCTTCAATATCCTCAGGGATTTTGCTCCCTACCAGGATCTTTATATCTGGATTCTCAGCATGCAGGGATACCTCTTTAACATCCTGTTCTTTAGCTTCCAGAACATCCTTGGCCTGCTTTGTTAATTGCTATGCTTGCCTAGATTTGACAGAGGCTTTCATTGAAGAAGTGTAACAGTTTTTGGCCTCTTGTTGATCATTGTTGATCTTCACCACTCCCCAAGGGGTCGGCATCTTGACACATTGGTGATATGTTGAGGGTATTGCTTTCATGTCGTGTATCCAGGGTCTTCCTAGAATAATGTTATAGCAAGATAAAGAATCGATAACACAAAACTTTTGTATAGAATTTACCCCCTCGATGTGCATTGGTAGTTTGACTTCTCCGACCGTGGTAGGATTTCAAGATGATCTTGGAATCCGGGATCCCCATTTTTTTCAGGACTTCATGCTGGATAATATTTACAGAGCTTCCTCTGTCGATCAGTATCCTGTGAATGAAGTGGTTCGCAATATATAGTGTAATCACCAGACCATCGTGATGAGGATCCTGTACTTCATCTCTATCATCCTCGTCGAAACAGGTCACCTTTTCTTAAGTTAAGCTGGAGGTTATGATAGGTCTGTCCCTATTCTCTGTCTTTGCTTCTTTGGAATTCCTTTTTGCTGCAGAGTAAGAAGTACCACAAATGTCAGATCCACCAGATTTAAAACCTATTACCTTGGCATCCGGCGGTGGGGATTTTGCTCTCTGCGAGATCCTGTCAAGATCCTTAGTCTTGTTGTTTCCTTTGCCTAGAAATTCTTTGAGATATCCCTTGCTCAGGAGATAGCTTATTTCCTTCCGCAAAGCAATACAATCCTCAGTCACATGGCCAAAGTCTTCGTGGAATGCACACCACTTGGACTTATCCTTTCCTCCTGTGTTCCTCTCAAATTTGCGAGGCCACCTGGCTTTTTCTCCAAGATCCTGCATAGCAAATAGTAAACCAGTTGTATCAAGAGAAAAACAGTATTCAGACAACTTAAGATATTCTTCCTCATCTTTGTCATCTTCTACGGCGTTGACCCTGTGATTGTCCGGCTTAGAATACGATTTGGATCTGTACGATTTAAAAGGTGCGGATTAGGCTTTCCGGTTTAGTTGAGTGTAGCTGTTTGGAGCATTTACCCTTTGTTGCATCTTCTTATCATTCTCCATCCTAATGAACCTTAGTGCCCGGTTCCTAACTTCATCGAGATTCCTGCAAGGATTCATGACAAGGACTTCATAGAGTTGAGAATCCTTCCTTAGTCCCATCTTGAATGCTTGGATAGCAGTGGCGACGTCAAGTCTCGGGATATCCAAGGATTCTCGACCAAATTTGCTGACATAGTCTCGGAGGGATTCTCCGAGATTCTGAATTATCATGTATAAGTTACTTGTTAACCTTTTGAAAGTTCTACTACAAGAGAATTGATTGTTAAACATGTTAATTAAATGAGCAAATGAAGTAATGGAATATGGAGGAACATTAAGTAGCCATTTCAAGACTGATCCTGTTAAGGTAGAGCCGAAGCCCTTGCACAGACAAGCTTCCTTTAGGTCCAAAGGGATGGGGTTGATCTCCATCCTTTCTCTGTATTGCGCCACATGTTCCTCAGGATCTGTAGTCTCGTCATATAGTTTCATGTTGGGAGTCTGGAAGCGCTTGGGGATTTCAGCATCACAAATTGGTAGAGCAAATCTGGAGATCCTATGACTGGTAGAAGACATCTCTGGTATCGGTTAGACCATGCCTGGTACGCTGGAGATCATCTCTTTTAATTTCTTCAACTCCTTAGCCATGGACGGAGTGGTCCCTGTATCCTGCGCAAATTCGTTAGTATTGGAAAATTGATTGAAAGTGTTACCGTTCTCAGGATTTTGGTATGATGATCCCGAAGTAACTCCAAGATCCTGATTTGTTGTAACTCTAACAGCCGGAGTTGGGCCAGCTGTAGTTATTACAATATTCATGGGAAGAAAATCTCCCCTATGGACTCCTCGGGATCCCGAATAATTAAAATCCAAGATCCTTGACTTCAACGGGGTCGTCACTTCCGCCGGTTTCTTGGATTCTTTGACCCTTTCAAGCTCTCTGAACAGCATATGCTTAGTTTTCTTCTGTTGTTCCATCTGTTGCTTCGCTTCTGAGAACAGATTGAGGATATCATCATTTGAAACTAGCACAGGTCCTCCAACAAGTGTCCAGGATCCCGAAAAACCTGCTGAAACTGTCTTCTTCGATTGACTATCATTTTCTTTTGGAATGACGGAGGGGGAGGAATAGGGTTGTTAATCCCAGAGAAGATGGAACAGAGACAAAAACGTTTTCGGATTGGGACGACATTTTTGAATCAGTTTGGTAAGATAGTGATTGAACACAAACTTTAGTAAAGATTTGAGGATAAAAAGCACCACTTGCCCCACGATGGTCGTCAAATTGTTTTAGGTAAAAATTATTTAGACTAATTTTGTAACCAAACTTAGAAACTGAGGTAGTGTGCTTGATAAAAATATGAAGTAGCAAACGTAAATACAAACCTTGACACGATGATGTACGAGGAAAGCCCTTAATCCCTGGGGATTGCCGGCATAAAACCTCGGGAAGTGACTGAAAGTCACTTGCCTCCTAGTATTGTATAAATCGATGAAAATGATTACAAGTGTGAGCAGATATGATCGAGAACTAAGTGTTACAGAGCTGGTTACGAGTGTATTGTATAGCTAAGTGTGTTGTTGTATGTTCTAATCGATCAAACTGCTGATTAAATTAAAAAATAGTCCTAACTAACTTTTCGAGGATCCCGGAGCCTTACTCGGTCTTCAAATGTGACCGTTATTGGGCTTCCTACGCAAGTCTTACACGTTCATCTCAACTTTTAGACCGATTCTTCAGGGATTAAATTGTCTTCACGTGTTTTACCTACGTATATAAAAGAAATAGAGTACAAATAGCCGTTAGAAGTATTAATATTCAGGATACCGAACTTACCAGGATCTTGGATTCCGGATCTCGCTACATTAAGGATCCCAGATTCTGGATCATAAAACTGACCCCTAACATAAGTTATTGGGATTTCTATGTCCGGTTTAAAAACAAGTATTTGTAGCGGAAGTTAAGACATATAACGATTTAAAATAGAACTTTTTAAAACTCTTCCACCATGGATCTATTTGAATGTACAAGGATATGGGATGAAGGAACCAGATGCCTCCTTATAAAAGTATTCACATGCAAACAATCGGGTTCACCAAGTCAAGAATGGAGTTTTGATTGAAACTAGAGACCACCTTAATTAGTGTACCGCCAAAGCTACTGTAACACCTGCCATGAAAAAGTCCGAGATTTGCCTAAGGTATGAACCACAGGGACTATAAGTGTAGTTATTTCAAAGATCAAGGACCAAAAAGTAGAAAACATGAAATTTAAACCGTAACGGACCGTCACGGACGGTAACGGTCCGTTACGGGCCAAACACGTGGACAATGATGTCGTGCCACGTGTCCAGTGACTAATGGGAAATTTCTGACGCGTGGAAACCCTATGACGGACCGTCACGCCTGGTAACGGTCTGTCACAGCCATAAAATTCCCTAGGGGCGCCACGTATCATTTCATAACGGACCGTCACGCCTGGAAACGGTCTGTCACGCCGCAATTTGACCAAAGGGTGACACGTGTATGATGAATCGCGAACCCTGATCTGGTGATGGACCGTCACCACCCGTAACAGTCCCATAACCAGCCCTATAAATAGATGATGGGGTTCATTCAGTTTTCTCATCCCAAACACGATTCCCACTTCACATATCTGTTCTAGAGACTCCTAGATCACTCCCGAAGCTTTCGGTTCTATTCCCGTTCGTTGTAGTGCCCAGTTTTAGAAGAAACACTCGTAGAGGACAATACACTAGAGAAGCCAAGATAAGAGGTTGATTCCATAATTTCCATTTTAGAGACTCACTCCTATAAATCAAGGTGAATACTTTATCAATTTCAAAACTTGTGTCAAAACATTTACGTTTTCGAAAATGGCCAAATAAAGGTTAAGGGAATAATCCTCAACGTTCTTCTATGAACAAAGCATTCAGTCCATAGGTATACGTAAAACTTGCAAGGGATACACGGGTCTCGGGTGAAAGTCTCGGATTGCGGCTGGTACTTAACTTATAACAATTTCAGAGGCGTAGACCTGGCCATTGTTATAAGGCATGATACCAGTGTATACAGTGATGGATATGATCAGGAGATAAGGGCCTGCTGAATGTGTAGATTGAACATAAAGTTTTGATTATGCAATTAATACTTGTTTGTACCAAATGATTTTACTGTCAAGATAATTTTATTCACCGGCGTTCGTGATAACGTTTCATTTTAAAAATGTTTTTAGGTAATCAATAAAATGTGATGGAAATGGGATTCGGGCAGACATAAGATCGGAACCATGAATGAAAAGAAAAGGATAACATGCATGTTGGATTCTCAGGCCTCATGCATAGGAAATCCTAAATTAAAAGAGAAATGAGGAATAGGACCAAGGAATTGATCAACCTTGGATAGTACTATTTCCTCGTGGCTTATGACTTGTCTATAAGACAAGATATGTATATGTTTCAAATGATGTTTTTAATCAACTTAAAAAGGGCATTTAAATCCCTGTGTTTATAAATATAAATACAAGACTTTTGTTTTCCAACTAGGTCTTGATATTTATAAAAGCAACCCTTGAGGTTGAGATTTATGATAAAACGATCCTTTTGAAAAGACTTCCATTGTATTTTATAAAAACTCTGAAATCAAAGCAGGTACCAATCTAGCTCACACACGTCTAGGGGGTGCCTGAGGCGGGGTGTGACAGGTTAGTATCAGATCTATAGGTTTTAGCGAATTAGATACTTGGATCTAGTGTCTAAGCTTTAACCATGCATTTAATTGATACTTTAAAATTTAGATAAGGAAACAAGGTACCCTTCTGACCGGTATGTAGTTATCTGACATATGAAATGTTCTGTCTAAGTAAAGAGTGGTGTATAAATCTCTCATAGACCCATCATTCTTTCCTGAGAACATCTCTATTGGAGGTACTGCTCTGGGAAGATAACCATCCTTGTAGAACTTTAGTTAAGATACAGATACTAGCCTTAGTATCTAAGTCTTGACCAAAAGAATAGGATAAATACTAATGCTTTAAGATTGCAGATGTCTGGAGATAACTCTGCTCCTTTTATTATGATCCCAATCGTCTTATTAAGGAAGAGTCACCTGAATATCATCCCTTAGGGTAACGAATGAATCCTATATCTTCACCCTATTATAACGATGATCCGTTTGCTATCATTCCGGACGATGTCACTCCTGAGTACCATCCCCAATCTTATGATACCTCAAACTAATGGATGGATGTTGGTTCTAACTTCAGCAACTAGAATACCGATGCCCCACCCCTGCAAGGAAACGATGAAGCTGAATCAAGTCAAGTTCAACAAAACTTATCAATGGAAGAGGAACCTATCGAAGAAGAATCCTATTATACTAATTCTGTTTCAGAGAATCCTGATTATCAGTCCTAGAATTTTGTGTCCCTGGTTCTATACGATCCTTATATGTTTCCTGAACCTCCTCATGATGGCCCTTTCAAAGAATATTTTAAAGCTCCTTCGCAGTACCACCATGTTTATAATGATATTTTGGTTGGACTCTGCGAGCCTCCACCAAAATATGGTTATGAAAACATTATGCCCTCTTCTCCCATCGAGTGTTTAGACCGTTCGTTACGCCAAACGGACAAGGTAACCAAGGAGAATATTGTGGATAAAGCGAGGGCGCAATTCTATGGGCAACAAGTATATGAATATAGGGAAAATCTGATGATTCTTGGAGAAGAATTAATGAAGGATTAGAATCCTATGTTGTATTTTGTTTTGTAATGTAATATATTTTCTTTAATAATAAAAATCGTTTTTGTTTTATTGTTACATAATGGTTGGAAAAGGCAAAGCTCCTAGTTTCTTTCAAAAGTTTGCTCCTGCTAATTATCATGAACGAAAAAAAAATGGAACAACCATAGAAACAAATGAGGTAACTGAAAGTTCTACTTTCAGGAGGCTCGAGGAAATAAGAAACAATAATGTTCCTTATAACCTATATATGAGTTTTCATTATGCTCCCACTACTGGAACCTACAATATCACTCCAACACTTCCATATAATTTTCATGAAGGATTCCCAGAAATACCTTATGAAAATAGATATGTCCATGAACACGAAGAAAGAACTAATTCCAATAAACCCTATATTACCTATTATCATGAGACTGTTCCAATTCCTGCTCATGTTATAAATGAGAATGCAACAGTAAGCGAGAGAGAACAAATGTTACTGAATCGCTAGCAGAATTAGAACGAGAAAAAGCCGAAGTGGAAGCTCGGAATGTTCTACTAGTACAAGCTTTAGAAGAAAGAAATTATAATAATCATTAGAAACAATGATTTTTATATTTGTAATTTCCTTTGTATAAATATTATAAAAAAAAAGTCTGTTTTTTTATTCCAGTCTTGTTCTTTTGATAGCATGTCTAAACAAACTAGACCTTTTCAAAACACGAGGGGTAAAAAGAAGCACGCAGTAGTTGAAAATGCCACCGAAATTAACGCTTCTCGTAATGAACTTCAGAAACTGATAGCGGAATGAATCAAGGATTCTCTTCCCATGATATTTACTGAAATTTATAAAAGACAAGCTGACAAATTTAAGGAACCTTCTGTTCAGCCTTCGATTCCAAAATCTGTAACTCAACATACTCGTACTATCACTCAATATGTCCCTCTGAAACCTAAAAGATCTGCTACCAAGAAGACGGAGAGAGAAGAATATTACCATAATTCCTCTGAAAAGGAAGGTATGGGAAATAATTATGGTCATTTGGAAAAGAAGAGGAAGATTGTTAGCTGTACTTATAAAATGTTCCAGGATTGCAAGCCTTATAACTTTTCTAGAAGAGAAGGAGGAATAACCACATTGAGGTGGATCGAAAAGACTGAATCTGTGCTTGTTATAAGTAAGTGTGCGGAGGAAGATAAAGTTCTGTATGCTTCCACTCTATTTAAAGACCAAGCTTTAGAGTGGTGGAATAATATCATTGCCGCTAAAGGAAGGGATGTAGCCTATGCCATGGGCTGGAGTTCCTTCAAGGCAAGAGTGGAGAAGAAGTATGTTCCCCAGAATGAGAGGGAACAGATCGAAGGAAAATTTTTGAGTCTATAGATGGTTGGAACAAATCATCAGGAGTATTCGACTAAACTCCTTGAGTATGCTCGAATAGTTCCTCATCTTGCTGCCCCTGAATCTAATCTAATAAAAAGATATATTTGGGGTTTGATCGGAGAAATACGTGACATGGTCAAGGTTGCTAAATGCGAAACCGTTGACGATGCTATGGATTTAGGAGCCTCTTTGACTGATAGTTTGATAAGAAATCAGGAGGAAAGGAAGAAGAAGAAAGAATCATCTAGGCAAGGCCCAAGTAGATTAAAGAAACCAAACTTTACTCCTCGAAATAACAATTCTTCTATTCCTGAATGTCCAAAGTGCAAGAGGAAGCACTTGGGACAATGTCGATCTGGACTATATTGCAGCTTCTGCAAAATGTCTGATCACAAAAAAGAAGATTGTTACAAAAAGAAACCAATCGCTTGTTTTGAATGTGGTGAGGCTGGCCACATCAAAAGTTATTGTCCCAAACTGAAAAAGCCTGAAGGGACATGTCCTAATCCTGCTGAAGCGGTAAAGAAAAATGCACGAGCATTCGTTCTCAATACTCATGATGCAGCAGGTATATCCGATGTCATTACGGGTATATTTCTTGTCAATAATATTTATGCTCGAGTTTTGTTTGAATCTGGTCCAAACCAAAGTTTTATAGATCATAAATTCTGTAGACTATTAGATAAAACTTTAGCTAAATTAGACAAGAAATATGTGGTAGAAAATGCCAATGGAGACCTAGTCCAAATCTCAGAAATCCTGAACGATTGTAATATCACACTATCAGGACATGTTATTCCTGCACAACTGTTGCCAATAACTATAGCAGGTTTTGATATTGTTCTAGGAATGGACTAGTTAGCCTCTAACCAAGCCTGTATCCTGTGTGATAAGAAAGCTATAAAGCTTTGATGTGTTGGAAAACACATGACGTTTATCCTTGTATTTTGTACCAGTTTTAGATAGTTTTTTATTAGTTTTTATATGTTTTTATATGTTATGGTTACAGGTGCTCGTATGGAATAAGAAGTTAAATCCTGAAGAAATTGAGAACGAGAAGAAGTCCAAGAAAAAGAAGAAGAAATATTGGAAAATTGGATCTTCGCGGTACGCGAAAATAGAGGATCAGAGGTTCACGGTATGTGAGGAAGCATAATACGGGCCCCGGCTAATTTGGCCTTCGCGGTACGCGAAGGGCCTTGGTGTTTGTTACCGCGAAAACTCTAAATTCTGAGAAAAAAAACCCTAAAATCAATATTAAAAGAATTTGAAGGCCATTATACTAGGAGTTCGACTTTTGGCCTTCAAGACTGAAGCTTTAGGAAATTTCTGGAGTAGAGAAGTTTTTGGAAGCCAATTCTTGGAGCTTTAGACGTCGTATTGGTTAGATATTGATTATTCGGTTTTTGTGATTGATGATTGATTGTTTGATTGGTTCGATTGCTAATATGTTCTTGATTTTTGCTACTGATTTACTGTGTTGTACCATGTTTCTTGGTTAAACACTTGGTACTACCTAGGTTTATGATGATTACCTATTAAAGTTTGGATTTTGGATTCGTATGATGGTTTGACATTATTGTAGATGATCTCTTGCAATTAATTTGATGCATTTGCATGCTTAGTACTTATTTATGATTGATCATCGTTCCGTATGCTTCTTGTTGAATGTCCTTCAGTTATAGTTGCATATTTAGGTCATTTACTGTGTGTTTGTAATTAGTTTATGGTTTTTCTAAAGCTAAGTAATCCATAGGAGCGTTGATTGAGAGTTCATTAGATGTGAGTGTTCTTCTGATCTCGATAGTTGAAAGGTGAGAGGTAGTCGGTTAGTCTTCGGTGTTAGGTGTCTAGTTATAAACGCTCTAAAAGGAGGTTTCCCTTAGGTCTTTAGTATCGTTGCTAGGCCGTGTCTTATCATTTTGTTCTGAGATTACCCCTTGCATTCTTTGAATTTATTGTGACAGTGAGACCGAAAGGTGATCTGTCTGTAGGGTACTTTATTGTCGTTGGAGAGACTGAAAGGTAATCCAACTTCTGGTGAGCGTTTCAAATCCTTTATAGTTTCCTTCTGGTCCCACCCTGAGATTGATTAGGGATCCACTAGGTTGTCTAGGGTTGTTATCCTTAGAACCCCAGATCCATCATAGTTTCCATGACCGAGAGAAGTCTGAGTTTTACAAGTAGAATTCTGACCTATGTAGTGCTTTTCCCATTCTTGATTTCACCCAAGTCCTTTGTTTGATAGTCAGTGTCGATAGTGAGTTCTTACTTCTTTGATTTCTTTATTTTAATTTTAGTCATAGAATTCCCCCCAACCGAATAATCTTAGTTCTAGTCAGAGTCTAGTTTAGATATACATAATGTCTCTAGGGTTCGATATCTGGTTTACCGTTAAGCTTAACTACATTCGATAGGTACGCTTGCCTGTCAGTGCAGTCTAGTTCATAGGTTTTTAAGAGTATTACTAGAGTGCCTAGGTTAGGTTTTTATATAGTTTTTATAGACCGTCTGGACGACATCAAGTTTTTGGCGCCGTTGCCGGGGACACTTGGCAATAGCAAAATTAGCTTTGATTAGTTCTTTATTTGGTTTTTTTGTCTTATTTTCTCTTTTTAGTTTATCTCTTTGTTTAGGTCATAAGTGCGCCCTTTGTCAAGTTTGCTACTTGTGTGTCTAATTTTAGGATTAAGTCTTTTTGTGTGTTGATTCAGTTCTTTATTTGTTTTGTTTCTTTAAGTGTATGCAACATACTCGTTCGTAGGGATCACCCGAATTTACTGCTTATTCAGAGCCCGAGCGAGAGCTTCACGAGCGCACCCGCGGTTGAGGGTGTTGTGCAAAAACCAGGTACGTAATCCAAGCCCTGTTCCATTTCCTAATATGGGTGACGCTAACCCACCGGCTAGACGTATCGTACACCAGAGAGCCAGTGATGGGGTTACTGGGGCTAGATGTTCGATCACCCGCCCTACTATTCTTAATAACAATAATTAGCAAATCCCATCACATGTCATGAACACGATCATCCATTCCACTCAGTTTCATGGTCTCGAGGATGAGGATGCACTAGGACATATGTCCCGCTTCGTGCGTATTTGCGATACCTTTAGCATCACTGGTGTATCTGAGGACGCGACCTACTTGCGTCTTTTTCCATTCTCACTCTCTGGTCATGCCACCACTTGGCTAGATACCCTCCTCGATGATTCCATTACCACTTAGGAGGATCTGCAAGCCAAGTTCCTGAAAAATTACTATCCACCCTCCAAGGTCGCTCTCCTAAGGGTCCAGATCCACTTATTCCGCATGGACCCTTACGAGCCTAACCACATGGCCTAGGAGAGGTTCAACGCCCTGTTGAGCCGATGCCCCCAGCATGGTCTTTCTGACTGGGCGATAGTGGAGAAATTCTATAACAGGCTGACCTTCGAGAAGCAACAGATGTTCAATACTACCACTGGAGGGCATATCATGGACAAGAAGGAGCCTAATGAGTGCGAGGAAATGTTTGAAAGCTTCGCTTTGGCTGAGCAACAGCGGCCATCTACTAGGACTTCCATTCCTAGTGCTAGGACACCCGGCTCTTCTACTAGAGGTGTTCATCAGGTCACCCCTGATGCTAGCGTGGATGCTTCACTTGTAGCTATGGCGAAGGAAATTAAGGAGCTGAAGTTGAGTGCTCAGAAGTGCGAGGTGTGCAGAGGAGGTCACGACACCAAGGACTGCCCCGTTAGTCAGCAGATGCAGGTAGACTTCATGAGCAAACAAAACCGAGGATTTAATAATGCCTTCGGCAATTCATTTAACTCGGGATGGAGAGCTGGTGGGAACCCACTTGGGTTTCAGCCGCATCAGAATCAGTATGGTGGAAGAAAAGCAGGAGCAAGTGCAGGCAGTAGTGCGAGAGATAAGAAAATTGAAGAGATGCTAGAA